>OU342742.1:550082406-550775085 GCA_910589775.1 Avena eriantha | reverse complement strand
ACGTTTTGGCGCTCTTGGGGGATTTACAACGATCCTAAGACCCGATACATGTTTGACAGTTATGACCAAAAACTCATCGTTTTCGCGTTTTAGGGTCATTTTCATGAGTTATTCCACACTATTTTGGTGCTCCACGGGGATTTGCATGGACCGTTAGACCCGATGCATGTTTAAGGGGATGACCAACAATTCATCGTTCTTGTGTTTTATGACCGTTTTCATGAGTTATTCCATAGTTCTAGGGTTTCAGGGCGAATTCCAATGACCATTATACCCGATACATGTTTGACAATTTCAACCAAAAAATGTCGATTTCGCATATTATGGCCGTTTTCATGAGCTATTGCCCACAGTTTTTGGGCTCCAGGGTGATTTACAACGACCCTAAGACCCGATACATGTTTGAGAGTTATGACCAAAAACTCGTCGTTTTTCACTTTTTATGGCCGTTTCCGTGAGCTATTGCACACTGTTTTTGTGCTCTTGGGGGATTTACAACGATCCTAGGACCCGATACATGTTTGAGAGTAATCACCAAAAACTCCTCGTTTTCGCTGTTTTAGGGTCATTTTCATGAGTTATTCCACACTGTTTTGGTGCTCCACGGGGATTTGCATGAACCATTAGACCCTGATGCATGTTTATGGGGATGACCAACAATTCGTCGTTCTTGTGTTTTATGACCGTTTTCATGATTAATTCCATAGTTCTAGGGTTTCAAGGCGAATTACAACGACCATTAGACCCGATACATGTTTGACAATTTCAACCAAAAAATTGTCGATTTCGCATATTATGGCCCATTTCCATGAGCTATTGCCCACAGTTTTGGAGCTCCAGGGTGATTTACAACGACCCTAAGACCCGATACATGTTTGAGAGTTATGACCAAAAACTCGTCGTTTTTCACTTTTTATGGTCGTTTCCGTGAGCTATTGCACACTGTTTTGGCACTCTTGGGGGATTTACAACGATCCTAAGACCCGATACATGTTTGAGAGTTATGACCAAAAACTCATCGTTTCCGTGTTTTAGGGTCATTTTCATGAGTTATTCCACACTGTTTTGGTGCTCCACGGGGATTTGCATGGACCATTAGACCCGATGCATGTTTAAGGGGATGACCAACAATTCGTCTGTTTCTTGTGTTTTATGACCGTTTTCATGAGCTATTCCACATATCTAGGAGTTTCAGGGAGAATTACAACGACCATTAGACCCGATACATGTTTGACAATTTTAACCAAAAAATTGTCGATTTCGCATATTATGGCCGTTTTCATGAGTTATTGCCCACAGTTTTGGGGTTCCAGGGTGATTTACAACGACCCTAAGACCCGATACATGTTTCAGAGTTATGACCAAAACTCGTCGTTTTTCACTGTTTTATGGCCGTTTTCGTGAGCTATTGCACAATGTTTTGGCGCTCTTGGGGGATTTACAACGATCCTAAGACCCGATACATGTTTGAGAGTTATCACCAAAAACTCATCTTTTCACGTTTTAGGGTCATTTTCACGAGTTATTCCACACTGTTTTGGTGCTCACGGGGATTTGCATGGACCATTAGACATGATGCATGTTTAGGGGGATGACCAACAATTCGTCGTTCTTGTGTTTTACGACCGTTTCCATGAGTTATTCTATAGTTCTAGGATTTTAGGGTAAATTACAATGACCATTAGACCCGATACATGTTTGACAGTTTTTAACCAAACAATTGTCGATTTCGCATATTATGGCTGTTTCATGAGCTATTGCCCACAGTTATGGGGCTCAAGGGTGATTTACAATGACCCTAAGACCCGATACATGTTTGGTAGTTATGACCAAAAACTCGTCGTTTTTCACTTTTTATGGCCGTTTCCGTGAGCTATTGCATACTGTTTTGTTGCTCTTGGGGGATTTACAACGATCCTAAGACCCGATACACGTTTGAGAGTTATGACCAAAAACTCATCGTTTCGTGTTTTAGGGTCATTTTCATGAGTTATTCCACACTATTTGGTGCTCCACGGGGATTTGCCTTGACCATTAGACCCGATGCAGGTTTAAGGGGATGACCAACAATTCGTCGTTCTTGTTTTTTTGACCGTTTTTATTAGCTATTCCATAGTTCTAGGGTTTCAGGGCAAATTACAACGACCATTAGACCCGACACATGTTTGACAATTTCAACATAAAAAATGTCGATTTCGCATATTATGGCCGTTTTCATGAGCTATTGCCCACAGTTTTGGGGCTCCAGGGTGATTTACCATTACCCTAAGACCCGATACATGTTTGAGACTTATGACCAAAAACTCGTCGTTTTTCACTTTTTATGGCCGTTTACGTGAGCAGTTGCACACTGTTTTGGTGCTCCCGGGGGATTACAACGATCCTAAGACCCGAGACATGTTTGAGAGTTATGACCAAAAACTCATCGTTTTCACGTTTTAGGGTCATTTTCATGAGTTATTCCACACTGTTTTGGTGCACCACGGGGATTTGCATGGACCATTAGACCCGATGCATGTTTAAGGCGATGACCAACAATTCGTCGTTCTTGTGTTTTATGACCGTTTTCATGAACTATTCCACAGTTGTAGGGATTCAGGGCGAATTACAACGACCATTAAACCCGATACATGTTTGACAATTTTACCCAAAAAATTGTCGATTTCACATATTATGGCCGTTTTAAAGAGTTATTGCCCACAGTTTTGTGGATCTAGGGTGATTTACAACGACCCTAAGACCCGAAACATGTTTGAGAGTTATGACCAAAAACTCGTCGTTATTCACGTTTTATGGCTGTTTTCGTGAGCTATTGCACACTATTTTGGCGCTCTTGGGGGATTTACAATGATCCTAAGACCCGATACACGTTTGAGAGTTATGACCAAAAACTCATCGTTTTCGCGTTTTAGGGTCATTTTCATGAGTTATTCCACACTGTTTTGGTGATCCGCGGGGATTTGCATGGACCATTAGACCCGATGCATGTTTAAGGGGATGACAAACAATTCGTCGTTCTTGTGTTTTATGACCGTTTTCATGAGATATTCCGCAGTTCTAGGGTTTCAGGGCGAATTACAACGACCATTAGACCCGATACATGTTTGACAATTTTAACCAAAAAACTATCGATTTCGCATATTATGGTCGTTTTCATGAGTTACTGCCCATAGTTTGGGGTTCCAGGGTGATTTAAATCGACCCTAAGACCCGATACATGTTTGAGAGTTATGACCAAAAACTCATCGTTTTCGCGTTTTAGGGTCATTTTCATGAGTTATTCCACACTGTTTTGGTGCTCCGCGGGGATTTGCATGGACCATTAGACCCGATGCATGTTTATGGGGATGACCAACAATTCGTCGTTCTTGTGTTTTATGACCGTTTTCATGATTAATTCCATAGTTCTAGGGTTTCAAGGCGAATTACAACGACCATTAGACCCGATACATGTTTGACAATTTCAACCAAAAAATTGTCGATTTCGCATATTATGGCCCATTTCCATGAGGTATTGCCCACAGTTTTGGGGCTCCAGGGTGATTTACAATGACCCTAAGACCCGATACATGTTTGAGAGTTATGACCAAAAACTCGTCGTTTTTCACTTTTTATGGTCGTTTCCGTGAGCTATTGCACACCGTTTTGGCGCTCTTGGGGGATTTACAACGATCCTAAGACCCGATACATGTTTGAGAGTTATGACCAAAAACTCATCGTTTTCGTGTTTTAGGGTCATTTTCATGAGTTATTCCACACTGTTTGGTGCTCTACGGGGATTTGCATGGACCATTAGACCCGATGCATGTTTAAGGGGATGACCAACAATTCATCGTTCTTGTGTTTTATGACCGTTTTCATGAGCTTTTCCACAGATCTAGGGTTTCAGGGAGAATTACAACGACCATCAGACCCGATACATGTTTGACAATTTTAACCAAAAAATTGTTGATTTCGCATATTATGGCCGTTTTCATGACTTATTGCCCACAGTTTTGGGGTTCTAGGGTGATTTACAACGACCCTAAGACCCGATACATGTTTGAGAGTTATGACCAAAAACTCGTCGTTTTTCACGTTTTATGGCCATTTTCGTGAGCTATTGCACAATGTTTTGGCGCTCTTGGGGGATTTACAACGATCCTAAGACCCGATACATATTTGAGAGTTATGACCAAAAACTCATCTTTTTCACGTTTTAGGGTCATTTTCACGAGTTATTCCACACTGTTTTGGTGCTCCACGGGGATTTGCATGGACCATTAGACATGATGCATGTTTAAGGGGATGACCAACAATTCGTTGTTCTTGTGTTTTACGACCGTTTCCATGAGTTTATTCCATAGTTCTAGGGTTTCAGGGAAAATTACAATGACCATTAGACCCGATACATGTTTGACAATTTTAACCAAACAATTGTCGATTTCGCATATTATGGCCGTTTTCATGAGCTATTGCCCACAGTTATGGGGCTCCAGGGTGATTTACAATGACCCTAAGACCCGATACATGTTTGGGAGTTATGACCAAGAACTCGTCGTTTTTCACTTTTTATGGCCGTTTCCGTGAGCTATTGCACACTGTTTTGTTGCTCTTGGGGGATTTACAACGACCCTAAGACCCGATACATGTCTGAGACTTATGACCAAAAACTCATCGTTTTCACGTTTTAGGGTCATTTTCATGAGTTATTCCACACTGTTTTGGTGCACCACGGGGATTTGCATGGACCATTAGACCCGATGCATGTTTAAGGCGATGACCAACAATTCGTCGTTCTTGTGTTTTATGACCGTTTTCATGAACTATTCCACAGTTGTAGGGATTCAGGGCGAATTACAACGACCATTAAACCCGATACATGTTTGACAATTTTACCCAAAAAATTGTCGATTTCACATATTATGGCCGTTTTAAAGAGTTATTGCCCACAGTTTTGTGGATCTAGGGTGATTTACAACGACCCTAAGACCCGAAACATGTTTGAGAGTTATGACCAAAAACTCGTCGTTATTCACGTTTTATGGCTGTTTTCGTGAGCTATTGCACACTATTTTGGCGCTCTTGGGGGATTTACAATGATCCTAAGACCCGATACACGTTTGAGAGTTATGACCAAAAACTCATCGTTTTCGCGTTTTAGGGTCATTTTCATGAGTTATTCCACACTGTTTTGGTGATCCGCGGGGATTTGCATGGACCATTAGACCCGATGCATGTTTAAGGGGATGACAAACAATTCGTCGTTCTTGTGTTTTATGACCGTTTTCATGAGATATTCCGCAGTTCTAGGGTTTCAGGGCGAATTACAACGACCATTAGACCCGATACATGTTTGACAATTTTAACCAAAAAACTATCGATTTCGCATATTATGGTCGTTTTCATGAGTTACTGCCCATAGTTTTGGGGTTCCAGGGTGATTTAAATCGACCCTAAGACCCGATACATGTTTGAGAGTTATGACCAAAAACTCATCGTTTTCGCGTTTTAGGGTCATTTTCATGAGTTATTCCACACTGTTTTGGTGCTCCGCGGGGATTTGCATGGACCATTAGACCCGATGCATGTTTATGGGGATGACCAACAATTCGTCGTTCTTGTGTTTTATGACCGTTTTCATGATTAATTCCATAGTTCTAGGGTTTCAAGGCGAATTACAACGACCATTAGACCCGATACATGTTTGACAATTTCAACCAAAAAATTGTCGATTTCGCATATTATGGCCCATTTCCATGAGGTATTGCCCACAGTTTTGGGGCTCCAGGGTGATTTACAATGACCCTAAGACCCGATACATGTTTGAGAGTTATGACCAAAAACTCGTCGTTTTTCACTTTTTATGGTCGTTTCCGTGAGCTATTGCACACCGTTTTGGCGCTCTTGGGGGATTTACAACGATCCTAAGACCCGATACATGTTTGAGAGTTATGACCAAAAACTCATCGTTTTCGTGTTTTAGGGTCATTTTCATGAGTTATTCCACACTGTTTTGGTGCTCTACGGGGATTTGCATGGACCATTAGACCCGATGCATGTTTAAGGGGATGACCAACAATTCATCGTTCTTGTGTTTTATGACCGTTTTCATGAGCTTTTCCACAGATCTAGGGTTTCAGGGAGAATTACAACGACCATCAGACCCGATACATGTTTGACAATTTTAACCAAAAAATTGTTGATTTCGCATATTATGGCCGTTTTCATGACTTATTGCCCACAGTTTTGGGGTTCTAGGGTGATTTACAACGACCCTAAGACCCGATACATGTTTGAGAGTTATGACCAAAAACTCGTCGTTTTTCACGTTTTATGGCCATTTTCGTGAGCTATTGCACAATGTTTTGGCGCTCTTGGGGGATTTACAACGATCCTAAGACCCGATACATATTTGAGAGTTATGACCAAAAACTCATCTTTTTCACGTTTTAGGGTCATTTTCACGAGTTATTCCACACTGTTTTGGTGCTCCACGGGGATTTGCATGGACCATTAGACATGATGCATGTTTAAGGGGATGACCAACAATTCGTTGTTCTTGTGTTTTACGACCGTTTCCATGAGTTATTCCATAGTTCTAGGGTTTCAGGGAAAATTACAATGACCATTAGACCCGATACATGTTTGACAATTTTAACCAAACAATTGTCGATTTCGCATATTATGGCCGTTTTCATGAGCTATTGCCCACAGTTATGGGGCTCCAGGGTGATTTACAATGACCCTAAGACCCGATACATGTTTGGGAGTTATGACCAAGAACTCGTCGTTTTTCACTTTTTATGGCCGTTTCCGTGAGCTATTGCACACTGTTTTGTTGCTCTTGGGGGATTTACAACGACCCTAAGACCCGATACATGTCTGAGACTTATGACCAAAAACTCATCGTTTTCGCGCTTTAGGGTCATTTTCATGAGTTATTCCACACTGTTTTGGTGCTCCACGGGGATTTGCATGGACCATTAGACCCGATGCATGTTTAAGGGGATGACCAACAATTCGTCGTTCTTGTGTTTTATGACCGTTTTCATGAGTTATTCCATAGTTCTAGGATTTCAGGGCGAATTACAATGACCATTAGACCCAATACATGTTTGACAATTTTAACCAAAAAATTGTCGATTTCGCATATTATGGCCTTTTTCATGAGCTATTGCCCACAGTTTTGGCGCTCCAGGGTGATTTACAATGACCCTAAGACCCGATACATGTTTGAGAGTTATGACCAAAAACTCATCGTTTTTCACTTTTTATGGCCGTTTCCGTGAGCTATTGCACACTGTTTTGGTGCTCCCGGGGGATTTACAACGATCCTAAGACCCGATACATGTTTGAGAGTTATGACCAAAAACTCATCGTTTTCACGTTTTAGGGTCATTTTCATGAGTTATTCCACACTGTTTTGGTGCACCACGGGGATTTGCATGGACCATTAGACCCGATGCATGTTTAAGGCGATGACCAACAATTCGTCGTTCTTGTGTTTTATGACCGTTTTCATGAACTATTCCACAGTTCTAGGGATTCAGGGTGAATTACAACGACCATTAGACCCGATACATGTTTGACAATTTTACCTAAAAAATTGTCGATTTCACATATTATGGCCGTTTTAAAGAGTTATTGCCCACAGTTTTGTGGTTCTAGGGTGATTTACAACGACCCTAAGACCCGAAACATGTTTGAGAGTTATGACCAAAAACTCGTCGTTATTCACGTTTTATGGCTATTTTCGTGAGCTATTGCACACTGTTTTGGCGCTCTTCGGGGATTTACAATGATCCTAAGACCCGATACACGTTTGAGAGTTATGACCAAAAACTCATCGTTTTCGCGTTTTAGGGTCATTTTCATGAGTTATTCCACACTGTTTTGGTGATCCGCGGGGATTTGCATGGACCATTAGACCCGATGCATGTTTAAGGGGATGACCAACAATTCGTCGTTCTTGTGTTTTATGACCGTTTTCATGAGCTTTTCCACAGATCTAGGGTTTCAGGGAGAATTACAACGACCATCAGACCCGATACATGTTTGACAATTTTAACCAAAAAATTGTTGATTTCGCATATTATGGCCGTTTTCATGACTTATTGCCCACAGTTTTGGGGTTCTAGGGTGATTTACAACGACCCTAAGACCCGAAACATGTTTGAGAGTTATGACCAAAAACTCGTCGTTATTCACGTTTTATGGCTATTTTCGTGAGCTATTGCACACTGTTTTGGCGCTCTTCGGGGATTTACAATGATCCTAAGACCCGATACACGTTTGAGAGTTATGACCAAAAACTCATCTTTTTCACGTTTTAGGGTCATTTTCACGAGTTATTCCACACTGTTTTGGTGCTCCACGGGGATTTGCATGGACCATTAGACATGATGCATGTTTAAGGGGATGACCAACAATTCGTTGTTCTTGTGTTTTACGACCGTTTCCATGAGTTATTCCATAGTTCTAGGGTTTCAGGGAAAATTACAATGACCATTAGACCCGATACATGTTTGACAATTTTAACCAAACAATTGTCGATTTCGCATATTATGGCCGTTTTCATGAGCTATTGCCCACAGTTATGGGGCTCCAGGGTGATTTACAATGACCCTAAGACCCGATACATGTTTGGGAGTTATGACCAAGAACTCGTCGTTTTTCACTTTTTATGGCCGTTTCCGTGAGCTATTGCACACTGTTTTGTTGCTCTTGGGGGATTTACAACGACCCTAAGACCCGATACATGTCTGAGACTTATGACCAAAAACTCATCGTTTTCGCGCTTTAGGGTCATTTTCATGAGTTATTCCACACTGTTTTGGTGCTCCACGGGGATTTGCATGGACCATTAGACCCGATGCATGTTTAAGGGGATGACCAACAATTCGTCGTTCTTGTGTTTTATGACCGTTTTCATGAGTTATTCCATAGTTCTAGGATTTCAGGGCGAATTACAATGACCATTAGACCCAATACATGTTTGACAATTTTAACCAAAAAATTGTCGATTTCGCATATTATGGCCTTTTTCATGAGCTATTGCCCACAGTTTTGGCGCTCCAGGGTGATTTACAATGACCCTAAGACCCGATACATGTTTGAGAGTTATGACCAAAAACTCATCGTTTTTCACTTTTTATGGCCGTTTCCGTGAGCTATTGCACACTGTTTTGGTGCTCCCGGGGGATTTACAACGATCCTAAGACCCGATACATGTTTGAGAGTTATGACCAAAAACTCATCGTTTTCACGTTTTAGGGTCATTTTCATGAGTTATTCCACACTGTTTTGGTGCACCACGGGGATTTGCATGGACCATTAGACCCGATGCATGTTTAAGGCGATGACCAACAATTCGTCGTTCTTGTGTTTTATGACCGTTTTCATGAACTATTCCACAGTTCTAGGGATTCAGGGTGAATTACAACGACCATTAGACCCGATACATGTTTGACAATTTTACCTAAAAAATTGTCGATTTCACATATTATGGCCGTTTTAAAGAGTTATTGCCCACAGTTTTGTGGTTCTAGGGTGATTTACAACGACCCTAAGACCCGAAACATGTTTGAGAGTTATGACCAAAAACTCGTCGTTATTCACGTTTTATGGCTATTTTCGTGAGCTATTGCACACTGTTTTGGCGCTCTTCGGGGATTTACAATGATCCTAAGACCCGATACACGTTTGAGAGTTATGACCAAAAACTCATCGTTTTCGCGTTTTAGGGTCATTTTCATGAGTTATTCCACACTGTTTTGGTGATCCGCGGGGATTTGCATGGACCATTAGACCCGATGCATGTTTAAGGGGATGACAAACAATTCGTCGTTCTTGTGTTTTATGACCGTTTTCATGAGATATTCCGCAGTTCTAGGGTTTCAGGGCGAATTACAACGACCATTAGACCCGATACATGTTTGACAATTTTATCCAAAAAATTATCGATTTCGCATATTATGGTCGTTTTCATGAGTTACTGCCCATAGTTTTGGGGTTCCAGGGTGATTTAAATCGACCCTAAGACCCGATACATGTTTGAGAGTTATGACCAAAAACTCATCGTTTTCGCGTTTTAGGGTCATTTTCATGAGTTATTCCACACTGTTTTGGTGCTCCGCGGGGATTTGCATGGACCATTAGACCCGATGCATGTTTAAGGGGATGACCAACAATTCGTCGTTCGTGTGTTTTATGACCGTTTTCATGATTAATTCCATAGTTCTAGGGTTTCAGGGCGAATTACAACGACCATTAGACCCGATACATGTTTGACAATTTCAACCAAAAAATTGTCGATTTCGCATATTATGGCCGTTTTCATGAGTTACTGCCCATAGTTTTGGGGTTCCAGGGTGATTTAAAACGACCCTAAGACCCGATACATGTTTGTGAGTTATGACCAAAAACTCGTCGTTTTCACGTTTTATGGCCGTTTTCGTGAGCTATTGCACAATATTTTGGTGCTCTTGGGGGATTTACAACGATCCTAAGACCCGATACATGTTTGACAGTTATGACCAAAAACTCATCGTTTTCGCGTTTTAGGGTCATTTTTCCGAGTTATTCCACACTGTTTTGGTGCTCCACGGGGATTTGCATGGACCATTAGACACGATGCATGTTTATGGGGATGACAAACAATTCGTCGTTCTTGTGTTTTATGACCGTTTTCATGAGTTATTCCATAGTTCTATAGTGCCCATTCTTAGTTTAATGTGCATTTTCCCAAAACTTGTTGATTGATTCATAACTATGATATTGCTTGTTGTTAAATTATTTGTATCTAGTCACCCTTATGATCTTTGAAGGTGTCCTATGCATATCTATACCATGAGGGACAAGCTGAATACCATTCTTATTATGTTTTCTATATGTGAAACAAACAAATGTCTTTTAATGCATTGTTATTCATGAATCTTTTGTTTGTACCTTTTTCATGTTCCAACGTAGTTGCTATGTCTTATTGTTAGAACTCTGTCTTTTATGTTCATGTTAAAGTGCTTTGATCCCAGCCATCAATGATTCACAAATACCTTGATCAAGATTATGATGGTGCATGTCACCTCAAAAATTATTCTTTTTTCATCACTTACCTACTCGAGGACGAGTAGGAGTTAAGCTTGGGGATGCTGATACGTCATAAACATATCTATAATTTTTAATGTTCCATGCTTTTTTTATATCTACTTTCTTATTTTTTGTTCATACTTTGAGGTATTTTTATACATTTTCTAGGACTAACCTATTAACAAGATGCCACAGTGCCAGTTGCCTATTTTCTGTTATTTTTTGTTTCAGAAAATCTAGTAAGGAAATATTCTCGGAATTGGACGGGACAAAAGCCAAAGTCAATATTTTACCCGAAGCAACACGTAGGCTAGAGGGGAGAAAAAGTGGCGCACCAGGGCAGCCACACCTGGTGGCCGTGAGGCCTGGAGGGGGCATGCCACCAGGGGGTGTGAGCCCCTGGTGGTCCACCAACCTTGCCTCTTTGCCTATAAAAGCCTCCCGGGATGAAAACCCTAAGTACCTGGTGTCTACGCACACTTCTATTCTTGTAGACAGTGTTGGGCATCCAAGTGCAGAGGTTTGTAGAATAGTAGCAAGTTTCCCTTAAATGGATCACCCAAGGTTTATCGAACTCAGGGAGGAAGTGGTCAAAGGTATACCTCTCAAGCAACCCTGCAATCAAGATACAAGAAGTCTCTTGTGTCCCCAACACACCCAATACACTTTTCAGGTGTATAGGTGCACTACTTCGGCGAAGAGATGGTGAAATACAAGTAATATGGATGATTATAAGTGGTAATTATAATCTGAAATAAGAGTTGCAGCAAGCAAACATGTAACAAAACTGATTGTAAAAGGTATTTGAATGCTTAGAACAAGGCCTAGGGATCATACTTTCACTAGTGGACACTCTCATATAAATATCTTCTCTTCATGATGCTACCCTGAACTACTCTCTGGTTGGACGATGTAGGGCTATAACAGCACACCTTAAAGTTCGCATTCCCCATCTAGATAACCCCTCACTATCACCTTGAGCGCTAGATGGTTCCAACAAACACCACAATCTCATAGAGACATCCAACTCAAATTATACTCATGACAAGTATTTAGTAATCTAAGCCAAAGTGCCACACGGTGTGCACACTGTCAACTTCACACACCTAGGGATAAGCAGAGATTCATTAAAGCACTTGAGTAGCAGAATAGATCTATAGATTACAAAGCTCATGATCTCAACAAGATCATGCATAGAGAGAGAGATGAACACATAGCTACTAGTAGAGCCCTTAGCCTCGAGAGAGAACTACTCCCTCATCATCATGGGAGTCAGCAACAGCAATGGAGATGGTGGTGGAGTCGATGGAGATGGCTCCGGGGGCACTTCCTCGTCCCGGCAGGGTGCCAGAACAAAGACTTCTATCCCCCGAATCTCCTCTTCAGTGGTGGTGGCACTGTGAAACTTTTCATGGAATTCTGATCTGGTGTTTAGGGTTTTCGTCCCGGGGCAATATATAGGCAAAGAGGCAAGGTCAGTGGGCGTCCGAGGGGCCCGCACCACCCCCTGGAGCGGCCTGGGCTGGCCCGCTCCACCAGGTGGTGTGGCCACCTCGTGGCCCCTCTCCGTCTCGTCTTCTGGCTCCGTGAGTCTTCTGGTAAAATATCGACTTTGGCTTTTGTCCGGTCCAATTCTGAGAATATTTCTTTTCCAGCTTTTCTGAAACCAAAAACAGCATAAAATAGGCAACTGACACTGTGGCATCTTGTCAATAGGTTAGTTCCAGAAAATGCATAAAAGTATCTCAAAATGTAGACAAAACATAAGATAGTTGATATGAAACAAGCATGGAACATCAAAAATTATAGATACGTTTACGACGTATCAACATCCCCAAGCTTAACTCCTGCTTGTCCTCGAGTAGGTAAGTGATAAAAGAATATTTTTTGAGGTGACATGCATCATCATGATTTTGATCAAGGTATTTGTAAAACATTGATAGGTGGGATCATAGTACTTTAACATAGCATGAAAGATATAGTTCTAACAATAAGACATAACAACTATGTTGTAACATGAAAAGGTACAAACAAAAGATTCATGAATAACAATGCTTTGAAAGATGTTTGTTTGTTTCACATATAGAAAACATAATGAGAATGGTATTCATCTTGTCCCTCATAGTATAGCAAAACATAAATGCATAGGACACCTTCAAAGTTCATAAGGGTGACTAGATACAAATAGTTTAAGGACAAGCAATATCAAAGTTATGAATCAATCAACAAGTCTTGGGACAATGCACATTAAACTAAGAATGGCCACTATGCTCTCTCAATAGGTGCATAAGGATAGAAGATGGAGACTCAACATAAAAGTAAAAGAAAGGCCCTTCATAGACGGAAGCAGGGATTCAAGTCTCATAAAGAGCTTCCAAAAATTATGGTACTTATTGGCTTTCAGCTCTCATTGCCCCCTATCATAAGCATATTTAGGTGGTTAAGGTTAAAGTGAACAAATATGAGGATATGCTTGACAAGTTATAAGCTGAAAATCGCATGCCCCTTACTTACGAGGGTCATTCCTCATGCTACTCAAGTTTAGGCACAGGTAAGTTCTTGTCATTGTAAGTACATGTGTATCATAGAGAACCGCCAACGAGGTACCCCTTGACCTATGATATGGAAGAATCCCCATATCAAAATGACAAGGCAAGCAGACAATGAGCATCTCAGCAATCCTTTTATTTCCTATTTGCATAGGTCTCTTTTTTCTTTTCTTTTTCTCTTTTTCTCTTTCCTATTTGCATAGGTTTTTTATAGAGGATACTTCATATATTGCTCACTATGGTGACGCTGCAGGTTTCCACCATGATTAGGCATTGTTAGACCAGCCGCCCAGGTGTTTCTCTAACACATATACAAACTCCATGAGCCTAACAAGCTCCCCTTTCATTTCACATCATTGGGATCCATAAGCAAAATAACATGATATCAACTAAATAAAGTGCAATGTTGAAAGCGTTCCCCATGATAACATGGTTCTGCTATTTTGCAACTTACAAAATGCAAGAATATACGCAACATAGATGGGCACAATGGTTCAAGTTTATTTAGTGCAAGAAAAGTAAAATGTGCCATCAAGTTCGTGAGAGCTTTAATCACTAATTTTCACATAACAAGTTTAATTCGGAAGGTAGATAAAAACATGAATATACTTGGAATAGCAAATGCTAATAGGTAGGTGTAACTACCTCGGTGAATTACGCTCTTAGTTAATGCCTGGATGAACGAAAGTGGTTAAAATAGTACGGTGGGGCCTAGGGCCACTCACGGTAGACCTTTCGGCCGTCCTAACCACTTTCAGACAACGGGACAAGAACGAGCGGTGTAATCGGCAGGCGAAGGGATCAACTACATACACAAATGAGTATGTATGCAAGCCACATACAACAGTCCTCAGAGCCATTCCATCTAAAAGAAATAGAAATATAGCAACGCCATATGGCAAGATCCAAATGTCCTAGATAGATATAATAATTTAGGATAGCTCCTCATACATCACACATCAGAGTATCAGGCGGAAGCGGAAAACAAGATCCGAGTACGGATAAGAAGCAAATTGGGATAAGATGCCCCATAAATAAACACATCCCGCCCACAGATCACACGGATCCCCGTTCCCGGAATCTCTACACCGAATGATCGTTGCCAACATCATCTGTTTCTTCCACCCAGTATCCATCTTGCGGGTACACCTGTTCATCTGAATCAAACAATTTATCGTGTGAGAACCTAGGGGTACTCAGCAAGTCTTTATGCCGCTAAAGGGGACACAACCTGGGGTGACGCAATTGCAGCAAAAGATAATACCTAACAATTCTACAGATACTCGCTAACCTTCCGCCTAACCAATGATAGACGGAAGTCCGTGAATTAAGAACAACAGTTATAGCAGTGTAATTATCAGATCCATCCTCCTCCTCGCTTACCAACGAGGAAGCGGACGAACAACCCCCATCATCTGTTGGCAGTTTTATTAACCATTCCATGAGTATTGCACTATTTACTAGTCAAGGACTTAGTCAGTTTAAAAGCGGTACTTTAGTTATACTTGTCTATGATCGAGAAACTGTGCTCCAAGTCGTCCATAACCGCGGACATGGCTTTCAGAAAGATTTACCTTGCAGGGGTGCACGAATAGCAACACACACTCGATCAACCTCGGAAAAACCAAATCAAAACCCAACAAGGCATTCACGACAAAGCAATCACAGGATTCAGAAATATTTCAGGGGCCACCCCATTAAGCTACCCGCAACGAAGTTGGCCGGCTCCGAGACGGACCCAAGGTTTGTGTCAATGGCTGTAAACGACTGGGAACCCGAAAGTGTGACTGGGCTTGTCGATACCGCGAAAACATTCCACGCTCCAAAACAATACAGGTGCCCCACGCACAATCTTAAATAAAGCAGTAACATGGCATAAGTACAGAATAGTAATAAAGCCCCAAACTACTTGTGGCCCCAAGAAATAAGAATGAATCAAGCTCTGGCTTAGGGGGGTCCATAAGGCCTCCCGGATGTGGATAGTGCGAATAGTCAAGGAACAGGAATCAAGTACTCGGGGTCCTACGGGACACAAGTGAGCATGAAAAACCAAATAACAGATATTGCTCACCGGTGCCTCTTTCATTAGTTATCCCATTACTACTCAGGTTATGTTGTTTAGGTACCGCATTATCCATCAGACACTCACATACCCTACTCATGCTTTTCTACGACTCGCATGGCTCAAGCAACTCCTGTAGTAATGGATCATGGGACCGGAACAGGCTTGGTGTGGTTTAAAAGTAAAGGCTATGCAGTACCTGGGATTCAATTTAATGCAATCGCGACTCAATGATGCAAGAATAAGATAGAGGCAATAGGTACTGTATGTATGCAAGCATGTGGTAGTGCTTGCCTAGCAGCTCAGTTGAAGCGAGAGATGGATTCCTGGTAATTCTCCTGCTGGGCGTCTATTCGAAGAAGAACCAAACAAACAAGGGCCAACATAAATAAAGTGCACAAACATATGAATCAAAATGCGACAAGCAACCAAGCATGCCATGATGAATGATGCACAATTTACATGGCATTAGAGTAGCATGGCAAAGGTGAGAGGTGGATACAAGAAATAAAGCACTTTATTATTTATTTGACCAAGTTTTATTGTCATAAACAGTTCAGATTTTTAATGACAACATGATGCATGCTTCAATTCAGAACAAGGACTGCATAGATAGAATGGGCTCATCGCGCTGATCGATTTAGACATATTATTTGTCAAATTTGGAGTTATAAAACAAAAGTTATTAATTAAATAAGGAAAAGGGCATTTTATTGTAATTTTATTCATCTCGAAAATTTAAAATATTCAAAATATATTTTGAAGGGCATATTTGAATTCCTCACATTTTTCTGATTCCAAAACATATATTATTTGTATTATTTGGATTTGTATTTTAAAAATTATTTGAATCTGAATTGAATTTGAATTTAAATCAATTTGAAAAAGATTTGATTAAAAACAGACACAGGGAAAAACTTTTGTTACCTAGTCAGATCTAGACACAGTCACTGACGGGTGGGCCTGGTGCTGACTGGGACACACGCGCGAAAAACTTTTGTCACCGCGTGTTGGGCTAGCCACTGTGACTACGGGGTGGGCCAACTGGCGCTGGCCCGCGTGTCAGCGGCGAGGGAGACAGGGGCTGACAGGTGGGGCTGGGGTTGGAGCGCGGGTTGCGCCCGGGAAAAGCCGAGGGGTTTTCTGCAAAAGGGCTAGCACGGCTGACTGGTGGGGTCGCTAGGAGCGCGGGTTGCAGGAATCAAAAGGTGGGGGGCTTTTTGCAATTCGACCACGGCCCGGTTACTGTTTTTCTTCTCCCTCGTCTGGCGAGGAAAATCGACGCGCGGCGCGAGCGGGGATCGATCCCGGGACGCGGGCGTGCGTGCGGAGGGTGCTAACCGGTGCGGCTGGCTGAGGGGAGTTGACAGGGAAGGGGCGTGGGCTTAGGTAAGCTTGCTGCGGCGCGGAAACACTGCAGACGGCGGCGAGCTCTGGCGCACTGAGAGCGCTCGACAAAAACAATGGCGGCGCTAGGGCGGTACGGCGAGGCGGAGCTTGTCAGGGAGAAGGAGAGGCTCACCACGGGTTCGACGGCGGGCTCGGATCGGACGGGGACGCGGCGGATCACCGGGGATGCAGGCGCTCCGGCGGGCTAGGGTTTCGGAGGACGGCGAGGACCTGGCGGTGCTGGGGAGCTCCTCGTCCAAGTCAGCGTGTATGGGGCGTCGTGGAGGAACCTCCTCGAGCGACCAGACCACCTCCAGGTCGAGCTGCACGGCGGGAACAACGGGGACGAGGTGGTGCTGGCGGCGACCAGCGACAGATGCTATCGTCGGGGAGGAAGAAGGAGAGGAGGAGGGGCAACTCGGGCAGATCTGGGAGAGGCCAGAGAGACGTGGGGAGGGAGGAAAAGTGAGAGGGAGAGAGAGGAGAGGGCAGGCGGGGCACGGTAGAGATAAGGTGGCCTCGGTGCCACCTTTCCCTCCTTTTCTCCCTCGAGCACGTGCTCGGCTGGGCTGGGGCTCGACCTGAGGCTACAGGTGGGGCTGGGCGAGAGAGACAGGCAGGGAGGCTCGGCTGGAGGGGGCCCCTCGGGTCAGGAAGAGAGAAGAGAGGGAGGGGTAGCTAGGCTAGGTTAGATGGGGCATGGCTCGGGTTAGGGTTAGCTAGGGTTAGGGGGAGGGTTAGGATTAGCTGGGGTGTTGTTCAGCAGGTTAGAGAGAGAGGAAGAGTAAGTGAGAGAGATGGGAAAAGATTAGGGTTTATGCTTTGGAGAATTAGGGCTAGGAAAAAAAATTAGAAATATAAACTAGGTGTAGGTTTGTTTAGGGTTTAGATTTTTAAGGCTTGAGCAAAAGATCACCCCCATGTGGAACATGATGATAGCTAGGAGTAACATGAGATGATGTGGAAGAGAATAGCAAGAAAAGGAAAAGAAAGGAAATGAGGGACTAGGCCTCATATGGTTCATGCATGGAGGATAAAAGTAAGAAGAAAAATTATATATGAGCCCATGAGAATGGTGGAGTGGTAGGAGATGTTTTCACAAAGATAGGATCCATTAAAACCAAAGAAAAACCAAAGGAGAGGAAGGTGGTGAAGAATTGTGCATGGCCCATGCAAAAATAATAATGCCATTATTTATTTGTGAAAACAATATTAATATTATGGCATTACTCTATGCATATCCAAGAAGTGGAGATAAAACCAAGCATAAGAATTTTAGAGGATTTAATCCACTCCAAACTACATGAGCTAGAATTAAAATATCGAAGGAAAAGAAATGCAAGCTCATTGTTGAAGGGATGGTGGAATTATAAGGTGGTGGAAGAGAAAGGGTGGAATGGAAATAAAAGATATGCCCCCAACTCAACTTGGGCATTTGAACAATATATCGATAGCCAAATACAATATCAAGAGGCAAATACATTTAATAATGCATGTGAGAGAAGAGCCAAAAGAAAAAGGGTTTTATATGATGCCCAAATGCAAGGTGGCATGATGACATGAGCATGATATCATTATGATGCAACAATAATATATATGAGTAGACAATATCTTACTAGGACAAGTAGCACTACAATTGTTAGACAATTGGGGTGCTACAGTAGGTATGGTGGACTCTTTGGAATAACTTGGTTTTATTTGGAGTTGGATGCATGAGTGGAACTCATACTTGGTATGGAGGCTAGCAAAAGACTGGGAGCAACCAACTAAGAGAGCAATAGTGGCCATAATCATGCAAAGCGACAAAACATTATTAATTAAAGCATAAAGAGATATTACAAGATGAAAACTAAATGATCATAGAGGCTATGGTGACTTGGTATAGTCTTAACATGGTGTGAGCATGCACCAAGTCAACCCAAATAAAGCATCAAAGGAGAATACCACAATATTATGCTTTTATATGTTAAAACAACGCATGATTCTTTCAAGGTACATTAAGCAATATCAATTGTTTGTAAAAATTCATGCTAAAGCAATAATCACTAAGCATAAATCCAAAACAATATCAAGCATTACATGATAGAGTCTAAGTCACAGTCAAAAACAAGCTCCTTTTTATACCACTTACAAGCATGAACTTTCCTACTCTTTTCCAATCCAAATCAAGCTATTTGAAACTATGTATGAATGCGGGGGTCTAAACATCTTATTTAAGCAAACCAAGCAAACGAAAACAGAAAAAAAAATGAAAACTAAGATGCTCCAAGAACCAACACAATTGTGCATGAAACAATAAAAATGATGTGTTTGGAAGAAAACCTGAGATTTTAATTGATGAAGAAGGGGATGCCTTGGGCATCCCCAAGCTTTGACGCTTGTACTTCTTGAATATTTTTTGGGGTGACACGGGTGGAATCCCCAAGCTTGAGCTTTTGTCCATCTTCATCTTATCACGTTACTCTTCCCTACACTTTAAAATTTCCTTCATACAAAACTTCACACAATCTTCATTAGCAACATTAGTGTACTCAAGATAATAAGTCATTTTGGTTCAGTTTCAACTCAAGTAAAACTTTCATTAAAACACAAGCTACCGTGTCACTTCCTTTAAAAAGTTCAAGTGATCAAAGAGAACTCAAAGAGAAAGAGTTTAAGAGGCAAATGCAAATAATGGCAGAAAACTGTCAAAACAGACCAGCAGATAAAAACCGATTTTTCCAAAGACCTTCTGTTTCTCAAATCGAAAAGTATTAAACTAACGAAAGTTAGATAACAACCTGGGGCAGAGGTACAAAAAATTACAGCTCAATCATACTTTCACAGATTTTTCATGAATTTTTACAATGAAGCACAAAAATCTGTTTCGGGATAGCAACTTTCCCAAGTCTTACTTCTCTCTCATTAGAGGTTATTTTTGGCACAAAAACCACACAAAAAGGGATAAGGAGAGGTTATTACAGAATTAATAACTTCCAAGACTCAACAAAACAAAAACTTACTGACTAGAAATTTGGGTTATCTCCCAATAAGTGCTTTTCTTTTACGCGTTTGAGCTAGGCATGATAATTTCGATGATGCTCACATACGAAATATGAATTTAAAGTAAAAGATAGCATTGAGAAGCAAATACAAAACACATTTAAGTCTAACCCACTTTCTATGAAAAATAATCTTGTAAAGAAACAAGTCATGAAAGCACAAAGCAACTAGCATAGGAAAGCAAAACAAGTGCAACTTCAAAAATTTCAACATAAAGAGGGGAAACTTAATATTGTTGAGATACATAAAACCATGTTTCCCTCTCCCATAATAACTTTAAGTAGCATCATGAATAAAATTAACAATATAACTATCACATAAAACATTCTTATCATGAGCCACATGCATAAAAGAATTAATACTCCCCACATAAACATAGTCATTCTTATTAATTGTAGTGGGAGCAAATTCAACAAAATAGATATCATTATTATTCTCATCACCATAATAATCAAATATAGGAGGCATATTGTAATCATAATTAATTTTCTCCTAAATAGTAGGTGGACTGAAAAAATATCATATTCATCATAGTAATCACCATATACTGGAGGTATAATATCATCAGAAGCAATAGAATAGTTATCTTCCAAAGTGTGTTCATTTGTAAACATATCATCATTGGAAGGAACATGGATAGTACTAATAGTGCAACCATTATTAACATCATCATTTTCAGAATTGGTACCGAAGAGATTTTCAATATCAAAAGTAGTGTGATTTTCCCAATCATGGTCACTACTATAGGTAATAGGCATAGGAACATCATCGAGTTCAGACTCATCAAAAACTATAATAGGAGCAACGTGCTCAGGGGAAAATACCGTTTCCTCTCTCCTTTTACTCCTCCTTTTCTTCTTTTTCTTCTTATCTTTAGGAGGGAGAGGCTTGAAAGGAAGCTTCTCCATATACCCTGGTTTATTGTTAGAGACAATAGAAGAAACTTTGGAGGATTCCTCCTTTTCATTAATAAGATCAAAAAACATATTAGTCCTGTCATATTTTGGTAAAATCTCATCTTTTATAATATTTTGTATGTAAGTATTTGTGTGGCAATTATCAACACAATAAAGATGAAAACCATGTAGGACGCTATTCATATCAAAATCAGCCATGTCCACCAAAGAGTTTTTTCTTGATAACTCATCACACCCCAAAAATAATGTAAGTTTATCATGCTGATTAGGAGTGATCATGTCATCACAATACAAACTTGCAGTACTTATTGGATTAGAAGGGCTATTATTATGGCCTGAGCATTGAAAATTGAAATGACCCACTTCAAAGCAAAGTTCACAAATAAAAGGATAGTGGGGCACAAACTTTTTTACCAAGATCATTAGAGCCTTATACCACGTTCTAGTTTTTTCATTCCTGTGGGTGATATAATATTCTTCTTCAATTTTATTATTCTCACAAGATCTATGTATTCCACAAAAATTAACATGCTTATAAGAAGTAGTACTTTTAGAGATTTGAGCATGTTTATTGCTATCAGTAATAACAATTTCATTTTCCATGCAAGTGTATTTAAAAGGCTCATGATACATGTCCCATTTTTCTTTAGGAGCATTAATATGATAAGCAAAGGCTCTACAACAATCAACAAGAATTTGAGGATCAAGACCATATTTAGCACTAAGCTCTTGAAAATCAGCAGTTTGAACGAAAGACTTAATGCAATCATACTCATAGTTTATACCTGGTTCTTTACCTTTGTCGTTATACCAATCTTCGGTATTGCTTTGAATTGTTTCAAGAAGATCCCACTTAGATTTGACCTCCTTACTTGTGAAGGATAACACTAAACAAGTATCTAGATAGTCCTTGTAATTTCCTGAAAGCCTTGCATAAATATTATTAATAATAATATTACTAGGGAGCTCATGAATGGGACATTTGAGCATTAGTGACTTCAATCGCCCCCATGCTTGGGCAATACTTTCTCCATCATGAGGATGAAAATTATAAATGTAATTCCTATCTTTATGAATTTCATGAGGAGGATAAAATTTAGTGTAAAAGAGAGATTCAAGTTCCTTCCACTCCAAATGATGAGGATCGTCTAGCAGCTTATACCACTCCCTTGCTTTGTCCTTAAGTGATAAATAGAATAGCTTCCTCTTAACCTTATTCATTGAAATACCTGCACACTTGAACAACTCGCATAATTCATGTATAAAAGTAAGTGATCACCAGGATGGATAGTTCCATCTCCAAAATAGTAGTTATTCATAACACGTTCAACAATTTCCATAGGTATTTTAAAGGGGTGTTTTCAGTATGTGGATTTAAAATATCACAAGTATCATAAGAATTACCACATATGGGAGATAAAGTATCATAAGAGCAAACTTTCTCCTTTAAAGCTGGGGAACTAAAAAGATCATTTTCATAAAAAATAACTTCCCCAAGCTTAGACGTTTCCATAGCATTAGTAACAAAGGGGTTCAAAAGATTCATACTAATAACATTGCTATTAGCATGCAAAGGAAGTTCCACGGGTTTTTTAATTTTCTTTTCAGACCATCATGTTCTACCTTAGGAAAAATACTAAAAAGCTCTCTAATTTTGTTGTTGTTTTCCATTAAGCCTAACTAGTGAAAATAAAAACAAGAAACAAAAAGATATAATTGCAGAATCTAAAGGAAATAACTTCGAGCACTCACACACCAGCAACAATACTAGAAGATAGCTTAGTATCTAGAGGATATGAGTACCTTTTACCTTACCTCCCTGGCAACAGCGCCAGAAAAATCTTGATGTCTACGCACACTTCTATTCTTGTAGACAGTGTTGGGCCTCCAAGTGCAGAGGTTTGTAGAACAGCAGCAAGTTTTCCTTAAGTGGATCACCCAAGGTTTATCAAACTCAGGGAGGAAGTGGTCAAAGGTATCCATCTCAAGCAACCCTGCAATCAAGATACAAGAAGTCTCTTGTGTCCCCAACACACCCAATACACTTGTCAGGTGTATAGGTGCACTAGTTCCGCGAAGAGATAGTGAAATACAAGTAATATGGATGATTATAAGTGGTAATTGCGATCTAAAATAAGAGTGGCAGCAAGTAAACATGTAACAAAACTGATTGTAAATGGTGTTTCAATGCTTAGAAATAAGGCCTAGGGATCATACTTTCACTAGTGGACACTCTCATATAAATATCTTCTCTTCATGATGCTACCCTGAACTACTCTATGGTTGGACGATGTAGGGCTATAACAGCACACCTTAAAGTTCGCATTCCCCATCTAGATAACCCCTCACTATCACCTTGAGCGCTAGATGGTTCCAACAAACACCACAATCTCATAGAGACATCCAAATCAAATTATACTCATGACAAGTATTTAGTAATCTTAGCCAAAGTGCCACACGGTGTGCACACTATCAACTTCACACACGTGGGGATAAGCAGAGATTCATTAAAGCACTTGAGGAGCAGAATAGATCTATAGATTAGAAAGCTCATGATCTCAATAAGATCATGCATAGAGAGAGAGAGAGATGAACACATAGCTACTTGTAGAGACCTTAGCCTCGAGAGAGAACTACTCCCTCCTCATCATGGAAGTCAGCAACTGCGATGGATATGGCGGTGGAGTCGATGGAGATGGCTCCAAGGGCACTTCCTCGTCCCGACAGGGTGCTGGAATAGAGACTTATGTGCCCCGAATCTCCTCTTTGGTGGTGGCGGCATTGTGGAACTTTTCGTGGAATTCTGATCTGGTGTTTAGGGTTTTCGTCTCGGGGGCAATATATAGGCGAAGAGTCAAGGTCGGTGGGCGCCCGAGGGGCCCACACCACCCCCTGGCGTGGCCTGGGCTAGCCCACGCCACCAAGAGGTGTGGCCACCTCGTGGCCCCTCTCCGTCTCGTCTTTTGGCTCCGTGAGTCTTCTGGTAAAATATCGACTTTGCCTTTTGTCCGGTCCAATTCTGAGAATATTTCTTTTCCAGGTTTTCTAAAACCAAAAATAGCAGAAAACAGGCAACTGGCACTATGGCATCTTGTCAATAGGTTAGTTCTAGAAAATGCATAAAAGTATCTCAAAATGTAGACAAAACATAAGATAGTTGATATAAAACAAGCATGGAACATAAAAAATTATAGATACGTTTACAACGTATCAGTACCCGATCAAAATTGCACAAAAGATTCTGTAGCCGCCGTCATCTCCATCCCTAGATCGGGAGGGATCTGAAGCTCTTCCCGGCACCCTGTCGGAGGGGAGAGATCACCCTGGAGGCCTTCTTCATCACCATGCCTGGCTCAAGTGTGATGCGTGAGTAGTTTATCCTTGGACTATGGCTCCATGTAGTAGCTAGATGGTTGGTTCTCCTCCTCTGTGCTATCATGTTTAGATCTTGTGAGCTCCGTTCATGATCAAGATCATCTTTTTGTAATCTTACATGTTGTGTTTGCGGGTATCTGATGGATATTGAGATGCTATTTCAGATTGATTATTGATTCTATCGTGTCTATATTATTTGTGATCTTGCATGCTCTCTGTTGTTTGTAACTATCTTGGACAAGTAGATGCTTGCAACTCCAAGAGGGAGTATTTATGCTCGATAGTGGGTTCATGCCTCTAGTAATCTGGGGAAGTGACAAGAATCTCTAAGGTTGTAGATGTGTTGTTGCTACTAGGGAGAAAACAACAATCCTTTGTCCATGGGACAATCATATTGTTTACTTTACACACAAAGCTTAATGTAATTATATGTTTCTTGCAACTTAATACTGGAAGGGGTTCGGATGATAACCTGAAGGTGGATTTTTAGTCATAGATGCAGTTGGATTACGGTCTATGTATAATGTTGTAATTCCCAATCAAATCTCATAGGAGTCAATATGTCTAGTATATGCATTGTATGCTTTCTCAAATCTGTCAATTGCCCCGTTGTAATTTGTTCAACCTGCATGTTATTTATCTTAAGGATAATTACCTCTAGTGAACTATGGACCCCGGTCCATGCTTTTACCATTGCTATACCATCTACTGTTACTATTTACTATTTACTTTCTGCAAGCAATTACTATCTTCCACACAATACGTTTAATCCTTTGTTTTCAGCAAAACCTGTGACATTGACAACCTCAGTGTAAGTTGGGAGCAAAGTTCTGTGGTTGTGTTGTGCAGGATTCCAAGTTGCTAGCAACACCTTGCAGTTGTTTCCTTGCTCCTATTGGTTCTATAACCTTGGTTTCGTGACTGATGGAAAACTTGCTATTGTGCTCATCATACCTTCCTCTTGGGGTTCCCAACGAGCTCGAATATATTTTGAGCCAGCAAGCAGTCGGCCACGCCCCGCTGGTTCTCTCCTTTGCTCGTCTCGCTCACGTTACAGCGGGCAAAGACCACCTTTTGACAAACGGGAGATTCCTTCCTTCTCTTAGAAGCCAAGCGGTAGCCCGGCTAGCACCTGGCTAACTCGGCTAGGAGGTTACCTGCACACATGGTAGATTGATCATAACTGACATATGTTTTATCCCGGCCGGGTAAATGTTAGGTGAACACTCTCCAGGCCGGGTCACTCCGTAAGTTGGCTTGCCTTGAGGAGACCCGGCCAGCACTTGCTTTGACCGTGTCGTACCTCGGCTAACTCGGCCTCTATACCCCAGCGTAACCCTACCCGGGGGTATCCCCCCAACATTAGTCCCCGAAGCTGGTGTGGTCTTAGCAACTTCAGCTATTAAGGCCACAGCAGGTTCCCCTATCCGAATCTGCACTTCTTCAGCCGAGTTATCCCGTAACCCGAACTTTTCACTTCAATGCTCCCTTGGCTCGATCCGAGTTACTTCTCGCTGGCCGGGTTTCTGCCCATATATTCGGGTTACCTTTCCTTCTCTCATACGCTTCCCCACGTCCTACGTGGAGGGTAATCATCACTTTGCCTCATTTTAAGGGTTGCGCCAGTTTACTGCGCTGGTTACTGTAGTAATTGTCAGGAATAACTGTCCTGCATGTCCCGTCGCGGCAGCGCCTCGCTAACTATATCATAACATCACATCATGGGATTCTCTATGCCTTGTGTCCTTTGGTGTGGCATGTGCCTGATTGGCTGATGTGGAGGATACACGGCCACATCGTGCGGTTGGGCCGCAACAACTGATCCCACTACGCGCCTGCGACGCGCGGTTAAATAGAGGCAGGGGCGGTCCTTGGGGAAGTTCCCCCACTTCGCACGCCCCTCCTCTTCTGCATAGAGACGCCACCGCCGCCACCGCCTCTATGCTAGTGTAACACCGCCGCCGCCGCGTTTAATCGCTCTCTGCGACCGCGTCACCGCCTCAGCTTGAGACGTTTGCCACGGGGCCCTGCGCTTCCAAGTTTCCCATGGCCAGCTACCTCTTCTCCTATTATCTTCTCGAGGATCTTGACCTCACCATGACAGAGGAGGAGGCTACCATTGTCACGAAGGAGGGGGAGGATGATGAAGCCCACGATCACGGTGCTTGGGCGGGCGCTTTCGTCTGCGAGGACGACATCAACTGGCTGTACGCGACGCGCCACATCATAGCGGGCTGTGAGGCCCCCGGATTAATCCTCCGAGAATCCCTGTTATGCATACACCATGATCCCATGATCAGTTAGTCGTGGCACATAACTGACAAGTATCAAAGTAAACATCCATTACTTAAGAGAATACATGTCATACCTTACATGCCATTATGGCTACATCAATAATCATCAGCGAAACTTCATCAAGCGTAGAGCCCGGGTCATGCCTTAACCTACAGGCAATTGACTGAGAGAACGTCCTAGCTCATATAGTCGTCAACTTCACCCTCTTCTCGATATTTGACCAAGTTAATAGCCAGGGACAATGCCAGTGAGTACTTTGAATGTACTCGCAAACCACCTTAAGAGAATTATAAAAACAAGAGGATATGCAATATGGCTGTGGTAGTAGGAGGGCTCGAAGAGAGGTTCCTTTCTCAACTAATTTCTCTTGTAGATATAGCATCTACATACCTTTGTTGAAAACTTTTGGAAAACCATTTTGGAAACCTTTTTGAAAAGTTTTGGAAAACATTAGGATTGGGTCACCCATATGTTTCATCCTTCGGGTCATCCCATGACCAATCTCCTTTCCTTCCTTTCCGACCATCCCATGGTCAAAACATGTATCCCTTCTGACCATCCCATGGTTAAAACATTTCCAAAGCCATTGCTTTTCTGAAATCCTTTTTCAAAACAAAACCAGCACCGTTCTACAACAACCTTCCCAACTGTCCATGACTGTGGACACGACTATTCAAATAGATTTATGCTCTCCAGAGGTTGTACACTTTACCCACACCATCCGGGTACCCTACCCTGATCTACACCGATCGTGGGTCGAGTAACCGATCAAGACTCTCTGGATGCTCACTCCAATATAAGTGCCTACCATATGAGTGTTGTTTCCCATCGAATTGGGAGAGTCCTTCAAGTGGGTCTTTAGCTAAAGTAGCGGAGGGGCTTCGTAAATCTTCAGTTATTATCTCATATGATGACTCGAGAGCTGATGCTTGGCGAGAAGACGTCGAATCTAGAACCCTTCTGAAGTATCTTCTGGTAAATGGTTTCCTTGAGTTGAGTGGAAAGACGCAGTCTTTCCTCCTTAGAGCTTCACTAAGGTCTTTCTAGAGTGATGCCAATCTTCCGTCTTGATGTGCTGGCATGATGCTAAGGAAGGATGTATCTCCTTGGGTCTTGAGTTGAGGTCCTTGAGTGAAGTTCTATTGATTCAACCTTGTCAATGTGGTTTCCTAGTGAAGTCTTAGAGAGTTAGCTCTGGGGCAGGTTAGTGGTTAATTACACTTCTTGTTAGTCTTCAGTCAGGTTAGAGGCATCAATCTTCGGAGAGGTTATCTTCACTCGAACTATTGACGTTGCTTCCGCTCGATGGAGAAGTAGATTCGGTGTATTTACGCATCCTTGTCTTCAAGATTTTGGAGTATTCTAGCCTTCTGGTGAGGAACTTTTGTTGGTTAGGATAATATGGACTAAAATCATTAGTCTCCTGAGGTGGTTAGAAGCTCTAATATTCCGAAGGTTAGTGGAGTCAGGTCTTCACTTCTTGTATCAATTAGTAAGTCCTATTGTTTCTTGTGAATCATGAGATTCCTTTGGTGGTAGACTTCTGGCTTTAGCGGGACTCTTGCTAAAATTGGCGGATGAAGATTGGAGTGCTGCGCTATCGGCGAGTCTTGAGAGGTGAGTTTGATGAGGTATGCCATCCTACTAAGGGGGAGTCTTCAAATTTTTCTAGATTGATGATGTCGAACTCCTGCTTCTTGTGAGGATCTTCCTCTCAAAGCTCCCAAGGTTAGTAGGGATCTCGTTAGCTACAACTAAAAAGGGTGTTCTTAGGTGGTGTATTGGTCCTCAAAGCACATTTTTACTAGGGTCAAACAAGACAGACATAAATACAAGGCAGACAGAGCGAGGATGTCGCAATGTCCTTCGCAAGCAACACATGATGCACTTATGCAAGCAAACATGGCCGACTAGGGGGACCAAGGAGTTAAATACTCGCGAGATAGGGGAATCATGATCTCAGGGGTATTGATCCTAGAGATCACGTTACTGAGGTTTGGTTCACTATCTTGTGAATGAAGCCTTCGACGTGTCATCAGACGCTTCTTGATAGTGCAGTACTTTACTTCTCCTTATGGGGATTCCGCTTGTAGGGTGATCTTGTAGGCTCCTTATGTTTGATGGTAGTTGCTTCCCTTTGTCTCATTCTCACTACCCTTACCTGGTGCTAGGACCTATTTTTTTTAAATCCATAGGTTTGAAGTTTGGACGAGATGTAGAGGAAACCATTTTTGAAATTAGTTATACTGGGAGGAGATAAGAAGTAGAACTTTTTGAAAGGCTTTTGAGAAAATAGTTTTTCAAAAGCTGTTGTTTTACAAAATAGTTTTCATGTTTAACGACCATGCTAACTAAGGTTCTCCTATAGTCAGGATGGCTCCTACATCAATAATCATCAGCGAAACTTCATCAAGCGTAGAGCCCGGGTCATGCCTTAACCTACAGGCAATTGACTGAGAGAACGTCCTAGCTCATATAGTCGTCAACTTCACCCTCTTCTCGATATCTGACCAAGTTAATAGCCAGGGACAATGCCAGTGAGTACTTTGAATGTACTCGCAAACCACCTTAAGAAAATTATAAAAACAAGAGGATATGCAATATGGCTGTGGTAGTAGGAGGGCTCCAAGAGAGGTTCCTTTCTCAACTAATTTCTCTTGTAGATATAGCATCTACATACCTTTGTTGAAAACTTTTGGAAAACCTTTTTGGAAATTTTTGGAAATATTAGGATTGGGTCACCCATTTGTTTCATCCTTCGGTTCATCCCATGACCAATCTCCTTTCCTTCCTTTCCGACCATCCCATGGTCAAAACATGTATCCCTTCCGACCATCCCATGGTTAAAACATTTCCAAAGCTATTGCTTTTTGTGAAATCCTTTTTCAAAACAAAACCAGCACCGCTCTGCAGTAACCTTTCCAACTGTCCATGACCATGGACGCGGCTATTCGAATAGATTTACACTCTGCAGAGGTTGTACACTTTACCCACACCATCCAGGTACCCTACCCTGATCTACACTGATCATGGGTCGAGTAACCGATCAAGACTCTCTGGATGCTCACTCCAATATAAGTACCTACCATATGAGTGTTGTTTCCCCTCAACACCGGGACACCCTATATAGTTCCAAAGCCAAGCGGAGCGCTTTTTGCACTACACAAAGTTGCGCTTTCAATGAGGGGCTCATAGTAACGCGTGGAGGCCCGTAGACCCTTCGTTCCTTCTCCAGGTCGATGTCTCACATGGACCTTTACAGGAGAAGGCCCACCCTCCAGGATTTTCAATCCCTGTAGTATTTGTAGGCAGCTTATACCAGAGTAAACAAACATCAAGCCCTGTCCCATTCCAGAGTAATGTGGTTGCACGGGTTAATTGTTCTAGCAAAACTGCAAAGAACCGGGTGCGTTTTCATAAATCTTTTTCCTCCATCTTATTTCATCATTTTGTAAAACAAAACCATTTTTCCTTTCTCAAACTTCTCTTGGTAGGTCAAACCTCACCAAGGTTTTGTCATAAAACATTTTGTAAACTTTTTCGGGGTCTTCCCATCCTATAGCTTTGCTTCGGCTAAATTGGGGTCTCCAAAGGGTATGGTGTATTACACCATCTACCATACTAGGGACAAGTAGGTATCATCGAGAGGGTTGTACTTAGTAGTACCATTGAGTAATGGTTTGGAGGAGCCAAGCCACTACCAGATATACAACAACATATAGCAAAATTGTGCAGTTTTCATAAAACAGTAGATAAAACATGCATAAGTAAAACAGTAGGACAAGGCTTATGAGAAATAAGGTGGCTTGTCTGGGATCAGTAATCTAGCAATATATGTCCTTGGACTTCTTCTGGGAATACAATAATAACCAATAATAATAACCATCTTCTTCTGGTCTCTGATATAATCGCATCTAGCGTCGTTATGGATCACATGCAAGTAAACAAAGGGCACAGTCAACACAAGGCATACAATCACCAATACCATACATCGAATAGATAAACAACACATTAATCACCTCAGTAGGTTTTGATAAATTGAGAACATAGAATTTGGATATACTTTCATTTCTTTTATGGATTTGCCTTTGTGGTTTATTTGTCAAATACCACCTAATGAAGGAGGTTTTGAACTAAGGCTTGGGTCTATATGATATCAATGTACAAAAATTATATCTACAGATAGGTATTGGAATAACAAGGCCGACAAAAGTGGTTTCAAGATTTTTATCAATTTTCTATATTTAGTTATGATTTTTCTAGTGAAATAACCTCTAGTTGAGGTGAAAAATTCACCATAAAAGATCTGTATGCCAAATAAATTTGTACTCAGAGTATGTTGTACACATTTGAGTTTGTGATTTTTGAGAGTTGGAATCACCACAGAATAATTACCAAATTGCCCTTCAGAAATTCCCAAAGTCAGTTATGTAGTCTATTTGTATTTTTAACCAGATTTACTTTATAGGTCCAAAAGGTATGAGGCTAAGTTCATTGGATAGGAATTTAAAATACCTTCCAGTAGAAATTGGAATCACTAATTGAGGAGTTACAGAACCCTGAAATGATTTAATTGGTGAAATATACACCTGCAGAAGTATTTAAATCACCAAAATTCAATAAAGCCTCAATAAATATTTATATCCTAGGTGTTAATATATAGAGATAAAAATCATTCATTGGAGTTGGAATTATGTCCATACCATTCAGGGTTTGGTCCAGACAAATTTCTAAAGGCGGAAATGCTCTGTTTTTGTTATTTTTGCTACAGGCAAACTATGACGAAAAATAGAGTGTGACCAAAGGGAAATGCAAGGTATAAGGGATACCTTGCAGTACAAAAAGGTTTGAACCTATTTTTAGTTGTAAAACTCTCTGAAAGAATTATTTATTAAGATTGAAACATTTCAGTACTTGAATTACTAGAAAAATAACCGATTCTTATTTTGGGACAAAACTTGCTCTGTATGTTTGATAAAACACTTGTGAACCTGATAAAATTTGGATCTAGCAGTTTTCACGTATTTTTCAATTTTATCTGGAATTAAACCATAAGGGTATACCTGTAGATCTATGAGAAAAGATTAAAGGCAGGGGGAAGGGCGCTACTGGGCCAAATCTAAGGGATCCAGGGCCGTGCAGTGCGCCGGCCAGCCCAACTCGCAGTGGCGTGCGCGGGATGAGGCCTTTGAAGCTGACAGGTAGGGCCTGGCGGTCAGTGGCACATGTTGTCGAAGGGGTAAGTGAGATTCGTGGCCTTTGGATCCAGTTCACATCGACGACCCTTGTCGCTTCCTCTACCTCCGGATAGAAGACGTAGGGGCTAACCCTAGGCCGCGCCGGCGGGGGTCAGGGGCTCACCTGAGGGTGGTTTCCGGTGAAGGGGAGTCTGCAGGGAGATGCGGTGGTATATGGCGACTCCAACGAGGGGCAGCATGGGCAGGTTCGGCTCCGGAGCCACCTTACGCATCCATGACCGAGATGGCCGCCGCCCATATTGGATGGTGACACCGTCTAGGGCCGTCCAAGGCGAAAAAAGAGAGCAGGGTCAGATAGAGGGCATTGTGAGAGAAACATGCAATTGAAATATACAAAGAGGAAGTGGTCGGGGTCGACGGTAGGCTCTCCTCCTTCCTTGCGGTACCGCGAGGCGGTTTTTGCATCTCCCAATGGTCGAGAGCTAGGGGAGCCAGTCTAGAGTCCGGAGGAGGGTATTTGGGAGAGGAGGGAGTGGCTGGGATGGCCTGGGATCTTATCCCCGAGGGGGTGAGGTACACGATGCACTTAGTCCATCTTTGGGCAGTGGAGGAAGGCGACAACAGGGGAGTGGTCGAGAGGGGCGGTGGGAGCCCATGGTGGGGGTGCTGGTATGCTCCTCCCATGAAGCCTCGCGTCCAAGGGCACATGATACGGAGGTGGGGCGTAAAACTAGTGCATGCCTGAGAGGACGTGGACACCATTGGTTGGGGGTGTCCAGGGGTGCTGGAGGAGGTAGGGTGGAGGAAAGTCGGGCCTGGGAAGTTGTAGCGGCTTAGAGAGGTGGGCCATGTCGAGAATACAAGAGAGAGGGATGTGGGGAGGATTCATCGTGGCCTTCTTATGCCATCTCTCTCCCTCTCATATGGCCGCATCAGAAAGGGGGAAGGAGGGGAGGTGGTACGTGACCAGGTTAGGAGTGTGGAGTGGGTTGTGGTGGTTCATCTAGGGTTTAAGGAGGGTTTGATAGGGAGATAGCTCATGGCTTTGTTTAAACTTCAAATGGTCCTAGACGATGATCATGAAGAAGTTTCTAATCTTTTTATCTTTCCAATGTGAGGTAATGATGCTGGTAGATGGGTATGGTCAAGGTATACCTTGGGGAAATGTTTTAGATTTTTCTAATCATTTTTGATTCCTTTTATAATGATTATTTAAAAAGTGCTGAATCAGTTCTATGGGATTCATTTGAAATTTTTGAATTGGATAAGGTGGGTTTTTAGTGTGGGATGGTCCCAAATATGAATACACACTTACAAGAATTTTCCTAAATTTATTGGAAGATAAAATTATTTAAAACAATTATTATTCCAATTCATCCATTTAAGAAAATGGGCAAAAATATATAATAAAACTCTTCAAAAATATTTATTTTTAAAGTTGGGAGATAGGGTGTCATGGTGGTGTCACGGCAGATGCAATGGATAGGCTAAAGGTGGGGACAATATGCACTAGAGGAATCCAGAGAGGGATAGTGTGGTGATTCCACACACAAATGCTTTGTATTCAATGGGTTTCAAAGGTTACAAATGCTCCTTGAGCTGTATTGAGGAGAGGAGGAAGAAGGAACTCTCTTACTCTCACCACTAGCTAGCTCTCAGGAACCAAGAACCAACCAAGTAAAACTTAACCAAACAGAGATCAACCCCTTCTACAGATGCCCTAGCCCTCCTTATATAGGGGTAGCTAGGTCTCCAATTAGGGCATATGTGGAGGCATATTCCAGGGAATATGCCTCTTCCCAAAATAGTAAACCGACCGGGTCACTTTTCCCCATCGTAAGCCATGCAGAGGCTACATGAGCCTCTGCGGTGCCAGCATCATCCGACATAGGCAACGTCACCCTTATAGGCCACGCCTCGGTGGTCCTAGCCTCTGTCCGCTTCGCTCACGCTCCAGCGTACAGTGACCTCCTTTTGACCAACGAGATACCTTCCTTCTCTTGCAAGCCTGATATAACCCGGATCATGCCTGGTTAATCCGGCCACACCTGTACCTGCATACAAGTTAGATACCTGGCGGCATACGATATAGGTCAGCTGGGACTCAATTAGGTGGACATCCTGCGGTCCGGGTTACCCCGTGATTCGGCCTACCTTGAGGTGACTCGGCCAACACTTGCTTTGACCTTGCCGTACCTCGGCTAACTCGGCCTTTATACCCTGGCGTGACCCTACCCGGGGGTATCCCCCCAACATTAGTCGCTAAAGCTAGTGCGGTCTTAGCAGCTTCTGCCGCTAAGGCCACAGCAGGTTCAATTTTACCGAGCCTTTTGCTCCCTTTTCCGATTTATCTCATATTCCGGATTCCATAGGCTATCTTTCCCTTGGCACATTCCGAGTTTTCACTCATTGGCCGGGTCACCCTTTGGTTATCTGGGTTATACTTCCTTCTCTCGTACGCTATCCCACGTGGAGGGTAATCATTATCTTGCCTCATTTAAGGGCCTGCGCCAGATACTGCTGTAGTTAATATCTGGTGTTACTGTTGCACATGTCACATCGTGTCTGTCTCCTCATTAACTGTATCATAACGTCACGTCATGGGATCTGCTGCGCCCTGTGGTCCTTCCTGTGGCTCGCCTCTGATTGGCTGATCCGGATAATACACGGCCACATTGTGTGGTCCTTCCGCACCGCACGATCCCACTACCCCGCTGGGGCGTGGTTAAATAGGGGAGGGGCGTGCCCCTTGGTGTTTTTCCCCATTCTCACGCCCCTCTGCCTGTTCTTCTTCTTCTTCCCAGCGACAGCGCCGCCACCGCCGCACCTGCTTAGCAGCGCCGCCGCTGCACCGTTCCCTGCGCACCAGCATCGCCACCACTCCTGCGCATCTCCACCGCCACAGGTCCGCGCCAGTCCAAGGCACTGCCCCCCACCGCCGATAGGGCCAGTGAGGACAGTGACCCAGATATGACAGAAGAGGAGCTCACCGTCACGGAACAGGAGATGGAGGAGGATGCGGAGAACGCCGAGCGCGACACCTGGGCTGGGTCCTGGGTATGCCAGGCCGACCTCGACCGGCTCTACCACACGCGCCGTATCCCGGAAGGCGTCGTTGCCCATCTCGCCGCCGAGGAGCTCGCTCCCTCACCCAATCCGGGTGAGTTCGTAGTGTTTCTCTCCCACTTCCAGGGCGGATTCGGGCTCCCCATTAGTGATTTTTTCCATGATTGGCTCAACACCTATGAGCTTCAACCGCACCACCTTCCGGCAAACGCCATCACATCTCTTTCTTCCTTCGCCTCCACCATTGAGGGGTATGTCGGATTGTGGCCCACTAAGGAGCTCTGGATCCGGTTTTTCGCTCTGCGCCAGAACGTGATTCCGAATAAGGAGCTTGACCTGGAGGACAAACAACTCACGCAGTTCAGCGCTGCCTCTATTTCTCCTCAGAAACAGTCAGTCTTTCCCCAGGTCACGGGGCTTGATTCTTGCAAGGGTTGGGCCCGAACCTTCTTTTATATTAGAAATAGCACGAAGGAAGATCTGATCTGGCTGCGCCCCTACGCTCTGGGTCCTCCTAATCCGGATCTATGGGACCGGATCTCCAAGAAACCCACAGTCCTGGCGAACCAAGTCAACAAACGGTTTCAGGAGCTGAAAGATGCCAAGATGCGCAATGAGGATGCGATGATCACTTTCGTCCGCAACCGGATCTCCCCTCTCCAAAAACACACACACAAGCTGTGCCACATGAGCTGGCGCCTTGACCCCAACCGAACTTCCTCATTTGAGCTGAGTAATACCGAGATATTTCGCCAGGTCAAGGCCCTCTTTACTACTGACAAAAACTTCTCCGCTGATTGGGAGTGGGGAATTGGACATTTCTGCCGGGACAGGCCTCCTCCTGTGGTAATTCTCGTGTTCCAATCTCTTTCCGAGTTATATTCTATGTCGGAGTATGTTATTTATCTGATCTTTTTGTATTTCTCTCTCAGTTGTTTCTTCAGCAAACTCTCGAAGATGGCGCCGAGCCTTCGCTCAAATGGGCGAAGGATCGAGATGCCCCGGACGAGGAGGAGCCGGATCAGGGAATGTTCCTGCCACCCCCCCGACACGACCAAGCGACATACCGGTAAATTCTCTTCCATTAGAGATTGGCCTAACGATGAAGATGATTCCGATGTTGAGGTGATGGAAGCATTTGACGTTGTGCCCCTTTCTTACGCCTATCCGGCATCAGCTAACCCGGGTGTGCAGATTCATGAAGATCCTCCTCTCGCCATGGGCGAGCCTATCCCAGTTGCGTCCAAGAAAAGGGGAGCTGCTTCTGCTTCTTCTTCTGGACCTCCTAAGCCAACCAAGAGGCGGAAGAAGTCCGCAGACAAAGCCGCCACCAAGCCTACAACTAAGGCCATAACTCGGAGGGCTCGGAAGGCCAAGGAGCCATTGACCTCAGATGAGTAAGTTACTTTTCTCTCTATCCAACGCTTTGGTTCACGCTTTTCTTCTGTAGTAACTTATTATTCGTCATTTGGTTTGGCAGGGCTGCGGTGGAAGTTCCTCAGAGCGGATCAAGCATCGCTTCGCCCCTCCAGCATAGCCCTTCTCCCCCTCGTGGCGATGATTCACGCCCGTTGAGCCCCATTCAGGGGGTTCAACGGCTGCTCCGGGTTCTATCTCACCTCGTCAAGAGGAGGGCAACCTCGGAGCAGGGGAAGTGGTTCTGCCGAGGCTACGGTTGCTCCCAGCTCCTCTTCGGCTCAGCCACAACCAACCAGCACCGAGGTACCTACAGCACCCCTGCCAAGATCAACATCAGCACCAGCACCAGTGCCAGCAGCACCAACTCTTTCCGCCTCGTCCGAGTCTTCCAAGACTCGGCGAGAAGACACATCTAACACCAAGGCTAGCACCAAGGCTGTGCCCAAGGGCAAATCTGCAGCCCAAACCTCAACTTCTCAGCAGCAGCGCAAGGGCAAGAAAGCTTCTGACGCTGCCAGTGCAGCAACTATTGAGGCTGGACAGCGCACGCTCACGTCCATGCTTCCGCAGAAGACCCCACCAAAGAAAGACACCTCTGTCGGGTCAGCTGATGTGCAACTTGTCTTGCACACAGCCCCATTGTTGCACAAGTTGAGAGAAGGGAGGCCCACAGCAAGGGTTTGGTCGCGCCCCACATGCTTAGCGGAGAACGCTATCCTCGGGCCTTGATCGAGTTTGTTAACAACTGGAACAAGGCGGAGTTCGTCCATAACGATGACCTCCCGGAGAAATTTGGGCCTACGGAGTTTGCTGCACAGATGAACACAGCCGCCAAGGCTATAAACCTTTCGGGTCGGATGATGGAGTTACGCTACTTCGTCTTTTGTTTAACATGTACTAGTGCTTAGTTATATAACCATTAGTCCCCGAGCCTCCGGGGGAGTAACTTGTTACTTGGCCGGATGCTCCTTAGAGAATTAGTGTAGCTCCTTAATAACTTTGAATATGCACACACCTAGAGCCGAGTTAAGTTCCACTTGGCCCGGATCTTGTACGCTTCGAATATGCACACACCTAGAGCTGGGTTAAGTTCCACTTGGCCCGGATTTTGTACCCTTCGAATATGCACACACCTAGAGCCGGGTTAAGTTCCACTTGGCCCGGATTTTGTACACTTCGAATATGCACACACCTAGAGCTGCGTTAAGTTCCACTTGGCCCGGATTTTGTACACTTCGAATATGCACACACCTAGAGCCGGGTTAAGTTCCACTTGGCCCGGATTTTGTACACTTCGAATATGCACACACCTAGAGTCGGGTTAAGTTCCACTTGCCTGGATTTTGTACACTTCGAATATGCACACACCTAGAGCCGGGTTAAGTTCCACTTGGCCTGGATTTTGTACACTTCGAATATGCACACACCTAGAGCCGGGTTAAGTTCCACTTGGCCCGGATTTTGTACACTTCGAGTATGCACACACCTAGAGCCGGGTTAAGTTCCACTTGGCCCGGATTTTGTACACTTCGAATATTCACATGATCAAGTCAACTTTGCTTTTCACAGGTTACCACCAATCGCCGGAGCGCTGAGTTTCAACGCCTCTTGGACACGCATAAGGCGATGCGCTCAAAACATTCTACACTTCTCGCTGAGTTCGAGAAAAGGGCTAAGTTTTCTCCATAGCTTTTTTCCTATCTTTCTTTGTTTTTCCTGCCGTACTAATTCATCATTCGGATTGCGCAGTTGGAGTGGAAGCTGAGAACACCATCATGCGGAAGAACTTGGACCAGATAAAAGGTAAGTCCGTTTCGCTTAGTCTCCTTCTGCGCCCTCTCTCCTTTTCTTCTTGGCTCGACAGATATTCATACCTTGGCTTTGCCGGGTCAACAAACTATTTCAGCATCTCTTGAAGATAGTGTGCCCGTGCCTAATATGATGCTGCATTTTCTCGAACAAGCAGGGCAGCACCAGGCTGAACTCAAGAAGAAGGATGATGAGCTTGCCCTCATCCGGAACAAGGATGATGAGATTGCCAAGCTCAAGGCATAAATGAAGAAGCTCAAGGCGCTCCACAAATCCGAGATGGACAAAGCTGGCCAAGATTTCACTGAAGAGCGAGAACATCTCAACCTCCAAATTGCCAAAGATCAAGAGCTGCTGAAGGAGGCTGACATTAAGCTTGAGTCGGCAAATGCTGAACTTGTGCAACTCCGGAAGAGGCGTGACAACTGCACCAAGGAGCTGACTCGGATCCACAACCATATTTCTCGTAAGTTTTTGTTCTTCAGTCGGCGTGAATTTCTCTGGGTCAACCTCTTTTACCTATCTCACTTGCCTTGTTTTTCAGACAAATTTCCGGAGGGTGATGCCATTTCATCCAATGCCGTTACCAAGTTCCGCCAGCAAAGAGGTACTCCATCTGGTCCTGGCACCATTCCTCTTGATCTGGAGGATCTGATAGTCAGCTTGTCCTCCCGAGTTGAAATCATGAAGAACTACGACAAGGATATCCTAGATACAGCCATCCGGATCTTCAACGCCCTTTGGCCGGGTGAAGATATTCCGGAGGGTGCCGCTGCTCTGATTAACAAGTTAATGGAGTGCGAGACCTAGCTTGATCTCTGGAGAGAATCCGTCGGACGTGCCGGAGCTGAAACCGTCCTCCACTACATGCTCACTTGGTATGAGAAAATAAATCTCAATCTTCTAGAGCGCATGCGCACCGGTTCAAGGTGGTCCAATGATCCGGATTGGATAGCTCGGCGCAAGGCCTGCGCCCATAGCCTCATTCAATATGCCCCCATCCATCAATGGAACGAAGGACCAAGCTTCCTTGACACTGTGGACGACGAATACGTCGAAGATGGTTCGGGTGAAGATGATGAGGACGAAGCCTCGGACGTCGAAGAAGATGAAGATAATGCTGAAGCTGAGGCCGGAGTTCTGCCTGCTGGTGCCGAGTTACCTCCTCCTGCTGCTCCTTGATAACAAACACTTTGAATATTATCAGATCCCCGGTATATCGGGTGCAAATGTATTAAGAACAATGATCATATTTTGCTACTAAGTTGCTCGTGCCGGATTAACTTGGGCGTAGTCCCCGAGTTTCATTTTCTTGTTTCTCCAATTTCTTGGCTCGGCTCGTGTCTACCTTGGTTCGGTTTCATGACTTACGAGTCCGAGTTTCAAAAATTGACTTAACAATACGTAGAAACTTTAGGACTAGCTCAAAATAATTCAACATAGCAAAAACAAGGTAAACATAAACTTAGTCCAAATAACAAATGTCGGCTCGATTACGTTCTTTTCCTTAGTCGTTTTCCTTGTGCTACACAATTCCAAACTTATTCTCTTGCTTGCCATGAAGCCAAATCTTGTTGGACAGCAGCAAGTCGAAGAGTTGAGTTTTCTGGTGCTCACACATTACTAACTCGGCTTAGGCAGAAGCAACTTAAACCAGCCGACATAAAAATTATAACAAGTACAGAAGACAACAAATATTATTAAGGCAGTCCCCGAGTTACTACTCGAGGTGCCACCATTTCATTGATAGGCTCATCGCTGGCATACATACCGACGTATGAGAGATTCGGATACACACACTTCTTTGCTAAGTGTAGAATGGACGGAGTAGAGCTACATTCCATGGACGCTTAGATTCCTCGCCGGACCTGTCCGCCTTGTTCTTCTCCTGTGGTTTTGCATCGATGAGATAATAAGAGTCATTGTGCAATGCTTTGCTCACAATGAATGGCCCTTCCCATGGGGGGGATAACTTGTGCATGCCAGCAGTACGTGGTACCAACCAGAGTACCAGATCACCCTCCCGGAAGATTCGGGGGTTTACTTTCCGGCTATGGTAGCGTCGAAGATTTTGCTGATATATGGCGGATCTGGACAATGCCAATTCTCTCGCTTATTCCAGCAGATCTACATCATTTTGCCCGGCTTCTTGCACTTCGGCTTCTGTGTATTGGGTGACCCTAGGCGAGTCATGCTCTATGTCAGCTGGTAATACAGCTTCTGCCCCATATACCAGAAATAATGGCATATAGCATGTTAATCGATTCAGAGTTGTTCTTAAACTCCATAGTACCGCTGGTAGTTCTTCTATCCAGCACCCCGCTGATCTTTGCAGCGGCTCAATGAGCCGGGGTTTTATCCCGGATAATACTAATCCGTTGGATCTCTCCACTTGTTCGTTCGATGCGGGGTGGGCTACTGAGGCTACGTCCAGCCGGATCTTCTTATCTTTGCAGAATCACGCAAATGCTCCTTCAGCGAAATTTGTGCCATTATCTGTTATAATACTGTGCGGATAACCGTATCTGAAGATGATATCTTTGAGGAATCTCACGGCAGTAGCTCCATCACATTTTCTTATTGGCTTCACCTCAATCCATTTTGTAAACTTGTCAACCATGACCAAGATGTGGGTCATGTTCCCTCTTGCTGGTTTAAACGGGCCAACCATATCCAAACACCATACGGCAAATGGCCAGGTAATTGGTATGGTCTTGAGCTCCGACATTGGCATACGAGTCTTGGTAGCATATCTTTGACAACCATTGCATTTTCTTACCAGATCCTCTGCTTGTTCCAAGGCACTTGGCCAGTAAAACCCATGACGGAAAGCTTTTGCTACCAAGGCTTTGGACGAGGCGTGATGCCCACATTCCCCTTGATGTATATCCCGGAGGATGTCAAGTCCTTCTTCTGGGTCAACACACCGTTGGAGAACGTTTGTCACACTCCTCTTGTATAGCTCGGAATTAATGACCGTGTATGCTTTTGCCCTCCTCTGATTTTGCCTAGAAAGCACCTCCTCACTGGGCAAAGTTCCATCTTTCAGGAATTGGAATATGGGCAGTGCCCAAGCTGGTATAGCTCGTACTGCAAACACATCCTCATCAATTTCCATCTGGTCTACTGGCATAACCTCAGCCGGATCACGCTGCGTAGTCCTCGGGTCTTGTGAAGCAGTCCCCGGGTTTGCCAAGGCAGTCCCCGGGTTTTGTGAACTGCTTCCCACATCAATGTCCATGGGCACAGCTTCCGATTCCGGATTTGTCAGGATATAAATTGACTCGGATTCTGGGGATGGCCTGATAGATGGTTTTCTGAGGTGCTCTAGTGCTACCCCTGGCGGGATTGCTTGTCGGGTTGATCCGAGCTTCGACAATACGTCAGCAGCCTCATTTTCTGCCCGAGGTACGTGATGAAATTCGCATCCCTCAAAGTATCCTGATATCTTCTGCACATGAAATCTGTACAGTGCCATATTTGCATCCAAAGCGTTCCATTGTCTGGAGACTTGTTGAACGACGAGATCCGAGTCACCAAAGCATTGGATCTGACGTATTCCAACTTCCTTTGCCACTTTCAGCCCATGCACAAGTGCTTCATATTCTGCAACATTGTTTGATGCTGCGAAGTGGATCTATAGCACGTATTTCAGCTGGTCCTTCTTGGTCGAGGTAAGCACAACTCTGGCGCCTAACCCGGTTTTTGTTTTAGACCCGTCAAAGTGCATTCTCCAGTAGTTCAGATCTAGCAATGGTGGCTCATATTGCACCTCGGCCCAATCCACAAAAAAGTTGGCCACAACATGAGACTTGATTGCTTCTCTCCTATCATATTGTGGCGCATAAGGGGCTAGCTCAATTGCCCATTTTGCAATCCAGCCACTTGCATCCTTATTGCTCATTATCACGGATATGGGGGCTTCACATATTACTTTGATGGGGTGCTCTTCAAAATAGTGCTTTGGCTTCTTAGCCGCCATATACACACCATATGCCATCTTCTGATAATGGGGATAGTTTTGTTTCGAAGCTGATAATACCTCGCTCAGATAATATACTGGCCTTTGCACTGACTTACCCTCTTTGCCGCACTCTACCATAATTACTGCACTCATAACTCGGTTGGTTGCGGCTATATAGAGCAACATTGGCTCCTTTGATAGTGGAGAGGCTAACACTGGTGCCGTGGCTAACATTTTCTTTAATTGGATAAAGGCTTCATTGGTCTGCGGCGTCCAAATGAACTTGTCCGACTTTTTCATGAGTTGATAGAGAGGCAGTGCATTTCTCCCAACCGACATACAAACCGACTTAAGGATGCCAGGCAACCAGTGAACTTCTGGACATCATTAAGGCACTTCCGTAGTTCCATTCGCTCTATGGCTCGGATTTTAGTTGGATTAACTTCGATACCTCGGCTGGAGACAAGAAATCCGAGTAATTTTCCAGCCGGGACACCGAAGGTACATTTCTCCGGGTTAAGCTTCATTCGGAACCTTCTCAGGTTCGCGAACGTTTGCCTAATTCGTCAAGGAGCGTTTCGCTTTCCTTGGTCTTTATAACAACATCATCCACATATACCTGCACATTTTGACCAATTTGGTCGTGTAAACATTTCTGCATACATCTTTGGTATGTTGCCCCTGCATTACGTAAACCAAAAGGCATGGTGCAGTAGCAATAAGCCCCATACGGGGTGATAAATGCAGTCTTTATTTGATCGCTTGGGTTCAGAGGTATCTGGTGGAAACCAGAATATGCATCAATGAATGACAATAGTTCACATCTAGCAGTAGAATCTATGACTTGGTCTATCCTTGGCAGTGGGAATGGATCTTTTGGACACGCCTTATTCAGGTTCGTGTAATCGATGCACATACGCCAAACCACTGCCACGTTCGGATCATCCTTCTTCTTCTCCACCAGCAACGGATTAGATAGCCAATCCAGGTAAAGCACTTCCATGATAAACCCAGCTGCTAGGAGCCGAGCTATCTCATCTCCAATGACCTTTCTCCTGTCTTCGGCGAAGCGGCGGAAAGGTTGCTTCACCGGCTTTGCTCCGGGTCTCACATTCAAAGAGTTCTCAGCCAACTCCCTCGAAACACCTTGCAAGTCCTGTGTGAACCAAGCAAAGATATCCCGATTCTCACGGAGGAAGTTGAAGAGCTCGCTTTGCTATTTATCATTTAACCCGGCACCAATTGTTACGGTGCGCTCTGGGAACATATCATCAACTGGCACTTTCTTGGTATCCTTTGTCGCTTGAAGTGATACACTTCCATGCGGGTTACTCAGCACCGACATATACTGCTGCGCGGATTGAGCCAATGCCGCCACCTCCTGGATTTTTCTCTTCTCTTGTGCAATCACGAGTGACTCGGACAGGTTAGACCCGGCTGACGCTCACTCAATGGAACGTCGGAAATCACCAGTTATGGTAATCACACCATTTGGCCCGGGCAGCTTCATCTTCAAGTAACTGATGTGAGTACTTGCCATGAATTTGTTCAGAGCTGGCCTGCCGAGTAATGCGTGATATGCGCTTTCCAAATTGACAACCTCGAGTTCTAAATTCTCAGTTCGGCAGTTGTCTCTCGTGCCGAACAACAGATCAACCCGGACCTTGCCAATGGGTTCACATGAAATGCCTCGCACAATGCCATGGAAAGTTGTTCTTGTAGCCTGGAGCATGTTCTCCGTGATACCCAACTTGCGCATTGTATCCACATACATTATGTTGATGCTACTGCCATTGTCAATCAGCACCTTTGAGAACCTCACATTGATGTTTGGCCCAATGAATGTTGGGTCCAATACCAGCGCATACGAACCAGGACTTGGCATAAGCTTGGGATGATCTTTGATGCTCCAGGTAATTTCCCTAATCTGACCAAGGCATATACCTCGTTATCGCTGGCATTACCGCATTCACTTCCATGTGTCGGTGCTGCAAGCTCTTTCTGTATGTCTCTTCTGTGGTGAACACACAGTAACTCTGGTGATGCTCTCTATACTCATTTCTCCCCTCATTTCCGGGGTACCTTTGATCTGGCTGATGCTGGTTTTCCACCTGATGCACTGCATCCCTTCTCTCATGATTTCCATACCTCGGCGGAGGTGGTGGCAACATTAACTGTTGCGTGTTTACTTTGGAGAGTAATTGCTGCCGGGGTAACTCCTGCCGAGGTTGATCATTCCAGGGTGCCTGAGCATTCCCCGAACCACTTTGTTTTATCTTCCTCATCCACTCACACTGACGGGTTGTGTGTCCCGCTAGGTTACTCGGATTTGGCGTGTGAAATTTACACGGCTGATCCAGCATTGCCTCATAAGTATACCTCGGCCTGTCCTTCTTCTCCTGCCACTGTCTTTTTTGTTTGGGCGTCCAAGTTTTCTTGCCATCACTCCTAGGGGTCCATTGCTTCCCTCCAGTTTTCTGACGTTGGTTGCTTCCCGCTCTGGGTTGATCTTGATTTACAACTGCAACTTGCTGTGAACTATATCGGTAATCCAGTCTATCCTCTCTTCTCTTGCCCCGGTAATCATTCCTCGTTGGTAGTATTAATCCGGCTCCATCTCGCTGGTAGTATTCCTCGTTTGACTCGTTTGACATGAGCCTAGGCTGAGTCGGATCACCCAAGGCATATGAATCAGCAATACGGATCGTCTCTGCCAGTGTAGTTGGCATATCCCTTTGTAACCTTTGCCATAGCATGCTTGCATATCTGCACCCTTGCGCAAACCAAGCTATAGCTTGTGACTCAATTACACCCTCACATGAGTTTCGCACAGTGCACCAGCGGGTTAAGAATTCCCGGTCTGTCTCATTCGGTCTCTGCTTGCACATTGCTAGGGTCTGTGCTCTGTTGGGCCTCTGATACGTGGTTGAGAAATTATTGACAAACATTTCCTCAAAATCGATCCAACAGTTAATATTTCCGGCTGGCAAATTGTTTAGCCATACCCTTGTTTGCCCATCCAGCATCTGAGGTACATATCTCACAGCCCATCTCAAGTTGCCCGTAGGAATCTTTACCACTGTTGCATAGTTAATCAACCAATCCTCTGGCTTTGTGCTGCCGTCATATGTTTTAGTGCCTCTAGGTAACTGGAAGTTAGGTACCGGAGGCTCCTTCATGATCCGAGGCCCAAAAACGCTGGACCCGGAGGACCTTGACACTCAATTTGCTCCGACCTATAAAGCCGATCTAGTTTTAACCTGGCATCGTCAGGCATCAAGTTCTTGCTTCCCAATCTTGACCCTATCACGTGATAGTCCGGCCTGGGGTACCCTGCGTTCACCATCTCCGAATAACCGCCATTGTATCTATCTTGCTCTTGTGGAGCTGCTCTCTGTTGCATACCTTGGCCGGCACTGCGCTCTTGACGTGGTATATTCCGCTGCTGCGGTTTCCCTGCACCCACCGGGTTGCGCTGTTCGGCATTGCCTTTCACAGCGTTCCCTTGACCGGCATTGCCTTGGTCGCGGTTACCTCGCCCAGCTTCACCTCGGCTCACACTTCGTCGATCATCATTTCCCTGCACTGCTTTTCCTTTCCCTGCCCTTGCTGGGTCATATGGGACTATCTGTTTGTTCCTCCTGGCCGAAGTTACTACCTCTTCTCTCCTAGGTCCGCCATGAGGAGACGATGCAGCTCCGGCGGATTTCTCCGGATTACCCACTGTCGAATAAACGATCTTGGATGCCCTGGCTCTTTCCGGGTTAGCTCTGAGCAACTCCTCATTCTGTCTGTTTGCGATCCGAACTAACTCATTGACCCTTTCCTGCTGTCTCTGCCGGGCTTCACTCGTCAAACCCTCTAACTCGGACGCAGCTGCATCTGCTTCTCTGAGGTTCTTTTCCGGGGTACTGTACTTTGGCAGCCCCACGGACAGACAGTTCTCTGATTCCTCAATTCTAGTATCACCCTCTTTGTTCATTTCACTAATGAGGTTTCTTCCCTTCACTTTTACAGCATCAACTTTATTTGCCTTTGCGTACTCACGCAGTGTCATGTTCAACGACTGCTCAGCTGCAGCTAACTTTTTCGCACCCTCTAGTATTTTCTGCCTAGTCTCCTCTAACTCGGCCTGTGCCTGAGCCGGATCTACCACTGCTGCTACGGGGCTTGCCAAGCTATCTATTGCCTGCTGTAGCACATTCTCTGGCCTCTCTAGTGGAGGACCTCTACTTTTCCTTGGTGCCTTGGGTGTTACCTCCGGATCTGGCGCCGGATCCTTACTTGCGCCAGCGCCAGGTGTAGTCATCATCACCTCGGCGCGGTCTGGGGAGCGATTAATACGCGCCCCGCGAGCCGCGCTAAGGGGTGACTCGCCTCCCTCGACGACGTGCCGCGGGTGAACGCACGACACATCGACAGTGATGTAGATCTTGTGCGTGCCAAGCTTGACGAAGAGGTCGTTGCGCGGGAGAGGTCACTTGCCGAAGCAGCCAACGTTGTCGCTGACGAAGTCCAGTGCTCCAAAGCGCTGAACAGGCCCGGAGACGATGCGTTCGCCGGTGTCGATGATGTTTCCCGTCTGGATCTTCACTCCTGCTAGCGCTGCTAGCCCCACGGTGGGCGCCAACTGTCATGGTGGTGTCACGGCAGATGCCATGGATAGGCGAAAGGTGGGGACAATATGCACTAGAGGAATCCAGGGAGGGATAGTGTGGTGATTCCACACATAGATGCTTTGTATTCAATGGGTTTTCAAGGTTACAAATGATCCTTGAGCTGTATTGGGGAGAGGAGGAAGAAGGAACTCTCTTACTCTCACCACTAGCTAGCTCTCAGGAACCAAGAACCAACCAAGTAAAAATTAACCAACTAGAGATCAACCCCTTCTACAGATGCCCTAGCCCTCCTTATATAGGGGTAGCTAGGTCTCCAATTAGGGAATACGTGGAGGCATATTCCCTCTTCCCAAAATAGTAAACCGACCGGGTCACTTTTCCCCATCGTAAGCCATGTAGAGGCTACGTGAGCCTCTGCGGCGCCAGCGTCATCCGACATAGGCAACGTCACCCTTGTCGGCCACGCCTCGGTGGTCCTAGCCTCTGTCCGCTTCGCTCACGCTCCGGCGTACATTGACCTCCTTTTGACCAGCGAGATACCTTCCTTCTCTTGCAAGCCTGATATAACCCGGATCATGCCTGGTTAATCCGGCCACACCTGTACCTGCATACAAGTTAGATACATCCTACCGGCATACGATATAGGTGGGCCGGGACTCAGTTAGGTGGACATCCTCTGGTCCTGGTTACCCCGTGATTCGGCCTGCCTTGAGGTGACTCGGCCAGCACTTGCTTTGACCTTGCCGAACCTCGGCTAACTCGGCCTTTATACCCCGGCGTGACCCTACCCGGGGGTATCCCCCCAACATAGGGTATGATATATAGGCATCAAATGTGACGTAATTTGGAGAAGTGTTTTAGAAAAAACCAAACTTTCCTTTTATGGAAGGAGTTTTGGAGGTTTTGTGCATTAAATGAATTAAATAGTTTTTGAGCCATAATAATTATGGATAATATTTTATAAATCTTTATAATCAAGGTATATGATGTGCACAAGGTGTATATTGCATTTTCAACCTTGGGTGTTGAGAACCCAACTTGATTTTAGTAGGAGACAAGGATAAGAGGATCTAGGGCAATGTTATTTTATTACCTACAAAACCTTATGGGATCTTGGAGCTTAGAGCTCCCCTTGGGTCATGGAGTATATGGATGGATATACCAAGTGATGTATATCACCATGGTATAGAGTTTTGAGCTTGATCTTTCTCCGACCCATATTAGTTGACTTGAAATTGTTTAGATTCGGATATATCTAGATATATTGTAGTGCTAGATAAATCCGAATCTAAATAAATCCAAATCAACTAATATGGGTCGGAGGGAGTATAATTTTTGATTGTTTTATGCTAATAATATGCTTTTGACACTCCTTTTTGTATAAAGTTTATCATTTATTTGGACTAACCTACTAATAGTTGCAAAAGTGCACAATGTTCTTGTTTTACACTTTGATGTGTAGGAATTACCAAGAATACAAGTGGAAACCTTGTTGGAATCAAATTGGGATTTTTCCAGAAATCTGTCTCAGAACTCTTTTTGAAGATGGTCACGTTTCGGGTCGAATACGGTGTCAAACGGAAAACTCTTCAACTACAAAGTTGTTGGAAATTTCGCGGCAAACGTTCTGGACATAAACTTCCGCGGCAAAAGTTGCTGATTCCGAGTCCATAGGGCCCTTATAGGCCTGATTTACTGCAGCCCAAGATGAGCTGAATGGAATCCGAGAAGCTATATAAAGGGAGGAAACCTAATTCGCCCAAGACACCTCCACCCACGAATTTGCAGCCACCAAGTCCACGTTTTGCCTCCCCCATGGATCCCATCTCCATGGGAAAGGGCTCCCAGGAAGCCATGAAGGAAGGGTGCTAAGGGGCGGTGCTCCCCTGTGATACCGGCGGCAGGGAAGGAGTCCCCCACACCGCCGTCAGCGCCGTCGCCGCCCTCTTCACCATCTCCACTACCATCTTCATCGCCGTTGCTGATTCCCATGATGAGGAGGGAGTAGTTCTCTCTCGAGGCTAAGGGTTCTACCGGTAGCTATGTGTTTATCTCTCTCTATGCGTGATCTTACTATGATCATGAGCTTTGTAATCAAGTAGATCTACTTACCTACTCAAGTGCTTTAATAGATCTCTGCTCTTCCCATGTGTTTGAAAGTGACAGCGTGCACACCACCATGGTGGCACTTAGGCTAGAGATTACAAATACTTGTTATGAGTTATATTTGGAGTTGGATGTCTTTATGAAATTATGGTATTTGTTCGAACCATCTAGCGCTCAAGGTGACAGTGTGGGGTTACCTAGATGGGAAAGATGAACTTTGAGGTGTGTTGTTATAGCCCTACCATGGATTAGAGTGTCCAACTAGAGAGTAGTTCAAAGTAGTATCATAAAGAGAATATATTTATATGAGAGTGTTCACTAGCGAAAGTATGATCCCTAGGCCTTGTTTCTAAGCATTGAAACACCGTTTGCAATTAGATCTGTTACATGTTTGCTTGCTTCCATCTTTATTTCAGTTTTCCTTTAGTCTTATCCACGCGCCATAAAAGCTATTTTCTGGCACCGTTTCCACTTATAATGATTCGTACCACTTGTATTTCACTATCTCTTCTCCGAACTAGTGCACCTATACACCTGACAAGTGTATTGGGTGTGTTGGGGACACAAGAGACTTCTTGTATATTGATTGCAGGGTTGCTTGAGAGGGGATACCTTTGACCACTTCCTCCCAGAGTTCGATAAACGTTGGGTGATCCACTTAAGGGAAAACTTGTTGCTGTTCTTCAAACCTCTGCACTTGGAGGCCCAACAACTGTCTACAAGAATAGAAGTGTGTAGACATCAGAAGCACGGGGATCCAATTGAAGCAATTGAAGTATGGGTTGGCAGACCTTTATGAGTAGAGCATAATCATGCAAAGAGTTGGTCCAAAGAAAGTAGTATGGGGATGTGAGCTTCTGACAAAGTAGGCTAGTTGATGATATTTGCAGAAAAAGTTATTTTCTTGCCTGCAAAACCATCAAGAACAAGTGGGATAAAAGATGATATCGCCAAGGGCAAGAGTGGTCCTTGGTAGTCCTTAGGATGGTTTACAAGATGGTTCAAGTACATTTCCAAAAATTCACAAGGGTTGAGAAAGGGAGGTATTCAAAGAAGTGATGTTGGAACAGTTTCCAGACATATCAAATTTGGTAGAGTTGGAGATTTTGACTAGAATATAAGAGGGGGTGATTTTGGGAGGATGCAAGATTCCAATTCATCATCAAGTAGATGGTGCTGAAGAAGAGATTGAGTAGGATACATCCATGCTTGATATAGGACTTCATTGACTTGGAAGTTTCTAGAATGGGTCACTTCAGAATTGATCTGGTTAAGGGTGTTACATGATCACCTAGTGGCTAGAGATCAGATCTAGCTTTGTATTCTTGCTTAGGGGGTTGTGATATTAAAACATCTTGATCCTAGTGGACGATCTCCTAGAGCAACTCTAACGACCTCCTAAGCAAACAGAAAAAATAGTAGATCAAGGCAATTCATCAGACAACAGATCAAGGCAATTCATCTTCCAAACAAATCACTCTACTGCTATGGATACCATCAAGCCTAGCTTGAGGTAGGGATGGGTATTTTGAAAAGTTAGAGTTGAATAAGGTGAGGGTCCTTGGTATTTCTACCAAGGGTAGAATTCAAAGGGTTTTGTAAAAGGTCGTGAGAACTTAGAGGTAAGTTGAAGGCTTTATCTTTGGAGACATAAGGAGAGTATATCTTATAGATGTCCATAATTTTGTCAATATAAGCTACTGAAATGGTTGAGTTTGCAAAAGCATCTTGGCTCAAGTTTTGAAATGCTAGAACATTTGAGAATATGTAAAATGAGCCAAGGCATATTTGTTAAATAGCTTTTGTTAACATTGAGATAAGGAGTATATCATCTGTTATACAATCAGATGAATAAGCACAAACAAACATAAGCAAACACTGCATCACTGAACAAGAAAAAGTTTGTGTTCCCCCTGATTTTTGCATCCTGGATAACTAATCAGGTTGCTGAAATGGGGATGTTACACGAGCGTCACATGCCGCCTCGCCGCCGAAGAAATCTCCCCTACGCCAAATCCAGGCGAGTATGTTGTCTTCATCTCCCATTTCTAGCGCGGCTTCGGCCTCTCTATCTCCGATTTTTCCATGATTTCATCTCTATTTACCAGCGTCAGCCTCACCACCTTCCTGCCAATGCGATCACCTCTCTTTACTCTTTTGCCTCTGGCATAGAGGGTTACATCGGTCTCTGGCCTACCAAAGAACTTTGGATTAAGTTCTTTGGTCTCAAGAAAAACGTTGTCCCAGAAAAACACCTTACTCCCGCCGAAAAGCATCTGACCCAGTGTGGTGGAGCCTCGATCACTCCTTGCAAGGCTTCTCCTTTTCCTCGGGTGACCAGCCTTGAATCTTGCAAAGGCTGGGCCCGAACTTTCTTCTATGTCCGAAACAACATAGATACGGATTTCATCCGGCTCCTCCCCTTCAAGATGGGCGCCTCAGACACTTCTCTATGGGAGAAGATCCCGAAGCGACCCACTGCCTTGGCGAATCAGGTGGATCGCTAGATCAAGGAGCTGCTCAAGATGGAGTTCCATGGTGAGGACATTATGATCATCTTGGTCTCCCCCCTTCATAAGCGCGCCCACAAGATCTGTTATCTTAGTGGACCCCTTGACCTCCACCGGACCTCCTCCTTCGAGCTTGACAACTCTGAGGTGTTCCGTCGGGTCAAGGCCATCTTCAAGGTGGAGAAGGAGTTCTCTAAGGCTTGGAAATGGGGGCTTACGCCCTTTACCCGGGCTAACCCACCTCCTAAGGTAAACTCTTTTCTCGATATCTTGTTCGGGTTTTGCAGTATGCCGGATAACTCCCTAACTTAATCATTTAGTACTTTTGCTCTCAGTTGTTTCTCCAGCAGACAGTTGAGGATGGCAAGGAGTTGGCCCTCAAATGGGTGCCTGACCATGCAGAACCAGACGAGGAGGAGCTTGACTCGGAGAGGTTCTTGCCCACCCCAGACAGCTCCAAACAACCCTCTGGTAAGGCCTCTTCTCTAAGGGATTGACCGGATGACGATGACTCCGATGTTGAGGTTTTGGAGGTACTTGATCTTGTGCCTATCTCTTACGCATTCCCAGTTATGTCTGAATATTCAGCTAACCCAGCCGGTCAGGCTTCGAGGTTCCGCCTCATGCCATGGACGATCTGACTCCTGCTCCTTCTCAGAAGCGCGTGGCTACCTCAGCCGCAGCTTCGGAGGTGCCACCGCCCAAGAAGAGGTAGAAGAAATTCGGGGTCAAGGCTCCGGCTAAACCCACGGTCAAGAGCATAGTCCGGAGGGCACCCAAACCTCGGGCACCCCTAACCTCGGACGAGTAAGTCGCTTTTCCTTTCGCTTGTGCTTTCAAGTTTTTCTGCCTTTGCGTTTGCCTCTCCTTTTGACTTGCTATTTTTTCTTCCCTGCAGCGCTCCTAGGGTTATTCCCCAGAGTGGCCCCAGCATTTCGTCTCCGATCCGGAGCGGCTCTTCTCCCCCCACGACGACGATGTTTGTCCACTGAGTCCTATCCAAGGGGACTCCGCGGCTACACCAGATTAGAGGCCACCTCGTCATGAGGAGGGCAACGTCGACATGGGGGGCAGTGGAGCGGCCGAGGATATGACGATGCCGGATCTCCCTAGATCTTCTGCTCCGCCGCCACCGTCCAGTTTCGAGGTGCCATCTTCATCGGCACTGCCCCAAATAATTCCTTCAGCTTCAGTTTCATTTTCTCCAGCAGCACCAACACCAGCAACACTAGCACCTGTAGTACCAGTACCAACAGCACCAGCACCTATACCACCAGTACCAGCAGCACCAGCAGCATCAACACTTGTAATACCAGCATCAGCAGCACCAGCGGCATCAACCACAACCAAGCCCTCTTCAAAGAAGAAATCTCAGTTCGCTGCCTCTGGATCCACCATGTCAATTAAGGACATTTTCCAGCCAGCCTCCCAAGTCTAGTCCGGCTCTGCAGCCTCGTTCCTTCTTCAGCGGCCAACATCATCTGACAAGATCAAGAAAGCTACCGAGCTAGCCAAGGATCCTGCTTCTAGCCCTCCTGCAGCCACGTCTGAGAGCAGCAAGCAATTAATTTTGCATACCAGTCCCGCTGCTGCTCAGTCCGCGAGGCACGAGGCCCATGCCAAGGGCCTGGTGATAACCCATTCTCTTAGCGGCGAAAGCTACAGTCCGACGCTTATAGAATATGTGCACAACTGGAATAACGCCGAGCTTATCGACCAGCAAGATGACTTTCCGGAGAGATTTGGTCCGGCAGAGTTCAGCGCTCAGTTGAACTCCGCTACTAAGGCCATCTCCTTTGCTGGCCGATTGATGGAGGCAACTCTTTTTTCCGCTAAGCTTTTTATATACACAATAGATATACCCACTAGTCCCCGAGCCTCCGAGGGAGTAATTTATTACTCGGTTGGATGCTCTTAGAGAATTTACTGTAAGTCCTTACCATTTTAAAATAGCCACATACCTAGAGCCGGGTTAAATTCCACTTGGCCAGGATCTTGTAGACTTCAAATATGCACACACACCTAGAGTTGGGTTAAGTTCCACTTGGCCCGGATCTTGTAGACTTCGAATATCCACACACCTAGAGTCGGGTTAAGTTCCACTTGGCCCAGATCTTGTAGACATCGAATATCCACACACCTAGAGCCGGGTTAAGTTCCACTTGGCCCGGATCTTGTAGACTTCGAATATCCACACACCTAGAGCCGGGTTAATTTCTACTTGGCTCGGATCTTGACTTTGAATATCCACACACCTAGAGCCGGGTTAAGTTCCACTTGGCCCAGATCTTGTAGACTTCGAATATCCACACACCTAGAGCTGGGTTAAGTTCCACTTGGCCCGGATCTTTTAGACTTCAAATTACATTCTCTTTGCCCATGAACTAATATTGGTTCGTTTTTTAGATCACCACCAACCGCTGAAGTGCTGAGTTCCAGCGCTTGCTGGACTCGTACAAAGATCTTCATGCCAGATACGACAAGTTGTTGGTTGATCACCAGAAGAAGGGTAACTTTCTTTGCTTAAGACCTTTTCTTTCTCGTTCCTTTGAATTACTCGTTATCCATATTAACTTGTTATCCGAATTACGCAGCCAAGGCTGAGGCGGAAAATGTCATCCTACACAAGAACTTGGCTGAGATCCAAGGTAACCTGTTTTTTTCCTGTAGCCTTTTCGCGCTCTTTCCTTGACTCGGTAGATGTTTATACACCGGCTCTACCGGGTCAACTCACTATTGCAGTTACACTTGAAGATAGCATGCCCATTCCTGATATGATGACACATTTTCTCAAACAAGCAGGGAAGCACTAGGCTGAAATGAAGAAAAATGATGACGAGATTGCTCGGATGCGCCTCAAGGACTTGGAGATTACTCAGCTGAACGTCGAAATCCAAAGGCTCAAGGATCTCCACACATCTGAGCTAGATAAGGCGGACCAGGAGTTCGCCGAGGAAAAGGAGCGCCTGACCACTCAAATTTCCAAGGACAAGGACTTGTTGCAGGAAGCCAAAGTAAAACTGACATCGATGACCTCTGAATATGAAAAACTCTAGGCCAGCAACGCCAACGTGTATGCCGAGCTCACTCGTATCCTTTCCCAGATTTCACGTGGGTACCCTTCCTTTTTTTTAATTCTTATCTCTCCGGACTTAATGTTCTTGCTCACTGACATCCCTCATTATGTTCGCAGACAAGGTCCCAGAAGGTGACCCTATTGCTTATGGTGCCGTGGCTAGGTCTCACCAGCAGCGGGGTATTCCCACAGGTCCTGCTACCGGATCAATCCCTTATGAGGTGGAGGATCTGCTAGTTAGCCTTGCCGCCCGCCTTGAAATTGTGAAGAACTATGGCACAGACATAATGCCGGCAGCAGTTCAGATGTTCAACGCTCTTTCACCTACTGAGCCCACTCCTAAAGGAAACACTGCTTTTCTGGCAAAACTTATGGAATGTGAGACCCAAGCTCACCTTTGGCGGGAATCTGTTGCTCGAGCTGGAGCTGATACAGCGCTGCAATTTGTTCTGTCTTGGTATGAAGAGCTGGATCTTAATATGCTTGAGCATTTGCGCACCGGGTCCAAGTGGTATAATGATCCGGAGTGCGTCACGTGGTGCAAGGCTCGTTCCAACAAGCTCATTCAATATGCCTTCTGCCACGGTTGGAATGAGGGTCTGAGTTATCTTGATGTAATTGATGATGCCTATGTTTTTGAGGGCGGGGAGGAAGAGGAAGATGTGGACGAGGCCTCCGAACTCGGCGGTGATGCCGAAGACCTGGAAGACAAGGAGGCCCATCCCGAAGATGAGGCCAAGGCTAGCGCCCCGCCCACAGATGCCGAAGTACCTCCTTCCTCAACCGATGACTCAGCTTCTGCTGCTGCGCCTTGAGCTTGAAAAACACTTAATAATATTTGTCAGATCGGTATGCCGGGTGAAGTTGTACTTAAGCACAAAGGTTTCATTTTTCTACAATTAATGTCATTCACTACTAAGTTCTTAACATCGGATTAATGTGGGCGAAGTCCCCGAGTTTCTTTTTCTTGTTCCTCCAATTTTATGTCTCGTCTCGCGTCTACCTTGATTCGGTTTGTCGACTTACGAGTCTGAGGTTCAAAAAATCGACTTAACAATACTTGAAACTCTGAGATTAGTTCAAATAATCCGGCGAAAAATGGATGAAGTAAATAAGGGGTTAGTCCAAATAACAAACGTCAGCTCGATTACTTTCTTTTCCTTAGTCGTTTTTCATGTGCTTTGCAATTCCAAACCTGTTCTCTTTCTTGCCATGAAGCCAAATCTTGTTGGATAGCAGCAAAGTCGAAGAGTTGGGTTTTTGGTGCTCACACATTACTAATCCGGCTAAGGTGTAAGCAACTTAAGCCATCCGACGTATAGAAAACACAAAAGCAAGAAAGAAAATTATTATGGTAGTCCCCGAGTTTCTGCTAGGGGTGCCGAAGTCTCATTGATGATGGGTTCGTAGCATGGAAAACAAAAAAATTCTACCGCAAGAACGAACAAAACCCAGATCTAATCTAGATAAAAGCCAAGATCTAATCTATTAGACATGTGCAACGAGATAGATCTGTACTAACCCTTGTAGATCCGAAAGCGTTACGAGATTGAATCTCGTGGTTGATGTAGTCGATCACTTGCCGATCTCAAGATCGAGTGGACGATCCTTCCGGCGCCGCGTTCCGGCAGCGCTTTCGCAGTCGGTCACACGTACGGAGTCGAAGCAGACCTTCCTCTCCTCGTTCCAGCGAGCAGCAGAGGTAGTAGATCTTCTCCACGGAATCCCAGCAGCACGACGGCGTGGTGGTGGTGGTGGAGTAGAGAATTCTGCAGGGCTTCGCCTAAGCCTGAGCAGTAGAAAGGAGGAGGAGAGAGGCGGCTAGGATAGGAGTAGTGGAGGAGAGCCAGGGGGTGGCGCCCCCACCCCTCTATTTAAAGGGGGGAGGCGCCATGGGGAGGTGGAGTCCTTGTAGGACTCCCCTCTCCCTTGGCCGGCGGATTGGGAGGGGGGAGGACTCCTCCTCCCCCATGACTCCTTGTCTTGCCCCACAAGGACTCCTTGATCCTTTCTTGGTTTTCAAGCAAACTCCAAGAAATCTTCCAGAACCTTCCGGAATATTCCGAAACCTTCTACATCCTCATACAAATACTCTGGAACATTTCCTAACTCAGAAAATGATCCCCAATATATGAATCTTATTCTCCGGACAATTCCGGATCTCCTTGTGATGTCCCGGATCCAATCCGAGACTCCGAACAACATTCGGTCTCCAATGCACATTCCATATCTACTTAAAACAACTTCGAACCTTAAGTGTGTCACCCTACGGTTCGTGAATATGTAGACATGACAGAGACACATCTCCTATCAATAACCATTAGCGGGACCTAGAGATCCATAATGGCTCCCACATACTCAACGATGACTTCGTGATCGATAGAACCATTTACATATGAAACCAATTCCCTTTGTCACGCGATACTATACTTATCTGAGGTTTGATCGTCGACATCTCCATACCTAGTTCTACCTCGTTACTGATAAGTACTCTTTACTTGTTCCGTGATATGTTATCCCTTGTGACCCAGTCACATGCTTGCAAGCTAACTAGATGACATTCCACCGAGAGGGCCCACAGCATATCTATCCGTCATATGGATGGACAAATCCCAATCTTGGTCCATGCGCTTCAACACATACTTTCAGAATACCCAATGACACCTTTATAACCACCCAGTTATGAAGCGGCGTTTGATGTCATCAAAGTACCCATCCGCTGATGGTGATTAACACAACCTCATGGTCAAAGGATTAGGTTACTATGCATTTAAAAACTTATAGCAATACGAACTTAATGACTTGATCTGATGCTACGCTTACTATGGGTGTATGTCCATCACATCATTCTCCTAATGATATAACCTTGTTATTAACGACATCCAATGTCCATGATCAGGAAACCATGATCATCAATTAATTAACAAGCTAGTTCAACAAGAGGCTTACTAGGGACTCCTATATGTTTACAAAACACACAAGTATTAGTGTTTCCGGTTAATACAATTATAGCATGGGATGTAAACATTTATCATAAACATAAAGATATAATAATAACCACTTTATTATTGCCTCTTGGGCATATCTCCAACAATTGATAAGCTCATTGACGACATACATACTGACATATGAGTAGCTCGCATACATTCACCTCTTTGTTAGGTGTAAAAAGGACAAAGTAATGCTACATTCAATGGGCGCTTGGATTCTTCTCCGGACCTATCCACCTTGTTCTTCTCCTGTGGCTATGAATAAGATAGTACGAATCATTGTGCAAAGCTTTGCTTATAATGAAAGGTCCTTCCCATGGAGGGGATAACTTATGCATGCCAGCAGTGCGCTGCACCAGCCGGAGTACCAGATCACCTTCCCAGAAGACTCGGGGGTTTACTTTCTGGCTATGGTAGCATCGGAAGTTTTGCTAATATATGACGGATCTGGACAAGGCTAGTTCTCTCACTTCTTCCAGCAGATCAACATCATTTTACCGGGCTTCACGCACTTCGGCTTCTGTGTATTGGGTGACCCTTGGCGAGTCATGCTCTATGTCGGCTGGTAGTACAACTTCTGCCCCATATACCAGAAAAAATGGCGTCTAGCCTGTTGATCAATTCAGAGTTGTTCTTAAACTCCACAGCACCACTAGTAGTTCCTCTATCCAGCACCCCGCAGATCTTTGCAGCGGCTCTATGAGCTAGGGTTTTATCTCGGACAGGACTAGTGATGATTGGACTCAACACGTCGATCTCGTTGGGGAACCCCAAGAGGAAGGTATGATGAGCACAGCAGCAAGTTTTCCCTCAGTTATGAAACCAAGGTTATCGAACCAGTAGGAGCAAGGAAACACCTCCAAGGTGTTGTTGCCAACTTGGAATCCTGCACAACACAACCATAGAACTTTTCCCCCAACTTACAGTGAGGTTGTCAATCTCACTGGTTTTGCTGAAAACAAAGGATTAAACGTATTGTGTGGAAGAAAGTAAAAGCTTGCAGAAAGTAAACACAAAACAGTAAACAGTTGTAGATTGATAGTAAAAGAAAGGACCGAGGTCCATAGTTCACTAGTGGTGATTCTCTTTAAGATAGATGACATGTTGGGTGAACAAATTACAGCAGGGCAATTGACAAACATCAAGAAAGCATACGTGCATATACTAATCATTTTGACTCCTATGAGATTTGATTGGGCATTACAACATTATACATAGACCGTAATCCAACTGCATCTATGACTAATAATCCACCTTCAGGTTATCAATCCGAACCCCCTCTAGTATTAAGTTGCAAGCAACAGATAATTGCATTACGCATTGTGTGTAAAGTAAACAATACGATTGTTCTATGAACAAAGGATTATTGTTTTCTCCCTAGTAACAACAACACATCTAGTACCTTAGAGATTTCTATCACTTCCCCAGATTACTAGAGGCATGAACCCACTATCGAGCATAAATACTCCCTCTTGGAGTTGCTAGCATCTACTCGGCCAAGATATCTACTAACAACGGAGACCATGCAAGATCACAAATAACAAAGACATGATAGAATCAATAATCAATCTGAAATAGCATCTCAATATCCATCGGATCCCCGCAAACACAACATGTATGATTGCAAATAGATGATCTTAATCATGAACGGAGCTCACAAGATCTAAACATCGTAGCACAAAGGAGAAGAACCAACCATCTAGCTACTACATGGACCCGTAGTCCAGGGATGAACTACTCACGCATCACACCGGAGGCTTGCATGGTGATGAAGAAGGCCTCCAGGGTGAATTCTCCCCTCCGGTAGGGTGCCGGGAAGACCTTCAGATCCCTCCCGATCTAGGGATGGAGATGACGGTGGATTGATACGTCCATTTTGCATCACTATTCTATATCATAATTTACGGTTATTCATTGACATATTTCATATTAAGAGATGATACTTATGTTATTTCATTTGTTTTTGCATGGTTGATGACTTTTGGAGCATGGACCACTGCAGTCAGGATTCTGATGGAAAAGGGGGCTGTTTGGAGGCGAAATTCGTGAAGATCAGAAAATACATGGAGAATTCTATTTTTCCAAAAGACGAAGGATGCCAGAAGGGGGAGTGGAGCTGGGCCACAGTGGGCCCACACCACCCGTGGCGCGGGCCACCACAGCCGCGCCACCAGGTGGTGTGGCCGCCCTGGCCACCTCCTGGCTCTCCCCTCTGGCGTAAAGTACCCCCACGGAACCCTAATACTAGGGGGCGACCATAGAAAGATTCCGCCACCTCTGCGAGGCGGAAAACACCGAGAGAGAAAGATCTATCCGGCAGACAGAATTCTGCCGGGGGAATTCCTTCCCGGAGAGGGGAGAGCGTTGCCATCAACACCACCATCAAGCTTGACTTCATCGGGATCATCATCATCATCACCACCACCATCATCTCCACCAGCACCATCATCACCACTCCATATCGCTGTAACAATTGGGTTGAATCTTGCATAGTTCTTAGGGGAAACTTTCCCGGTGTTGATTACTCCTTGTAGTTGATGCTATGGAGTGAACCATTGAATTATGTTTATGTCCAGTTGTTACACATCATTATTTCATCTCAGATCATGATCCATATGATGTCTTTTGAGTAGTTCATTTTGTTCTTGAGGACATGGGAGAAGTCATGTTGTTAGTAGTGGAATTGTGTTGAGGAAGATTCAATGGTTTGATATTTAAGTTGTGGTGTATTTCTTCTAGTGGTGTTATGTGAACGTTGACTACATGACACTTCACCTATATGGGCCTACGGGAATGCATTGTGTATTTGGCTACTAATCATAGGGGTTGCCGGAGTGACAGAAACCTGAACCCCCATTAGGAAACCATTGCACAAGGGACGTCAGGGTCTTAGAGTTTAAAGCTGTGGTTATGTTTCTACCTTAATTACTTTCTTGTACTTGCGGATGCTTGCAAGGGGTATAATCACAAGTATGTATTAGTCCTCGGAAGGTTGGTACATTAGCACATGTTCACCCACACAACACTTAGCAAACTAAAGAAGATTAATCAACTATATGAAGCGAAAGCACTTGACGATATTCCTGTGTGTCCTTGAGAATGTTTGGTCATATTAAGTAATACAATCGGCTTGTCCTTTGCTAAAGAAAGGATTGGGCCACTTGCTACATTTATTTTTACTATATTTTATTTACTCACACTTTATTTACTTACATTATCAAAAAACCCTAAAAATCCATTTGCTAAGTATTTTACAGAGAATTCCTGCTCCAAGCCATTCGCCAACACCTTCTGCTCCTCGTTTGGTTCGACACTCTTACTTATCGAAAATACTGCGATACACCCCCTATACTTGTGGGTCATCAAGACTATTTTCTGGCGCCATTGTCGGGAAGTGAAGCGCTATTGCAGAGTGGATCTAGTAAAGGAAACTTCTACTGTGAGTATTGTTTACTTCTGTTACTAGCTTTATTTTCAATATGGATAAGTCACTGAGTTTCTTATTTTATAATGCTACTACCACTGCTAAGGTAGTAGATAAACCACCACCTGCTGAGAATGATACTTTAAAAATACCTACAAGAATTATTGATCGTGTTATGGATAACTACTATTTTGGAGATGGAACTGTCCATCCCGGTGATCATTTGCTCTTTATACACGAATTATGCAGGTTGTTCAAGTGTGCAGATATTACAACAGATCAAGTCAAGAAGAAGTTATTCTTATTATCACTGAAAGTAAGAGCCAAGGAATAGTATAAGCTGCTGAAGAATGGTCAAGCTCTTGAATGGAAGGAAATAGTGCCTCTCTTTTATTCAAAATTTTATCCTCCTAGTGAGATTCATAAAGATCAGAATCAAATATACAACTTTTGGCCTCTTGATGGAGAGAGTACAGCTCAAGCTTGGGGGAGATTGAAGTTACTAATGCTCAAATGTCCCATTCATGAGCTCCCCAACAATATTATTATCAATAACTTTTATACAAGGCTCCCTCTTCATGATAAGGATTTATTGGACTCCTCTTGTGCTGCATCATTCACTCGCATGGAAGAAGAAGCTAAATGGGATCTTCTATACCGTATTTAAGATAATGCTGAAGCATGGGAGAATGACAAAGGAAGGAAGTCAAGTATAAATTATGATTATGAATGCATTGAATCTTTTATGGGAACTGATGATTTTTAAAATATTAAAAATGCTTATGGTCTAGACTCTCAAGCTATTGCAACTTATTTTAAGGCTTTTGCTTCCTATATTGAAGTTCCTAAAAAGAAGTGGAATAAGTATCATGAACCATATAAAGATGTTCCTAAGTGTGTTCCTGCAAGAAATACTGAAGTTTATACTGCTAATCATGCTTTACCTGAACCTTACATTGAGGAAATACCTTTCCCAGTTAAAGTAAAGGAACATTCTATGATAGCTAGTATGGTTAATGAAAGTACAAATAAAGCTATTGAACCTGATGAACAAGTGGATGCTGAACCTGTAGTAGCAAATGTGAAAGATTTTGTCACTAAATATGTGGAAGAGGGACACACTATCCTTTGTAAGGATATCCCTAATATTCAAAGTAGTGTTATGAGAGCTAATGTCCCTGTGTTTTCTGTTAGAATAAGTGATCATTGCTATAATGGTTTGTGTGACAGTTACATCGTTAAATTTATGCATGATACTAAAAGCTATTATGAGAGAGGGAAGACTGTTCTTATGCATCTCAATAATATCAACTTTCCTCGTTTTATGCTGAAAGTTTTTATGTTGCACTTCTTTTGCCTTCCTATGCTAGTAGCCTCTGGTTTCAACAATTTGTTTGCTTACAAAATTCCCTTGCATAGGAAGTGGGTTAGACTTAAACATGTGTATTTTTGCTTCTTGATGCTCTTTTTCACTTCAATTCATATTCTTATGTGAGCATCATTGAAATTAATATACCCAACTTAATGGCTATAAAGAAAGAGCTTTTTGGGAGACAACCCAATATATTTCTTTTGCTTTCAGTTTTTGTTTATTTGAGTCTTGGAAGTTTCGGCAATAACCTCTCCTTATCCTTTTTGTTTGGATTTTGTGTCAAGATCAACCTCTAATGAGAGAGAAGTAAGATTTGGGGAAGTTGCTGTCCCGAAACAAGTTTTTGTGCTTCTGCCCCAGGTTGTTATTTAACTTTCGTCAGTTTTGCACTTTTTGATTTGAGCAACAGCAGATTTTTGAAAAAATTGATCTTTACCTGCTCGTCTATTTTGAAAGATTTTGCCACTCTTGCATTTTCTTCTTTAATCGATTTCCTTTTTGAATTATTTTTGGGTTTTTCGGAAGGAGTTGCTACAGTAGCTTATGTTTTGATGGATTTCAGTTGAATTTGAACCTAAAAGGTTTATTACCTCGCTTATACTAATGTTGCTAATCAGAATTGTGTGAAAGAAATTTCCAGGTTATTGGAGAAAATGGTGTAATAAGAAATTGAAAGGTTTCATGACTCAAGTAATATGTGTATGAAGATGAAGATATTGATGCTATTCAAGTGGTAACTCCGGAAAAATTTATCAAAGACCAACTTCAGAGACCTGCAGAGTATGTTTTCTAATAGGTAACAGTTATGGTAAGAAAAGTTCCGTGAAAATTCTGTCAAGTTATATTTTTGTAGTTTTTATCCAACAAGGAAAGCAACGAAGCGAAAGAGGGATGGAAACGGAGCTAGGGTGGCTCACACCACCCCCTGGTCGCGCCAGCAGGTGTTGTGGCCACCTCAGACTCCGTCTTCGACCCGTTTTCTCCCAGTACCTTCCTTTTGTTATAAAACTTCATAATATATAATCCCCCGGATCCCCCGAGGTTCGTATATCATGTTCTCGTTGTGTTTTTGTTTCGATCTGTTTTGTTCAGATGTTGTTCAGGGGTTCATCTTCAAAGGATTACGAGCTGTGACTCCATCGCGATCTCCATCGCAATCTTGAGCAGGAGACTCTCGTGGGACGGGTGAAACAAGAAAGGATCACAATAGGTGCGAAGACATGGATCAGAACGCCGGGGAGGAAGTAAAGGACATGACAGCAGGCATGAAGGGGCTGATACCTCTAACTCTAGATCTCAGTTCCTACCCCGCGGCAATGGAAGCTCTACGAGTAACTAATGAGTTCTGCGATAAGTACCGAGTCTTGAGGAGGAAGGTGGATATGCTTCAAGAGGAGAATAACAGGCTTAGCAAGATACTAGAAGATTTCGTCGCGCCAAACGAGAGAACACCACCACCACCGAAGGAGTAATTCGTCATCAGGTTTTGGCATCCCCTTGGTTTGTTCCAACTTTGGGGGAGTGTTGTGATATCACATCACTATCTTCTATCTTTTTACCTTTTCAGTAGAGTCATATCATGAATAGAGAAGTTATCATGTAGGATGGTTTGCATTATGGAAGTGTCCCCCCTCTCGTTAGATATCTATGTATCCCTTGGTGTGAGTTACCATTTTGGAATATTAATGAGAAGTTATATCATTCACTATTTTGCGTATCTTATATTAGTTTTCAATTCATGGCTATATGATTGATCTTGTCGTTAGTGTTGGTATCACTTTGGGATCATTGAGTTAATTTAGTTGGTTTTGGCAAACCTGGCTCGGTCAGTAGCAACACTATTTTGATAATTGAATGAAAAAGATAAAAGTACTCTTAAAGAATATAATTTCATCATCTTTCTTTCTTGATTTGCTCATAATTTTGGTATTCTCTAGTTAAGATCTTTTGTGCTTCCAAGGAAGATTGCATGTTTATTTTTTATCACTTGTATGTTTGTTTGTTTCCTTCAACTCTTATGCTTGCTACCCAGCCTTGCTAGCCAAAAACCTAGACTGAGAGGGAATGTTTGTCGTGCATCCAATCCTTAAACCAAAACCTATGCCATTTGTGTCCACCATACCTACCTACTAGCACTATTGATATTCCAAGTAAATTCATGTTTTTATCTACCTTCCAAATTAAACTTGTTATGAGAAGATTAGTGATTAAAGCTCTCACGAACTTGATGGTACACTTTACTTTCTACACTTAATAAACTTGAACCATTGTGCCCATCTATGTTGCGTATATGCTTGCGCTTTATAAGCTGAAGTTGGCAGAACCATGCATCATGGGGAATGCTTTCAACATTGCACTTATTATTCCGTTGATATCATGATTCTTTTGCTTATGGATCCCGGTAGTGTGAAATAAAAGGGGAACTTGTAAGATCATGGAGTTTGTATGTGTGTTAGAGACACGCCTGGGTCGCTAGCCTAAGCCATGCCTAATCATGGTGGAAACTTGCAACATAACCATAATGAGCACTCTATGAAGCATCCTCAATAAAAATCTATGCAAATAGCAAATAAAAAGATCACTGAATGCTCATTGTCTGCTTGCCTTGTCATTTTGATTATGGGATAGCTCTTGTATAATGTGCAAGGGGTACCCCGTTGGCGGTTCTCTATGATACATATGTATTTACAATGACAAGATCTTACTTGTGAATGAAGTTGAGTAGATGAGGATCGGTACTCGTAAGTAAGGGGCATGAGATTTCAACTTATAACTTGTCAAGCATATCCTCTTAGTTGTGTCACTATAACCTTAATCACTTAAAGATGCCTATGATAGGGCAATGAGAGCTGAAAGATAATAAGTACCATAATTTTTGGAAGCTCTTTATGAAACTTGCAATCCTTGCTTCCCTCTTCGAAAGGCCTATTTTTTACTTTTTACTTGAGTCAATAAACCTATTCCCTTCTATCTCAGCAAGCATTTTGAGTTGTTGTGTTTCATTCATTCATATGATGATTTATTCAATCATGTTTCTTTTGTTCCTTGTTTTGCGCATTGCTCTTATCTTGGTGATTACAACTTTGAAATCTATCATTGAAAACCAGTTATTCGTGAACTCCTGCAAATTGTCAACTATTCTTCGACCAAGAGCTAAGTTTGCCATTACCAATTATGATTGACTTTATGTATCTTTATTGTGTTTCCTCTACTTATTGCAAGTTAAGTTATATAATAGTGAGTTGTCTTCTATTATGAATTGTGTATTGATGAATGTGATGCTTCTTGTCCGTATTCTTTCATTGACTCCTCACTCCATAAACCCAAGGTCATGTTTATTGAGCTCAGTTTTCGCCTGGGGACAAGCGAAGTCTAAGATTGGGGGAGTTGATACGTCCATTTTGCATCACTATTTTATATCATAATTTACTGTTATTCATTGATATATTTCATATTAAGAGATGATACTTATGTTATTTCATTTGTTTTTGCATGGTTGATGACTTTTGGAGCATGGACCGCAGTAGTCAGGATTCTGATGGATAAGGGGGCTGTTTGGAGGCAAAATTCGCGAAGATCAAAAAATCCAAGAAAATACATGGAAAATTCTATTTTTCCAGAAGACGAAGGATGCTAGAAGGGGGAGTGGAGATTGGCCACAGGGGGCCCACGCCACCCCCTGGCGCGGGCCACCCCAAGCCGCGCCACCAGGTGGTGTGGCCGCCCTGGCCACCTCCCGGCTCTCCCCTCTGGCCAGAAAGATTCCGAAGCCTCTACGGGGCGGAAAACACCGAGAGACAAAGATCTCTCCGGTAGACATAATTCTGCCAGGGGAATTCCTTCCCCAAGAGGGGAGATCGTCGCCATCAACACCACCATCAAGCTTGACTTCATCAGGATCATCATCATCACCACCACCATCATCTCCAGCAACACCATCATCACCACTCCATGCCGATGTAACAATTGGGTTGAATCTTGCATAGTTCTTAGGGGAAACTTTCTTGGTGTTGATTACTCCTTGTAGTTGATGCTATTGAGTGAACCATTGAATTATCGTTTATGTTTAGATTGTTACACATCATTATTTCATCTCTGATCATGATCCATATGATGTCTTGTGAGTAGTTCGTTTAGTTCTTGAGGACATGGAGAAGTCATGTTGTTAGTAGTGGAATTGTGTTGAGGAAGATTCAATGGTTTGATATTTAAGTTGTGGTGTATTTCTTCTAGTGGTGTCATGTGAACGTCGACTAGATGACACTTCACCTATATGGGCCTAGGGGAATGCATTGTGTATTTGGCTACTAATCGTAGGGGTTGTCGGAGTGACAGAAACCTGAACCCCCGTTAGGAAACCATTGCACAAGGGACGTCAGGGTCTTAGAGGTTAAAGCTGTGGTTAGGTTTCTACCTTAATTACTTTCTTATACTTGCAGATGCTTGCAAGGGGTATAATAACAAGTATGTATTAGTCCTAGGAAGGTCGGTACATTAGCACAAGTTCACCCACACAACACTTAGCAAACTAAAGAAGATTAATCAACTATATGAAGCGAAAGCACTTAACGATATTCCTGTGTGTCCTCGAGAACGTTTGGTCATCTTAAGTAATACAACCGGCTTGTCCTTTGCTAAAGAAAGTATTGGGCCACTTGCTACATTTATTTTTACTGTCTTTTATTTACTCGCACTTTATTTACTTGCATTATCAAAAAACCCTAAAAATCCGTTTGCTAAGTATTTACAGATAATTCTTACTCCAAGCCATTCACCAACACCTTCTGCTCCTCGTTGGGTTCGACACTCTTACTTATCGAAAATACTGGGATACACCCCCGATACTTGTGGGTCATCAAGACTATTTTATGGCGCCGTTGCCGAGGAGTGAAGCGCTATTGGAGAGTGGAACTGGTAAAGGAAACTTCTACTGTGAGTACTTCTGTTACTTGCTTTATTTTCAATATGGATAATTCACTCAGTTTCTTATTTTATAATGCTACTACCACTGCTAAGGTAGTAGATGAACCACCACCTACTGAGAATGATACTTTTAAAATATCGACAAGAATTATTGATCATGTTATGGATAACTACTATTTTGGAGATGGAACTGTCCATCTCGGTGATCATTTTCTCTTTATACACGAATTATGCGGGTTGTTCAAGTGTGCAGGTATTACAACAGATCAAGTCAAGAAGAAGTTATTCTCATTATCACTAAAAGGAAGAGCCGAGGAATGGTATAAGCTACCGAAGAATGGTCAAGCTCTTGAATGGGAGGAAATAGTGCCTCTCTTTTATTCAAAATTTTAGCCTCCTAGTGAGATTCATAAAGATCAGAATCAAATATACAACTTTTGGCCTCTTGATGGAGAGAGTACAGCTCAAGTTGGGGAGATTGAAGTTACTAATGCTCAAATGTCCCATTCATGAGCTCCCCAACAATATTATTATCAATAACTTTTATGCAAGGCTCCCTCTTCATGATAAGGATTTATTGGATGCCTCTTGTGCTGGATAATTCACTTGCATGGAAGAAGAAGCTAAATGGGATCTTCTAGACCGTATTCAAGATAATGTTGAAGCATGGGAGAATGACAAAGGAAGGAAGTCAGGTATAAATTATGATTATGAATGCATTGAATCTTTTATGGGAACTGATGATTTTAAAAATATTAAAAATGCTTATGGTCTAGACTCTCAAGCTATTGCAACTTATTTTAAGGCTTTTGCTTCCTATATTGAAGTTCCTAAAAAGAAGTGGAATAAGTATCATGAACCATATAAAGATGTTGCTAAGTGTGTTCCTGCAAGAAATACTGAAGTTTATACTGCTAATCATGCTTTACCTGAACCTTACATTGAGAAAATACCTTTCCCAGTTAAAGTAAAGGAACATTCTATGATAGCCGCCCCTGGCCCCTCTCCGTCTCGTATTCTAGCTCCATGTCCCCTTCGGTGAAATATTGACATTGCCTTTTTGTCGCGTCCAATTCTGAGAATATTCATTTTCTTACTTTCGTTGAACCAAAAACAGCAAAAAACAGGCAGCTGGCACTATGGCATCTTGTTAATAGGTTAGTCCAAGAAAGTGTATAAAAAGTACTCCAAAGTGTGGACAAAACATAAGAAAGTAGATATAAACCAAGCATGGAACATCAAAAATTATAGATACTTTTGCAACGTATCAACATCCCTAAGATTAACTCCTGCTCGTCCTCGAGTAGGTAAGTGATAAAAAGAAAGAATAATTTTTGAGGTGACATGCACCATCATAAACTCGATCAAAGTATTTGTAAAACATTGATAGCTAGGATCATAATACTTCAACATAGCATGAAAGATAAAGTTCTAACAATAAGACATAACAACTATGTTTCAACATGAAAAGGCACAAACAAAAGATTCATGAATAACAATGCTTTGCAAGACGTTTGTTTGTTTCACATGAAGAAAACATAGCATAGTGGCATTCAGCTTGTCCCTCATAGAGTAGCGGTTATTACTGAAGTAATTACTTTCAAGACTCATCTAAAACTTTTGGGTTATCTCCCAATAAGTACTTTTCTTTAACGCCTTTAAGTTAGGCATAAGAAGCAAGAAAAAGAATCAAGTGTTCTCAAATGAAGAAGCATTAAGAAATATCTTCAACAAGGCAAGGTATCTCATCCAAATAAGTTCTAGAGGATCCTTTCTCAATGCTTTTGGGTTCACTACTTTCATCAAACGGGTTTCTAGGAACAATCCAATCAAGATTCTTTTCTATGGCTTCATGCATTGCTACAAGTTTGAAAGGTATCGGTATCTTAATTTCCTCCCCATTAGGTTCGGTTTTGTTCATCTTTTCTCTTGTACCAATAACATCTACACATGAGCCTAGCATTTTAAAACGTTCAAAGACTTTTCTAGCTTCCTTGGCAACACCATAGAATTCCTTAAGCAAAGTTTCCAGAATAAAATCTCCCTTTTCAGGGTGCTCAATTTCCTTAAGTTTAAGAAACATTACTTGCATTAAGGGGTTAAGGTTAACAAACCTAGCTTCCAACATGTGAACTAAAGAAGCTGCAGCCATTTCATAATTTGCAGCAAGTTCTGCAATGGATCTATCCTCAATATCCTCATGCTTGCTAACATGATTAAAGAATTCTTCAATATTATCTCTTCCAATTATAGAGCCACTACCTATTGAAAGATCTTTCAGGGTGAATTTAGGGATCAACATGGTGAGTTAAGAAAGAGGTAACAGCTATAGAAAGACTTAATTTTTGTGTTTTTAATAAAGAAAGCAAACTAGTAAAACTAATTTTTTGTGTGTTTTTTATAAAGAAACAAGCAAACTAAGCAAAAATAAACTAAGCAAAACAAATAAAACAAAGTAAAGAGATTGGTTATGATGGACTCCCCTTGTGAATATGTCCTTGACTCCCCGGCAACGGCGCCAGAAAAGAGCTTGATGATCGGATTCAACACGTCGATCTCGTTGGGGAACCCCAAGAGGAAGGTATGATGAGCACAGCAGCAAGTTTCCCCTCAGTTATGAAAACAAGGTTATCGAACCAGTAGGAGCAAGGAAACACCTCCAAGGTGTTGTTGCCAACTTGGAATCCTACACAACACAACCATAGAACTTTGCCCCCAACATACAGTGAGGTTGTCAATCTCACTGGTTTTGCTGAAAACAAAGGATTAAACGTATTGTGTGGAACAAAGTAAAAGCTTGCAGAAAGTAAACACAAAACAGTAAACAGTTGTAGATTGATAGTAAAAGAAAGGACCGGGGTCCATAGTTCACTAGTGGTGATTCTCCTTAAGATAGATGACATGTTGGGTGAAAAAATTACAGCGGGGCAATTGACAAACATCGAGAAAGCATACATGCATATACTAATCATCTTGACCCCTATGAGATTTGATTCGGCATTACAAAATTATACATAGACTCTAATCCAACTGCATCTATGACTAATAATCCACCTTCAGGTTATCAATCCGAACCCGCTCCAGTATTAAGTTGCAAGCAACAGATAATTGCATTAAGCATTGCATGTAAAGTAAACAATACGATTGTTCTATGAACAAAGGATTGATGTTTTCTCCCTAGTAGCAACATCACATCTAGTACCTTAGAGATTTCTGTCACTTCCCCAGATTACTAGAGGCATGAACCCACTATCGAGCATAAATACTCCCTCTTGGAGTTGCTAGCATCTACTCAGCTAAGATATCTACTAACAACGAAGAGCATGCAAGATCACAAATAACAAATACATGATAGAATCAATAATCAATCTGAAATAGCATCTCAATATCCATCGGATCCCCGTAAACAGAACATGTATGATTACAAATAGATGATCTTGATCATAAACGGAGCTCACAAGATCTAAACATGGTAGCAGAAAGGAGAAGAACCAACCATCTAGCTACTACATGGACCCGTAGTCCAGGCATGAACTACTCACGCATCACACAAGAGGCTTGCATGGTGATGAAGAAGGCTTCCAGGGTGAATTCTCCCCTCTGGCAGGGTGCCGGGAAGAGATTCAGATCCCTCCCGATCTAGGGATGGACATGACAGCGTCTACAGACTCTTTCATGGAAGTTTGATCGGGTACTTAGGGTTTCTATATCGGAGGCATCTTATAGGCGAAAGGGGAGGCCGAGGGGGTGCCCTTGGTGGCCACACGACCCCCTGGCTCGGGACAGGCCTGGCCACGCGGCTAGGTGGTGTGGCCGCCCCCTGGCCCCTCTCCGTCTCATATTCTAGCTCGGTGTCCCCCTCGGTGTAATATTGACTTTGGCTTTTGTCCCGTCCAATTCCAAGAATATTCATTTTCTGGCTTTCCTGGAACCAAAAACAACAGAAAACAGGCAGTTGGCACTGTGGCATCTTGTTAATAGGTTAGTCCAAGAAAGTGTATAAAAAGTACTCCAAAGTGTGGACAAAACATAAGAAAGTAGATATAAACCAAGCATGGAACATCAAAAATTATACGCTTGCAACGTATCAACTTGTCCGTTGGATCTTTCCACTTGCCCGTTCGATGCGGGGTGAGCCACAGAGGCAACATCTAGTCGGATCTTCTTCTCTCGGCAGAACCTCGCAAATGCACCTTTGGCAAAACTTGTGCCATTATTAGTTATGATACTATGGGGATAGCCATATCTCAAGATTATATCGTTGAGGAACCTCACTGTTGTTTCCCCATCACATTTCCTGATTGGCTTTACTTCGATCCATTTGGTGAATTTGTCCACCATAACCAAGATATGGGTCATTCCTCCCTTAGCCAGCTTAAATGGTCCCACCATGTCTAGGCACCATACAGCAAATGGCCAAGTAATGGGGATGGTCTTTAGTTCCGACATTGGCACATGGGTTTTGGTGGCGTACCTCTGACATCCATTACATTTCCTCACCAGATCCTCCGCTTGTTCCAAGGCATTTGGCCAGTAAAATCCATGCCGGAAAGCCTGTGCCACTAATGCTCTTGAAGACGCATGATGATCACACTCTCCTTGGTGGATATCTCGGAGTATGTCTAGCCCTTCTTCCGGATCTACGCATCGTTGGAGCACAGTGGTTACACTTCTTTTGTATAGCTCGGTGTTGATGATAGTATACGTCTTTGCTCTTCTCTAGATTTTCCTTGAAAGCACCTCATCATCCGGCAAAATTCCTTATTTTAGGAAATCGAATATTGGCTTAGCCCAAGTAGGTACAGGACAGATGGGAAAAAGTTCTGCGTTGATTTCCATCGCATCCACCGACATAACTCATGTTGGTTTTAGCCGTTCAGCCCATGGGTTTGCTGAGGCAGTCCTCGAGTTTGCTGAAACAGCCCCCCGGGTTTGCGGAAGAGCCTCCCCAATTTATTTCCATAGGTGTAGCTTCTGACCCGGAGAGAGTGGGGATATAAATTGACTCGGATTTGGGTGATGGTGTAATAGATGGTTTTCTTAAGTGCTCCAAAGCGACATTTCGCAGAATTGGTTGTCGGGATGAGCCCAACTTGGACAGTACATCGGCTGCCTCATTTTCAATCCGAGGTACGTGATGGAACTCACACCCCTCAAAGAACCCGCTTATCTTTTGAACATGAAATCTGTAAAGGGCCATGTTAGTATCCAAGGCATCCTAATTGCGAGATACCTGCTGCACCACCAAATCCGAGTCTCCAAAGCATTGTATCTGACGTATTCCTACTTCCTTTGCCACTTTAATCCCATGTACAAGTGCTTCATATTCTACAACATTGTTTGAGGCGTTGAAGTGGATTTGGAGGACATACTTCAACTGATCTTTCTTGGGCGAGGTAAGTACTACCCCGGCGCCTAGTCCTTCTTTTAGCTTTGACCCGTCAAAGTGCATCCGCTAATAATTGCAATCCGGCAAAGGTAGTTCATATTGCATTTTTGCCTTGTCCACAAAGAAATCCGCCATAGCCAGCAATTTGATCGCATATCTTCTGTCGAACTGTGGTGCATATGGGGCCACCTCAATTGCCCACTTTGCTATTCGGCCGCTAGCATCTTTGTTGCTCATAATTTCTGATATGGGTGCCTCACATATCACTTTGATGGGGTGTTCCTCAAAGTAATGTTTGAGATTCTTGGCCACCATATACACTCCATATGCCATCTTATGGTAATGTGGGTAATTCTGCTTTGAGGTCGACAATACCTCGCTTAGGTAATACACCGGTCTCTGGACTGATTTTCCCTCCTCGCCGCGTTCCACCACTACCACTACACTTACAACTCGGTTGGTTGCAGCTATGTAGAGTAGCATTGGCTCTTTAGGTAGTGGGTCAGCTAGTATTGGTGCAGAGGACAACATCTTTTTTAATTCCCGAAATGTGCTATCCGCTTGCGGTGTCCATGTAAATTTGTCTGCCTTTTTCATTAACTGGTAGAGGGGTAATGCCTTCTCCCCCAGCTGACTCACAAATCGACTTAGTGATTCTAGGCAACCAGTGCATTTCTGCATATCGTTAAGGGACTTTGGCAGTTCCATTCTTTCTATTGCCCGGATCTTCGCCGGGTTAGCTTCGATACCTCAGATTGATACAAGGAAACCAAGTAATTTCCCAGGGGGCATGCCAAAGGTACATTTTTCTAGGTTAAGCTTCATCCAGAACCGTTTGAGGTTTGCGAACGTCTGTCAGATGTCATCAAGGAGCAGTTTGCTTTCCTTAGTCTTTATTATGACATCATCCACGTAAACTTGGATGTTCCGACCTATTTGGTCATGTAAGCATTTTTGCATGCATCGCTGATACGTTGCTCCTGCATTACGTAATCCGAACGGCATAGTGCGATAGCAATAAGCCCCATACGGGGTGATAAACGCAGTCTTTATTTGATCATCCAGATTTAGGGGTATCTGGTGGAAACCAGAATACGCGTCTATGAATGATGGTAACTCACACCCCGTAGTTGAATCTATGAACTGATCTATCCTTGGCAGTAGAAATGGATCATTTGGACACGCCTTATTCAGGTTCGTGTAATCAATGCACATACGCCACACACGACCACGTTTGGGTCGTCCTTTTTCTTTTCCACAAGCACCAGATTAGAGAGCCAATCCGGGTAAAGTACTTCCATGATAAATCCAGTTGCATGGAGCCTAGGTATATCATCTTCAATGACTTTTCTCGTGTCCTCGGCGAAGCGGCGGAGAGGTTACTTCACCGACTTAGCCACGGGTCTCACATTAAAAGAGTGCTCGGCCAACTCCCTCGGCACACCTTGCAGATCTTGCGTGGACTAAGCAAAGATATCTCGATTCTCATGGAGGAAGTTGACGAGCTCGGTTTCCTATTTGTCACCTAACCCGGCACCAATGGTTATGGTGCGTTCTAGGAACTGATCATCAATTAGCACCTTCTTAGTGTCTTTGGTTGCTTGAAATGACACACTTCCATGCGGGTTGGTCAAGGCCGGCATATGTTGCTGCGCGGATAGAGCTAATGCCGCCACTTCTTGTATTCTCCTCTTTTCCTGAGCTATCACGCGGAAGCGCACTCGATCGAACGCCTGAAGTCCCCTGATACGGTTATCACTCCCCTTGGTCTGGGCAGTTTCATCTTTAGGTAACTGATGTGAGTACTTGCCATGAAATTGTTCAGAGCAGGCCTGCCGAGTAATGCGTGATAGGCGCTCTCCAAGTTCCCCATTTCGAACTCCAAATTTTCAGTCTGGCAGTTATCCCTTGTACCGAATAGCACATCAACCCGGACCTTTCCAACGGGATCATAGGAGATTCCAGGCACAATGCCGTGGAAAGTGGTCCTAGTTGCTTGAAGCATATTCTCTGATATCCCCAACTTGTGCATGGTGATGACCCACAAGTATAGGGGGTGTATCGCAGTATTTTCGATAAGTAAGAGTGTCGAACCCAACGAGGAGTAGAAGGTGCTGGCTAGTGGTATGGATCAGGAATTCTCTGCAAATACTTAGCAAACGGATTTTTAGGGGTTTTCGATAAAGCAAGTAAACAAAGTATGAGTAAATAAAAGACAGTAGGAATAAATGCAGCAAGTGGACCAATCCTTTATGCAGCAAAGGACAAGCCGGTTGTATTTCTTAAGATGACCAAATGTTCTCGAGGACACATGGGAAGACTGTCAAGTGCTTTCGCTTCATATAGTCGATTAATCTTCTTTAGCTTGCTAAGTGTTGTGTGGGTGAACCTGTGCTAATGTACCGCCCCATCCAAGACTAATACATACTTGTGATTATACCCCTTGCAAACATCTGTAAGTACAAGAAAGTAATTAAGGTAGAAACCTAACCACAGCTTTAAACTCTAAGACCCTTACGTCCCTTGTGCAATGGTTTCCTAACGGGGGTTCAGGTTTTTGTCACTCCGGCAACCCCTACGATTAGTAGCCAAATACACAATGCATTCCCCTAGGCCCATATAGGTGAAGTGTCATATAGTCAACGTTCACATGACACCACTAGAAGAAGTACACCATAACTTAAATAACAATCTATTGAATCTTCCTCAACGCAACTCCACTACTAACAATAAGACTTCTCCCATGTCCTCAAGAACAAAATGAACTACTCACAAGACATCATATGGATCATGATCAGAGATGTAATAATGATGTATAACAATATGAACATAAACAATAATTCAATGGTTCACTCAATAGCATCAACTACAAAGAGTAATCAACACCGAGAAAGTCTCCCCTATGAACTATGTAAGATTCAACTCAATTGTTACAGCAATATGGAGATGGTGATGAGGGTGCTGATGGTGATGATGGTGGTGATGATGATCCCGATGAAGTCAAGCTTGATGATGGTGTTGATGGCGACGATCTCCCTTCTCCGGGAAGGAATTCCCCCGGCAGAAATCTGTCTGCCGGAGAGATATTTCTGATGCTCCAAAATACGAAATATAAGTATCACCTCCCAATACGAAATATATCAATGAATAATAGTGAATTAAGACATAGAATAGTGATGCAAAATGGATGTATCACATGGTATCCTTGTACATGATTTTAATGCTACTGTCGTTGTCTATCAGTACCTTTGAGAACCTTACATTGAGATTCGGCCCAATGAACGTCGAATCCAGGACTAGGGCGTAGGTCCCTGAACTTGGCATAATTTTTGGGTGATCCTTGATACTCCAAGTAATTTCCTGATCCGACCAAGGCATATACCTCACCACAGCCGGCATTACTACATTCACCTCCATATGCCGGTGCTGCAAGCTCTTCCAGTCAGTCTCTTCTGTGGTAAACACACAGTAGCTTTGGTGATGCTCCATGTACTAATCTCGCCCCTCATTAGCGTGGTAACCTTGATCTTGTTGCTGGTTGTTATTCACCTGATGCACCGCATCTCTCCTTTCCTGGTTTTCGTACCTCGATGGAGGTGGGGGCAACATTAGTTGCTGTCCATTTCCCCCTGTGAGCAATGGCTACTGAGGTGCCTCATTCCGAGGTGCTTCATTCTAAGGTGCCTAAGCATTCCTCGAGCTACCCTGTTCTAGCTTCCTCATCCACTCACATTGCCGGGTTGTGTGGTTCGCCGGACTATTTGGACTTCGCATATGAAATTTGCAATGTTGGTCCTGTTGGAAATATGCCCTAGAGACAAATAGTAATAAGGACTATTATCATATTTCATATAGTTTATGATTAAGTTTTATATCATGCTATAACTGTATTGAGTGGAAACATTAATACATGTGTGATATATAAACAACCAGGGGTTCCCAGTGAAACTCTAGTCACTGGTACATTGGTCAACAGATGATCAAGTTTCCTGATCATATGGCATTTATGCCAGTTGGAAATGGAGTCAACTCATTCTAAGAATGAGATGATGAACCAATACCCAACCTAAACATCGTGAGTCGATCATGTCACGAAGTTCAAATTATGATGATTAGAAATGGATCCTCGTAGACTATTCCTTAGACGGTGAGGCTATATCAATCACTATCTCCCAAGAGTGCTTAGATAGCATCAAGCGCCACTTGGTAATATAGTGGTTATAAAGGTGTGTTCAGGTACTCGGAGGAAACCGTAGGGGCAATATATGTCAAGAGCGGGATTTATTCGTCCACGTGATGGAAAGATACTTAAGGGCCCACTCGGAGAAGTTATATCCAATAGCTGCACAGCGTGTGATTTGATCACAGGGATATCACTTGTCGGAACGAGTCAAGTAGCATTGTTCAGTAACGAGATTGAACATGAGATGGTGATGTCATTGATCAGATCTCGGGCAATGCAAGTATCGAGAGACAAAGGGAATAAGACATGACCATCCTGGTTCAAACAACGAAAGATCTTCGTGGAACACACAGGGATCACATGGCCATCCAGGTCCCTCTGTCGATCATTGGTCTGGGAGTGTCCCGACCATGTATATAGTGTTCCTGAACCGTAGGGTATCACGCTTAAGGGTTTGATGATGATTAGAGAGTGTTTATAGGATCGGTAGAATCGCCGAAGAATAATAGAGAGAATACCGGAAGGGTTTCGGTAAGTCCGGAGGATGTCCGGAGTGGAGGTGGAAGGTGTTCCATAGCCACAGAGGTTGAATAATATATGAATGAATGTTAAATATTGATTTGATCATTTATTCATAATTATTTAATAAAAGAGAAAATCAATTTAAAGGTCAAAAGGCTTAATGGTCCAATTCTGGAGGGAAGAGGGCCCATTGGGGAAAGGCAAGAGGGAGAAGGGCCATAGGGGGTGGCCGGCGCCCTAGTGGGCTAGCCCCCGCGTGGGGCCCATGGGGGTGGCCGGTGGCGCCACCCCTCCCCCTCTCCTCTCCTTTAGTCCCACCCCACGACTTTGAGGGAGGTAGTACCTTCCCACCCCCTATATGAAGTGGGGGTATTTGGCCAGATAAATAGACACAATATTCAATAAAGGTCTTCTCTCTTTTGGGAAGACCTCCAATTGATATTCTCTGTCTCTCTCTCTCGTGACCGTGGTCCCAAGTTCGGACTGCGGGAACAAGAGACATCTTCACCGCGGAGCACCATCGCGCTGCAGGATTCGGATCTAAGAGCTCTACTTCCGCAACTGCTGTTGGATTGGCGAAGCGGGAGTCATCGTCAGGCACCGGACGTGTGTAACTCCCCGTGAGGTGTCACACTTGAGGCACTCAAGTCATTGGAGCCGTAGGAGCGCAAGGACTTCATCACGACCTTGAGGTCAGCTTCGGCTCGTCTACATCAACCACGCTCTCCTGAGCGTTGACAACACTTTTTGGTCTTCAAGGGTAAGTTCGCAAAAAGCCCCTCTCATTACTGTATTACTAATAGATAGGTCCTGGCAACATCAGGGGTTCAGGGGCGTAGGGTAAAAATTATTGTTTTCATATGCCGAACCCCTACAATGGTATCAGAGCTAGATCTATGCATAGTAATGCTAGTACGGGTAGAACACACGAGATGTAGCGCGTGGGCGTTGATCTTTTAGTTGTTACCCTCCCATGTGTACTTGTGTATACCGCAGTAATGCTTGATGAAGCGGCCCCCAACCGACTTTACACGTTCATTCGCGAGACTGGTCCATGCTTGACATACGGCTTGTACCATATAAAGTGGCTTAGGGGGGTTTCTGTCTCTCTCGCATTAGTTGGTATGCCATTTACAATGGAGGGCCCCGAAAGGGTTGTAGTAGAGACAACTACTTGATTAGCGTTGTGCTAAAAGTTTGTAGGTAAGAACAATTCTTGTGCGAAAGCCCATTCAGCCACGTAAAACATGCAAAGATAAAGTAAAGGCGTCTAACTTTGTTTTACAGGTGGCGTTGCTTTGTGATATGGTTGTGGCAAAGGTAAAGTGATTACCTTATGTTACGTAGTAGTAGATAGTCACAGAGGTGATGGACTACCACACCGGAAAGACACCGGTACCCTGGTGTCTACGGCGCCGGAACCCTGGCGCCTGAATCCGGTGACGACGGATGGAGATCACGACGTGAAGGACCATATCACATCGCATTTACGTTCAATGTTATTGTTTGTAAATCTTATTGTGTGATAGTAATAGATACTCGACGATAGCCTAATAAGATGATCCCTGTTAAAATTACCAATGATTGTGTTCCCCTTAGTGTGCACCACCAAGAAAGTTCTTTGGTATGAGGCGACCCAGGGTGACTGGGTGTCAGACATATCTACGTTCGCATACAGTGGGTGTAAGCCATGTTGCACAACGAATACACTAAGGTTGAGTTGGCGAGCCTAGAACATTACGGAGACGTGGCCTCAGAACACGGATGGTCGAAAGATCGAGCACGAGTCGCATGAATGATGTGACCGACGTTTAGCGTCCACCCTTGAACCCACATTGATGGCCGTGATGATCGGGGGAGATGTGGCTGAAAGGGGTCGTGTTATCACTAGGAACCCTTCATGGGATAGGTGTTTCTGAGTGGAGTTATTATTAACTCATTTAATTATAAACTTAGTCTAAATTCCATTTGCAATTGTAAATGTAGAAAAGGTTCTCCCCGATGCCACCTTTCCTATTGATGATTGATTGGTTAGAAGGAGAGAAGCTCAGACTAGATGGATCAAACTTCTCTATGTGGGTTGCGCGTCTCCACGTTCTCCTTAGCGAGAATGACGTGGTCGACTACATACTCGACGAGATGGATTTGGATCAGCCCATTGACCTAGAGACCCCAGAGCAGCGGGAAGACCGCTATCACCGCCGGGAGATGGCCTCCTTCATTTCAGTTACAATGAGTTTTGGAATGGTGGACGAGTTGTGGCTGGTCGTGGGTAATGTAAACCCTCATACGGTAATGCTACAGCTTAGGACACATTTCATGGAACTAGCATGCATATGAGCATTAGCTGATGGGAGACTTCCTCTCCATTAAGATGGAGGAGAACTCATCACTTGATGACCACTTGGAGCGCATGCATGATGCGTACATGAGGCCTTCATACTTCCTAGATAGCTGGATGACGGGCTCTTTTGCAAATGGCGTTGTGCTGTGGTCGCTGCCACCAAGCTTCCAAGAACAAGTCAGGACTTGCATTATGAGAGGCAACACGGAATCAATGGAATTCCACAGGTTCGTATCACATATCAGGAATGTGATGGTTGAACCTGTTGTCGCTGAGGTCATCAATGTCAAAGGTATATATTTGATATACAATTTTATAAATGTTACAATCTTGCAAACACATTTGCAGTATGAAGTATATTTCATACTTGTTCTGTTTTACTGAAAACAGGTCCTTCTGCATGAGAGGTGCTTGCTGGAGAGGAGGTCATGTTGCATGTTGATGGTGAGCATGATGATGATGGCCAATGACATTCTCCATCAACATTTATCATTTAGTTTATGGTTTTGGATGATTATTGTAATCAAAAGAGTGAACTTCTTTAGTGTGTCTCACACTTTGTGATACGGTTATTCATATGAGCTTGTAACAAGCAGTTGTTCCACTTTTATGAATGATCTCTATTCCCGCTCATATCTTGTTGTATTACGTGTGAATTATCCTTGTTTTGAAACTAATTGATAATGCATGAACATTTGTGAAATATTGAAATGCCTTTAAAGTACCCAACTTAATGATATGTTCATTAATGAATGAAACCATTGTTTGAATTCAAAAGTTATTTTGATAATATGTGAAAGTCATTCGATCTCTTGTCACATATAAATCATGCCCAAATTCGGCAAAATGACTTGAACACCGTGTATTACTTGAATACAAAGTGTTTAATGAATTGTTAAAAGTAAATACATATTCGATGTATTATGTTTTGACAAAATGGTAATTATCATTGTTTAAATGTGTAAAGAAATTTACCAAAGGAAACATGAGGATGAAACTATTTGATATGATCAAAGTGTTTCATCAAACAAAGTGTATTAAAGATAAAAGAGAATCTAATTACTACGATTTGATCAATAGTAATAAAATTCAACTTTATAAGATTGGCATAAAAGAAACTGTGAAATGCAATGTGTTTGAAACGTCAAATTGCAAAGCATCACTGATATTAGATATCAAGATGGGTGAACAGAACGCGCCAAATAAAACGTTGTAGTGTATATGTAGAGAGCATTAGTTAGAAATAGTTAGCACACAATTAGAATATATAGTGAACCATTTGAATTCGTGAAAGCGGCTCCATATCTGGTATGGATCGTCGTGAAAGTTTTGGGGTTATTCGATATAACCAAAACAATAGCGAATAAGTCATTGTAGAGTATTCATTGGAAACTTTGAATGCAAAATCCATAGCTAAAACCAAAAGAGAAGCAAAACTAGTATTTCTTGGATTTTGGTACATTTTTTAGGAAGTTCACTTTTAGTGATATTTCTCGATTATGAAGCAAATAGAAGATAGTGAAAAACACGATGAGGATTCATATCCCTGCATCAGAGTGTTGAGAAGCGCAACGGACAAAGTTCCTAAACGATTCTCTTCATGAAGGAAAGAATCAATGATAATGATCATTGTGTTTTCCCCACTAGTGTTTTCACTACATGAAGTAGGATTCAAAATGTAACCCATATCTTGTATGGAGACATTTGTGAATCATTTGTCATGATTCTTGGAATATGACATACCTACGAACTACTAAGGAAATAATGGTGAAAATTATGACAAATCATAATAGAAAAATTCCCTTGAGATTAGAAAGCAATTCGTTGCTGGATCTCACAAGTAAAAGGGATTACTTGAATTTTCCCAAATGACTGCAAAGCCATAGTGGAAAAGGGGGTGAATGACAAAAGCACAATTTGTCAAGTATTGGATGAATTCAAATGAATCTGATTCAAGTGTGCTAAATGTCTAGTGGATTTAAAAATAGTAAAAAGTACTAGTATCTCATAGTAAATCTCCAAGTTTGATGTTTGATCAAAGGATTTTGAAGTTGTTCAAAATAGTGAGTGGATATGCAATTTGCATAAAATTGAGTGGGAGCTATGAAAGTCTTCCTAAAAACAATATGTGAATGACATATTTTTGAGTGGGAGCAATATAAGTCTCAAATTCAAATATGTAGGAACATAGTTTGAGTAAGAGTAGTGACTCATACCCAAATATGTTAGGAACATATTTTGAGTGGGAGCTTATAGGAGTGATTTAAGTATGTTAAGAATAAAAGTGCAAGTACCGATAAATAATGATTTATAAGGGGTAGAAGTTGATAATAAGTATATTATGATATTATGTAGTATTCCTTAAGGGATTCTGAAAAGGGTTTCGGAATAGAAGTTAATTAAGGAACTGGTCCTTAATAACTCAAGTTAGGAATAGTATTAAGTTTAACATCAATGGCTGAAAGAAAGAAAAGGATGATCATCATCCACTATGTTAAGACATAGGTTCTATATTATAAAACCATGATGATAACTTAACATAATATATGATCCAATAAGGAACGTTTACAAGGTGATTAAGTTTGAATCACAGAATGTTGAGCTAAGTTTGTCCGTAGAGTCTGATAGAGAACTGTAGACATATTTTCCAAATCCATAAATGATGACATATCTTAAAGCATAAAGAGTTATGTTATAAGGGAATATGTTGGAAACTCCCGTAATACCGATTAGAGTCAAGTAGTAAGCAAGGTGAACAAAAACATCGAAAGTTGTATAGAGTGCACTAGTGTTTCGATGATTACATTTATAATAATAGATAAGGGTACCATCTAAAGTGTTGTATAATGTTATGGCGGGGCTAGTTCACTTTTAACGTAGAATGATGTGTCCCAGGGCACAGTGCCCATGAAAAAGCCCTCGAGGTTGATCTAAAGTCACTGTAGGCTCCTGGAATCAGGCCTCATTCTGTTGCCATAGAGACGATGCATACACACATATGTTATCATGTGATGATAAAGTATTAATGTCAATCAAGGTGACATTAGTAAGTTGCAAAGGATTTGGGACTGTATAGTACATACCCAAGACTCAACCTCTTCCATGAGCAAGCATGTTCAGGGTACCGGACCTATGGTGCCAACGATTAAGAAGAAATGCAGCTAGTTTATTTATACTCTAGTGCAAGTGGGAGACTGTTGAAAATATGCCCTAGAGACAAATAGAAATAAGGACTATTATCATATTTCATATAGTTTAAGGTTAAGTTTTATATCATGCTATTACTGTATTGAGTGGAAACATCAATACACGTGTGATATATAAACAACCAGGGGTTCCCAGTGAAACTCTAGTCACTGGTTCATTGGTCAACAGATGATCAAGTTTCCTGATCATGTGGCATTTATGCCAGTGGGAAATGGAGTCAACTCATTCTAAGAATGAGATGATGAACCAATACCCAACCTAAACATCGTGACCCAATCATGTCACAAAGTTCAAGTTATGATGATTAGAAATGGATCCTCGTAGACTATTCCTTAGACCGTGAGGCTATATCAATCACTGTCTCCCGAGAGTGCTTAGATAGCATCAAGCGCCACTTGGTAATACAGTGGTTATAAAGGTGTGTTCAAGTACTTGGAGGAAATCGTAGAGGCAATATATGTCAAGAGCGGGATTTGTCCGTCCACGTGACGGAAAGATACTTAAGGGCCCACTCAGAGAAGTTATATCCAATAGCTGCGCATCGTGTGATTTGATCACATGGATATCACTTGTCAGAACGAGTCAAGTAGCATTGTTCAGTAACGATATTGATTACAACATGGTGATGTCATTGATCAGATCTCGGGCAATGCAAGTATCGAGAGACAAAGGGAATAAGACACGACCGTCCCGGTTCAAATGACGAAAGATCTTCGTGGAACACACAGGGGTCACATGGCCATCCATGTCCCTCTGTCGATCATTGGTCCGGGAGTGTCCTGACCATGTATGAAGTGTTCCCGAACCATAGGGTATCATGCTTAAGGGTTTGATGATGCTTAGAGAGTGTTTATAGGATCCGTAGAATCGCCGAAGAATAGTAGAGAAAAAACCAGAAAGGTTTCAGTAAGTCTGGAGTGGAGGTGGAAGGTGTTCCATAGCCATGGAGATTGAATAATATATGAATGAATGTTAAATATTGATTTGATCATTTATTCATAATTATTTAATAAAAGAGAAAATCAATTTAAAGGTCAAAAGGCTTAATGGGCCAATTCTGGAGGGAAGAGGGCCCATTGGGGAAAGGCAAGAGGGAGAAAGGCCAGGGGGTGACCAGCGCCCTAGTGGGCCAGCCCCCCCGCGCCCCTCCCCCTCTCCTCTCCTTTAGTCCCACCCCGGGACTTTGAGGGAGGTATTACCTCCCCACCCCCTATATAAAGTGGGGGTATTTGGTCAGATAAAACACACAATATTCAATAAAGGTCTTCTCACTTTCAGGAACACCTCCAATTGATATTCTCTCTCTCTCTCTCTCTCGTGACCGTGGTACCAGGTTCAGACTGCGCGAACGAGAGACATCTTCACCGCGGAGCGCCGTCGTGCTGCAGGATTCAGATCCAGGAGCTCTACTTCCGCAACTACTGCTGGATCAAGGAAGCAGGAGTCATCGTCAGGCACCGGACTTGTGTAACTCCCCGCTAGGTGTCACACTTGAGGCACTCAAGTCATTGGAGCCGTAGGAGCGCAAGGACTTCATCACGACCTTGAGGTCAGCTTCGGCTCGTCTACATCAACCACGCTCTCCTGAGCGTTGACAATGCTTTTCGGTCTTTAAGCGTAAGTTCGCGAAAAGCCCCTCCCGTTACTGTATTACTAATAGATAGGTCCTGGCAACATCAAGGGTTCAGGGGCGTAGGGTAAAAATTATTGTTTTCATATGCGAAACCCCTACAGGTCTAGCATAGACTTGAACGTATATCTCGTACGATCCTTTCGTTCCTGCCACTATTTATTTTACTCCGGGGTCCAGGGCTTCCTTCCTTCTTTGTTTTGTTGCCACTTCTGTCCTCTAGTTTTCTGGCGCTGGTTGGCGCCGGCATTGGGCTGATCTCGGTCTACTACTGCCACCTGCTGCGAGTTATACCTATAATCTGGACGTTCGTCTGTTCTCTTTCCCTGGAAATCGTTTCTCCTTGATGACCCGGAGCCATCTCTATTGTAGTACTCCTCGTTGGACTCACTTGACATTAACCGAGGTTGCATTGGGTCTCCCAAAGCATAAAAATCCGTGATCCGGATCGTCTTAGCCAAAGTGGTTGGCATATCTTGCTATAACCTTTGCCAAAACATACTTCCATATCTATAGCCTTGGGTAAACCACACAATTGCTTGTGATTCAATTACCCCCTCACATGAGTTGCGCACGTTGCACCACCAAGTCAAAAAATCCCGGTCAGGCTCATTTGGTCTTTGCTGGCATAACGCCAAAGTCTGTGGCCTATTGGGCCTCTTGTAGGTTCTTGAGAAATTGCTAACAAATAACTCCTCAAAATCCAACCAACAGCTGACACTCCCTGGTGGAAAATTGTTTAGACAAACTCTCGCAGGTCCTTCCAACATTTGAGGCACATACCTCACTGCCCATCTCAAATTTCTTGTTGCAATCTTAACTGCTGTCGCATTGTCAATAAGCCAATCCTCTGGCTTGGTGCTACCATCATAGGTCTTTGTTCCTCTGGCCAACTGAAAGTTTGGTACTGGCAGTTCCCTCATGATCTGAGGTCCAAAGAACACTGGACCAGGAGGACCTTGTACCTCGATCATCTCCGACCTATAGATCCGGTCCAGCTTCAGCCTTGCGTCATCCGGCTGCAAATTTCTGCTTCCCAGCCTTGACCCATTAACGTGGTGCTCCGGTCTTGGGTATCCATCGTTGACCATCACCGAGTAACCATCGTTGTATCTTCCTTGATCCGGATGAGCATTCTGCTGTTGTATCACTTGGCATGCACTTCTCTCCTGCCGAGGTGCATATTGCTGCTGCTGCTGCTGCCGAGGTGCATTTTTCCCTACTCCCGCCAGATTACGCTGCCCAGCATTGCCCTTGACAATTTTCCTTTGACCGGCATTGCCTTGGTTGCGGTTACCTCGGCCAGCTTCACCTCGGCTAGCACTATGGCGATCTTCATCAACTTGCACTGCTTTCCCTTTTCTGGCTCTTAGCGGGTCATAGGGGACCATCTGTTTATCCTTTCTACCCGAGGTCACCACCTCCTATCTCCTAGGAGCATGAACCAGAGATGATGCTGCTCTGGCGGACTTCGCCGGGTTATTCCTTGCCGAATGAACCACGTGAGATGCTCCGGGCTGCACCAGGATTGTCTTGTTTATTTCCTCATTTTGCTAGCAAGCCACTCTCAACAAGTGATTTACTCTTTCTTGTTGTCTTTCCCGGGCATCTCTGGTTAAGCCTTCTAACTCGGATGCAGCTGCATTTACGGTCCTGAGGTTCTTTGCCGGGGTACTATACCTCTCTAGCCCTCCTGTCACTATAGTAGCTATCTGACCCGGCCTGGGCACATATTCCTTGTCAATCTCAGTAATCAGGTTTCTACCTCGGATTTTCACCCCATCTATGCGATTTACCTTTGCATATTCCCTCAAAGTAATGTTCAAAGACTGATGTAACTCCGCTACTTTCTTCGCGCCAGCTAGCATTCTCTGCCTAGTTTCTTCTAACTCGGCTTGCGCCTGAGCTGGATCTACTACAGGAGCTATTGGCGTTGCTAGGCTATCTATTGCTTGCTGAAGTACATTCTCTAGCCTCTCTAGTGGAGGGAACCTAGACCTTGCCTGCTTTGGCATGTCTTCCAGATCTGGCGCTGGGTCCTTGCTTGCTCCTGCGTCTGGCGCGAGCATCATGACCTCAACGCTGCTAGCGGCGCGAGTGATACGCACACCGCGAGCTGCACTGAGAGGTGGTTCGCCTCCCTCAACAACGTGCCATGGATGAACACATGACTCATCCACGCCGACGTAGATCTTGTGCGTGCCAAGCTTGATGAAGAGGCTGTTGCACAGATGAGGACGTCTGCCGAAGCTCCCAGCGTTGTTGCTGACGTAGTCTAGCGCTCCGAAGCGCTAAACCAGGCCGGAGACGATGCACTCGCCGGTGCTGAAGATGTTTCCTGTTCGGATTTTCACCCCTGCTAGTGCCGCTAGCCCCACGGTGGGTGCCAACTGTCGTGGTGGTGGCACGACAGATGCCATGGATAGGCTAAAGATGGGGCCAAAGTACGCTAGGGGAATCCGGGGAGGGATAGTGTGGTGATTCCACACACAAGTGTTCATGTATTTGCTCTATCAATGGTGGATTACAAGTGCTCCTCAATCTGTTCGTGAGAAGGATACTAAGTCTCTTACCCCCCCCCCCCCCACAACTATGCTCTAGAGTTCTACCTTAGACAGAGAAAATGATCGATCCCTCTCTATGGAGGCCCTAGTGCTCCTTATATAGGCGAGCCCAGGGTACAATATTTAGGGATTATGTGGAGGCATATTCGGGCGCTCCTTATATAGGCGAGTCCAGGGTACAATATTTAGGGATTACGTGGAGGCATATTCCCCAAATATGCCCCTAGGTTAAAGCTAGATGCTTCTTTATTTGCTTTAAACGGCTCATCCGGGCTTTGGACGTAACCCTATGCTTGCCCCTTGTCTTTTGGCATCACCAGACACGGTTTACATCAGCCGGCTTCACCCGCGTCACCTTTGTCGGCCATGCCCCGCTGGTCCTCTCCTCTGCTCGCCTCGCTCACGCCATAGCGGGCAAAGACCACCTTTTGACCAACAAGAGATTCCTTCCTTCTCTTAGAAGCCAAGCGGTAGCCCGGCTAGTGCCCGGCTAACTCGGCTTGGAGGGTACCTGCACACATGGTAGATTGATCATAACTGACATATGTTTTATGACGGACGGGTAAGTGTTAGGTGAACACTCTCCGGGCCGGGTCACTGTGTAAGTCAGCCTAACTTGAGGAGACCTGGCCAGCACTTGCTTTGACCGTGTCGTACCTGATATGTTACAAACGTATCTATAATTTTTGATGTTCCGTGCTTGGTTTTTATCTACTTTCTTATATTTTGTCCACACTTTGGAGTATGTTCTATACACTTTCTTGGACTAACCTATTAACAAGATGCCACAGTGCCAGCTGATGGGTTCGTAGCATGGAAAACAAAAAAATTCTACCGCAAGAACGAACAAAACCCAGATCTAATCTAGATAAAAGCCAAGATCTAATCTATTAGACATGTGCAACGAGATAGATCTGTACTAACCCTTGTAGATCCGAAAGCGTTACGAGATTAGATCTTGTGGTTGATGTAGTCGATCACTTGCCGATCTCAAGATCGTGTGGACGATCCTTCCGGCGCCGCGTTCTGGCAGCGCTTCCGCAGTCGGTCACACGTGTGGAGTCGAAGCAGACCTTCCTCTCCTCGTTCCAGCGAGCAGCGGAGGTAGTAGATCTTCTCCACGGAATCACAGCACCACGACGACGTGGTGGTGGTGGTGGAGTAGAGAATTCTGCAGGGCTTCGCCTAAGCCTGAGCAGAAGAAAGGAGGAGGAGAGAGGCGGCGGAGATTTTGAGTTGTGGAGGAGGGCTTGGAGGTGGCGCCCCCACCCCTCTATTTAAAGGGGGGAGGCGCCATGGGAGGGGGAGTCCTAGTAGGACTCCCCTCCCTCCTATGGCCGGCGGATTGGGGAGGGGGGAGGAGTCCTCCTCCCCCACGACTCCTTGTCTTGCCCCACAAGGGCTCCTTGATCCCTTTCTTGGTTTTCAAGTAAACTCCAAGAAATCTTCCAGAACCTTCCGGAACATTCCGAAACCTTCTAGAATCCTCATACAAATACTCCGAAACATTTCCTAACTCAGAAAATGATCCCCAATATATGAATCTTATTCTCCGGACAATTCCGGATCTCCTCGTGATGTCCTGGATCCAATCCGAGACTCCGAACAACATTCGGTCTCCAACGCACATTCCATATCTACTTAAAACAACTTTGAACCTTAAGTGTGTCACCCTACGGTTCGTGAATATGTAGACATGACAGAGACACATCTCCTATCAATAACCATCAGCGGGACCTGGAGATCCATAATGGCTCCCACATACTCAACGATGACTTCGTGATCGATTGAACCATTTACATACGAAACCAATTCCCTTTGTCACGCGATACTATACTTATCTGAGGTTTGATCGTCGGCATCTCCATACCTAGTTCTACCTCGTTACTGATAAGTACTCTTTACTCGTTCCGTGATATGTTATCCCTTGTGACCCAGTCACATGCTTGCAAGCTAACTATATGACATTCCACCGAGAGGGCCCAGAGCATATATATCCGTCATATGGATGGACAAATCCCAATCTTGGTCCATGCGGTTCAACACATACTTTCAGAATACCCAATGACACCTTTATAACCACCCAGTTACGAAGCGGCGTTTGATATCATCAAAGTACCCATCCGGTGATGGTGATTAACACAACCTCATGGTCGAAGGATTAGGTTACTATGCATTTAAAAGCTTATAGCAATACGAACTTAATGACTTGATCTTATGCTACGCTTACTATGGGTGTATGTCCATCACATCATTCTCCTAATGATATAACCTTGTTATTAATCACATCCTAATGTCCATGATCAGGAAACCATGATCATCAATTAATTAACAAGCTAGTTCAACAAGAGGCTTACTAGGGACTCCTATATGTTTACAAAACACACAAGTATTAGTGTTTCCTAATAATACAATTATAGCATGGGATGTAAACATTCATCATAAACACAAAGATATAATAATAACCACTTTTATTATTGCCTCTTGGGCATATCTCCAACAGTATCCCACTTGCACTAGAGTCAATAATCTAGATTACATGGTAATATACCGAACACCCATGGCGTTCTGGTGTTGGTCATGCTTTGCCCTAGGGAGAGAGGTTTAGTCAACGGATCTGCCACATTCACATCAGTGTGTACTTTGCAAATCTTTATGTCACCATCTCGGACATACTCGCGAATAGCGTGGAAACGTAGCTTGATGTGCTTTAGCTTGCTATGTGACCTTGGCGCCTGTGCATTAGCTATGGCACCTGTGTTGTCACAGTAGATGGCCATTGGCTCCAACGCACTGGGAACCACGCCAAGTTCAGTAATGAATTCCTTCATCCATACGGCTTCGTGTGTAGCCTCCGAAGCAGCTATGTATTCCGATTCTGTTGAAGATTTCGCCACAACGCTTTGCTTTGCACTCCTCCAGCTCACTGCAGCACCATTCAAAATAAATACGTATCCCGACTGTGACTTCGAGTCATCCGGATCGGTGTTCCAACTAGCATCGGTGTAACCGTTTACAACAAGTTGTTCATCACCTCCATAAGAAAGAACCATATCCTTAGTCCTATGTAGGTACTTTAGGATATTCTTGACCGCTGTCCAGTGCTCCATTCCAGGATCACTTTGATATCTGCTAGTCAAACTAACAGCATGTGCTATATCTGGTCTTGTACACAACATGGCATACATGATAGAACCTATGGCCGAGGCATAGGGAATATTATTCATTTTCTCTCTATCTTCTGCCGTAGCTGGACTTTGAGTCTTACTCAAGGTCTTACCTGACAACATGGGCACGAACCCTTTCTTGCTATCTTCCATTCTAAACTTCTTTAGAACTTTGTCTAAGTATGTACTTTGTGAAAGCGCTATTAGGCGTCTTGATCTATCTCTATAAATCTTGATGCCTAGAATATATGCCGCTTCGCCAAGATCCTTCATTGAAAAACTATTATTCAAATAGTTTTTGACGCTATTAAGAAGTTCTATATCATTCCCAATCAACAATATGTCATCTACATATAGTACTAGGAATGCTACAGAGCTCCCACTCACTTTCTTGTAAATACAAGCTTCTCCATAAGTTTGTATAAACCCAAAAATTTTGATTACTTTATCAAAACGTTGATTCCAACTCCGGGATGCTTGCTTCAGTCCATAAATGGAGTGCTGAAGCTTGCATACCTTGTCAGCATCTTTAGGATCGACAAAACCCTTGGATTGTACCATATACAACTCTTCCTCAATGTCACCATTAAGGAACGCCGTTTTGACATCCATCTGCCAAATCTCATAATCGAAATGTGCAGCAATTGCTAACAAAATCCACACAGACTTTAGCTTCGCTACTGGTGAGAATGTCTCATCATAGTCAAATCCTTGAATTTGTCGGAATCCTTTCACGACAAGTCGAGCTTTATAGACGGTAACATTACCATCAGCATCTGTTTTTCTCTTGAAATCCATTTCTTCTCGACAGCCTTACGGCCATCCGGTAAGTCCACCAAAGTCCACACTTGGTTTTCGTACATGGATCCCATTTCGGATTTCATGGATTCTAGCCATTTGTCGGAATCTGGGCTCACCATAGCTTCTTCATACGTCGCAGGGTCATTAGCGTTGTCCACCAACATGACGTTCAAGGCAGAGTCATACCAATCAGGAGTGGTACAAACCCTCGTTGACCTGCGAGGTTCAGTAGCAACTTCGTTTTAAGTTTCATGATCATTATCATTAGCTTCCTCTCCAATTGGTGCAGGCGGCACAAAAACATCTTCCGGTGCTGTGCTACTCTCAAATCCGAGAGAAGGTTCAATAACCTCATCGAGTTCTACTTTCCTTCCAGTCACCTCCTTCGAGAGAAACTCCTTCTCAAGAAAGGATCCATTCTTGGCAACGAAAACTTTGCCTTCAGATCTATGATAGAAGGTATACCCAATTGTTTCTTTAGGGTATCCTATGAAGACGCATTTCTCGGCTTTGGGTTCTAGCTTATCAGGTTGTAACTTCTTTACATATGTTTCGCAACCCCAAACTTTAAGGAATGACAACTTAGGTTTCTTACCAAACCACAATTCATACGGTGTCGTTTCAACGGATTTAGATGGTTCCCTATTTAAAGTGAATGCGGCTGTCTCTAATGCATAGCCCCAAAACGATAGCGGGAAATCTGTAAGAGACATCATAGACCGAACCATATCTAAGAGAGTTCGATTACGATGTTCGGACACACCGTTACACTGTGGTGTTCCCGGCGGTGTCAACTGCGAAAGTATTCCACATTTATTTAAATGCATTCCAAACTCATAACTCAGATACTCACCTCCGCGGTCAGAACGCAGAAACTTAATCTTCTTGTTACGATGATTTTCCACTTCACTTTGAAATTCCTTAAACTTCTCGAAAGTTTCGGACTTATGTTTCATAAAGTAGACATACCCATATCTACTTAAGTCATCCGTGAAAGTTAGAACATAACGATATCCACCACGCGGTGCTACACTCATTGGACCGCACACATCGGTATGTATTATTTCCAATAAGTCTTGAGCTCGCTCCATTATTCCAGAGAATGGAGTCTTAGTCATTTTTCCCATTAGACATGCTTCGCATCTTTCAAGTGATTCAAAATCAAGTGATTCAAGAAGTCCATCTGAATGGAGTTTCTTCATACGCTTCACTCCAATGTGACCAAGACGACAGTGCCACATGTATGTAGAATTATCATTCAATTTTATTCGTTTAGCATCTATGTTGTGAATATGTGTATCACTACTATCGAGATTCAGTAAGAATAAACCATTCATCTCAGGTGCATTACCATAAAAGATATTACTCATATAAATCGAACAACCTTTATTCTCGGACTTAAAAGAGTAACCGTCTCACAGTAAACAAGATCCAGATATAATGTCCATGCTTAACGCAGGCACCAAATAACAATTATTCAAATTTAAAACTAATCCCGGAGGTAGATGTAGAGGGAGCGTGCCGACGGCGATCACATCAACCTTGGAGCCATTTCCAACACGCATCGTCACCTCGTCTCTCGCCAGTCTTCGTTTATTCTGCAGTTCCTGTTTCGAGTTACAAATATGAGCAACCGAACCAGTATCAAATACCCAGGCACTACTACGATTACTAGTAAGATACACATCTATAACATATATATCAAATATACCTTTCTTCTTGATGTTGCCGTTCTTCAGATCCGCCAGGTACTTGGGGCAGTTACGCTTCCAATGACCAGCACCCTTGCAGTAGAAGCACTCAGTTTCAGGCTTGGGACCATCCTTGGGCTTCTTTGCAGGTGCGGCAGCTTTCTTGCCGTCCTTCTTGAAGTTGCCCTTGTTCTTAGGCTTGCCCTGTCTCTTGAAATTGGTGGTCTTATTGACCATCAACACTTGGTGCTCCTTCTTGATCTCCACTTCAGCAGTTTTCAGCATGGACGATAGTTCAGGCAACGTCTTGTTCATGCAGTGCATATTGTAGTTCATCACAAAGTTCTTATAACTCGGTGGCAGTGATTGGAGGAGATGATGAATCCCCAACTCATTAGGAATCGATATTCCCAACTCTTGGAGCTTGTTTGCGTACCCAGACATGGTGAGCACGTGCTCGCTAACGGAGCTTCCCTCTTCCATCTTACAGTTAAAGAACTTTTCGGAGGACTCATAGCTCTCCATGGCCGCGCGAGTCTCAAAAATTAGCCTGAGCTCCTTAATGATCTCGAACGGGTTGTGGTGCTCAAAATGCTTTCGGAGCTCCGCTTCTAAACCGTACAGGATGGCACACTGAACTGTGGAGTAATGATTTTTCCGAGTGGCGTAAACATTCTTTACGTCATCGGGGCATCATCTGCAGGTGGGTCACCCAGCGGTGCTTTGAGCACATAGGTCAACTGACCAGCCCTGAGGACTATCTTCAGTCCACAGAACCAGTCCGTGAAATTGCTTCCATTGTTCTTAAGCTTTTCTTTCTCTAGGAATGCATTGAAATTGATGGAGGGGGTCGCCATAATCTACAACAAATTTGCAAGTAGTTTAGACTAAGTTTATGATGAATTGAGTTCAAATTTAATACTTAAGTTAACTAGGTGAACTCCCACTCAAAACAATATCCCTCACATTGTCTTAGTGATTACACGAACCAAGTCCACTACACCAAGTCCGATCTTCACGAGAGAAGATGTAGTTTCATCGGCGAACAATCTTCATGTTCATCATATCATTTATATGACTCATGCTCTACCTTTCGGTATTCCGTGTTCCGAGACCATGTCTGTACATGCTAGGCTCGTCAAGATAACCTTAGTTTCCGCATGTGCAAATCTGGCTTGCACCCGTTGTATACACACGTAGAATCTATCACATCCGATCATCACGAGATGCTTCGAAACAACGAGTCTTAGCAATGGTGCCAACTAAGGGTGAACACTTTATTACTTGATATTTAGTGAGAGGGATCATCTTATAATGCTACCGTCGTGATCTAAGCAATACAAGATGCATAAAGGATTAACATCACAGGCAATTCATAATTAGTGTGATATGATATGGCCCTTTCTTCTTGCGCCTTTGATCTCCATCTCCAAAGCACGAACACGGTCTCCATCATCACCAGCATTGCGTCAAGGTCAGTGGCGCCGCTTCATGGTTGTCCATCATCACTAGCAACTATTACAACTACTTGGAATAAAGCTATTACAAGATGAATAGACACGCAGGTCTTAACATAATTAAAGACAACCATTAGGCTCCTGCCGGTTGCCATATTACAACAAGGATCATTGCATACATCAAATATAATCACAATCACATGATGGCCATATCACATCACAAAACCCCTGCAAAAACAAGTTAGGCGCCTCTAATTTTCTTTGCATGTTTTACGTGGCTTGGGGCTTTCGAACAATAACGGATCTTACCTACGAAACTGAACCACAACGTTGATACAAGTGCTATCGAGTGCAAAGTGTAAATTGGATCTATACTATGGTGGGAGAGACAGACACCCGCAAATCCACTTGTGCAAAGAAAGTTACACGTCAAGCGTGGAGCAAGTCTCATGTGCGATGACATGTAAGGTTAGCCCGAGCCGCTTCATCCCACCATGCCGCAAGATGCAAAGTACACAAAGCAAAAGACGGCACGAGCACCAACGCCCACAACACCATTGTGTTCTACTCGTGCAACAGATCTACGCATAGACACGGCTCTGATACCACTGATGGGTTCGTAGCATGGAAAACAAAAAATTTCTACCGCAAGAAAGAACAAAACCTAGATCTAATCTAGATAAAAGCCAAGATCTAATCTATTAGACATGTGCAACGAGATAGATCTGTACTAACCCTTGTAGATCCGAAAGCGTTACGAGATTAGATCTCGTGGTTGATGTAGTCGATCACTTGCCGATCTCAAGATCGTGTGAAAGATCCTTCCGGCGCCGCGTTCCGGCAGCGCTTCCGCAGTCGGTCACACGTCCGGAGTCGAAGCAGACCTTCCTCTCCTTGTTCCAGCGAGCAGTGGAGGTAGTAGATCTTCTCCACGGAATCACAGCAGTACGACGGCGTGGTGGTGGTGGTGGTGGAGTAGAGAATTCTGCAGGGCTTCGCCTAAGCCTGAGCAGAAGAAAGGAGGAGGAGAGAGGCCGCGGAGTTTTTGAGTTGTGGAGGAGGTCTTGGAGGTGGCACCCCCACCCCTCTATTTAAAGGGGGGAGGCGCCATGGGAGGGGGAGTCCTAGTAGGACTCCCCTCCCTCCTATGGCCGGCGGATTGGGGAGGGGGGAGGAGTCCTCCTCCCCCACGACTCCTTGTCTTGCCCCACAAGGACTCCTTGATCCCTTTCTTGGTTTTCAAGTAAACTCCAAGAAATCTTCCAAAACCTTCCGGAACATTCCGAAACCTTCTAGAATCCTCATACAAATACTCCAGAACATTTCCTAACTCAGAAAATGATCCCCAATATATGAATCTTATTCTCCGGACAATTTCGGATCTCCTCGTGATGTCCCGGATCCAATCCGAGACTCTGAACAACATTCGGTCTCCAACGCACATTCCATATCTACTTAAAACAACTTCGAACCTTAAGTGTGTCACCCTACGGTTCGTGAATATGTAGACATGACAGAGACACATCTCCTATCAATAACCATCAGCGGGACCTGGAGATCCATAATGGCTCCCACATACTCAACGATGACTTCGTGATCGATTGAACCATTTACATACGAAACCAATTCCCTTTGTCACGCGATACTATACTTATCCGAGGTTTGATCGTCGGCATCTCCATACCTAGTTCTACCTCGTTACTGATAAGTACTCTTTACTCATTCCGTGATATGTTATCCCTTGTGACCCAGTCACATGCTTGCAAGCTAACTAGATGACATTCTACCGAGAGGGCCTAGAGCATATCTATCCGTCATATGGATGGACAAATCCCAATCTTGGTCCATGCGCTTCAACACATACTTTCAGAATACCCAATGACACCTTTATAACCACCCAGTTACGAAGCGGCGTTTGATGTCATCAAAGTACCCATCCGGTGATGGTGATTAACACAACCTCATGGTCGAAGGATTAGGTTACTATGCATTTAAAAGCTTATAGCAATACGAAATTAATGACTTGATCTTATGCTACGCTTACTATGGGTGTATGTCCATCACATCAGTCTCCTAATGATATAACCTTGTTATTAATCACATCCTAATGTCCATGATCAGGAAACCATGATCATCAATTAATTAACAAGCTAGTTCAATGAGAGGCTTACTAGGGACTCCCATATGTTTACAAAACACACAAGTATTAGTGTTTCCTAATAATACAATTATAGCATGGGATGTAAACATTCATCATAAACACAAAGATATAATAATAACCACTTTTATTATTGCCTCTTGGGCATATCTCCAACACCAGCTGCCTGTTTTCTGCTGTTTTTGGTTCCAGGAAAGTCGGAAAATGAATATTCTCGAAATTGGATGGGACAAAAGCCAAAGTCAATATTTCACTGAGGGGGACACAGAGCCAGAATACGAGACGGAGTGGGGCCAGGGGGCAGCTACACCACCTGGCCGTGCGGCCAGGCCTAGCCCGTGCCAGGGGGTGGTGCGGCCGCCCAGGGCACCCTGTCGCCCCCCCCCTTTCGCCTATAAGATTCCTCTGATACAGAAACCCTAAGTACCCGATCAAAATTCCACGAAAGAGTCTATAGCCGCCATCATCTCCATCCCTAGATCGGGAGGGATCTGAAGCTCTTCCTGGCACCCTGCCCAAGGGGAGAATTCACCCTGGAGGCCTTCTTCATCACCATGCAAGCCTCCGGTGTGATGCATGAGTAGTTCATCCTTGGACTAGGGGTCCATGTAGTAGCTAGATGGTTGGTTCTTCTCCTTTGTGCTACCATGTTTAGATCTTGTGAGCTCCGTTCATGATCAAGATCATCTATTTGTAATCTACATGTTGTGTTTGCGGGGATCCGATGGATATTGAGATGCTATTTCAGATTGATTATTGATTCTATCATGGCTTTGTTATTTGTGATCTTGCATGCTCTCCGTTGTTAGTAGATATCTTGGCCGAGTAGATTCTAGCAACTCCAAGAGGGAGTATTTATGCTTGATACTGGGTTCATGCCTCTAGTAATCTGGGGAAGTGACAAAAATCTCTAAGGTACTAGATGTGTTGTTGCTACTAGGGAAAAAACATCAATCCTTTGTTCATAGAACAATCGTATTGTTTACTTTACACGCAATACTTAATGCAATTATATATTTCTTGCAACTTAATACTGGAGGGGGTTCGGATGATAACCTAAAGGTGGATTATTAGTCATAGATGCAGTTGGATTACGGTCTATGTATAATGTTGTAATTCCCAATCAAATCTCATAGGAGTCAAGATGATTAGTATATGCATGTATGCTTTCTCGATGTTTGTCAATTACCCCGCTGTAATTTGTTCACCCAACATGTCATCTATCTTAAGGAGAATCACCACTAGTGAACTATGGACCCTGGTCCTTTCTTTTACCATCAATCTACAATCTACTATTTGCGGTTTTCTATTTACTTTATGCAAGCTATTACTTTCTTCCACACAATACGTTTAATCCTTTGTTTTCAGCAAAACCGGTGAGATTGACACCCTCACTGTAAGTTGGGGGCAAAGTTCTATGGTTGTGTTGTGCAGGATTCCAAGTTGGCAACAACACCCTGGAGGTGTTTCCTTGCTCCTACTGGTTCGATAAGCTTGGTTTCATAACTGAGGGAAAACTTGCTGATATGCTCATCATACCTTCCTCTTGGGGTTCCCCAACGAGCTCGATATATTTTGAGCCAACAAGCAACTTTTTCTGGTGCCGTTGCCGGAGAGTCAAGGACATCTTCACAAGGGGGGTCCCTCATAACCAATCTCTTTACTTTGTTATTTTTGTTTTGCTTAGTTTATTTTTGCTTTGTTTGCTTGCTTTGTTTATCAAAAACACTAAAAAATAGTTGTACTAGTTTCTTTTCTATATTAAAAACACAAAAAATGACTACTCTTGAAAACACTAAGTTCTGTGACTTCACTAGCACCAACAACAATGATTTCATGTGCACACCTATTGCTCCACTTGTTCCTGAAGCTACTTTCTTTGAAATTAAACCTGCTTTTCTCAATCTTGTTATGAGAGAACAATTTTCTGGTATTGGTACTGAAGATGCTGCTGCTCATCTAACTAACTTTTTGAACTTTGTGAGATGCCGGCCGGGTAAGTGTTAGGTGAACACTCTCCGGGCCGTATATAGAAGGGGATATTATTAAACTTAAATTGTTTCCTTTCTCTTTGAGAGGAAAAGCTAAAGAATGGTTGCAATCCCTAACTAGAAATAGTATTGATTCTTGGACTAAATTCAAAGATGCTTTCATTGGAAAATACTATCCTCCTACTAAGATTATATCTATGAGAAGTGAAATAATGAAGTTTAAACAATCTGATAATGAACATGTTGCTCAAGCTCGGGAAAGAATGAAATATTTGGTAAAGAATTTCCCATTCATGGACTGACTGCATGGATGATTATCCAAACCTTTTGTGCAGGATTGAATTATTCTTCAAGAAATCTACTGGATTCTGCTACTGAAGGTACCTTTATGACCATTACTTTGGGTTATGCAACAAATCTTCTTGATAATATGATGGTGAACTATTCTGAATGGCACACTGAGAGAGCTCCACAAGGTAAGAAGGTAAATTCTGTTGAAGAGACGTCTTCCTTGAGTGATAAAATTGATGTTATTATGTCTATGCTTGTTAATGGGAAAGCTCATATTGATCCAAATCATGTTCCTTTAGCCTCCTTGGTTGCTCAAGAAGAGCAAGTTGATGTGAACTTTATAAGAAATAATAATTTTGGTAACAGTGCTTATGGTAATAACAATTATAGGCCTTACCCTCTTAATAATACTTATGGTTATCATGGAAAACATGGAACACCTAGTGAAGGAAGAATTTTAGAAGTTTAAAGATCCACTAAAAACTTCATGCAAATGCAATATGAGCAAAGTAAATTATTTACTAAAACCATGGAGGAACAATCTACTATTTTGAAAAATATTAGTCATCAACTTGAGAGTTTAAATAGGAAAATTCATAGTTTGCAGTTGAATATTTCTAATGCTAAAAGAAATATATCATCTTTGTCTAAAGTACAATCCTCTTTGATTAAAAAAATGGCTGCTAAACCTGAAACTATTGAGAATCCCTTTGCTGCTACTAATGCCATACAAGTTAGAATTGATGAAAATGTTAGACTATTAGCTGAATTGCATGCTAAGTGGGAAAGAGAAGATGAAATTGCTAGAAACATTAGTGTTTCTACTATCACTTCCACTAATGTTGAAGCTAGTAAACCCAATGGAACCTTTTCTAATAAAAATGCTGAAACTCTTTGAAACATGGGAAACAATAGCTCTACTACTTTAGATGATAATTACGATTTTGATCTTGATGGTTGCAATATCTCTAAAGTTATTAAGTTCCTACAAAAGCTTGATAAAAGTCCTAATGCTAGTGCTATGAATATGGCCTTTACAAAACACATTACTGATGCTCTCATAAAAATTAAATAAGAAAAGATGAAACATAAAGATTCTATCCCTGTGAAACTAGAAGATGGTTGGGAACCCATCATTAATATGAAAGTGAATGATTTTGATTTCAAAGATCTATGTGATCTTTATAGAAGTGTTTCTATGATGCCTAGAAGTATTTATGATATGCTTGATTTGCCACCATTGGAAGATTGCTATTTAAATGTCCCACTTGATGATAATGCTAAAAAGAAACCCATACGGAGTATTAATGATGTTCTTATTATGGTTAACAATGCCTATGTCCCCGTTGATTTCTATGTTTTGGATGTTGAATGCAATGCTTCTTGTCCTATTACTTTGGGAAGACCTTTTCTTAGAACTGTTGGTGCCATTATTGATATGAAAGTAGGCACCATTAAATATCAACTCCCACTCAAGAAAGGAATAGAACACTTCCCTAAGAAGAGAGAGAAGATTCCTTTTTCCTCTCCTATGAAAACAAAATTTTCTCTTAATGCTTCTTCATTTGAGAACACTTGATTCTTTTTCTTGCTTCTTATGCCTAATTTAAAGGCATTAAAGAAAAGTACTTATTGGGAGATAACCCAAAAGTTTTAGATGAGTCTTGGAAGTTATTACTTTAGTAATAACCGCTCCTTATCCTTTTTATTGGCTTTTTCTGCCAAGAGTAACCTCTAATGAGAAAGAAGTAATGCTTAGGAAAGTTGTTGTCCCGAAATAGATTTGTGTGCTTCACTAAAACATTCGCGTAAAATCTCTGTAAGTCGTTTTGAGGCATGAATTTTTGTACTTCTGCCCCAGGTTGTTATCTAACTTCCGTTAGTTCAACACTTTTCTATTTGAACAACACAAGGTCATCGAAAAAATTGGTTTTTACTTGCTGGTCTATTTTGATAGATTTCTGCCATTATTTGCATTTGCTTCTTGTTGATTCCTTTTTGAGTTCTTTTTGGGGAATTGAGATTTTTGAGGGAAGTGCTACAGTAGCTTGTGTTTTAATGGAAGTTTTATTGGTGTTGAAACTCAACCCAATGACTTATTATCTTGAGTGCACTAATGTTGCTAATAAAGATTGTGTGAAGTTTTGTATGAAGGAAAAATTTCAGGTATATGGAGAGAATGATGTAATGAGATGAAGAATGGACTAAAGCTCAAGCTTGGGGATGCCACCCGTGTCACCCCAAGAAATATCCAGGAAGTACAAGCGTCAAAGCTTGGGGATGCCCAAGGCATCCCCTTCTTCATCAATAAAAATCTCAGGTTTCTTCCAAACACTTCATTTTTATTGTTTCATGCACAGTTGTGTTGTTCTCGGAGCGTCTTCATTTTTGGTTTTTCATTTGCTTGGTTTGCTTAGTTTGCTTGAATAAATTGGTTGGACCCCCTCTTTCATACATTAGTTTTCAAATAAGATTGGTTTGGATTGGAAAAGAGTAGGAAAGTTCATGCTTAAGTGGTAAAAGGAGCTTGTTTTTGACTATGGCCTATGCTCTGTCATGTCATTCTGGATATTGTTTTGGCTTTATGGTTAGTGATTTTTGCTGTAGCATGACATGTTATAAACAATTGAGATTGCTTATTGTGCCTTGAAACATAAATCTGAAGGGAATATGCCCGAGAGGCAATAATAAAGTGGTTATTATCTTATTCCTTGTTTATGATAAATGTTTATTTTGCATGCTATAATTGCATTAATTTGGAAATGTTAATACATATGTGTTTAGTAAACAAAAGGAAAGTTCCTAGTTATGCATCTCTTATAAACTATCTCGTTGATTAATAAGATGATCAAGGTTTCCTGATCATGGACATTGGATGTTGTTAATAATGAGGTCACAACATTTGTGAAATGATGTGATGAACATTCATCTGAAGTATAGCATTACGATCAAAGTCATTATGTTTATATTGCTATAACATCATGATAACCCACAAGTATAGGGCATCATGTGTAGCCTTTTCGATAAGTAAGAGTGTCGAACCCAACGAGGAGTTAAAGGTAGGTTAAATGTTCTCTCAAGTTCTATCAACCACCGATACGACTCTACGCACACTAAACGTTTGCATTATCTAGGAAATAAAACTAGAGCAACAATACGAATACTAGAGATAGCTTTGCATGATAATAAATAGCAAGAAAGTAAAGCTAGTTGCTGCAGCAATAAAATACACTAAACTAACAGAACCATGAGTGTGGAATAGTGGTGGTAATTGTGGTGGCTTTGTCTAAGTTTAAATAGCGAATTGATCATTGTCTTCGATGCAGTTTTCTATGTGGGAGAGGATAAATATACATGTGCTTCACTACTTGGAATTACATGTACTATATGATTAGATTGTTAGAAAACATCCGTAAGTACTAAAAATACATTAAGGTTTCCCCAACTATAGCCTTAAGTTTAATGGTCCTCTTACTCTCATACGTGCAACGTTCTGGTTCGCGTCCTCAGGTTTCTGTCACTCCGGCAGAACTCCCCCCTTCCTTTTACACATACTACAAACTCTATGATGTTTAATCCATACGTGCACAAATATAATGGACACCAAAGGACTGTACCATATCAACATACAACTCTAATGAACCAAAGACGTTCAACCATTCAATCTAAGAACAAAGAAACTACACAAACATGACATAGATCATAGGATTATAACTTATAGCATCAAACACCATGTTTACATAGGATGGTACAGAGGTGTGTGGGAGGTTGAACCACTGCATACTAGGAGGATTAGGTGATGGAGATGGCGGTGAAGATGGTTAAGAGGGCAGCGACGGCGCCGACTACAGCGCGGGGGACTCCTTCCCCGCCGTCGATATCATGGGGGAGCACCGCCCCTTAGCCCCCTTCTTTCATGGAATCTTGAGAGCCCTCCCCCATGGAGATGGGATCCATGGGGGAGGAAAAAATGTGACTTTGGTGGCTGCAAATTCATGGGTGGTGTCGTGGTGGTGTCACGGCAGATGCCATGGATAGGCTAAAGGTGGGGACTAAATGCACTAGGGGAATCCAGGGAGGGATAGTGTGGTGATTCCACACATAGTTGCTTTGTATTCGATTCACTTCTAATGTTTACAAGTGCCCCTTGAGCTGTATTGGGGAGAGGAGGAAGAAGAACTCTCTTACTCTCACTACTAGCAAAACACAACTCTCTAGGAGACAGCTCAGTCAAGACTAATCCACCAGAGACCAATCCCTTCTACAGAGGCCCTAGCCCTCCTTATATAGGGGTGGCTAGGTCTCCACTTAGGGCATACGTGGAGGCATATTCCAGGGAATATGCCTCTTCCCAAAATAGTAAGCCGACCGGTCACTTTTTCCCCGCGTCATCCATGCAGTGGCTATGTGAGCCTCTGCGGCGCCTGCGTCATCCGACATAGGCATCGTCACCTTTGTCGGCCACGCCTCGGTGGTCCTTTCTCTGTCCGCTTCGCTCACGCTCTGCGTACAGTGGTCACCTTTGATCAGCGAGATACCTTCCTTCTCTTACAAGCTTGATATGACCCGGATCCTGCATAGTAGATCCGGCCACACCTGTTCCTGCATACAAGTTAGATACATCTTACCGACATACGGCATAAGTCGGTTGAGACCAAGTTAGGTAGACGTCCCCTGGTCCGGGTTACTCCGTGATCCGGCCTGCCTTGAGGTGACTCGGCCAGCACTTGCTTTGACCTTGCCGTACCTCGGCTAACTAGGCCTTTATACCCCGGCATGACCCTACCCGAGGGTATCCCCCCAACATTAGTCCCCGAAGCTGGTGCGGTCTTAGCTGCCTTAGCCGCTTAGGCCACAACAGGTTCAATCTTACTGAGCTCCTTGCTCCTTCTCCGAGTTACCTCATAATCCGGATTCCATAGGTTTATTTTCCCTTAGCACATTCCAAGTTTTTACTTGCTGGCCAGGTTACCTCGTACTCATCTGGGTCATTCTTCCTTCTCTCGTACGCTTCCCCACGTGGAGGCTAATCATTACTTTGCCTCATTTTAAGAGCCTGCCACAGTAACCGCCATAGTTATTGTCAGAAGTTACTGTGGCGCACGTCACGTCGTGCCTGCCTCCTCGTTAACTGTATCACAATGTCGCGTCGTATGATCCGCTGTGCCCTGTGGCCCTCCCTGTGCCTCGTCGCTGATTGGTCAATCCGGATCATACACGGCCACACCGTGTGGCCCGCCCGCCAAATGCGATCCCACTACCCCCTAAGGGAGTGGTTAAATAGGGGAGGGGCGCGCCCCTTGGGTCATTTCCCCACTCCCGCGCCCCTCTGCCTCTGCTTCTTCCTCATCTTCTCCATCGACAGCGCCGCCGCCATCGCATCTGAGTAGCAGCACCGCCGCCGTACTGCTTCCACGCGCTCCAGCGCCGTCGCCACCTCCGCGCATCTCCTCCGCCACGGGTCCCTGCCAGTCCAGGCCACTGCCTCCCACCGCCGCTAGCGCAAGCGAGGGGAGTGACCTTGAGATGACTGAGGAGAAACTCACCCTCGCAGAGCAGGAGATGGAGGAAGACGCGGCGAATGCCGACCGCGGCGCGTGGGCCGGATCCTAGGTCTGCCAGGATGACCTGGATTGGCTCTACCGCACCAGGCGCATCCCAGAGGGCGTCGCCGCACGCCTCGCTTCCACCGAGCTTCCCCCCTCACCCAATCTGGGTGAGTATGTGGTGTTCCTATCTCACTTCCAACGCGGATTTGGTCTCCCAGTTAGTGATTTCTTCCACGACTGGCTAAATACATCTTCAGCCGCACCATCTTCCGGCTAATGCCATCACGTCTCTCTCCGGCTTTGCCTCCACAATCGAAGGTTACGCCGGACTATGGGCCACGAAGGAGCTCTGGATCTGGTTCCTTGGCCTTCGCCGGAACGTGATTCTGAACATTGATCTTAATCCGGAGGACAAACAGCTCACGCAGTTCGGCGCTGCATCAATCTCTCCCCGGAACCAGTCCATCTTCCCCCGAATCACAGCACTTGACTCTTGCAAGGGATGGGCCCGGACCTTCTTCTACGTCCGGAACAGCACCTCCGAAGATTTGATCCGGCTACGCCCCTATACTCCGGGTCCTCCAAACCCAGATTTATGGGACAAGGTCCCCAAGAAGCCCACTGTCCTGGCGAACCAGGTCAACAAGCGGTTTCAGGAGTTGAAGGATCTAGGATTGCGCAATGAAGACGCAATGATTAAGTTTGTTCGCAACCGGATCTCCCCCCTCCAGAAACGCACACATAAGCTCTGTCATAGGAGCTGGGGACGCGACCCCAACCGGACCTCCTCGTTCGAGTTAAGCAACACCGAGATCTACCGCCGGGTTAAGGCCCTCTTCACCACCCACAAAGACTTCTCTTCTGAGTGGACATGGGGGATTGAACATTTTTGCCGAGATAGGCTTCCTCCTGCGGTAATTCTCGTGCCCCAAACTCTTTTCGAATTTAATTGCATGTAGGTCCTTGTTGTAGGTTTAATCTTGTTGCCTTTTCTTTCCCTTAGATGTTTCTTTAGCAAACCATCGAGGACAGCACCGAGCCTTCTCTCAAGTGGGCGCCCGACCGCGATACCTCGGACGAGGAAGAACCGGATCAGGAGATGTTCTTGCCTAAGGCAGATGCGACCAAGCATCCCACCGGTAAACTCTCTTCCATTAGAGATTGGCCCGACGATGAGGATGATTCAGACATTGAGGTGATGGAGGCATTTGACGCTGTCCCCCTTTCTTATGCTTTTCCGACATCAGCTAACCCCGGTGGGCAGATCCATGAAGATCCTCCCCTAGCCGTGGGTGATCCTGTTTCGGTCGCGCCGAAGAAGAAGAGGGGATCTGCATCAACATCTTCCTCCGGACCCTCTCAGCCAGCTAAAAGGCGAAAAAAGTCCGGGGACAAGACTGCCACCAAGCCTCCAACCAAGGCCACAGCCCGGAGGGCTCGGAAGCCCAAAGAGCCTCTGACCTCGGATGAGTAAGCCACTTCACCCTTTGCTATTTATTCGTTCTTCCTTAGTCATATTTTCTTATCATTTACGATTTGATTCGGCAGAGCTGCGGTAGAGGTTCCCCAGAGCGGATCAGGCATTGCTTCACAGCTCCGGCATAGCCCTTTTCCCCCTCGTGGCGATGATTCACGCTCGTTGAGCCCCATTCAAGAGGGTTTAGCGGCTGCCCCGGGTTCCAGCCCACCTCGTCAAGACAGCAGCTACCACCACTTCGGCTCCGCCACAAACAGCTTCGTCCGAGATACCCACAGTACCCCCACCAAAACGAAAATCAGCACCAGCACCATCTTCGGCTCTAGCACCAGCAGCTACAACCAAGGCACCAAGCCCCTCCACCTCGTCCAAGTCTTCCAAGGCTCGGCGAGAAGACACTAGCAGCACCAAGGGAAGCACCAAGGCAGCTCCCAATGGCAAACCCGCTGCAGCAACTTCCGCCTCACAGCGCAACCTAAGGGCAAGAAGGCTCCTGACGCCGCCAGGGCAACGTCCCTTGAGACTGGACAGCGCACACTTGCATCCATGCTCCCAAAAAAGACTCCCCCGCCGAAGGACGCCCCTGCCGAGCCAGCTGATACGCAACTTGCTTTGCACACCAGTCCGGCCCTTGCCCAGGTTGAGAGGAGGGAAGCTCATGCCAAGGGTTCTAGTTGCACCCCATATGCTCAGCGGCGAACGATATCCTCCGACCTTGATCGAGTTTGTGAACAACTAGAACAAGGCTGTGTTCGTCTACAATGACGATCTCCCGGAGAAGTTAGGTCCTGCCGAATTTGCTGCCCAGATGAATACCAGTGCCAAGGCAATTAACCTTGCAGGTCGGATGATGGAGGTGCGTTATTTCGCCTTTTCTGTAGCATGCATAAGATATTGGTGATATAACCATTAGTCCCCGAGCCTCCGGGGGAGTAACTTGCTACTCGGCCGGATGCTCCTTAGAGAATTAACGTAGCTCCTTAATAACTTCGAATATGCACACCCCTAGAGCCGGGTTAAGTTCCACTTGGCCCGGATCTTGTACACTTCGAATATGCACACACCTAGAGCCAGGTTAAGTTCCACTTGGCCCGGATCTTGTACACTTCGAATATGCACACACCTAGAGCCGGGTTAAGTTCCACTTGGCCCGGATCTTGTACACTTCGAATATGCACACACCTAGAGCCAGGTCAAGTTCCACTTGGCCCGGATCTTGTACACTTCGAATATGCACACACCTAGAGCCGGGTTAAGTTCCACTTGGCCTGGATCTTGTACACTTCGAATATGCACACACCTAGAGCCGGGTTAAGTTCCACTTGGCCCGGATTTTGTACACTTCGAATATGCACAAGACGAAGTTGTCCATTTTTGCTCTTTCAGGTGACCACCAATCGTCGGAGCGCTGAATTTCAGCGTCTCCTTGATACTCACAAGATGTTGCACGCAAAGCATAGTGCACTGCTCGCCGAACACGATAAAAGGGGTAAGTTTTCTCCTTGTCAATTTTCCATCTCTCTTCATCTTTTTCTGCCGAACTAATCCCTCATTTGGATTTCGCAGCTGGTGTGGAGGCTGAGAATATCCTTATAAGGAAAATTTTGGACCAGATAAAGGGTAAGTTAATATTGCTCCACCTTGATGTGCTTTCTATCTCCTTTTCTCCTTGGCTCGGAAATATTCATACCTCGGCTTTGCCGGGTCAACAAACTCTTTCAGGCTCTCTTGAAGATAGTGTGCCCGTGCCTGGCATGATGCTGCATTTTCTCGAACAAGCAGGGCAGCACCAAGCTGAACTCAAGAAGAAAGACGACGACCTTGCCGTCCTCTGGACCAAAGATGAAGAAATTGCCTGGCTTAAGGCAGATATGAAGAAGCTTAAGGTGCAGCACAAATCCGAATTGGAGAAGGCAGGCCAAGATTTTACCAAAGAAAGAGAACGCCTCAATCTCCAGATTGCCAAGGACCAGGATCTTCTCAAGGAGGCCAACGTCAAGCTTGAGACGGCGGATGCTGAACTTGCACAACTCCGGGAGAGGCGTGACAAGTGCACTAAGGAGCTGACCCAGATCCACAGCCACATCTCTTGTAAGTTCTTTTCCTTAAACCGGCATGAATCTCTCCGGGTCAACCTCTTGTACTTACTTCACTTGTCTTGTTTTCAGACAAGTTTCCAGAGGGTGATGCCATTGCATCCAATGCTGTTACCAAGTTCTGCCAGCAGAGATGTACTCCATCTGGTTCTGGCGCCATTCCTCTTGATCTGGAGGACTTGCTTGTTAGCTTGTCCTCCAGAGTTGAAATCATGAAGAACCACGGCAAGGATATTCTAAGCGCAGTAGTTCGGGTCTTCAATGCCCTTTGGCCTGGTGAAGACACTCCGGAGGGTTCCGCTGCTCTAATTAACAAGTTGATGGAGTGCGAGACCCAGCTAGACCTCTGGACGGAATCCGCCGGACGTGCCGGAGCTGAGACCGTTCTCCACTATGTGCTCACATGGTACGAGAAAATCAATCTCGATCTTCTCGAGCACATGCGCACCGGGTCAATGTGGTCCACCGATCCGGATTGTCTAGCTTGTCGCAAGGCTTGCGCCCATAACCTCATTCAATATGCCCCCATCCATCAATGGAATGAGGGACCAAGCTTTCTCGATGCCATTGACGACGAATACGTCGAAGATGGTTCGGGTGAAGATGATGAGAGCGAAGCCTCGGACGTCAAAGAAGATCAAGATGAAGCTGAAGCCGAGGCTGGAACTGCACCTGCTGGCGCCAAATTACCTCCTCCTGCTGCTCCTTGAGCGAAAAAACTTTGAAATTTATCAGATCCCCGGTATGCCGGGTGCAATTGTATCTAAGCACATCAGTTATATTTTGCTACTAAGTTTTTATGCTGGATTAACTTGGGCGTAGTCCCCGAGTTTCATTTTCTTGTTCCCCCAATTTCTTGGCTCGGCTCGTGTCAACCTTGGTTCGGTTTTATGACTTACGAGTCCGAGTTTCAAAAATTGACTTAACAATACTTGGAAACTTTAGGATTAGCTCAAAATAATTCAGCGTAATTAATTTAAAGTAAGCATAGGGTTAGTCCAAAAAACAAACGTCGGCTCGATTAAGTTTCTTTCCTTAGTCGTTTTTCATGTGCTATGCAATTCCAAACTTGTTCTCTTGCTTGCCATGAAGGCAAATCTTGTTGGACAGCAGCAAGTCGAAGAGTTAGGTTTTTGGTGCTCACACACTACTAATCCGGCTTAAGTAGAAGCAACTTATGCCAGCCGACATATAAATAGAAGATACAGAAGACAACCAATATTATTAAGGCAGTCCCCGAGTTACTGCTCGAGGTGCCAGGATTTCATTGATAAGCTCATTACCGGCATACATACCAACATATGAGAGACTCGGATACATACACTTCTCTGCTAAGTGTAGAAAGGACGAAGTAGAGCTACATTCCATGGACGTTTGGATTCCTCGCCGGACCTATCCACCTTGTTCTTCTCCTGTGGTTTTGCATCGATAAGATAATAAGAATCATTGTGCAATGCTTTGCTCACAATGAATGGCCCTTCCCATGGGGGGATAATTTATGCATGGCAGCAGTACGTTGTACCAACCGGAGTACTAGATCGCCTTCCAGGAAAACTCGGGGGCTTACTTTCTGGCTATGATAGCGTCGAAGATTTTGCTGATATATGGCGGATCTGGACAATGCCAATTCTCTTGCTTCTTCCAGCAGATCAACATCATTTTTCTGGGCTTCTTGCACTTTGGCTTCTGTGTATTGGGTGACCCTAGGCGATTCATGCTCTATGTCGGCTGGTAATACAGCTTTTGCCCCATATATCAGAAAGAATGGCGTATAGCCTGTAGATCGATTCGGAGTTGTTCTTAAACTCCACAGCACTGCTGGTAGTTCTTCTATCCAGCACCCCGCTGATCTTTGCAGCGGCTCAATGAGCCAGGGTTTTATCCCGGATAACACCAATCCGTTGGATCTTTCCACTTGCCCGTTCGATGCGGGGTGGGCTACCGAGGCAACATCTAGCCGGATCTTCTTATCCCGGCAAAAACGCGCAAATGCTCCTTCAGCAAAATTTGTGCCGTTATCCATTATGATACTGTGAGGATAACCGTATCTCAAGATGATGTCTTTGAGGAAAGTTATGGCTGTAGCTCCATCACATTTTCTTATTAGCTTCACTTCAATCCATTTCGTAAATTTGTCAACCATGACCAATATGTGGGTCATGTTCCCTCTTGCTGGTTTAAACGGGCCAACCATATCCAAGCACCATACGGCAAATGGCCATGTAATTGGTATGGTCTTGAGATCCGACATTGGCATATGTGTCTTTGTCGCATATCTCTGACAGCCATTGCATTTTCTCACCAGATCTTCTGCTTGTTCCAAGGCACTTGGCCTATAAAACCCATGGCGGAAAGTTTTTGCTACCAAGGCTCTGGACGAGGCATGATGCCCACATTCCCCTTGATGTATATCTCGGAGGATGTCAAGTCCTTCCTCTGGGTCAACACATCGATGGAGGACATTAGTCACACTCCTTTTGTATAGCTCGGCATTGATGATCGGGTATGCTTTTGATCTCCTCTAAGTTTGCCTGGAAAGTACCTCCTCAGCGTGTAAGGTTCCATCTTTTAGGAATTGGAATATGGGATGTGCCCAAGCTGGTACAGCTCTCACTGGGAACACATCTTCATCAATTTCCATCTGACCCACCGGCATAACTTCTACCGGATCACGCTGTGCAGTCCCCGGGTTTGTCGAGGCAGTCCCCGGGTTTGCCAAAGCAGTCCCCGGGTTTCGCGAACCACTCCCCACGTCAATGTCCATGGGCACAGCCTCAGATTCCGGATTTGCCGGGATAAAAATTGAGTCGGACTCTGGGGATGGCCTGATAGATGGTTTTCTGAGGTGCTCCAATGCTACGCCCGGTGGAATTTCTTGTCGGGTTGATCCGAGCTTCGACAATACGTCAGCAGCCTCATTTTCCACCCGGGGTATATGGTGAAATTCTCATCCCTCAAAGTAACCAGATATTTTCTGCACATGGAATCTATACAGTGCCATATTTGCATCCAAAGCATCCCATTGTCTGGAGACTTGTTGGACTACGAGATCCGAGTCACCGAAGCATTGGATCCGACCTACTCCAACCTCCTTTGCCACTTTGAGCCCATGTACAAGTGCCTCATATTCTGCAACATTGTTTGATGCAGTGAAGTGGATTTGCAGCACATATTTCAGCTAGTCCTTCTTTGGCGAGGTAAGCACAACTCCGGCACCTAACCCGGTCTTTGTTTTTGACCCGTCAATGTGCATTCTCTAGTAGTTCGGATCTGGCAATGGTGGCTCATATTGCACCTCGGCCCAATCCACAAAAAAGTCCGTCACAGCCTGAGATTTGATCGCTTCTCTTCTGTCATATTGTGGCGCATAAGGTGCTAGCTCAATTTCCCATTTTGCAATCCTGCCACTTGCATCCTTGTTGCTCATTATCTCGGATATGGGGGCTTTACATATTACCTTGATTGGGTGTTCCTCGAAATAGTGCTTCAGCTTCTTAGCTGCCATACACACCATATGCCACCTTCTGATAGTGAGGATAGTTCTGCTTTGAGGCTGATAATACCTCGCTCAAATAATATACTGGCCTTTGCACTGACTTACCCTCTTCGTTGCGCTCTACCACAATTACTGCACTTACAACTCGGTTGGTTGCGGCTATATAGAGCAACATTGGCTCCTTTGATAGTGGAGAGGCTAACATGGGTGCAGTGGCTAACATCTTCTTTAGTTGGATAAAGGCTTCATTGGCCTGCGGCATCCAAATGAACTTTTCCGAATTTTTCATGAGTTGATAGAGAGGCAGTGCATTTTCTCCCAACCTACATACAAACCGACTTAAGGATGCCAGGCAACCAGTGAACTTTTGGACATTGTTAAGACACTTCGGCAGTTCCATTTGCTCCATGGCCCGGATTTTAGTTCGATTGACCTTGATACCTCGGCTGGAGACAAGAAATCCAAGTAACTTTCCAGCCGGGACACCGAAGGTACATTTCTCTGGGTTAAGCTCCATTCGGAACCTCCTTAGGTTCGCAAATGTCTGCCTGATATCGTCAAGGAGCGTTTTGCTTTCCTTGGTCTTTATCACAACATCATCCACATACACCTGCACATTTTGACCAATTTGGTCATGCAAACATTTTTGCATACATCTTTGGTACGTTGCCCCTGCATTACGTAAACCAAATGGCATGGTGCGATAGCAATAAGCCCCATACGGGGTGATAAACGCAGTCTTTATTTGATCACTTGGGTTCAGAGGTATCTGGTGGAAACCAGAATATGCATCAATGAACGACAACAACTCACACCCAGCAGTGGAATCTATGACTTGGTCTATCCTTGGCAGTGGGAATGGATCTTTTGGACACGCCTTATTCAGGTTCGTGTAATCGATACACATACGCCAAACCACTGCCACGTTCGGATCATCCTTGTTCTTCTCCACCAGCACCGGATTAGGTAACCAATCCGGGTAAAGCACTTCCATGATAAATCCTACAACCAACAACCGAGCTATCTCATCTCCTATGACCTTTCTCCTGTCTTCGGCGAAGCGGCGGCGAGGTTGCTTCACCGGCTTTGCTCCGGGTCTGACATTCAAAGAGTGCTCGGCCAACTCCCTCGGAACACCTTGCAAGTCATGTGTGGACCAAGCAAAAATATCCTAATTCTCATAGAGGAAGTTGACAAGCTCGCTTTCCTATTTGTCATTTAACCCGGCACCAATTGTTACGGTGCGCTCAGGGAACATATCATCAACAGGCACCTTCTTGGTATCTTTTGTCGCTTGGAATGAGACACTACCATGCGGGTTACTCAGCGTCGGCATATACTGTCGCGTGGACTGAGCCAATGCCGCCACTTCTTGGATCTTTCTCTTTTCTTGCGCAATCACGAGTGACTCGGACAGGTTAGATCCGGCAGATGCACACTCAATGGAACGTCGGAAATCCCTAGCTATGGTGATTACACCATTTGGCCCGGGCAGCTTCATCTTCAAGTAACTAATGTGACAACTTGCCATAAATTTGTTCAGAGCTGGCCTGTCGAGCAACGCGTGATATGCGCTCTCCAAATTTACAACTTCGAACTCCAAATTTTCAGTCTGACAATTATCTCTTGTGCCGAACAACACATCAACCCAGACCTTGCCTATGGGCTCACAAGAAATGCCTGGCACAATGCCATGGAAAGTTGTCCTTGTAGCTTGTAGCATATTCTCCGAGATACCCAACTTGCGCATCATGTCCACATACATGATGTTGATGCTACTGCCACTATCAATCAACACCTTTGAGAACCTCACATTGATGTTAGGCCCAATGAATGTTGGATCAAACACCGGGGCATACGAACCAGGACTTGGCATGAGCTTCGGATGATCCTTGATGCTCTAGGTAATCTCCTAATCCGACCAAGGCATATACCTCGTCACGGCCGGCATTACTGCATTGACCTCCATATGTTGGCGCTGCAAGCTCTTTCTATTTGTCTCTTCCGTAGTGAACACACAATAACTCTGATGATGCTCTCTGTACTCATTCCTCCCCTTGTTTCCGGGGTACCTCTGATGTTGTTGGTTTTGGTTCTCCACCTGATGCACTGCATCCCTTCTCTCATGGTTGTCATACCTCGGCGGAGGGGGAGGCAACATTAGCTATTGCGTGTTCGCTCCGGAGAGCAATTGCTGTCGGGGTAACTCTTGCCGAGGTTGATCATTCCGAGGTGCCTGAGCAATCCCCGAACCACTTTGTTCTATCTTTCGCATCCACTCACACTGCCTGGTCGTGTGACCCGCTGGGTTACTCAGATTTGGCGTGTGAAATTTACACGGCTGATCCAGCATTGCCTCATAGGTATACCTCGGACGGTCCTTCTTTTCTTGCCACTGTTTTTTCTGTTCTGGCGTCCAAGTTTTATTTCCATCATTCCTTGGTGTCCATTGTTGTCCTCCAGTTTTTTGATGTTGACTACTTCCTGCTCCGGGTTGATCCTGATTCATAGCTGCAACTTGTTGCAAACTGTACTGATAATCCGGTCTGTCATCCCTTCTTTTACCTCGGTAATCATTTCTCTGGGATGACCCAGCCCCATCTCGCTGACAATACTCCTCGCTTGACTCGTTTGACGTGAGCCTAGGTTGCGTCGGATCACCCAAGGCATATGAATCAGCAATTCGGATTGTTTCTGCCAAGGTGGTAGGCATATCTCTTCGCAACCTTTGCCATAGCATGCTTGCATATCTACATCCTTGCGCAAACCAAGCTATGGCCTGTGACTCAATCACACCCTCACACGAGTTTCGCATAGTGCACCAGCGGGTTAAAAACTCCCGGTTAGTCTTATTCGGTCTTTGCTTGCACATTGCTAGGGTCTGTGACCTGTTGGGACTTTGATACGTACTTGAGAAGTTGCTAACAAACATCTCCTCAAAATCGATCCAACAGTTAATCCTTTCGGGTGGCAAATTGTTTAGCCATACTCTCGCTGGCCCCTCCAGCATTTGGGGTAGATATCTCACAGCCCATCTCAAGTTGCCTGTGGCAATTTTCACTGTAGTTGCATAGTTAATCAACCAATCCTCCAGCTTAGTGCTGCCGTCATACGTCTTTGTGCCTCTAGGTAACTAGAAGTTAGGTACCGTAGGTTCCTTCATGATCCAGGGCCCAAAACAAGCTAGACCCGGAGGACATTGACACTCAATTTGCTCCGACCTATACAGCCAATCCAGTTTTAACCTGGCATCATCGGGCATCAAGTTCCTGCTTCCCAATCTTGACCCTATCACGTGATAGTCCGGTCTGGGATAGCCAGCGTTCACCATCTCCGAATCACCATCATTGTATCTATCTTGCTCCTACGGAGCTGCTCTCTGTTGCATACCTTGGCCGGCGTTACGCTCTTGCGGTGGTATATTCCGCTGCTATGATTGACCTACAACTACCGAATTACGCTGTTCGGCATTCCCTTGACCGGCATTGCCTTGGTCGCGGTTACCTCGGCCAGCTTCACCTCGGCTCACACTCCTTCGATCCTCATTTCTTTGCACTTCTTTTCCTTTCCCTGCCCTTGCCGGGTCATATGAGACTATCTGCTTATTCCTCATGGCCGAAGTTACTACCTCTTCTCTCCTAGGACCACCATGAGGAGACGATGCGGCTCCAGCAGATTTCTTTGGGTTACCCACTGCTGAATGAACGATCTTGGAGGCCCCAGCTCTTTCCGGGTTAGCCCTGAGCAACTCCTCGTTTTGCCTGTTCGCGATCTGAACCAACTCATTGACTCTATCATGCTGTCTTTGACGGGCTTCACCCGTCAGACCTTCTAACTCAGACGCAGCTGCATCCGCTGCTCTGAGGTTCTTTGTCGGTGTACTATACTTTGGCAGCCCCACGAACAAACAGTTTTCTGATTCCTCAATCCTAGTATCACCCTCTCTGTTCATCTCACTCATGAGGTTTCTCCCCTTCACTTTTACAGCATCAACCTTATTTGCCTTTGCGTACTCACGCAGTGTCATGTTTAACGACTGCTGAGCCGCGGCTATCTTCTTCGCACCCTCTAGTATTTTTTGCCTAGTCTCTTCTAGCTTGGCATGTGCCTGAGCCTGATCTACTGCTGCTGCTACTGGGTTTGCCAAGCTATCCATCGCCTGCTGCAGCACATTCTCAGGCCTCTCTAGCGGAGGACCTCTACTTTTCCTCGGTGCCTTAGGTGTTACCTCCGGATCTGGTGCCGGATCCTTCCTAGCGCCAGCGCCTGACGTGGTCATCATCACCTCAGCGTGGTCCGGGGACCGAGTGATACGCGCCCCGCTAGCCGCACTAAGGGGTGGCTCGCCTGCTTCGACGACGTGCCGCGGATGAACGCACGACACATCGACAGCAACGTAGATCTTGTGCATGCCGAGCTTGACGAAGAGGTCATTGCGCGGGAGAGGACGCTTGCCAAAGCAGCCAGCATCGTCGCTGACGAAACCCAGCGCTCCAAAGCACTGAACGAGCCCGGAGATGATGCGCTCGCCGGTGCCGATGAAGTTTCCTGTCTCGATCTTCACCCTGCTAGCGCTGCTAGCCCCACGGTGGGCGCCAACTGTCGTGGTGGTGTCAAGGCAGATGCCATGGATAGGCTAAAGGTAGGGACTAAATGCACTAGGGGAATCCAGGAAGGGATAGTGTGGTGATTCCACATACAGTTGCTTTGTATTCGATTCACTTCCAAGGTTTACAAGTGCCCCTTGAGCTGTATTGGGGAGAGGAGGAAGAAGAACTCTCTTACTCTCACTACTAACAAAACACAATTCTCTAGGAGACAGCTCAATCAAGACTAATCCACCAGAGACCAACCCCTTCTACAGAGGCCCTAGCCCTCCTTATATAGGGGTGGCTAGGTCTCCACTTAGGGCATACGTGGAGGCATATTCCAGGGAATATGCCTTTTCCCAAAATAGTAAGCCGACCGGGTCACTTTTGCCCCGCGTCATCCATGCAGTGGCTACGTGAGCCTCTGCGGCGCCTGTGTCATCCAACATAGGCATCATCACCTTTGTCGGCCATGACTCGGTGGTCCTTCCTCTGCCCGCTTCGCTCACGCTCTGCGTACAGTGGTCACCTTTGATCAGCGAGATACCTTCCTTCTCTTACAAGCTTGATATGACCCGTATCCTGCATAGTAGATTCGGCAACACCTGTTCCTGCATACAAGTTAGATACATCTTACCGACATACGGCATAAGTCGGTTGAGACCAAGTTAGGTGGATGTCCCCTTGTCCGGGTTACTCCGTGATCTAGCCTGCCTTGAGGTGACTCGGCCAGCACTTGCTTTGACATTGCCGTACCTTGGCTAACTAGGCCTTTATACCCCAGCGTGACCCTACCCGGAGGTATCCCCCCAACAGGTGGAGATGCCTTGGGCGAATTAGGTTTCGTCCCTTTATATAGCTTCTCGGATTCCCATCACCCCATTTTGGGTTGCAGTAAATTGGGCCTAGCGGGCCCATCCGGACTTGGAATCAGCTAAATTTTATGTCCAGCACATTTGTCGCAAAATTTACAACAGTTGTGTAGTTGAAGAGTTTTCCGTTTGACGTCGTCTTCGACCCGAAATGTGACCATCTTCAAAATGAGTTTTGAGACAGATTTCTGTAAAAATTCCAATTTGACTCCATGATACATTGCAAATGTATCTATAATTTTTGATGTTCCATGCTTAGTTTTATCCACTTTCTTGTGTTTTGTTCCAACTTTGGAGTAGTTTTATTATGAATTCTTGGACTAACCTATTAACAAGAGCCACAGTGCCAGCTGCCTGTTTTCTGCTGTTTTTTGGTTCCAGGAAAGTCAGAAAATGAATATTCTCGGAATTGGACGGGACAAAAGCCAAAGTGCCTATTTTTCCGGAAGAGATCAAGTGCCAGAATACGAGACGGAGAGGGGCCAGGGGCCGGCCACACCACCTGGCCGCGCAGCTAGGCTTGGCCCGCGCCAAGGGGTGGTCTGGCCGACCCCAGCACCCCCTCGGCCTCTCCTTTTCCGCTTATAAGTTGCCCTCGGGACGAAAACCCTAGGTACCCGATCAAAAATCCACGAAAGAGTCTATAGCCGCCGTCATCTCTGTCCCTAGATCAGGGGGATCTGAAGCTCTTCCCGGCACCCTGCCGGAGAGGGGAATTCACCTTGGAGGCCTTCTTCATCACCATGCAAGCCTCCGGTGTGCTGCGTGAGTAGTTCATCCTTGGACTACGGATCCATGTAGTAGCTAGATGGCTGGTTTATCCTCCTTTGTGCTTTCATGTTTAGATCTTGTGAGCTCCGTTCATGATCAAGATCATCTATTTGTAATCCATACATGTTGTGTTTGCGGGGATCCGATGGATATGGAGATGCTATTTCAGATTGATTATTGATTCTTTCATGTCTTTGTTATTTGAGATCTTGCATGTTTTCCGTTGTTAGTAGCTATCTTGGCCAAGTAGATGCTAGCAACTCCAAGAGTTAGTATTTATGCTCGATAGTGGGTTCATGCCTCTAGTAATCTGGGGAAGTGACAAAAATCTCTAAGGTACTAGATGTGCTATTGCTACTAGGGAGAAAACAACGATCCTTTGTTCGTAGAACAATCGTATGGTTTACTTTACACGCAGTTTGTAAAGCAATAATCTGTTGCTTGCAACTTAATACTAGAGGTGGTTCGGATGATAACCTGAAGGTGGATTATTAGTCATAGATGCAGTTGGATGGCGGTCTATGTATTATGTTGTAATGCCCAATCAAGTCTCAGAGGAGTCAAGATGATTAGTATATGCATGTATTGCTTTCTTGGTGTTTGTCAATTGCCCCGCTGTAATTTGTTCACCCAGCATGTTATTTATCTAAGGAGAGCCACCTCTAGTGAACTATGGATCCCGGTTCTTTTTCTTTACATACAATCTGCAATTGTTTACTGCTTTGTGTTTACTTTCTGCACACTTTTACTTCTTTCCATTCGATACGTTTAATCCTTTGTTTTCCACAAAACACGGTGAGATTGACAACCTCATCGCAAGTTGGGGACAAAGTTCTATGGTTTTGTTGTGCAGGTCTCCACGTTGCTACTAGCACTGGTAGTGCGCCCTGCCAAAGCTCAGCTAGTAACACCTTTGGGGTGTTTCCTTGCTCCTACTGGTTCGATTAAACCTTGGTTTCATAACTGAGGGAAGACTTGCTGATATATTCATCGTACCTTCCTCTTGGGGTTCCCAACGAGCTCTACGTCGAAAGTCGAGCGCATCAAGATTTTCCGGCGCCGTTGCCGGGGAGTCAAGGACATCTTCACAAGGGGAGTCCCTCATAACCAATCTCTTTACTTTGTTGTTTTTGTTTTGCTTAGTTTCTTTTTGCTTTGTTTGCTTGTTTTGTTATTAAAAAAACACAAAAAATTAGTTTTACAAGTTTGCTTTCTTATTTTAAAAACACACAAAAATTAGTTCCTATCCTAAGTTGCCATTATGTCTAGCCTTGCTCCAATCACTATGTCACCCGAGGAAATGATTTTCACTTTCAAACAAGGAATTGAGGAAAGTTTTAAGGAAGCTTGGTCTAGAATATCTGATCTTCATGAAAAAACTAAGCCTAAAATGACTCAAGGCTTGTTCCTTAGCAGTTTTTACCTTAGGATTGCTCTTAGCTATAGATATGCTTTAGATGCTATTGCGGGAGGATATTTCCTCCAATGTAATGAGGATGATGCTATTAATGCTATAAAGAAATTGATCCTTACTTACAACTCGCCTAGCCAAACTGATACTTCTTTCGCAAAAATATTTGCTAGGTTGGATACTCTTGAAGCTAGCACTACTAGATTAGAAGGGTACTATAATATGCTTAGGGAGCAGCATGATTATGTTCCAATAAACTCTGAACCATCAAAGTGGTTCCCTACAGTAAAGATTGAGATAAACACTGAAACTTTTCAAGCCCGCTGCGATATCATGTCTGAATTTTGTCTTATGCCCAAAGCTATTTATGAATCTCTGAATCTTTGGGGGCTCACTGAGGGACGAAAAAAATATCTCTTACTAATAATACTACCATATTACCTCTTGGAATAGCTGAAGGAGTATTTACAAAGATCCTTGGGAAAATGATTTCTATTGATTATCTTGTTATTGAATGTGCAGGAAAAGGACAAATTACACTTGGAAGGTCATATTTTCCCCAAGGTTAAGAATAAAATAAGAGAGGTAAGGGCAAAAAAGTTGGTCTTAATGCTTCTTCATTTGAGAAAACTTGATTCTTTCTTTGGTTCTTACGCCTAACTTAAAGGCGTTAAAGAAAAGTACTTGTTGGGAGATAACCCAAGAGTTTTAATTGATTCTTGTAAGTTATTACCTCTGTAATAACCTCTCCTTATCCTTTTTATTTGCTTTTTGTGCCAAGAGTAACCTCTAATGAGAGTGAAGTAATGATTGGGAAAGTTGCTGTCCCGAAACAGATTTTTGTGCTTCACCGTAAAACTTTCTGAGAGATCTTTGTATGTTGGATTGAGCTGTAATTGTTTGTGCTTCTGCCCCAGGTTGTTATCTAACTTTCGTTAGTTCAGCACTTTTTGATTTGAGCAACAGAAGGTCTTCGAAAAAATTTGTCTTTACCTGCTGGTATGTTTTGACAGATTTCTGCCATTTTCTGCATTTGCTTCTTGTTAGTTCCTTCTTGAGATCCTTTGGGGAATTGAGCTTTTTGAGGGAAGTGCTACAGTAGCTAGTGTTCTAATGGAAGTTTATTTGGTGTTAGAACTGAACCTTGAGACTTATTTATCTTAAGTGCACTAATGTTGCTAATGAGATTGTGTGAAGTTTTGTATGAAGGAAAATTTTCAGGTGTATGAAAGGAATGAGTAATGAGATGAAGGATGGACTAAAGCTCAAGCTTGGGGATGCCATGCGTGTCACCCCAAGAAATATCCAAGAAGTACAAGCGTCAAATCTTGGGGATGCCCAAGGCATCCCCTTCTTCATCAATAAAAATCCCAGGTTTCTTCCAAACGCTTCATTTTTATTGTTTCATGCACAGTTGTGTTTTTCTTGGAGCGTCTTATTTTTCGTTTTCGTTTTGCTTTTTAGTTTGCTTGGTTTTCTTAGTTTTCTGAATAAGTTGGTTGGACCCCCTCTTTCACACTTTAGTTTGCAAATAGTTTGGTTTGATTTGGAAAACAGTAGGAAAGTTCATGCTTATGTGGTAAAAAGAGCTCTTTTTGACTGTGGCCTATGCTTTGTCATGCCATGCTTGATATTTTTTTGGCTTTATGCTTAGTATTCTTTGCTGTAGCATGACTTGTTATAAACAATTGAGATTGCTTAATGTGCCTTGGATGAAACATGCGTTGTTTTAGCATATTAAAGCATAGTATAGTGGTATTCTCCTTTGATGCTTTATTTGGGTTGACTTGGCACATGCTCACACCATGTTATGACTATCTCAAGTCACCATAGCCTTTATGATCCTTTAGTTTTCAACTTGTAGTATCACTTTATGCTTTGATCAATGATGTTTTGTCGCTCTACATGATTATGGCCATTATTGCTCTCTTAGTTTGTCGATCCCAGTCTTTTGCTAGCCTCCACAACAAAGTATGAGTTCCACTCATGCATCCAACTCCCTAAACCAAGTTATTCCAAAGAGTCCACCATACCTACCTATTAGCTTATGCTATTCCAAGTATATTCATGCTTTTGTTTACCTTCCACTTGTTATGAGAAAACTAGTGATTAAAGCTCTCACGAACTTGATGGCACACTTTACTTTATTGCCTCTAATAAACTTGAACCATTGGGTCCTTCTTTGTTGCGTATATGCTTGCGCTGTATAAGTTGAAATTGGCAGAACCATGTTTCATGGGGAACGCTTTCAGCATTGCACTTGTACTTTGTACCCCGTTGATATTATGTTCTTTTGCTTACAGATCCCGGCGGTGTGAAATAAAAGTGGAACTTGTAAGATCATGGAGTTTGTATGTGTGTTAGAGAAACACCTGGGTCGCTAGCCTAAGCCATGCCTAATCATGGTGGAAACTTGCAGCATCACCATAATGAGCACTCTATGAAGCATCCTCAATAAAAACCTATGCAAATAGGAAATAAAAAGATCGCTGAGATGCTCATTGTCTGCTTGCCTTGTCATTTTGATTATGGGAAAGCTCTCGTATCATGTGCAAGGGGTACCCCGTTGGCGGTTCTTAATGATACACATATACTTACAATGACAAGAGCTTACTCGTGACTAAAGTTGAGTAGCATGAGGATCGGTCTTCGTAAGTAAGGGGCATGAGATTTCGGTTTATAACTTGTCAAGCATATCCTCTTAGTTGTGTCACTTTAACCTGAATCACCTTCAAGATGCTTATGATAGGGGCAATGAGAGCTGAAAACTACAAGTACCATAATTTTTGGAAGCTCTTTATGAGACTTGAATCCCTACATCCTTTTACAAAAGGCTTTTCTTCCACCATTATATTGAGTCTCCACCTTCTATCTTTATGCACCTACTTTGAGAGCATAGTGGCCATTCTTAGTTCTATGTGCATTGTCCCAAGACTAGTTGATTGATGCATAACTTGTTATTGCTTGTTTGAAACTATTGTATCTAGTCACTCTTATGAACTTTGAAGGTGTCATATGCATTTATATTTGCTACTCTATTGAGGGACAAGCTGAATACTTTTATGCTATGTTTTCTTTATGTGAAACAAACAAACGTCTTGCAAAGCATTGTTATTCATGAATCTTTTGTTTGTGTATTTTAATGTTGCATCATAGTTTCTTTGCTTATTGCTAGAACTTTGTCTTTCATGTTATGATTGAAGTACTATGATCCTAGCTTTGAGTGTTTTGCAAATACTTTGATCATGTCTTTGATGGTGCATGTCACCTCAAAAATTCTTTCTTTTTATCACTTACCTACTCGAGGACGAGCAGGAGTTAAGCTTGGGGATGTTGATACATTGCAAATGTATCTATAATTTTTGATGTTCCATGCTTAGTTTTATCCACTTTCTTGTGTTTTGTTCCAACTTTGGAGTACTTTTATTATGATTTCTTGGACTAACCTATTAAGAAGAGCCACAGTGCCAGCTGCCTGTTTTCTGCTGTTTTTGGTTCCAGGAAAGTCAGAAAATGAATATTCTCGGAATTGGACGGGACAAAAGCCAAAGTGCCTATTTTTCTGGAAGAGATCAAGTGCCAGAATACGAGACGGAGAGGGGCCAGGGGCCAGCCACACCACCTGGCCGCGCGGCCAGGCTTGGCCCGCGCCAGGGGGTGGTCTGGCCGACCCCAGCACCCCCTCGGCCTCTCCTTCCGCCTATAAGTTTCCCTCGGGACGAAAACCCTAGCACCCAATCAAAAATCCACGAAAGAGTCTATAGCCGTCGTCGTCTCTGTCCCTAGATCGGGGGGATCTGAAGCTCTTCCCGGCACCCTGCTGGAGAGGGGAATTCACCCTAGAGGCCTTCTTCATCACCATGCAAGCCTCCGGTGTGATGTGTGAGTAGTTCATCCTTGGACTACGGATCCATGTAGTAGCTAGATGGTTGGTTTCTCCTCCTTTGTGCTTTCATGTTTAGATCTTGTGAGCTCCGTTCATGATCAAGATCATCTATTTGTAATCCATACATGTTGTGTTTGCGGGGATCCGATGGATATTGAGATGCTATTTCAGATTGATTATTGATTCTTTCATGTCTTTGTTATTTGAGATCTTGCATGCTTTCCGTTGTTAGTAGCTATCTTGGCCAAGTAGATGCTAGCAACTCCAAGAGTTAGTATTTATGCTCGATAGTGGGTTCATGCCTCTGGTAATCTTGGGAAGTGACAGAAATCTCTAAGGTACTAGATGTGTTGTTGCTACTAGGGAGAAAACAACGATCCTTTGTTCATAGAACAATCGTATTGTTTACTTTACACGCAGTTCGTAAAGCAATAATCTGTTGCTTGCAACTTAATACTGGAGGGGGTTCGGATGATAACCTGAAGGTGGATTATTAGTCATAGATGCAGTTGGATGGCGGTCTATGTATTATGTTGTAATGCCCAATCAAGTCTCAGAGGAGTCAAGATGATTAGTATATGCATGTATTGCTTTCTCGGTGTTTGTCAATTGCCCCGCTGTAATTTGTTCACCCAGCATGTTATCTATCTAAGGAGAGCCACCTCTTGTGAACTATGGATCCCAGTCCTTTTTCTTTACATACAATCTGCAACTGTTTACTGCTTTGTGTTTACTTTCTACAAACTTTTACTTCTTTCCATTCGATACGTTTAATCCTTTGTTTTCCGCAAAACACGGTGAGATTGACAACCTCATCGCAAGTTGGGGACAAAGTTCTATGGTTGTGTTGTGCAGGTCTCCACGTTGCTACTAGCACCGGTAGTGCGCCCTGCCAAAGCTCAGCTAGTAACACCTTTGGGGTGTTTCCTTGCTCCTACTGGTTCGATTAAACCTTGGTTTCATAACTGAGGGAAGACGTGCCGCTATATTCATTGTACCTTCCTCTTGGGGTTCCCAACGAGCTCTACGTCGAAAGTCGAGCGCATCACTCCAACAAGGTTTCCACTTGTATTCTTGGTAATTCCTACACATCAAAGTGTAAAACAAGAACATTGTGCACTTTTGCAACTATTAGTAGGTTGGTCTAAATAACTCATAAACTTTATACAAAAAGGAGTGTCAAAAGTAAATTATTAGCATAAAACCATCAAAAATTATAGATACATTATGGACGTATCAACATCCCCAAGCTTAGTTCCTACTCGTCCTCGAGTAGGTAAACGATAAAAACAATATAATTTTTGAGGTGACATGCAGACAACACAATCTTGATCATCATTATTGTAAAAGCATTGACAGTTGGGATCAAGGTACTCTAAACATGAACATGAAAGATAGAGTTCTAACAATAAGACATAGCAACTATGTTGTAACATGAAAAGGTATAAACAAAAGATCATGAATAACAATGCTTTAAAGATGTTTGTTTGTTTCACATAAAGAAAACATAATGAGAATGGTATTCAGCTTGTCCCTCATAGTGTAGCAAAACATAAATGCATAGGACACCTTCAAAGTTCATAAGGGTGACTAGATACAAATAGTTTAAGAACAAGCAATATCAAAGTTATGCATCAATCAACAAGTCTTGAAACAATGCACATTAAACTAAGAATGGCCACTATGCTCTCTTAATAGGTGCATAAAGATAGAAGATGGAGACTCAATATAAAAGTAAAAGAAAGGCATTCATAGAACGAAGCAGGGATTCAAGTCTCATAAAGAGCTTCCAAAAATTATGGTACTTATTAGCTTTCAGCTCTCATTGCCCCTATCATAAGCATATTGAAGTGATTAAGTTTAAGTGAACAAACTATGGAGTATATGCTTGACAAAGTATAAGTTGGCAATCTCATGTCCCTTGAATACGAGGGTCGCTCCTCATGCTACTCAAGTTTAGTAACTGGTAAGTTCTTGTCATAGTAAGTACATGTGTATCATAGAGAACCGCCAACGGGGTACCCCTTGCCCGATGATACGGAAGAATCCCCATATCAAAATGACAAGGCAAGCAGACAATAAGCATCTCATCATCTTCTTATTTACCATGGAAAAATGGTGCTTTTTCTCTCTTTCCTCTTTTCTCATCTCTTTTTTTCTTTTTTTCTCAATATCAATCTTTTTTTACAAGACGAATGCTTCATAGATTGCTCATTATGGTTATGCTGCAGGTTTCCACCATGATTAGGCATGGATTAGACCAGTTGCCCAGGCATTTCTCTAACACACACACATAACTCCATGGACTTACAAGCTCCCCTTTCATTTCACACCGACGACATCCATAAACAAAATAGCATGATATCAACTGGGTACAATGTACAAGTGCAATGTTGAAATCGTTCCCCATGACAGCATGGTTCTGCTAATTCCCAACGTATAAGTGCAAGAATATACAACATAGATGACACAATGGTTCAAGTTTATTAGGGGCAAGAAAAGTAAAGTGTGCCATCAAGTTCGTGAGAGCTTTAATAACTAATTTTCACATAACAAGTTTAATTCGGAAGGTAGATAAAAACATGAATATACTTGGAATAGCAAATGTTAATAGGTAGGCATGGTGGAATCTTTGGAATAACTTGGTTTTATTTAGAGTTGGATGCATGAGCGGAACTCATACTTGGTATGGAGGCTAGCAAAATACTGGGAGCGACCAACTAAGAGAGCAATAATGGCCATAATCATGCAAAGCGACAAAACATCATTAATTAAAGCATAAAGTGATATTACAAGTCGAAAACTAAAGGATCATAGAGGCTATGGTGACTTTGTATAGTCTTAACATGGTGTGAGCATGCGCCAAGTCAACCCAAATAAAGCATCAAAGGAGAATACCACAATATTATGCTTTAATATGCTAAAACAACGCATGGTTATTTCAAGGCACATTAAGCAATCTCAATTATTTGTAACATGTCACGCTACATCAAAAATCACTAAGGATAAAGCCAAAACAATATCAAGCATGACATGACAAATCATAGGCCACAGTTAAAAACAACCTCCTTTTGTACCACTTATAAGCATGAAGCTTCCTACTCTTTTCCTGTCACCAATCAACTTATTTAAAACCACATATGAATGTAGGGGTCTAACCAATTTGTTTAAGCAAACCAAACAAAATAAAACTAAAAACAAAAACAAAGATGCTCCAAGAACAACACAACTGTGCATGAAACAATAAAAATGAAGTGTTTGGAAGAAACCTAAATTTTTTATTGATGAAGAAGGGGATGCCTTGGGCATCCCCAAGCTTTGACGCTTGTACTTCTTGGATATTTCTTGGGGTGAAATGGGTGGCATCCCCAAGATTGAGCTTTTGTCCATACTTCACCTTATCACATTACTCTTCCCTACACTTTAAAATTTTCCTTCATACAAAACTTCACACAACCTTCATTAGCAACATTAGTGCACTCAAGATAATAAGTCTTTTGGTTTTAGTTCCAACACAAATAAAACTTCCAATAAAACAAAAGCTATTTTAGCACTTCCTTTAAAAAGTTCAAATGCTCAAAGAGAACTCAAAGAGAAAGAGATTAAGAGGCAAATGCAAATAATGGCAGAAATCTGTCAAAACAGACCAGCAGGTAAAAACCAATTTTTTCGAAGATCTTCTGTTGCTCAAATCGAAAAGTGTTGAACTAACAAAATTTGGATAATAACCTCGGGCAGAAGCACAAAATATTACAGCCCAAACCAACGTACAGATATTTTCACGAATTTTTACAATGAAGCAAAAAAATATGTTTCAGGACAGCAACTTTCCCAAGCATTACTTCTCTCTCATTAGAGGTTATAATTGGCACAACAACGAAATAAAAGGATAAGGAGAGGTACAGAGGTAACAACTTGCAAGACTCAAAGACAACAAATGTAACTGGTGTTTGATGCTAAGACAAAGAAATAAAAAGATACAAACGCTCCAAATTTATTCAAGTTTCTATGTTGCTCAAAAAACAAACTTTAAAGGTTTGAAAACCGAGGGGTTGTTGAAGAAACTTTTGGCCATTCTTCAATTTCTCTGTTTGGTGTTCCTTATTCTCTGTGAAAAAACTTTAACACAAAAACTTTCCCATTCTTTTCTGCGGTTTTTAACTGAAAAGCTTTCATGGGAAGATTTGTTTTGGTTTCATAGGCATGAACATAAGTGTTCAAGGTCGACCCCGACTTAACCATTACTCATCTTTCCAATCACTTTCCTTTTTGAAAACGTTTTTAGGTAACAAGTACAACTATTTTTTTTGTAATTCGCATTCCCTATCCATACTAAGATAGACAACAACTTAAAACTGAAAGTAAAAACTACTTAGAGATAAAGCAAACAAGTGCACATAAGAATATTCACCGCACGCTATTGCTCCCCGGCAACGGTGCCAGAAAAGGTCTTGATAACCCACAAGTATAGGGGATCGTGTGTAGCCTTTTCGATAAGTAAGAGTGTCGAACCCAACGAGGAGCTAAAGGTAGGATAAATGTTCTCTCAAGTTCTATCAACCACTGATACAACTCTAGCACACTAAACGTTTGCATTATCTAGGAAATAAAACTAGAGCAACAATACGAGTACTAGAGATAGCTTTGCATGATAATAAATAACAATAAAGTAAAGCTAGTTGCTGCAGCAATAAAATACACTAAACTAACAGAACCATGAGTGTGGAATAGTGGTGGTAATTTTGGTGGCTTTGTCCAAGTTTAAATAGCGAATAGATCGGGTTCATTGTCTTCGATGCAGTTTTCTATGTGGGAGAGGCTAAATATACATGCGCTTCACTACTTGGAATTACATGTACTATATGATTAAATAGTTAGCAAGCATCCGTAAGTACTAACAATACATTAAGATTTCCCAAACCATAGCCTTAAGTTTAATGGTCCTCTTACTCCTATACGTGCAACGTTCCGGTTCGCGTCCTCAGGTTTCTGTCACTCTGGCAGAACTCCCCCTTCCTTTTACACATACTATAAACCCTATGATGTTTAATCCATGCGCGCACAAATATAATGGACACCAAAGGACTGTACAATATCAACATACAAATCTAATGAACCGAAGACGCTCAACCATTCAATCTAAGAACAAAGAAACTACACAAACATGACATAGATCATAGGATTATAACTTATAGCATCAAACACCATTTTTACATAGGATGGTATAGAAGTGTGTGGAAGGATGAACCACTGCATACTAGGAGGATTAGGTGATGGAGATGACGGGGAAGATGGTGAAGAAGGAGGCGGCGGCGGCGGCGGCGCGGGGGACTCCTTCCCCGCCGCCGGCATCATGGGGGAGCACTGCTCCTTAGCCCCCTTCTTTCATGGAGATAGGATCCATGGGCGAGGCAAAAACGTGACTTTTGTGGCTGCAAATTCGTGGGTGGAGATGCCTTGGGCGAATTATGTTTCTTCCCTTTATATAGCTTCTCGGATTCCTGTCAACCCATTTTGGGTTGTAGTAAACTGGGCCTAGCGGGTCCGTCTGGACTCGGAATCAGCTAAATTTTATGTCCAGAACGTTAGTCACAAAATTTACAACAACTTAGTTGAAGACTTTTCCGTTTGATACCGTCTTCGACCCGAAACGTGACCATATTCAAAAAGAGTTCTGAGATAGATTTCTGGAAAAATTCCAATTTGACTCCAACAAGGTTTCCACTTGTATTCTTGGTAATTCCTACACATCAAAATGTAAAACAAGAACATTGTAAACTTTTTCAACTATTAGTAGGTTAGTTTAAATAAATCATAAACTTCATACAAAAAGGAGTGTCAAAAGTATATTATTAGCATAAAACCATCAAAAATTATAGATACATTATGGACGTATCACATCATATGAAGTAATCTTAGTCCTTAGACCATGAGGTCATGTTAATTGCTAACATCGGAAGAGTGACTTGATAACATCAAACGTCACACCATAAAAGGGTGACTATAAAGGTAGGTTTAGACACTCCGAATGTGTTATGTTGAGGCTCATGGATCAAGAGTGGAATTTGTCAATTCCGATGACGGATAGATATACTATGGGTCCTCTCGGTGATATCACATTACGATAGCTTGCAAGCAAGTGATGTGATCACTAGAATGTTATATCACGAGAACGAGAAGTAACGAGATCAAACTAGGTATTGAGATACTGATGATCGAATCTCGGATATGTAATATATCGTGAGACAAAGGGATTTAGTTGCTATCGTTAAAGGTTCACACGATCACAAGAGTCATCGTTGAATATGTGGGAGTCTGTACGGATCTCCAGGTCCCGCTGCTGATTATTAATCGGAGAGGGGTCTTGATCATGTTTGCATTATTCGCAAATCGTAGGGTGACACACTTAAGGGATACCGACACCATTTGGAGCAAATATGTTTCAGATAAAGATTTAAGAAAGTGCTAGAATCATTTTGATGGAAACCGGAATTGTTTCGGGTGAAATTGCTGAAACTGGTTCTGCATGTGATATTGAAATGTTGTAGGGAGTTTTATGTCAATGTTTGTTAATTAAAGTAATTAACAAAATTCTGAATAAAATAAATAAAAGTGTTTTATTTAAATAGAAAATGCATTTAATTTGGTGGACATTAAATGCAAAGTGAGTGGAGTTCAAATTGATGTGAGTGGGCTTAGTGGAAGCTCCACCCACATGAATGAGGGAGAGGTGGGGGCACCCACCATGGCCGGCCAGCCATGGCCTTGGGGCTGCGCCCCCTCCCCTATAAAAGGATCTCCATGGATCCATCCTCTTGCCCCACCTCCTCATGAAGGTTCTCTTCTCCCTCTAGTTATTCCCCATGGTCTCGGATTAGCGAGATACCTGTTCTCGGTGGCTTTATCTGGAAAGGAATTGCTGCTCCTGCTGCATTGCTGGAGCGAGGAGGCGGAGGTTGTTCGGTGGACCGTACGTGTGTGCGATCATAGATGCACCGCTACTTTGTGGTGCTGGACTTCATGGTGCTGGACCTGATGGTGCTGGAACTGCTGGACCTAAAGGACTTCATCACGATCTTGAGATCGGCAAGAGTATGACTACATCATCCACGAGTTCCACTCATTAACAAAGCTTTGTTGTCTTCGAGGGTATGTTCTCTATGGATGTATATCCACCTGTTGCTTGTATCTAGTAGATAGATCTTAGCGTATAATAGTTCCCATCGTAGGAAATTTTTTGTTTTCTATGTTGTGAACCCTTCAGTGGTATCAGATCCTGATCTATGCATAGATGCTTTGCACGGGTAGTACACATATGAGTATGTGGGTGATGATGATCATGTTATTACATCTTATATGTATTTTGGATATTGGTGGCATAGTGGGATGATGCGGGTCGGACTAACTTTACATGTCCTCACACATGAGACCTGTTCCACGCTTGACATGCAACTAGTTTCGCATAAGTGGCTAGCGGGTGTTTGTCTCTCCTACTATAGTCAATATCTGATTTACAACAAGTTGCTAATAACTTAGTTATCATCGTTGTGGTTCCATGTTCGTAGGTAAGACCAGTTCTATCTTCGAAAGCCCTAAGCCACGTAAAAACTTGCAATTGATTAATTAGAGGCGTCTAGTTTAGATCGTTGATGGGCTAGTGTCATGATATGGTAATATTGTAAGTTGATGTATAGTCACACCTAACATGTAAGTTCCATAGACCTTGGTCTTACACACAAAGGAATGATAAAGATCATACCACGATGCACATGATAGTGATCAAGTGCAAAAACCATGTCATTTCACTCTACACATATGATGTTTGCATCGTATATTACTTGTTTGGCGTTTTAGTAGCATTATAAGATGATCCCTCATTTCAATATCAAGATAAAAATGTGTTCTTCCTTAAGTATGCACCGTTCTATGGATCATGTTTCGAGACATCATGTGATGATCGGGTGTACTCGACTCTATGCTTTCATACAATGGGTGTAAGACAGATTTACACACACGGGTACTAAGGTTCTTACTTGGCGAGCCTAGCATGTACAGACATGGCCTCGGAACACGGACTGAAAGGTTAAGCATGAGTCATATAGTTGATGTGATGCCCATATTGATGCTCGCCTTTGAAGCTACACCGACTCACGTGATGATCGGACTTGGTGTAGTGGATTTGGTTCATGTAATCACCAAAAAGGCACGAGGGATGTCGTTTTTGAGTGGGAGTTCATTTCTAATTTGGATTAGTCGAACCAAATTTGTCATAAACTAAATCAAAGTGAATTTGCATAATTTGTTGTAGTCATTGGCATTTGTTTACTACCTTATGCTTAGTTTTAATTGAGATAATAGAACTATAGAATTCTGGATATTTACTTTACGAACTGGTATCGTATTGTTTTGAATGTCAATTTAAAGTTTAGAAGTCCTATTGCAAACTTTTAGCAAACTCTATTTACTCCATGAAGTTTAATAAGCACTATTAAATCAAGAGTAAGAATTCCAATGTTAGTATCTAAAGTACCATGTTTGCCTCCATGATTATTGATATTCAAAAGTTGTTTTTAATATCGAGGTTATGTAGGAGCAGAAAGAATTGTTTCAAAAACCATCATGTGTGGAAGATATTGTGATATTTGAAACAATGTTTTTGGTTGCAATATGATAAAGTATAAGCTAGCAAAATACATGTTCTCATATTGTATGAGAATTTGTGGAGGATGGAGATGCTAGGCATCCGGATCTCCCAAAAAGGTTTTGGGAACTAACATTATACTCGTGATTCTTCCTTATAGGCTATAGTAGCTTGATCATGAAAGCTGTCATGATAGGGATGAATATAAGATGTAGCTAAAATGTTTACTACACTAAAAGATTACTGAAGAATGGATTTTTAAAAGAACACCAACCATTTGATGATGGTGATCCACTTCAAAGTGCAAATCCAAAGGTATTAGTATTTGACTATATACGCTTTGTACTATGTGTCATATGAATGACACCACTATTGATGTTGATAGATACTTTTAAATAGGAAAAGGAATTGCTGAAAGAGAATCTATAAAATATTTGGCAGAAAATAAAAGACTGGTAATGTCTAGCTAAGGTATATAGATGATATACATGTTATGGTTATATTCTTTGCTTGTTAAACAATGTGGTTCTTGGGTATTGGATACCGGTATTGGATACCGAATTGGTTGGTGTGAAGTGTCATACAGAACAACACAATTCATGAGCTGCAACAGCCTAAGTAACTAGCAAGAGAATAAGTGATGATGTTCATCGAAAAAAATAAAGTGTTATTGTGTTTTTCATTGTCATCAAACCTAGCCTTCAAGATTTTTTTAATAATTGTTATTTTGTTCCGGTATTACAAGAACAATGGTTGTTCAAATAATTACCATATTCCATAAAACATGGATGAACTTTTACAAGTCTAGTTGGAGAAATCACATCCATAAACATTATTGCTAAAATGTCGTAAGACAAATGATTGGAAGATCACTTATGAAGTGACATCGTTGTTTGAATTATATTGGAAAGTAAACATGAAGAAACTCCATGTTGATGGATTTTTGGAGTCTTTTGATTTTGATCAATTGACGCTTGTGAAACTTTCCTCGAGATAATTGAAACTCCGTTCATAGGCCAAAGAGGAACGGATGACTAGCTTATTGGAAATTGTGCATGCTAATGTGTATAGTCCATTATGTGTAGCCATATGTGATGGATCTTTTTTCTTCATATGCTTTCTCTAGAAATTTGAGTGAATATATCTATATATTTACTTAATAAGGAAGAAGTATGAAACATTTCAAAATTGTTCAAAGACTTTCAAGATGAAGTGAAAAATCATTGTAACAAGAAAATAAAAGAGTTTATGATTTGATCATAAAGGAAGATATTTAAGTTACAGGTTTAGCAAAACACCTAAGATTTCAGGAATTGTTCCATGAATTTGCATTTCTTGATAAACCACAGGAGTATGGTATGTTCGAGAGATCAAATCAAACCTTGTTTGACATGGTAAGATCAAAGGTGTCATTTATAAAACTGCCATTATGTTTTAAGGATTAAAGCTTTAGATACTACCTCTTTTACACTGAAAAGAGCACCATCATGATCCATTGAAATGACACCATATGAGTTATGGTTTGGGATAAAACCCGAAATGTCTTTTCTTAAATTTTGGTATGCTATGCATAAGTAAAATGTTTACAACCAAAGTCAAGCACGTCTTCGTAGGTTATCCCAAAGAATTTGTTGGGAATTCCTCCATAACACCGAGGACAAAAGAGTTTGTCGCTTGGAACGTTAAGTTTCTTGAGAAGGAATTTTTCACGAAAAGTTAAGTGGGAGGACAATAGAACTTTGATAAGGTTATTGAACCTTAGCTATATGTGCTAAGTAGCATAGTGCCGGAAAGTTTCCCAGTGGCGGACACAATGCTCATGGCTCCCGTGATTACAAAGGGTGTGATCTTGGAGATTAGAGTTCCTATTTGAACCGTATGCATCGGGTAAGAATCAAATAGTGAGATTTGATAAACAAGTCATTATTGTTTTGACAATAATGAACCGACTGCATGCAAAGAAGCGATGATGGGCCCTGACTCCATAAAATGACTAGAAGTCGTAGAATCCGTGAAAGTATCCATACACGAGAAATCAAGTTTCTGAACTTGGAAGACCCTCCGGAAAGGCGTGAAGCCTATCAGTCATGTTTGGATCTATAAAGAAATAGACATGGATGTTTAACATCTATGAAATAGTCGACATGTCGGGAAGAAGTTTACGGCATTGTTTAAGGAGTTGACTATGACAACATTTGATCTTTCATAGCGATATTTAGTCTTGACGGATTAATGTAGCAACCACTACATATAATTTGGTGTATGGTAGTTGAACAAACAAAACAATGTTCTTCTAATAGAATGGTTACCTAGGACGTGTACAAGACACGGTCCGAAGGGTTTTCTTAATTCAAAGGGTGCTAAAAGGGCATGCAAACTTGAATAGTTGAAGTCAGCATAGCGGAGTTGGAATCTTCACCATGATGAAAATGTTAAAGCAGTTCAATTTCATCGGAGACGATGAAGATGCTTGCATTTGCAAGAAATTAAGTGGGAGTGCTGAGACAAATTTCCAATACATTATGCAGAGTACATATTGTTGATTGGAAATGATGTATATTTTATTGACACATGTTAAGAATTTCATTAAAATAGGATTTCGATGAAAGACTAGGGCAAAACTGGAATATTTGGCATCAATGTCTATATGGATAGATTGAGGCGCTAATATGGTTGTGCCAGACGTACATATATGAGATATTGAAAGGGTTCAATATGGAAACAACAAGAAAGGTTCTTGCTGCATGGAAAGGATTATATCAAGATTCAAGTGTTTCAACACTTGGTCAGTAAAATCACATGAAGATTTTGATCGATTATACCGTGATATGTATATATCCATATATGTCCTATGCTCTAACGTTATGAGCACATACCAGAATGATTCATAAGATGATCATTGGACGATAGTAAAGATATTCTTATGAGCTTTGGAAGAACTAAGAATATATCATGTATAAGTGACAAATAGTTAAAGGTAGTTCATTATGTAGTGTTACATTGATACTAGTTTTGTCACGAGATACAAATTAAATTTATCTCAATTTATACTATGGGTGGCACAATGGAATGAAAAGGATGTTCCATGATGGATTTGGATGAGTTCCAAAGTTGAGACATTGTGACGGATACTACAACACAAGGCTAAGTATATGACTGCTATAGTAGCAGCAAAGGGGGGCATTTGTGTTAAGTAGTTTGTTATCAAACTAGGTGTGGTTCAAAGTGGGTTAATACTATGAAGATATATTGTATGACAATAATATCAACATATTTTTAACCCGAATGAACTAAAGGTCTCACCAAAGGACCAAATTTATACAATGCCATCTCATTTGAGAATGAGTGATGTGTAGAGACGCAAAGACATGCAAATACACACAGACCTGAAACTGTCAGATCCGAAGATTATGTTAACCACTAGCAATCGCGTATATGCAACACCGGTAAGCCATAGGTGTTCAATACGCAAAGTTTTTCAAACTAGATTATTGACTCTAGTGCAAGTGGGATACTGAAGGGAATATGCCCGAGAGGCAATAATAAAGTGGTTATTATCTTATTCCTTGTTTATGATAAGTGTTTATTTTGCATGCTATAATTGTATTAATTTGGGAACGTTAATACATGTCTATCTAATAAACAAAAGGAAAGTTCTTAGTTATGCCTCTCTTATAAACTAGCTCATTGATTAACAAGATGATTAAGTTTCCTGATCATGGACATTGGATGTTGTTAATAACGAGGTCACAGCATTTGTGAAATTATGTGATGAACATTCATCTGAAGTATAGCATTACGATCAAAGTCATTATGTTTATATTGCTATAACATCATACCGAGTAATCTTAGTCATTAAACCATGAGATCATGTTAATTGCTAACATCGGAAGAGTGACTTGATAACATCAAATGTCACACCGTAAAAGGGTGACTATAAAGGTGGGTTTAGACACTCCGAAGGTGTTACATTGAGGCTCATGGATCAAGAGTGGAATTTGTCAATCCCGATGATGGATAGATATACTCTGGGTCCTCTCGGTGATATCACATTAAGATAGCTTGCAAGCAAGTGATGTGATCACTAGAATGTTATATCACGGGAACGAGAAAAGAGTGCATGTCGATAACGAGATCAAACTAGGTATTGAGATACTGATGATCGAATCTCGGACATGTAATATATCGCGAGACAAAGGGATTTAGTTGCTATCGTTAAAGGTTCCCACGATCACAAGAGTCATCGTTGAATATGTGGGAGTCAGTACGGATCTCTAGGTCCCGCTGCTGATTATTGATCGGAGAGGGGTCTCGATCATGTCTGCATTATTCGTGAACCGTAGGGTGACACACTTAATGGATACCGAGACCATTTGGAGCAAATATGTTTCAGATAAAGATTTAAGAAAGCGCTGGAATCATTTTGATGGAAATCGGAATTGTTTCGGGTGAAATTGCTGAAACTGGTTCTGCATGTGATATTGAAATGTTGTAGGGAGTTTTATGTGAATGTTTGTTAATTAAAGTAATTAAAAAATCTGAATAAAATAAATAAAAGTGTTTTATTTAAATAGAAAATGCATTTAATTTTGTGGACATTAAATGCAAAGTGAGTGGAGTTGAAATTGATGTGAGTGGGCTTAGTGGAAGCTCCACCCACATGAATGAGGGAGAGGTGGGGGCACCCACCATGGCCGGCTAGCCATGGCCTTGGGGTTGCGCCCCTCCCCTATAAAAGGATCCCCATGGCTCCTCTCCTCTTACCCCACCTCCTCATGAAGGTTCTCTTCTCCCTCTAGTTATTCCCCATGGTCTCGGATTAGCGAGATACATGTTCCCGGTGGCTTTATCTGGAAAGGAGTTGGTGCTTCCGCTGCATCGCTGGAGTGAGGAGGCGGAGGTTGTTTGGTGGACCGGACGTGTGTGCGATCATGGATGCACCGCTACTTTGCGGTGCTAGACTTGATGGTGCTGGACCTGATGGTGCTGGATCTGCTGGACCTGAAGGACTTTATCACCATCTTGAGATCGGCAAGAGTACGACTACATCATCCACGAGTTCCATCTCGTTAACAAAGCTTTGTTGTCTTCGAGGATATGTTCTCTATGGATGTATATCCACCCGTTGCTTGTATCTAGTAGATAGATCTTGGCGTATAATAGTTCCCATCGTAGGAAATTTTTTTATTTTCTATGCTGCGATCCCTTCAAAATCTAGCCTCCACTCAAAATCCCACTCACATGCATTAAATTTCCACCAAATTTAATGCAACTCTCATTTAATAAAACTCTTTTAATTATTTTATTCAGAATTTTGTTAATTACTTTAATTAACAAACATTCACATAACCCCCTGCAATATTTTAATATCTCATGCAGAACCAATTTCAACAATTTCACCCGAAACAATTCCGGTGTCCATTGAAATAATTCCAGCGCTTTGCAATTCTTTCGTCTGAAACATATTTGCTCCAAATGGTGTTTGGAAACCCTTAAGTGTGTCACCCTACGGTTCGCGAATAATGCATACATGATCGAGACCCCTGTCAGATCAATAATCAGAAGCGGGACCTAGAGATCCATTCTGACTCCTACACATTCAACAATGACTTCTGTGATCGTGAGAACCTTTAATGCTTGTAACTTAATCCCTTTGTCTCGTGATATTATACATGTCCGAGATTCGATCATCGGTATCCAAATACCTAGTTTGATCTCGTTGCCAACATGCACTCTTTTCTCGTTCCCGTGATATAACATTCTAGTGATCACATCACTTGCTTGCAAGCTATTCTTAATTTGATATCACCAAGAGGGCCCAGAGTATATCTATCCATCATCGGAATGGACAAATTCCACTCTTGATCCATGAGCCTTTACATAACATCTTTGTAGCACTGAACCCACCTTTATAGTCACCCTTTTACGGTGTGACGTTTGATGTTATCAAGATACTCTTCCGGTATTAGTGATTAACATGATCTCATGGTCTAAGAACTAGGATTACTTCGTATGATGTTATAGCAATATAAACATAATGACTTTGATTGTAATGCTATACTTCGGATGAATGTTCATCACATCATTTCACAAATGTCGTGACCTTGTTATTAACGACATCCAATGTCCATGATCAGGAAACTTTGATCATCTTGTTAATCAACAAGCTAGTTTAAAGAGAGGCATAATTAGGAACTTTCTATTTGTTTATTAAACACACATGTATTAACGTTTCCATATTAATACAATTATATCATGCAAAATAAACATCTATCATATACTTGGAATATACATAATAACAATTTTATTATTGCCTCTCAGGGCATATTCCCTTCAGCAGGGTCATCATCTCCATCTACCATGAAATTCATGATAGGATTTTCGTACAGTTCAGGAGTTGCATGTGTCATGTTTGACCTACGAGGTTCGGTAGTGTCCTCTTTAGGAGTTTCATGATATTTATCATTAGTTCCTTCTTCATTAGGTGAAGTCCACTTTGGAACAATTTCTGGTGCTGCACCACTCGCCGTTTCATGAAGAGAAGGTTTAATAACCTCTTCGAGTTCTACCTTTCAGCTACTCACACCTTTCGCTAGAAACTCCTTATCTAGAAAGGATCCATTCTTGGCAACAAAAACCTTGCCCTCAGATTTGTGATAGAAGGAATACCCAATTGTTTATTTAGGGTATTCTATAAATACGCATTTTTCTGCTTTAGATTCAAGTTTATCAGGCTGGAGTTTCTTCACATAAACATTGCATCCCCAAACTTTTAGAAATGATAGCTTTGGTTTGTTTTCAAACCATAATTTAGACGGTGTTGTTTCAATGGATTTAGATGGTGCCCTATTTAAAGTGAATGTAGAGGTTTCCAGTGCATAACCCCAAAATGAAAGTGGCAAGTTAGTCAGAGACATCATAAATTGAACCATATCTAATAAGGCACGATTACAACACTCCAATACACCATTACATTGTGGTGTTCCGGCAGGCCTGAGTTGTGAAACTATTCCACACTCTCTCATGTGTGTGCCAAACTCGTAACTTATATATTCACCTCCGCGATCAGATCGCATAAATTTAATCTTTCTATTACGATGATTTTCCAGTTCACTCTGAAATTCTCTGAACTTTTCAAAGGTTTCAGACTTGTGTTCCATCAAACATATATACCCATATCTACTCAAATCATCCATGAAAGTAACAGAATAACGATATCCACCTCGCATCGACACACTCATTGAACCACATACATCAGTATGTATGATTTCCAATAAATCTATCGCTCATTCCATTGTACCGGAAAATGGGGTTCTAGTCATCTTGCCCATAAGGCATGGCTCACATGTATCATATGATTCAAAATCAAGTGATTCTAAAAGTCCATCAGAATGGAGCCTCTTCATGCGTTTTATGCCAATATAACCTAGATGACAGTGCCACATATATGCAGATATATCATTATCAAGTTTAATCCTTTTGGCATCAACACTATGAATATGTGTATCACTATTATCGAGATTCAAAATAAACAAACCATTCATCATAGGTGCATGACCATAGAAGATATTATTCATATAATCGAACAACCATTGTTTTTGGATTTAAAGAAACAACCGCTTTGCAACAAACACGATCCGGATACAATGTCCATGCTCAATGCAGGCACCAAATAACAATTATTGAGGTTTAAAACTAATCCAGAAGGTAAATGGAGAGGTAGTGTTCCAACGGTGATCACATCAACTTTTGATCCATTGCCGACACGCATCATGACCTCATCCCTTGCTAGTTGTCGCTTGTTCCACAGCCCCTGATTCGAGTTACATATATTAGCAACCGATCCAGTATCAAATACACATGTGGTACTGCAAGTACTAGTCAAGTACACATCAATAATATCTATATCAAATATATCTTTGTTCATCTTGTCGGCCTTCTTGTCTGCCAGATATTTGGGGTAGTTGTGCTTCTAGTGGCTAGTCCCCTTACAATAGTAGCACTCGGTATCATACTTAGGGCTAGAGCGGGTCTTCTTCTTAGGTGTAGCAACAGATTTTCCACCCTTCTTGAAGTTACCCTTTTGTTTACCCTTCTTGTCTTTCTTGAAATTGGTGGTCCTATTGATCATCAATACTTGATGTTCTTTCCTAATCTCCACTTCAGCAGTCTTAAGCATTGACAGAAGCTCGGGGAGAGTCTTCTTCATGCCCTGCATCTTATAGTTCATCATGAAGCTCTTGTATCTTGGTGGCAGAGATTGGAGAACACGACGTATGCCCAAGTCAATGGGAATCATTATTCCCAAGGACACAAGCTTATCGGTGTACCCATACATTTTGAGTATGTGCTCACTTACGGAGTTGTTCTCCTCCGTCATGTAGCTAAAGAACTTTTCTGAAGCATCATAACTCTCTACGGTAGCATGGGTATCAAAAATCATTTTCAATTTGCCTATGGTATCAAAAGCATTGCCATTCTTGAAATTTTTCGAAGTTCTGGCTCTAGCCCATACAGTATGCCACAATGAACCATATTGTGGTCCTCTTGATGACTTAAGTAAACATTTTTTACATCTTGTCAGGAGCATCATTAGGATGTGGGGGGCTAGCGGTGCTTCTAGCGCATATTGCTTTTGCACAATAGTGAGGAGAATCCTCAAGTTCAGGGCCTAGTTGGTAAAGTTGCTACCATTCATTGCAGGTTTCTCTTTCTCCATGACACATTTAAATTAAAAGCAGGTGGTGCCATCTACAACAGAATTCGCAAAGTTAATTTAGACTAAGTTTATGATAAATTGAGTTCAACTAATCCAAATTATAAATGAACTCTCACTCAAAAACAACATTTCTCGTGTCTTTTTGGTGATTACATAAACCAGATCCACTACACCAAGACCAATCATCACGTGAGTTGGTGTAGCTTCAAAGGCGAGTATCTATATGGTCATCCTATCAACCATATGACTCATGATTTACCTTTCAGTTCGTGTTCCAAGGCCATGTATGCACATGCTAGCCTCGCCAAGTAAGAACCTTAATATTCGCTTCTGTAAAACTGTCTTACACCCGTTGTATGCAAACATAGAGTCTATCACACCCGATCATCATGCGGTGTCTCGAAACGATGAGCTTTTTTAACGGTGCATACTTAAGAAAAAACACATTTTTATCTTGATACTTAAAAGAGGGATCATCTTATAATGCTACTAAAGTGCCATACAAGCAATATAAGATGTAAAGAAACATCATATGCAAAGAGTGATTTGATCATTCCTGTACTTGATCATTATCTGGTGCAACGTGGTATGATCTTTCGAAGATAGAATTGTTCTTACCTACGAACATGGAACCATAACGATGATAGTTAAATTATTAGCAACTCGTTGTAAATTATATGTTGACTATAGTAGGAGAGACATACACCTGCTAGCCACTTATGCAAAACTAGTTGCATGTCAAGCGTGGAACAGGTCTCATGTGCGAGGACATGTAAAGTTAGTCTGGGCCGCTTCATTCCACTATGCCACCAATATCCAAAATATACAGAAGATGCAATAACATGATCATCAGCGCCCACCTAATCATATGTGTTCTACCCGTGCAAAGTATCTGCGCATAGATCAGGCTCTGATACCACTGTTGGGTTCACAACATAGAAAACAAAAAAATCTTACGATGTGAACAACTAAGCACCAAGATCTATCTACCTAGATACAATCAACGGGTGAATATACATCCATAGAGAACTTGCCGTCAAAGAGCGACAAAGCGTTATGAGATTGAACTCGTGGATGATATAGTCGTTCGCTTGCCGATCTCAAGATCGTGAGGAAGTCCAGCACTGCAACTCAGTAGTGCATCCATGATCACACACATGTCCGGTCCTTTGACAACCTCTGTGTTCTCTCTCCAACAAAGTAGCGGAAGTAGCAACTCCTTCCAGACAAAGCCACCAGAAACATGTACTTAGCTAATCCGAAGCCATGGGGGGAAATCTAGAGAGGGAGAGAGATCTCACGAGGAGGTGTGAAGTGATAGGAGGAGGAGGCCTTTTATAGGGGGAGGGGGCAGCCCCTCCCATGGTCGGCGGCCAAGGTGGTGCCCCCACCTCTCCCTTCATTCATGTGGGTGGAGCTTCCACTCACATGTCCACTCACTTCCATTAATTTTTCACCAAATTTAATGCTTCTATCATTTAATAAAACTATTTTATTTATTTTATTCAGATTTGTTAGTTACTTTAATTAACAAACATTCACATAAAACCCCTGCAATGTTTTAATATCACATGCAGAACCGGTTTCAGCAATTTTACCCGAAACAATTTCTGTGTCCATCGAAATAATTCTAGCGCTTTCATAATTTTTCTCTGAAACATATTTGCTCCAAATGGTGTCGGTATCCCTTAAGTGTGTCACCCTACGGTTCGCGAATAATGCAGATATTATCAAGACCCCTCTCTGATCAATAATCAGCAGCGGGATATGGATCCGTATTGACTTCCATACATTCAACGATGACTTTTGTGATCGTGAGAACCGTTAACGTTTGTAACTAAATCCTTTTGTCTCGCGATATTTTACATGTAAGAGATTCGATCATCAGTATCTCCATACCTCTACATAACACTTTCAGAGTATCTGAACTCACCTTTATTGTCACCCTGTTACGGTGTGACATTTGATATTATCAAGTTACTCTTTCGGTCTTAGTGATTAACATGATCTCATGGTCTAAGGACTAAAGTTATTTCGTATGATGCTATAGCAATGTAAATATAATGATTTTGATCGTATTGCTATACTTCGGATGAATGTTCATCATATCATTCTATCAATGTTGTGACCTCGTTATTAACAACATCCATTGTCTATGATCAAGAAACCTTGATCATCTTGTTAATCAACGAGCTAGTTTATATGAGAGGCATAAGTAGGAACTCTTTATTTGTTTATTAAACACACATGTATTTATGTTTCCAATTAATATAATTATAGCATGCAAAATAAACATCTATCATATACTTGGAATAAGATAATAACAACTTTATTATTGCCTCTCGGGCATATTCCCTTCAGGATGGAGATGGGCGGTTGTGGATGGAGATGGGAGGTCGTGAAGGAGATGGGCACGGCGTGGCTGGCAGCGCAGCGTGGGCGTCCTAGTCGGCGGGCTGGCACGGCTGGAGGGGTGGTGGTGGAGAGAGACGAGGCGGTCGTGGCGGTAGTGGAGAGAGAGGGGCAAGGGCGAGAGAGGAGAGTAGAGACTACCAGGTGGGCCAAGGGCGTGAAAAAGGTAAACATGAGCCCCCCGGCGACCCCTGGAGCGCCGAGGTTGGGATTGCCGGACGGATTTTGGACCAATCTGGACGAAAACGAGATCCTGGGGGCGTGACTAAGGCATTTTTTGCCATCCGGGTCGAAAAAGGGCATGGGGAGGGGGGTCTTGGGGGGTGTGGTTAGAGATGCTCTAGAAAAAGATATTTATCAGACAATTATGAAATATCAACCGAGAAAAGTTCATTGGGAAAGATGAATATCAACCGAGAAACAGACATCGCAATCATAAACCCAACAAGCACCATCACCACTACAAAAATGGCACCCATCCAAAGGGACCACACCACATGCCCCAACGTGCCCTTCGTAGAATCGTAGGGCTTTGCCTAGACCAGAGCTGCCCCACCAACGCCGAAGGAGCACGCGCCGCAAAAGACTGCAAAGAATTGGTAGGGCTGGAAAAGAAATTACTGCACAAAATAAATTGTCATTTCTGCGCATTATCATCAAACCTACCTAAAATCGTAAAAATGTGCAATTTTGTATCTAGAAATTTGGCACGGTACCTGCTATTGCACGGCACAGCGGCGGCACCTCTCCTCCCACCTTGGCTCTGTTTCTTCCTTCCCCTTCTTGCTTGCTGTTGTATTCAGATTTCTATAGCCAAACAACTATGTATCTGAGTGTGATTTAGTGAATTTGAGTATTTGACCCTAACATAATTATTCAGATTTCATTAGATGAAAAATCAACGCTAATCACCTGACATAAAAGTTACCCCGTTGAGCTAGAAAAAGCATCCCCTAGGAAAAGCTATGCTTACATGTGCTACGTATTGCATACAATAACAAACAAAAAGAAGCTGCCGTAATCGGAGAGAGGTTAACACATGGCGGAACCACAGTTTACAGAAGGATAGTTCATGACCCTGAGCACATACAGATCTCATAACAGGGTGCAAGTTTACAACACACCCCTGAAGCTGACAGAACTGTTTTGACAACGTTGCAGTTATCGACAGATGCATTGCACCACGATAAAACTATCTAAAAGGGAGAAAAGAAGGAAATGTCAGAAACCATCAGCCAAATTTACTCCCTTCTCCGTTGCCTAAGAGCACACGGTTCTTTCACTAGAACTGCTCCTCGGCTCCTGAAACTTGATTGGTATTTGTGCCATCTGCGGCTGATGCTTCCTGACCTGTGACGGATGATGCATAAGAATGTAAACCGTGCCGATACCCAGTGCTTATATTTGAAATGGTCAAAACTTGAGTACCTTCACACCAGCCATTGATAGTAACTTGTGAGAAGCGACATAAACATGATCTGAGTTGTCGATCCTTTTCTCTACAAAGTAGATGACTTCAGATACACCTGACTGTAAGAAAGATCAGCACAATGGTTAGAATTGAGCTGTAGATTCTCCAAATTATGAGAGCACAGGTAGAAGTTACTGCACACAAAAATAGCACGGGTGATAATTAAGATTTAAGGGAGAAAAAAGTGAAAGGTAAAACCAGTAATTTCTTAGTGCAGCATTCACATGGCGCTTATTTTTGGTAGATTTAAGAGAAAATAGTGAGTAAATGAAAACTGCTGACTGAAAGGTCAGACCAGTAAATCATTTAAAATGTAGTGTCTGCACATATTAAAGTGATATAAACTGTAAATGCCAAAGCTTCAAGAATCAGAAATTCAAAATATTTCAATAAAGAATTCTATACTAGTACAAACTTAGGTCAACATTCTATATAATGTGTGGTTAGAATTTAGAAATACAGATAAACATGTAAGAAAGAAAATGTGATATTTGAAAACAACTTCTCAAACACATGTGATTCACTGTAGGAACTAACCTGGATGATAATCTTAGCACACTCGTTGCAGGGGAACATGGTGACATATAACTTCTGCAGTAAAATGGAAACAGTAAGGCGTTCGTCTAAGACTCCTGAAGATGGGTCAGTGGCACTACTGAGTACTAACTACACGATGGAGAAAGACAACAGAAAGACCAAACCTGTCCAGCCGCTGAAGCATGGTTTGTGTTTAAAATAGCATTAACTTCAGCATGAACAACATAGCTGCAAAAAGTAAAAGATTCTGGTGGTTACAATTGAACAGAATTAAGCAAATGCATAGAGATATAAGTACCACATAATGTCATAACCAATGTTGGGATTGCTGCAAAATTACATAGAAATTTTAGATGACGGACACTTGTTTGCAACTCAGGAAATAAAACTCAGATTTCTCAGGAAAAAAATGGATGACAAAGTAATGAAGCGGCAAGATATGCAGGGTTAAAAAATTCCCAAATGGCGAGCCAGACAATCATGCATGACGTGAATTGCAAACCAGTAATGCAGCAATATTGCTTGTGAGATCAATTATTGTTTACGGAAAACTAAGGAACTCAGAGTTCCCTCTACAATATACTCCCTCCGTTCCAAAATATAAGATGTTTTAGCTTTTGTAAATCGAATGTACCCAAAAGCTAAAACATCTTATATTTTGGAACGGAGGGAGTGGCATAAAATAGAAAGGGTTATCACATGCAACACGACAATAGTTTTTTATTTTTGAGAAATGGGCTCTTTCGAGACACTCCTAATTACCTCTTAGGAGGTAAGGGTATTTTAATCTTAGCCGTCCATTGGTCAATGGTACCCCCTCCGTTCCATAATATAAGATGTTTTAGCTTTTTTTTTCGAGAAAACGCAAAGGATTCTTTGCGTTTCATTCAATTGAAAAGATAGGGTTTGGTACACACCTCCTAAGAGGCTAACAGTTCAGTTATTACAGGATTACATTAGTGTACATCCCAAGTCGTTGGCCATACATCCCTAAGGCCCTTGGCCCCCGCTGTGATCCATGACGCTGCTTCTTCCTTGATTTTGCTCCTCAGGTTGCTGATTGAGGGTTGTGCGCTGTCAAAGACACAGTCATTCCGGTGTTTCCACACCATCCACGGTATTAGCAGAGCAAGAGTGGCAAGTCCTTTCTGCATCGACTTAGGCGTGTGCTGCCTCGCAGATGACCACCAGTCGGTCAGTGTGGGCTCGTCCGATGGCGGCGTGCAGGTCATGCGCGTCCCGGACAGAAACTCGTGCCAAATCTGTCGTGTGAAGGGGCAGCTGATGGTGAGGTGCTGTATCGTCTCTGGCGCCTGGTCGCAGAGGAGGCAACGGTGATGATGCTGCAGTCCTCGCCGTGCTAGCCTATCCGCCATCCAGCATCGATCCAGGGCCACGATCCAGTGGAAAATTTTAACCTTGGGTGGTGCCCAGCTCTTCCATATCAGTTTCCAGGCCGCATTTCTGATCGAGCCGTGGAACGTTGCCAGGTATGCAGATTTGGCAGTGTACACTCCATCTGAGGTCCACTTCCATGCCAGTCTGTCCGCATTGTTGCGGAGCTGTGTGTGCTCGATCTTATGCCAGAGTGCAATGTATTGCCCGATCTCATGGAGACCGATGACGCCAGTGATGTCCCTTGCCCAACTGTTGTTGGTGAGCCCGTCAGCATCGATCCAGACTAATGTATCTAGACATCTTTTAGTGTGTAGATTCGTAGTGAACCTACACACTAAAAGATGTCTAGGTACATTCGCTTCACAAAAACTAAAACATCTTATATTTTGGAACGGATGGAGGATATTTGGCCATACGATCTCTCTACTTATAATAACTTATCGGTTGTGTCTGTTAGAAAAGATAGTCATTCCTCATAAATAGATTATTCTTTTTGATTCAGACAACAACTGCCATATGTAAACACACAAACATTCTATTTCATACCACATAATACGGTTCAGGATTAAGAGCTAGATATCTGTACTACAGATTTATATGTGATACATGAACGATGATTTTTGTCACACTTGCTTCGGTATGGTCTAGTCTCACAAGTATGTAAATAAGAATTTATCTTGCACCGGACATAGCTCACAGGAAAACTCATCAGATGTGGAGTATTACTGAATTCGGAACCTAAATACTACCTCGGTCCCAAAGCTTAAGGCTTACATTTTTTTTGAAAAGTCAAGCTACGGAAAGTTTGACCAAACTTTTAGAAAAAACTATCAAGAACTATGATATTATATAGATACCATGTGAAAATATGTTTCATGATGTATCAAAGTGTATGGATTTCATATTGTAAATATTTATATTTTTTTCTAAAAACTTGGTCAAACTTTACATAGTTTGACTTTTGAAAAAAATATAAGCCTTAAGCTTTGGGACGGAGGGAGTATATCCTATTAGAAGCGCTCAAAGTAACATACACGTGTGTTACTAAATGACATAAAAAATAAAATTATTCATCTAAATTTATTAAGTATCTATGTATTCTTTTACTTTAGTAGCACTCAATACATGTACTGCTATTTGTGCCCAGCATGCCACAGGACAAAAAAAAATAGTCATTATTTTACACTTCTGAAAGGTAGAAAAAGGAAAGAATGCTTAGCTTTCAACTTGCCTCTGGCCATCAAATTAAATGTGAATAATCTGTCCTCTCTTTTAAACAAGGGGCGCTTCCGGTTCTACGCGTGCTTCAAACAGTTTTGTTTTCTCCATATTACCATATCTCTAGAGTCAATAATTTTCTATGAGGAACTACTGAACTCAGTCACTTGCTGTGCAAATCGAAGCTATTTGATGTCTGACTCGGGCCTATATGACCGATCAATCGAAATACTCCAAGACTCCACCTCTTATGACCCACACAAGAGAGGGTTTTTCCCAACCGTTCATGCCTCTCGGCTATTAAATAAAAGAGTGGGCCCTTTGAAGCTAGGTCACATCGCACTTCCGCTCGGGTCGAGGCTGCCACTCGGCCCTCAGACGGATCAAAGAAGAGTGGGGAACCTCTCGCTGGTTTTTGGAATTCGACATCAGGAAGTGTTTTCACACCTATTGCTCCGGATCCCCGTTTACTATGAAGATAAGAATCAAAAGGATCAAACTACCTACTCATTATTCGGAGGTGAATCATAGAACACTAAAAGCTGTGGTATCTTAAGGACCTAACATAGGTCACATCCCTCACGACATAAGATTGAAAGATCCAAACCTTCCTCTTCGGCGCGGAAACAGACGTGGCCAAAACATATTAAAAAAAGCCTAGGCTGGCTAATCCAGACAAAGAAGATTGCGAGAAAATGACTCCTCAAGCCGAAATAAGGGCGGGACCATCTTCTTTTCTGACCATTTGGAGCTGCTCACAAGGCCTAAACATTTACCGATGGTTCGAATCCCTCTCTTTCCATTTCTGTTAATTCACCAACGTTACTGACCACAATGTATCAAATCAAATAGATTTCAGCAATACTTTGTTTTATAGGAATTCATTATTCGAAATTCATTATATAATGATATGATGATAGGAAGATCGCTAATTTGCAGCAGCAGACTATCCTTATTTATCATCGTTCCTTAATGATAATATTATTTACTTGCTTGTTGTACTTAGTACAAAGTCTATATTGCCAGTAAATATTAGTCATTGGATCATGCAAAAATAACAGCCAACATTTGTTGAGTGTAGCTTAAAATTTATTTTGAGAAATAACTATTTTATCAATAGAAGTAACTTTATTCAAGCTGCAATTATTTTCTTGTCATTAGATGTGCTTACATGAGTTATGACCTAAAATAGAAATCAACAACCATTTAACAGACGAAATTCATAACTTACGGATATTTTGTCTCCAATGGATCCCCGCTTGCAGATTTCTGCCCAAAGTACAAAGAGATAAATTAAAGGCAATCCAATGCTTATGTCAAAAGAAAAGATAATCCAATGCCAGCAAAAATGGTGAATAGTATTTGATTGAATACGAAATGAACATCACTAGAAATCCAAGCTTACACTAGTGTCGTTGGAGCTAATCACTAGTTCTTATTACTGAACGGCACTCAATTTAAAATCCGTCTAATTATAGCTTCAAAGAAAACTACCTTTGCCCAAGGAAGCTTATCATCTGAACAACCTCTTGGGAATCCATTGTAGCCAATACCTGGTTATAATAATATTTGAGTTATATATTATCTCCTTTGCAAAAAGAAAGAGTTATATATTATCTAAAGATGAGACATTATGGCACTCTGCATATCACAGCAATCCTTGTACTTTGCTTATCACTGCTGCAGCCACCAATTAAAATGGATTTTTGGATGAATTAAGTTGCATATCATAAAACAACTATGGGCTCCGTAGATGACATTCAAATTCAATACCTCAAATGTTAAAGCCCATTAAGATATAAAGTGAATGGTTGAATCAGGTATTCTTGAGTTTCAGCCTCACCTAGGATAATGCCTTCTTGGCTAACCAAGCATGCTCCAACCTGCACAAAATGGATTTTAGGTACATGGATCATAATTTTTTAACAGAAGTGGCAAAATAAAGAATCTGACATGAGTTGCTACATTTTTTAAGATTTACTTTTGTGCCGCATTCACCAAAACAAACTTCTTTCAATGCCATCAATGGAACCTCAAAGATCCCTGATATTTTCTGCTCCATGTGAGAAGCTTTGAAGCACCAGAATGGTTTTAGTTTAAGCAGATTTATCATTTGTTCATTGAATCCGCCTATAACGCAGTCAACTGATTTCACGCAGTGTCGCAGTTGATCCAACATCCCTTCTCGTTCCTCGCGCGACCACCGTGCCTCCCCAATCGAAGCTCACATGTGTCCACACCGCCACCCGCTCGTTGTGCCAGGCAGCCAGTGTCCCCAGACCAAGTCTTACCTACCCCCCCCCCCCCCCCCCCCCCCTCAATCCTAACCTGCAGCTGCAGCGAGGTTTCATCTCTCAGCTATGGCACTGTCACAGCTCCCTCCTCCCTGCCCTAACCACTCCGGTGAGGTATCCTCCCTTATCTCTGCCTCCATTGCTGCTACCACGTCATAGTTCACCGAAGTGAGTTGGTTGAATGAAAAAAAGTCAAATGTGTTATTCTTTGCAAGGGATAACGACAGTTTGCCTACCACATTCTGACATGAGAATCAACATATGCTGAAAATTAGTGTTTTCATTTGTGTGTGCTACACCGTGGCTTCTGGCTACACCATGCAGGAGGGTGTGCTGTGAGCTCACTTTCTACTTGACCGTTGATTACATATATCAGTATATACACTGGCAGACCTTCCCAGGGGACAACCTGGGCAGTGCCCCCCCCCCCCCCCCCCAGCAAAACGAGGATTTTTTTTACCCGGTAGTATACTCAGAATACACCCCGTCAAGGTAGAATCAGTAGCATATGACATCTAGTGTTCCTTGAAAAAAAGTCCCGATTCAATGGAGTTTGTGGACAAGGACTGCTTGTTACGGGCTACTAGCAGTAGCAGACACTAGATGCGATCTCGGTCTTACTTGGTATTTCCTGTGTTTTCAATCTTTATTATTTCCTAGATTCTCTAAATGCACTCCCATTATCTCGTTAGTTTTGATTCTTGCAACTTTGCTGGAGAAAGCTCGTATTAGGTCTCACATTGCACTAATAGTTTTTTGTTTATAGATTTCTATGTTGCTATCTGTGTTAGTGTCAATGGATAAGGGGAAACCATTGAGTCGTTTTTTAAGAGAGGTGAATGCGGACCTAATTAACAAGTTAGTAGTAATTTTTTTGTTTAAAACAGCTAGTGATTAGTTCAATCAATCTAGGATGACTAACTCCATGGTTTTGTTATATCTTGGTAGAATTATTTTTGTTTTAGAGTAACTCTGGCATATAATATTCATTGATTCATGGCACATATGTGTACCAAGCTTTTGTAAGTACTACAAATTATAATTTGTTTTAGCTATTATAAGATTAGGCACTCCTATATTTAGCATATTGTCGGATAATTTGGCCCCTCCAAAGATTCCGTTGAAGGTCCGCCACTGAGTTATAACCACACAAATGTAGGCTTCAGGCTGCTCCTACACTTTCAGTTATCGCATGCAGTACGATACTGGCTTTTCATTGAGGAATTTCTACAAACAGCCTGAGCGCAAACACATATGTAAAGTTCCAGGTGGATGTTTTGACAGGCATCAACATTTACTTCACCTGCCGGTTAGGATCCTTGGACCGCTCAGCCGAAAGGAATGCGATCGCCATGAAGTAGTCGTCCCATGAGATAAACCTGCAACAGAATCACAAGCTCCTCAGAATCACAAATCCTCACACTCATGCTTAACAGAGTGGCAACCAAATTACGCGAGGCGGCGAGGGGGCGACCGACGAGTACTAACCCTTCCCGCTTGGTTATTTTGTAGGGGTCCTGCGCTGGCGGGCTCCCGGCGGTGGAGCCGTTCACGGGGAGAGGCTCGCCGCGCGGCGGGGGTGGGTTCTGGGGCTTGCCATTGGTTGCCGTGTAGGAGGACAGGAAGCGGTGCGCGGCCACGGCGGCTACGGCGCCCGCGGCGGCCGAGAGGGACGCTATGGCGAGATCCCTCGTCGAGGCCATCACGCTCGCCGCCGCCGCTGGCTAGATTCAGAGGTCGCGGCCTATAGAACGCGGGAAATTTTGGGGACTCTATGGTGTTTACCGCTTTTTTTTCTTCAACTGCGCTCGGCGGCGCCCCATTTTTTTCAGTTTGTGCGTGGGAAGACATCCACACCGTACGAACCATACCTCGCCGACGGGCCGGCCCGTGCATGCGTGGCTGTAAGGCTTATGCCAACTGCAACCGCCCCCGCATTTCGGGCACCCGATCTCTCCAGCAGCCCAGGCAAGGCCTCAACCAGGACACGGGGTCGGTACGGCTTATTAAGTGGCGTGTCGGACGGCTCGTGACGTGTCAAAGAACGTATGCTCTCTCAAGAAAGCACGGACCGATAGCCAGGTATGGTACGAACACCATGGTCACTAGATTCTTTTAACTTCAATTTTTTATACTCCCTCCAATTCAAATTAACATTTTCGGATTTATCTAGATTTGCATGTATCTAGCACTAAAATATTTGATTCGGGTGTATCTAGCACTAAAACATGACTAGATACATTCGAATTTAGACAAATCTGAGAACATTAATATGAATTGGAGGTGGTAAAAAGTTTTATGTCTCAAAAGTCGAACCATTGATTTGTTTTTTAACAGGGAAAGCCGCAAAGGGCGTAGAAGCTGCAATAAGTAACTAGTGGGTACAATTTACAACAAGCCCCATATAAGTATCTACTGCCCTAAAAGACATGAAATTCGAAAAAGAGGGCTCGCACTTTAAAAAAAACTAGGCACAAGGTAGAGAAAAGCAAGCAGGTGCCTAAGGATCTTCTCCGCCGCTCGTCGGCAACCTCGAGGCGCTAGCCGCGTCGAGGTCTGAGGTAGTGCTCGAGATCTCATTGCCAAAACAGAGTTGATCCCATACGCCATCTCAACACCACGGGATGAAACACTTGGAGGTGACGAGTTGTCGAGCTCCGGTGACTGGCTCCATTGAGGGTTGAAAGAGGTATGCCCTAGAAGCCAATAATAAAAATATTTTTATTAACATATCTCATTAGTTCGTAGTAGTTTTATATTATGATATAACTATATTAAGTGGAAACATTAATATAAATGTGATATATAAACAAACCAGGTTCATATTATCCTCTAGACTAGTTCGTTGGGCAAATGATGATCAATGTTTCCCGATTATGGACTTTACATAGCAACTGACAATGAGATCACTTCATTAGATGAATGAAGTGATGGACAACACCCAACCCTAATATTGCAATATGATTCAGTCACAAAGTTTAACATTGCAATATCTAGCAAAGCATAGTGATTCAGTCCTTCGACCATGAGATCATATTAATCACTATCTCCTACGGCTGCTTTGATCAGATCTTAGATAAACTAGGTATCGTAGAGCAAAGGGAATGAGACTCGACGTTCAAGGTTCAAACGATCAAGTTATTCTTGGAATGTATGTGGCCATCATGTGTTTCCAAATACCGCTTGACATAGGTATGCCCTATTATTGGCCTATTCGGTTCGGCCTAGGGAGAGGCCCATGTGATGATCCGCTACTAATGGCGAGGCCCATGAGGACCCGGGTGTCATCTAGCCCATGAATGTACCGACTCCTTGGTGGATACAGCGAGAACTAGATAGGAAACTTAAAAGATTAGCCCTAGAGCTTGTAACCAACTCGGATGCATCATGAGACATGGTCTCTCCATATAAAGGCTAGGAGGGAGCATCAGGGAGGGCACAGGAAACCCTAGCACACATATACCTGCCAAATCACATATGCGCATCATCGCCATCAAGGCACCCGTGTAACCTTCGGTTCCTCGTCAATCAAGAGCTGATAAGAAGGAGTAGGGTTTTCCCCTCCGGGTCCTGAACCTGGGTAAACCTCGTGTCATGCGTGCTTGTTTGTTAGCCGACGAAGTCTCTGGCGTGTCACTCTTTCTCAGAACCCAAGTCCATAAACTATGAGCATTGACGTGATCACCCCACGTCAATTGGCGCCATCTGTGGGATACACGCACGTTGATGTTACGACTTCTGCGACCCCATCACCTGCCATCTACGACTCATATGCGTTTGAGGGATGCCTCTGCTTTGGCTCTTCGACTTCACCATCCACTCGTCGGCTACGCTCCTAGCCTTCAACTCCCTCAATGATAGATCAAGCATGGCGATCGGTGATCTGCACTTCCAAATTGATAAGATCGGCACCCTTCGCCTTTCGGACAAGATCTGTTTGGTCCCGGAGCAGTCGACGCCACCGTCGATTGCACCTGCCTCGTGGATTCCACCACCACTTGGCACCATCAAAAAGCCCAATGCTTCCCCGCATCAACCTATGACTCGGATAGCAACAATAGTTGCGACTTCGATTCGTACAACCCACTAGTAGTAAAGGATGTCTACGGCTATGATCCGGAGAGTTGCAGAAGCAATGACTACCCCAACCACTACATGTGCATCGTAATCAATGCCAACACTGGTGGCGTTGTTGGCGACAACACCGGTACTGAGTCTGAGGCTGGGAACAGGGCCAATCGAAACAACACCAACGAGCGCCCATGGATCCATCTCACGGATGACGGGTGGAAATGGGTCAGGCAGGCCCTAAAGGGTGACGCCCCATTTCCCCCTAATTTGTCACGAGAGGTACTAATGGCATATCATTGGTACCTAGACAAGGAGTTCCGTCGCCAACAGGTACTTAACGCCCATCTCGAAGAATGGCGGCGACTCGCTGATGAATCAAGTGCCAAACGAGCAGTATTATCGTTGATCGGTGGATCCTCTTTGAAGGGAAACCATCACGCGGGAGCGCGCAAGAAGCGCTCTAGAACGCATCTCATGGACGAGGAGGCCATGCGCTCCACCAGTCAAAACCTCGACTTCTCGTTCATGTCAATGGATTCGCAAGGCAACATGGTGCCCGAAACTCTGCAGACCACTATTATCGCGGCCATCACTTACCTACTGTCCAACCCACCCCATGAGGGGGATCCGCGATCCACCATACATAGATCTGCTGTCACTGGGCTCGGCTAGTCGAGGCAGCACTCGCGAGAGAACCCTCCAAAAAGGCAACAAAAGCACCTACAGTGCGAAAAAGCAGCTACTAGCCATCATGAGATGAAGACCCCCCATGGCGAAGGGATCGTGACTACAACAGTCGCAACAAAATCACGCAGCTGATAATCCCCTGGTGCAGGGAATCACTGTATCACAATTCGTTAAGTATTTGAGTGTCGAACCCACGAGGAGCTAAAGGTAAACTATCTATTCTCTAAAGCCCTATAACCCACTTATGTGGCCATTTATGCAATGCAATGAACTACAAGGTGAAAATGTCTTTTGGTTGTAACTAGAAAATGGTAAAGTAAAACTACCTAATGTTGAAAATAAATACGGAAAGTAAAGCTATCTAATGCAAGTAAAGTAAGAGCAAGAAAAGTGAAGACAACGTAACTATTGGGAGCAATTGTTCTAGCAAATTGCTATTTCATTTGTTTTGTTGGCACAATTAGTGAAGCACATTTTATAGATAGATGCATAAGTACTGAACACAATAAAGCATAAAGAACTCGATGATTAAAACCCCAAGGCACTATAATCTAGAGCAATAATAGGATTAATTAAGGACATGTCTCCAGCATGTGACACTCCTAACCATCACATCTAACTTGTATAGATAAAGTCTATTGTTTCTTCTAGATGAAGCCATAAATCGGAGTATTCAAGTAAATGAACTACTACACACCCTAGTGATTGGTTCCTAGGCCAAGTGAATGTCCTACCAAGGGATTCATTAAGACAAGTATGTCCAACCACTACTTTAAGTTCTAAGGTCCCAATATATTCCCCATTGATTAACCATGAATTAATAAAACATGCATATAAGACTTGGAACACGGTTTCCGTTCAACTCCGTCCATCCCTCCTCCTAACAACATGCAACGGTGACAACCTTATGCATCCCCAACATATGTGTGCACTCATATATCAGTACATGAGACCATCATAGAAGATAACAAACTTGTATGCAACTAATCAACAAAGTATTTCACAATTGCCAAGAACAATCACTACTCAAACTTAGACATAGATACAATAGATCATGGGATAATAATAGATTGTAACACACATCATGTTTGCCAAGAGATTACAATAGGGCTATGGAGAGGATGTTGATGATGAACATGTCAGAGGGGTGTGGAGTCCACCTGAGGAGATTCTGGTAGCGTTTCCCCCCCTCCAATATCCGCCAACTGTGGCCTGTAGACTCTCTATTTATGTGTTTTTGATCTCCGCCTCTATCTCGAGGGAACGCCTCGGGGGTCTTTATATGGGCGTTTTTAGGTCAAGCTAATCAATCTGAGATGAAGATGGAAGGTATCGGAGATCCGAGGAGCAAACGAGACTAGGTGGTGCGGCCTGGCTTGGGGCCCACACTACCAGTGCTCGTTTGGGCCTTGTGGCCATCCTCATTAACTTCTTGATCTTTAGATGCTTCTCGTGATAAAATATTAACGCCCGAAAAATCCCAGGTCAATTTGAGTTCCGGAAGGTCCCTGAAACGTCAAAATACGCAAAACAGGGTTTTCCTGTCCTACAGAGTTATAATCAAAATAAGGGGGATCGATGCAAAATCCCCATAAATCAATGCAAAACATGATTATAACATATAATAACATCTTAATATGTTGGAATATGCATGAATAAACTACAAAGTTCATGCATAAATTTTGCATGCACCAACATCCCCAAGCTTAACCCATACTCGTCCTCGAGTATGAAGGTGATAAAACTAAACAAGGACTTTGGAGATTATTGTTTCAATGAAAATAACAAGTAGTAATACATATGATCGATTATTCAAATTTTAATGAATAGCAACAAGCAAATGAGATATCAAGTGATACTTCTAATTCAACTCGGTAATCTCCAACAATCAATGACAAAGTGCAAAAACAAATGAAAGTACTATGGACATTAAATGCAAGTGCTTGTGCTTCGAACTTTTTTATTTCTTTCTTCTCTTTCCTTTTGTTTTGAACAAGTGGCCACTAAAAGTAAGTAGGAAATATATGTGCCATGATGGGGGAATACCAATTGGGTATACCCATGGAGTAGAGTCGCCCATAGCGAGTGGGTTCGCGAGAACCGACGACTAGACCAGGTCTGGCTAGGAAGAAGAAGAGCGTCCCAATCGGCCCGAACAATAACTCCACAACTCGCCAAATACGGCGACTAGCGCATACTAGACCCAGACGCCATGCCGACTGGAGGCCCAAGATAGCAACTCCTAGAAAACCTATTAGCACACTTGTAAACCCTAACTGGCTGCATATATAAAGCCACCAGGGGCACCCCTTTGGGGGCGATCTCTCTCACGTCAGATTAGATCTAGTTTCTCCCTCCGCCTACGACAGCTCCATGTAAACCAATCTATAATCATATACTGGATTGACAACAGGATGTACCGATTATCCACCGAGGGGACGCGAACCTGGGTACATCGTGTGCCAATCTCGCTCCTGGATTCTCCTACGTCGTCTTGCCTTCCTCTACGTAAGCTACCCCAGTAGCATATGTCGTGCCAATATCACGACTATTGGCGCCCACCGTGGAGCAAGCGGTGTTTGGAGGTAATGATCTGGGCGAGATCCTCAAATTTGTCATCAACCTATGCGTGTGATCAAGAAAAATCTCGTGGTGGCCGATGATTTCTCAATCTGATCTTATCTTTTTGTCTCATTGATTATTTTAGAATTGATTTTTTTGGATCTAACTTTTCGTCTATATGTTGTTGATACACATTGTTTGGAATCAGTCCATTGTACGATCCATTATTTTTGGGCGACGGCAGCTCGCGATTATGTTAGAACGACATAAACGTTGAGTCGCCGTACCCTGAAGCCAGCTAGACGCGCCAGACGGCGGGCTGCCTCGACCATGACTTTGAAATCAGGGACTTGAGCTGCAGTAAATTGATTCCCAATGAGCTGACCTCCCTGCCAAGATGGTTTGGCAGCGCACTTGTTTTTTCCATGCATACATGTCTACAGTCTTTCCAGCAACAACGACAATGGCAGATCACGACTCAGATCGCGTGCAGCCATGACCCATGGGTTTCTCTATTCAGCTCTTATTTCGATCACGTATCTATTACTGTATCAAATCAATTGTCTATTTAGATCTAACCTTTGGCATGTTTGTTCTAAAATACATGCGATCGACTACTACAACTACACAATACATCCACGAATCGGCGCTTCACTTCAGCATTGGATTGATTTCATTTTTAAAGAATCTCTCTTGTTGATTATTCTGTCGATTCAATATTTTACTTGGGTCTAATCCTTTATGTATTATTTCATCAATCCAGGACATCCTAATCAGTATAAACGTAATACGAAAGACGTGGAGATGGCCCGGACTGGCAAAAAATCCAGCCAACTTCATTGCGTGACATCACCCGCCGCGTAGACTCCGACAAAAATTCGGCTAGCGCCGCCACGCGACCCAGTCCGCCAGGCTTAGTCCTTCTGGCTAAATGCTGCACCATCCTGTCGCGAACTCGTCATCGCGAACTCGGCACGTTCGCGGACATGCCACGGTCGACGACTCGGCTATTATCATATCTATTAATCAATCGTCTTGTCTCTGCAAGTGCGGAAAAAACCAAGTCGCAACGCGCAGTTCGCCGAGCGCCACACCAATCAGTCGCGGGTTGGCTTGTTGTCGGCTCGACTCCCGCGGAATCATCTCACCCGTGAACTAGTTCGCCACCGACTCGCCACGCTCGGGGGACTCGCTCGCCATAGAGTCGCCACGTTCAGTGACTCGCCCACCGCGAGCTCGCCATGCTACGGGATAAACACTACACGGCTCCTCCAGGCGACCTCCGTCCGTCGTGTCGATCTCGTGTCTACCGCGTCGATTTCGCCATAGCACGACCTCCATCCGCCGCGTAGACCCCGTGTCCGCCGCGTAGACTTCGCCATAGCGCAACCTCCGTCCGCCGCGTCGACCCCATGTCCGCCACGTCGACTTCGCCATAGCGCGACCTCCATCCGCCGTGTCGACTTTGCCGTAGCGCGACCTCCGTCCGCCACGTCGACTTCGTGTTCGCCATGTCGACCTCGTGTCCGCCACGTCGACTTCACCATAGCGCGACCTTCGTCTGCCGCGTTGACCCATGTGTACACCGTGTCGACTTCGCCATAGTGCGACCTCCGTCTGTCACGTCGACCCCGTATCCGCTACGTCGACTTCGCCATAGCGCGACCTCCGTCTTCCGCGTTGACCCCGTGTCCGCTGCGTCGACTTCGTCATAGCGTGACCTTCGTCTGCCGCGTGGACCCCGTGTCCGCCGCGTCGACTTCGCCATAGCGTGACCTCCGTCTGCCGCGTGGACCCCGTGTCCACCGCGTCGACTTCGCCATAGCGCGACCTCCGTCCGCCGCGTCAACCCCGTGTCCACCGCGTCGACTTCGCCATAGCGCGACCTCCGTCCGCCGCGTCAACCCCGTGTCCGCCGCGTCTACTTCACCATAACGCGACCTCCTTCCGCCACGTCGACCCCGTGTCCGCCGTGTCGACTTCGCCATAGCGCGATCTCCGTCCGCCGCGTCGACCCCGTGTCCGCCGCGTCAACTTCGCCTAGCGCGACCTCCGTCCGCCGCATCGACTCTTTGTCCGCCGCATCGACTCCGCCATAGCGCGACCTCCGTCCGCCACATCGACTCTTTGTCCACCGTGTCGACTCCGCCAAAGCGCACATATACTTCTGCTACGCCAAATACGTATGCCGCGCTTGCTAAGGGCCCCTTATCGTACGAGTCGCCAGAGAGGGTCGCATGCCATGCTGCATGGACTCACCATTGGGCATATCTCCCCTCCAGGAAAAATCAATTCGTCTTTGTCAACCTTTGAAAGAGCGACTCACAATGGCCAAATAGTGTGGAGAGGACTAGCAAACCGAGCCTCGGATCATCCACAAAAAACGCTAAGCGAGAGCCATCATTGGAGTCGCCTTGATCGACTGGCCTTCCGGGCTAAGACAAATGACAGTGCTACATAAACAACACCATGTCCTCCTCAACCTTAGACAGTACGACTCGCATGGCCAAGTACTGCAGACAAGGACTCGCAAACCGATCTTCGGGTCGTCTAGGAAGAACGCCCAACCGAGAGCCATCTTTGGAGTTGCCACGCAACTAGCCCCCCAGGCCAAGACGAGAGACTCGCTAACAAAAACAGCGCAATCAATCCCTGCCGACATCAGATGAGCAACTCACCATGCTCGGGGACTCTCCCCTCGCAGGCTCGCTCAACGCAAACTCACTCAACGCAGACTCGCCATGCTCGGGGACTCTCCCCTTGCGGGCTCGCTCAATGAGGATTCGTTATTGTCGTGGTGGTGGCACGACAGATGCCATGGATAGGCTAAAGATGGGGCCAATGAGTGCTAGGGGAATCCAGGGAGGGAAAACATGGTGATTCTATGCACAGATGTTCCTGTATTTCCTCTATCAATGGTGAATAGAAGTGCTCCTCGAGTTGTTTGTGAGAAGGAGACTATGTCTCTTACTCCCCACCACCTAGCTCCAGAGTTCTAACTTAGACAGAGAAAATGATCAATCCCTCTCTATGGAGGCCCCGGTGCTCCTTATATAGGGGAGCTCGAGTTACAAAGTTAGGGCACACGTGGCAGCATATTTTCTGAATATGCCTCTTGGTTAAAGCTAGATGCTTCTTTATTCCCTTTAACGGCTCATCCGGGCTTTGGACGTAACCCTCAACGTAATCCTTGCCTTTTAGCGTCACCAGACACGGGCTATGTCAGTCAACATTGCCCACGTCATCTTGGTCGCTCCTATCCCGCTGGTCCCTCCCTCTGCGTTGCTTCGCTCACGATATAGCTAACAGAGGCACCTTTTGACCAGCGGGAGATTCCTTCCTTCTCTTGAAATCTATATGATAGTCCGGCTAGCACGTGGCTAACTCGGCTACGAGGGTACCTACATAATAGACAGACAAACATGGCTGGAATATATTTTATGCCGGTCGGGCCAAAGCCAGAGAGATGTTCCACGGTCCGGGTTACTCCGTAGGTCGGTCTGCCTTGAGGTGATCCGGGCAGCACTTGCTTTGACTGTGTCGTACCTCGGCTAACTCGGCCTTTATAACCCGGCGTTACCCTACCCGGGGGTATCCCCCAACATTAGTCCCCGAAGCTGGTGTGGTCTTTGCAACTTTTAGTTGTCAAGGCCGCAGCAGGTTCCCATATCTGGATCCTTGCCTCTTTGGCCGAGTTACCCCATAAACCGGAGTTTTTTCTCTTACGCTCCCTTGGCTCATTCTGGGTTATTCCTCGCTGGCCGGGTCTTTTGCTCGCTTATCCGGGTTACCTTTCCTTCTCTCGTACGCTTCCCCACGTCCCACGTGGTCATTTTGCCTCATTTTAAGGGCCACGCCCATTTAATGCGCCAGTTACTATTGCAATGTCAGGAATAACTGTTGTGTGCGTCCTCTCATTGCAGCGCCTCGTTAACCATAACACCACGTCGCGTCATGGGATCTTTTGCTCCCTATGGCCCTTGTTGTGGTCGTGCTCTGATTGGTTGACCCGGTTGCGTACACGCTCGTTGTATGTGGCATGGCAACCGCAAAGGATCCCACTACACGCCCTCTTGCGCGGTTAAATAGGGGGATGGGGGAAATCTTTGGGGAAGTTCCCCATATATCGCGCGCCCCTGCCTCCTTTCTCCTTCACTTCAACTCCACCGCCACCGCTGCTTCTTTGCCATTGCTGCGCCGCCGCGACCGTGCTCAGCAGCTCGTCGTGCCCGAGCCGCCGATTCTGTTCAAGGTCTTCACCACGGGGCCCTGCGCTTCCAGGTTCCCCGCCACTAGTTACTTCTACTCCGATCTTATCCTCGAAGACCTCGACCTCACCATGACTGAGGAAGAGGCCGCTGTGGTCGCGCAGCAAGAGGAGGATGAGGCGCGCGAACGCGGTGGCTGGGGCAGCACCTTCGTCTGTGAAGATGATTTGGATTGGCTCCGTCCCCGCTAGTGTTGCCTGCCGCCTTGCCGCCGATAAAATTTCTCCCTGTCCCACTTCCAGCGGCTTCAGCCTTCCTACTTCCGATTTCTTCCATGATTTCATTTCCACTTATCAGTTGCAACCGCATCATCTCCCCGCCAATGCCATTACCTCTCTCTCCTCTTTTTCCTCCGGCATAGAGGGATACTAAAAGAACATTTCATGTTTTCCTTTGTTTTGCGTGTTAGATAACAATACTATGGAGACTTTTCATGTGTGCTAAGTGTGCAGGAAGTTTTGAGGGGGGGCGGATAATCCGCCCCTCCAAGGGCTGGATAATCCGGACTACCTCATCTCACAATGAAGCCAAGGCGCGTCGCTCTGTGTCCAGTCAGATTTTCTCCCGGAAAATCCAAACTGGGGCGGTTTTTCCTCCCTAGGCCGGATAATCCGGGTTTCGCAAGGGCCGGATAATCCGGCCCCCAGTTTTCGAGCAAAAGGAGCCAAGGCGCGTCGCTCGGTATCCGGTCGGATTTTCTCCCGGAAAATCCGAACTGGGGCGGTTTTTCTTCCCCAGGCCGGATAATCCGGCCTTCGCATAGGACCGGATAATCCGGCCCCTATAAGATGATCAAGGGCAAGGTCGGCGCGTCTCACTGTGAGGGGGCGGATTTTCTGCCGGATATTCCAAGTCTAGGGCGGAGTTTCCCCAGACCGGATAATCTGGCCCCCACTTGGGCCGGATAATCCGGCCCCAAAGTGTGCAACGGCTAGTTTTTGGAAGGGGGTATAAGTACCCCTTCTTCCCCAACGTCCAGAACTCTTGATTCACTCGAATTTGACCAGACCTTGTGCAAGAGTTCTAAATCTCGATCTCCCACTTTAACCACCCGAAGGTCTTGATCTTTGGTGGAATTGAAGGAGGAGAAGTTCATCAACAACATCAAGAATCAAGCGCTTCAACTCCTCTCCATTCACTTGGAGAAATCCCTGATCTAGTATTCTTGTTAATACCTAGATCTTGTTATTGTATTTGACAACTTTGTTCTTGTGGCAGCTTGTTGTCATTTCGGGAGCCTCCAAGTTGTTGTGGAGTTGTTGCCCCGCTAGTTGTGTAAAGGCATTGGTGCCTGCCTCGAAGGGTACCTATAGTGGAAGGTGGAGCAGGCCTGTTGTGGCGAGATCCATCGGAGAACAGGGTGAGGCCTTTTGTGGCGTGGTGGTCTTAGTACCGCCCACCCCTCCAACGCAGACGTACTTCCCTTAACAAGGAAGGAACTGCGGTCAAACAAATCCTGTGTCTCCGCGTGCTTCACTTCGGTTCACTCGTTCCTCTTCCACTCGCTAGTAGATAGGTTTGCATATAGGAAAATTCCACACATTAGTTTATCTAGAGAATTTACCTTTGTGCTAAGCCTAAAATTGAAAATAAAAATAAAAATTGGTGTAGCACCTATTCACCCCCCCCTTTAGGTGCCCATACGATCCATTTCAATTGGTATTAGAGCCCCGGCTCTTAATACGGGCTTAACCGCCTAAGAGTAGTATGGGTACCAGGGATGATGGAAATGAGGCTATGGATAAGGTCACAATGGATGATCTCAAGTCGTTGGAAACAACCTTGTTGAAATCCTTTGAGGCCAAGATGGAGGAGATGAATCAAATGATTGCTCGCCTTACATCATCCATAGCCCCATCTCCATCCTCCTCTGAGGCTCCCACACCATCATCTAAGGAAAAGGGTAACACCGGATCCAAGGATGATGATGTGGAAGGTGAAAAACTAAATGGCTCCACCTCCAAAAAGGGAAGTGGTAAGGAGGAATATAGTGAGGTTCGCCACGTATATTCCCCCGACCCACCTATCCCTCATCCTCATATAAACAATAGGGGTGTTCCACCCAAGCTCACTGCATCTTCTTTTAACCAATGGCAATTTCTAATGAAATCTCATGTTTGCAGCCCCTCTATTGAATTGTGGAGGATTATTGAAGAAGGTCTTCATATTGGAGATCAAACCAATCTAACAAGAAGGGAAGTTGTGGATAGCCAGTTGAATGCCACTGCTCTCCACATGATACAGCTGGGTGTGGGTCCCAAGGACATGCCACACATTGAACATCTCAACACAGCTAAAGAGGCGTGGGATGCTCTTACGGACCTTTTTGTTGGAAATGAAAGCATGAGAAGAAACCGGTATGATGCCCTTAGTAATGAAGCTGAGGGATTCTACATGTTGGATGGTGAAAACCATGAGGACATGTATAGAAGACTCAAGGGCATCGCAACAACATTTCGGAAGCATGGGGCCACTCACATTGATGATGCATGGATAAAAAGAAAGTATGTGGGTGCCTTAATGCCTTTCGAACCGACGGATTTGAAGAGCTTGCAAGGTAGACACAACTATCATCAAATGACATCCAATGAAGTCATGCAAGAAATGGCGTCATTCAAAGTGGCGGCAAAGAATGTTGAAGATGCCCGTGCTCGGGCCATTGGAATGCAAAAGGGTGTCAATGTGGCTCTCAAAGCCAATGTTGTTGAGAAAGAGGACGATGAAGGAGTTTTTGAGAGGGTATCCATGGACTGCCCCGATGAGGTCAAACATGCTCATGGTGAGTACATGGCATTCTATGCAAGGAACTTTTGGAAGGACCCTACCAAAGCCAAGTCTGAACTTGAGCGCAAGAATGGGTCAAATGGAAGAAGAGAAAGTGGCCCAAGATTGAGAACTTGCTTCAACTGTGGAGATAGACTGCACTTTGTAGCCGAGTGTCCTTATCGGAATAGAGAAGACAATAGTGGCAGGCTCATTCTTAAAGAGAAATCCAAAGCTCCGAAGAATAAGCTGTTTGCTAAGAAGAATGGCCCTTTCAAGAAGCAACCCAAGATGGTCCTTGTAGCTCAAGAGGATTACTCCTCCGCAAGTGAAGATGAAGAGGATGATGATAGTTCCCGCGAAGTGGCTGCTATAGCCACCACATCGACTCCCTCCTCTCTCTTCGACTCGCCGAACAAGAACGCCATCAACAACAACGCCACTTGTCTAATGGCAAGAGGATCCGAGGTATCAACTTCTAACTCCTCATTTCCTAAGACTAACATAATTTTGGATATGGATGATCATGACAGTCTTGAAATGAAAGAAGAAGGTATTGCCTTGGATACGTTTTTCACTAACCTACAAGGTGAGCACAAACTCCATTTTGATGCTCTTATGAGTCAACTTGCTCAAGCCGAAGATCTCCTTGAAGAAAAGGGTAGAATTGAAAGAGAAGATGCCTTGGAGATAGCCTCTTTGAAGAATGCCTTGGAAGAGGAAGAGGAAACTCGAGTTTCTTTGGAAGAAAGACTCGAATCCCTAGAGGAGTCACAAGAAGAAGCTGTAGCTCAGCTCATTAAAGAACGTGACCATGCTCTTGCCAAGGTAAAGAAACTAAAGAAAGAAAAGATTGATTTTGGGGCTATTCATGCTAGACTTTTGGAGAAGTTTGATGATCTTGAAAGTGCTCACAAGGCATTGAAGAGTGATCATTCTACTCTAAATGAGTCTCATGACCAGCTCCAAACTCAATTGAAACGGTATGATGTGCCAAGTACCTCCTCTTCATCCTTTGGAAAATAAGATCTTGCAAGAAGTTCTCAACACAAAGGTAAAGGGGTTATTGATGAGATACTGAGCAGGCAAAGGACAAACAATAGTAAAGAAGGTCTTGGTTACATACCCAAGACAAAGAGCAAGAAAAACAACAACAAGAAGAAGAAGACTTCTCAATCAAAGACTAGCAACATTACCAATAACAAGACTAATCATGATGGTTTTGCAAGGATCAACAATCCTAACTTTGAACTATATTGTGATTGTTATGGTGATGTTTATGCTAGTTATATAGGGCCTTATGATTGTTACATTCCTTGGTCGATTTGGGTTCCCAAGACCCTTGTTACTAACATGAGAGGACCCATTGAAAAATGGGTACCTAAAACCAAGAAGTAATTTTCTTGCAGGGCTATGCTTCCGGTGGGTCTAAATGGGTACTCGATAGCGGTTGTACGAGTCATATGACCGGAAGCAAGGAGATCATCAGGGAGATGCGGCCAAACCTTGATCACATTACCGTCTCCTATGGTGACAAGTCAAAATCTGAGGTATTGGGTCTCGGCAAAGTTGTGGTGGCTCACGATATCTCTCTCGTGGATGTCATGCTTGTTGAGACCCTCTGGTATAACTTACTTTCAATTCGTGCCCTTGGTAAGATGGGCTTTGCAGTTTACATTGATGCTGATTTAGTGGTACTCTTGTGGAGCAAGTCTCTAAAAGTCGCTTTCGTGGGATATGCCGAAAACGACCTGTACGTGGTGGACTTTTCGGGGAAAACCACTACAGGTCCGATGTGTCTTTTCGGAAAGGCTGACGCGGGTTGGCTATGGCATCGCCGACTAGCCCACGTCATTATGAGAACTTTGCAAAGTCTCCACAAGGGTGGCCACATTCTTGGACTAAAAGAAAATGTCTCTTTTGCCAAAGATCGTGTTTGCAGGGCGTGTGTTGAAGGGAAAATGCATGATTCTCCTCATCGAAGGAAAACTATTATCTCTTCAAAAAGGATTTTGGAGCTCCTTCATGTGGATCTTTTCAGACCTCCATCTCATGCAAGCCTCGGTGGGAAGAAGTATTGTCTTGTGATTGTTGATGATTACTCAAGATACACTTGGGTTTATTTCTTCAAGTTGAAGAGTGAAACTCAACAAACTGTCATCGACTTCGCCAACGAGGTTCAACGTCAACACAACGTCCCCATTCTGGCTATAAGGAGTGATAACGGCTCGGAGTTCAAGAACTACACCTTAAATGCGTTCCTAAGTGAAGAGGGGATAAGACATCAATATTCTGCTGCGTACACCCCTCAACAAAATGGTGTAGCCGAGAGGAAGAATCGAACTCTAATGGACATGGCAAGATCAATGTTGGCCGAATTCAAATCTCCATATAATTTCTGGGCTCAAGCAATCTCTACTGCTTGTCATTCATCCAACCGTTTATACCTCCGCAAGATTTTGGACAAGACTCCGTATGAAATACTTACCAGTAACAAGCCAAACATCTCATACTTTCGGGTAATCGGGTGTAAGTGTTTCTTTCTTATTAAAGGAGTTCGTTTATCTAAGTTTGAATCTAAGGCTCTAGAAGGTATTTTTGTTGGTTATGGTGCCGAATCCCACACTTATAGAGTCTACAATAAGCTCTCTGGAACTTTTGTAGAATCTTGTAGTGTGGTGTTCGAGGAAAATGACGGTTCCCGTGTGGAGCAAGTTGGTATTTGTGATGCAGATGTTGAAATACCCCAAGATGCCATAAGAAGAATGGGCGTGGGATTCTTCCGCCCCATTGAGGAACCCCTTGTGGCGGACCGGGAAGGACAATGCTCTACTCATATAGAGCCCTCATCTACACATACGCAACATGCTTCAACCACGGGGGCAACTTCTACGCCATCTCCATCAACTGCTGAAGGTCAAGATGCTCCAGAAAGCTCCAGGCCGGATTTTCCGGTGGATACTGGATTGTCCGGCCACCCTGCTCCAGCTGACCATGCAGCTCCTGGTGGTGAAGATATCAATATAAGCTCCAGGCCGGATTTTCCGGCTGACCCCGGATTATCCGGCTCCTTGCCAGTTCAAGCAAGTCCCAGGCTTCCTGATGAAGCTGCTACAAGTTCTCCCAGGCCAGATTATCCGGCCCTGATTCTCCAGTTCTGCAGCCTCCTGTTATGGCTTCGGATTCACCTCAAGGGCATGCATCTCCACCACCTGCTACTGATGTTCCAGCTATTGATAAAGGCGGAGAAAATGCTTCCAATGAAGACTCAAGTGATGAATCTCCTCCACCAAGAGACAACAAACTTATTGAACTTCGTCGCAAGGCTCGGGCTGATCGTAACCTTGAGTTGCGGGGTCACACTCTCGACAAGGTTGTTGGTGATCTTCGACGAAGGGTGTCTACAAGAAGAGAATTGGCCAGTTTTGGTGAGCATCAAGCTCATATCTCCATGGTGGAACCTAAGAAGGTCTTTGAATCTCTTGAAGACCCAGACTGGGTTGTTGCTATGCATGAAGAATTGAATAATTTCAAGCGCAACAAAGTCTGGAAACTAGTGGAGAAACCCAAAGAGTGCCGCAATGTTATCGGCACCAAGTGGATTTTCAAGAACAAGCAAGATGAGAATGGCATTGTTGTGAGGAACAAGGCAAGACTTGTGGCACAAGGTTACTCCCAAGTTGAGGGCATCGACTTCGGCGAGACCTATGCTCCTGTGGATCGCCTTGAGTCCATCCGTATCCTACTTGCTTATGCTGCTCATAACAATTTCAAGTTGCAGCAAATGGACGTCAAGAGTGCCTTCCTTAACGGTCCTCTACATGAGTTGGTATACGTAAAGCAACCCTCGGGGTTTGAGGATCCTAACTTCCCGAACCATGTCTACAAACTCGATACGGCACTCTATGGCCTTAAACAAGCCCCACGTGCGTGGTATGAGCACCTTAAAGAGCTTTTGTTAGATCGTGGCTTCGAAGTTGGGCAAATTGACCCCACTCTTTTTACTAAGAAGGTTAAGGGGGAGCTCTTCGTATGCCAACTATATGTAGACGATATCATTTTTGGTTCTACTAACAAAGCTTTTAACGATGAATTTTCAAAGCTTATGACTAACAGGTTTGAGATGTCTATGATGGGGGAATTACGGTTCTTTCTTGGATTCGAGATCAAGCAACTTAGATAAGGAACCTTTATTAATCAAGCAAAGTACATCCAAGACATGCTCAAGAGATTCAAGATGACAGATCTAAATGGTGTCGCTACTCCGATGCAAACAAAGTGTCATCTCGAACTCAACCCTCACGGTAAAGATGTGGACCAAAAGGTATACCGGTCCATGATCGGCTCTCTTCTTTACCTCTGCGCATCTAGACCCGATATTGTGTTGAGTGTGGGAGTGTGTGCAAGGTATCAAGCCGCTCCTAAAGAAAGCCACTTAGTGGCGGTCAAGAGGATCTTTCGATATTTGGTTCATTCCCCCAACTTTGGTCTCTGGTATCCCAAGGGCTCCAATTTCTCTTTATGTGGTTATACTGACTTAGATTGGGATGGTGATAAGGATGATCGGAAATCCACTTCTGGAGCTTGTCAATTCTTGGGAAGATCTCTTGTATGTTGCTCCTCCAAAAAGCAGAATTGTATATCTCTCTCCACCGCTGAAGCTGAATATGTTGCTGCTGCAAGGCTTGTACTCAATTATTGTGGATGAGGCAAACTTTAAAGGAATACGGTGTCAATTGTGACAAAGTGCCTCTTTTATGTGATAATGAAAGTGCTATCAAAATTGCGTACAATCCAGTTCAACACACAAGGGCGAAGCATATTGGGATTCGGAATCATTTTATTCATGACCATGTTGCTCGAGGCGATATGGATCTATCTTTTGTGAGCACGAAGAACCAACTGGCGGATATCTTTACAAAGCCACTTGATGAAGCAAGATTCTGCTATTTGAGGAATGAGCTAAATATCATTGATTCCGGGAGTTTGTCTTGATTACCCATGCACTCACTTGTACGTCTCAATCCTTGTTTGGTCTAGGTGTGGGCATGGATATAGGGGGAGTGTGGTCCTAACTTATTGGGCTAACCCTCCCCCCATAATGCCAATAGCAAGTTATATCATTTCTCTTAATATCATGTTGTGATATGTGAGCTTATTGATGAGTATTGGTCGTGAACCCAAGATATATCTTCGCGGTGTCACACCATACACTCCAACAAGGTGGCTTCGGCCACCGCCCTCTCCCTTGTGGAGAATTGGATCTTTTTGGATGTTATTTGCTCTCTCATGTTCTTATGGGAATCACACTCAATCTTGGCTTTTATTTGATTTGGATTTTGCAATTTTGAGTGTCTAGTACCATCTCAGTTTGGCTTTCTCAATCCTAAGCCTTCCCTACCCCTAAGCCATCTATTCTTGCACACAAGTCCCTTGTACACCTTGTGGGGGTGTTGTTGTAGGGTTACGGGTAGGCTACACTAGCGTAAAATCAAAATTTTCTACCGCGTCAACCAGGAATACTATTGTCATAGATCACGGGATTACCGCTAGACGCGCAGGTGCGGAACTCGATGAAGCACGTTGCGGCAGTGTAGATGTTCTACGTCTCCTCCTCGTCCTCGTCCCACGAGCAGCTCCCCTTTGCGCGGCTCGTCCAAGTGCTACAGATGCAGCACCTCCGAGGTATCCACACGTCCGGAGTGGAAGCCGTCACACGCCAGACTGCTAGGTCTGCGCGTGCAACACAGGCGGAAGAGGAGTGGCGGCTGGGTGGAATGCTCTCACCTTTTCAGCTCGCCTCACTCTCTCTTATATAGGCATCCCTGGTGGGCTTCTACATTAGCAGCCCATTAGCAGCCTAAGCCTGGTCTAATTCGGATCCAATCCTCATTAGGCTTCCAGCCCCTAAAGTGTGTGACCCTATAGGTTCATACACGTATAGACATGACGCGAGTACACTTACTCCGTCAATAGTTGGTAGCGGCCTCTAGCAAGACGTGCCAACTCCTAAACGCATATAAAGATCATTCGGACGAACCATCACAAGGTTGAGTACATGTCTTTCCCTTTGCCTCACGATATTTGGTCTAGCTCTAAGCTGACCTCTCTTTCTCGATACTGTGATTCAGAATCCCTTTACTAGGTTAACTCTTAACCATATGTAGCACGGCCATGCATTTCTGCATCCGATCACTCGAGGGGCCCAGAGATATCTCTCTCAAGTAGAGAGGGGCAAATCCCATCTTGATTGACCGATGCCTTGCAGCATGTATCAGGACAAACCCGAAAGCTACCTTTATAACTACCCAGTTACGGAGTAGTGTTTGATAGCCCCAAAGTAGGTCGATCCACATCTCAAGTACATGCGACAATCTCAGGTCTAAGGACAAAACGTACACGATGTGTAGAGATAGCTGCAAGTATTATTGCTAGTCTCATGTTGGATCAGTCCAACCCCATGTTCATAACATGTGTCCACATCATTGGTTTGACATCTCCATGTCAATGACTTGCGAAACATAATCATTAACCAATCGATGTGCTAGTCTAATATTCACGTGTGTCCTCGCATGAACTCCGACTAGGGACAATTATTAGATAACCATACAAGTAAAGAGTTTCACAAACAATTCACATAATTGCCAATCAATACAAGTTGCCTGGTATATGGATATTCAAGGAACATTATAATAACTCATGGATACACATGAAATACAATCATCTCTATGATTGCCTCTAGGGCATATTTCCTTCAGTTGTTTGGGGACGCGCGGGCCTGGTTCTGTGTATAACAGAATCCCAGAATTTAGGCCGGATAATCCGGCCCAAGTGTTGGCTGGATAATCCGGCCTTGGCGGATTCAATCTTAAAGGGCATGGCTCGGGGGGAAGGGCTCATATTGAGCAGCACTTCTCCCCCAGCCCTCTCCTTCTCCCCAGCCGCCGCCTACCACCCCTCACCCTCCCCGGAGCCTCTCCGGCCACCGGATTTTCCGGGCCTCCCCGGATCTTCTTCTCCACGCCTCTGGGTACCTTCTCCTCCGCGTTCTTCCTCCAATGAGTGAGGGTAACTCCCTCTCTCCCCATCTTTGGCTAGATGTGTATCTTGTTGGTTGGAACGTTGTCTAGAAGGATGTGTTTTCGCATAGAACTCGTAGTCTTACAGTTTCTAGGCCCGATCTACTTTTTTGCATGCATTCTTGGTGAAATCGAAAATTTCTGCCAGGGCCGGATTATCCGCCCCTGGCCAAGCCGGATAATCCGGCCTAACAGATTCAAGTCTGCTTCAGTTTCACTATGGTGTATGTATTGAGTAGTTTTGTCCTATGAACTTTTTGACTACTTTTTCCATGCTCTCTCCTGGACTTGTGTGTATGCTTATCCCCTTGCTATCGCCCTTATTCTACTCACAGGTAGTTCCGGTGTTTCCAAGACCTACAAGCGCCGTCCTCGCGCCAAATACTTTCGGGAAGACGGTCAAGGTACCTAGTGGACAAAGTTGAATTGCGGAGAAGGAAGAACGAAGAGAGGCGCATGGCTGAACAATCCAAGAGGACTAGGAAGGGTGTGTCCAAGAGGAAGGGCAAGGAGCCCAAGATCAACTACAGGACTTTGGATGCGATCTCCTTCTCTGCCATCCATCACTGTGACTTGTTTGCTGAGCTGCCTCGTGATGATGAGCTGGGGGATGCCCGTTTCTGGTGTGCAGAACAGAAGGGGATTTATGAAGACATCTATGCCAGGCTGAACATTAGGCCTATGCACCCTCTGGTACTTGCTGATGCTTTGGAGAAGGCGCATCTTATGGATGCAATGTTTGTGGCTGAGAGGATGGGGCTGCACCATATCATGTCCCTCCAGTGCTCCTTTGACTCTGAGGTAGTGAAGCAATTCTTCTCCACTCTGGTGATTTGTGGTGATGAGCGTCGCACTATGAAGTGGATGACTCATGACAGGCCCTTGACTGCTGATTTTCACGTGTTTGCTGAGGTTTTGGGGTACTCCTTCCGCAGCAGGGATAGAGCCAGTGGCCACCGCATCATCACTCAGTTGAAGCCCAACAAGGATGCAGCTCTCTCTCCGTGCACTGTGGGTAATGGAATTGTCGGTACTGTGGCTGGTCTTGCTCCCATCTATGCTGCATTGGTGGGTCTCTTCCGTGACTCTATTACACCGAGTGGGGGCAACAATGACAACATCCGTGGTCACCTTGTTCAGCTACTTCAATTTTCTCATGAGGTTGGCTCCTGCGAAGACGAGTCAGTGCAGTACAGGCTAGATGTCATGGACTTCATTTACCATGAGCTGTGTGATGCTATGTTCAACCGTCTGTCCATTCCCTATGCGCCCTACATTATGATGCTCATCCGCCACCTGCTTCCTGCCGAGGAGTTCCACATTGACTCGGTGCACAAGGCCAAGAAGATATACAACAAGGTTTGGAAGACTTCTCACCCCTCCTCTGCTCCTGAGGGCCTCATCAGGGATGCTCGCAGGCCCCCAGTGCCTCCCGTGGCCCGTGAGATCAAGCAGCTGAACTGGTTCCAGCGTCACATTCTCTGCATGGGCGTGGACACACGCAAGGGTCAGTACGAGGCATACAGGCAGCGCCACGAGTTGGCTCACTCCCAGCAGCTCATTCTCCACCACGTGTCTGGCACTTCAGGTGCTCCTCTGGCTCCTTCACCTCCCACTCCATATGCTCGGTGGAACTCTTCCTTCGGGCTGAACTATGGTGAGCTGGAGCGTCACTTGTTCCCCTTTGCGCCTGCTGCTGATGCTGATGATGAGGAAGGTGACACTGAGGAGCTTGAAGATGAGGATGAGGAAGAGCATGAAGAAGAGGAAGAGGACGAGGACGAGGACTATGATGAGTGATCCCATGGGGCGCTAGCATCGCTCTTCTCCCTTTTTGGTGTCTCAATGCCAAAGGGGGAGAAGTAGTTCTATTAGGTTGTCCGTGGATTTGCATGGGTCGGGCATAAGCACCTGCACTTTTTTATTCGTTATTTCTTGCTTATGCCCATTTAGCATTGAACTTTTAAATTCGTGGTTTGCGATTTGTGGTTGAGACTTTATGTGGTTGTCTAGATGATACCTATGGACTTCATATCATGGATTATGCTCACGGCTATATCTATTCATATCCTATTGCTGGAGGTTTATCACGGAAGGCGCGCACTCATAATGGTTATCCAATAATAATTGTGATTTTTGTCAAGGATGCCTATTCTCTACTTCGGTGGTATGTGCTTTTGCCCTTATGTCTATGGAATAGATTCACCTATTTGTGTGCATTTGTATTCCAATGAAAAACTCTATTATGCACACATTGAGGGGGAGTCCCTTTCGTAGTTATCTCTGTTTGTCTTGTGTCTTTCTCCTGCAAATCCTGGTATTGTCATCTAACAACAAAAAGGGGGAGATTGAAAGAACATTTCATGTTTTCCTTTGTTTTGCGTGTTAGATAACATTACTATGGAGACTTTTCATGTGTGATAAGTGTGCAGGAAGTTTTGAGGGGGGCCGGATAATCCGCCCCTCCAAGGGCCGGATAATCCGGCCTACCTCATCTCTCAAGGAAGCCAAGGCGCGTCGCTCTGTGTCCTGTCGGATTTTCTCCCGGAAAATCCGAACTAGGGCTTTTTCCTCCCTAGGCCGGATAATTCGGGTTTCGCAAGGGCCGGATAATCCGGCCCCTAGTTTTCGAGCAAAAGGAGCCAAGGCGCGTCGCTCGGTATCCGGTCGGATTTTCTCCCAGAAAATCCGAACTGGGGCGGTTTTTCTTCCCCAGGCCGGATAATCCGGCCTTTGCATAGGACCGGATAATCCGGCCCCTAGAAGATGATCAAGGGCAAGCTCGGCGCGTCTCACTGTGAGGGGGCGGATTTTCTGCCGGATATTCCGAGTTTGGGCGGAGTTTCCCCAGACTGGATAATCTGGCCCCCACTTGGGCCAGATAATCCGGCCCCAAAGTGTGCAATGGCTGGTTTTTGGAAGGGGGTATAAGTACTCCTTCTTCCCCAACGTCCAGAACTCTTGATTCACTCGAATTTGACCAGACCTTGTGCAAGAGCTCTAAATCTCGATCTCCCACTTCAACCACCCGAAGGTCTTGATCTTTGGTGGAATTGAAGGAGGAGAAGTTCATCATCAACATCAAGAATCAAGGAAGGAACTGCGGTCAAACAAATCCTATGTCTCCGCGTGCTTCACTTTGGTTCACTCGTTCCTCTTCCACTCGCTCTTTACTCGCTAGTAGATAGGTTTGCAAATAGGGAAATTCCACACATTAGTTTATCTAGATAATTTACCTTTGTGCTAAGCCTAAAATTGAAAAAGAATTAAAAATTGGTGTAGCACCTATTCACCCCCTCTAGGTGCCCATACGATCCATTTCAGATACCTCGGCCTCTAGCCCTCCAAGGAGATGTGGATTAAGTTCTTCGGTCTCTGGAAGAATGTCGTTCCGGATAAAGGGATTACTCCGGCTGAGAAGCATCTGACCCAATGCGGGGCAGCCTCCATCTCTCCCTGCAAGGGTTCTGCGTTCCCTCGGGTTACCGGGCGCGAGTCCTGCAAAGGCTGGGCCCGGACTTTCTTCTATGTCCGAAACACTACGGACGAGGACCTGATCCGACTCCTCCCCTTCAAGCTTGGACCCCTGGACAGCTCTCTTTGGGAGAGTATCCCGAACCGACCCACGACTCTGGCGAATCTGGTTGACCACCAGATCAAGGAGCTCCTCAAGGAGAAACTTCAGGGAGAGGATATTATGATCACCTTCGTCCGTAGCCAGGTCTCCCCCTTGCAGAAGCGTGCTCACAAGATCTGCTACTAGAGCGCCCCCCTCGATCCCCACCGGACTTCCTCCTTCGAGCACGATAACTCGGCGGTTTATCACCGTGTTAAGGCCATTTTCAACATGGAGAAGGAATTCTCCAAGGCTTGGGAATGGGGGCTTGCACCCTACACCTGGGACAATCCTCCTCCAAAGGTAAACTTCTTACTTAAGCTTTTCAGGGTCTTCTCAATATGCCGGACAACTTTCTTAGCTTAACCCCTGCTGTTTTATTCTCAGCGATTTCTCCAGCAACCACTGGAAGATGGCTGGGAGCTGGCGAGCAAGTGGGTGCCGGACCGCGCCGAGGAGGACGAGGTGGAGCCTGATCCGGAGACCTTTCTACCCACTCCGGACACCGTCAAACGCACCTCTGGTAAGGCCTCTTCTTTAAGGGATTGGCCGGATGACGATGACTCGGATGTTGAGCTTCTTGAGGTACTTGACCCGGTGCCCATCTCTTACGCTTTCCTGGTTATGTTCTAATCTTCAGCTAACCTAGCCGGTCAGGTCCACGAGGTTCCCCCTTGCCACAAATGGTCTGGTCCCTACTCCCTCCCAAAAGCGCGTGGCTACCTCGGCCGCAGCTTCGGAGGCGCCGCCGCCCAAGAAGAGGTAGAAGAAGTCTGGGGTGAAAGCCTCGGCCAAGCCCGTGGCCAAGCGCACGGTCCGGAGGGCACCCAAACCTCGGGCCCCTCCAACCTCAGATGAGTAAGTCTCTCCACATTTGCTCTTGGGTCTTACCATTTCTGCCTTTACCTTTGCTTCTTATCTGTTTTATTTTTCTCTTCTTGACTTTTTGCTCTTATTTTCTAGAGCTCCTAGGGTCATTCCCTAGAGCGGCTCCGGCATTGCCTCTCCGATTCGGAGCAGTCCCTCTGCCCCCCGCGACAACGATGCTCGCCCGCTCAGCCCTATCCAAAAGGGATCCGCAGCTGCGCCTAATCAGAGCCCTTCTCGTCATGAGGAGGGCAATGTCGGCGCAGGGGTTAGTGGGGCAGCTCAGGATAAGGCTATGCCAGATCATCCTAGCTCCTCTTCTCCAGCGCCAGTGCCCAGCTCTGAGGTGCCAGTCTCATCGGCACCACCCCAAACAAGTTTTTCTTCAGCTCCTCCCTCTGAAGCAATAGCACTAGCAGCACCAACATCAGTAGTACCATCAGCACCAACGTCAGTAGCACCACCAGCACCAGTACCAGCAACACCTCCAGTACCAACAACATCAGCATCAGTAGCAACAGCCTCCACCAAGCCTCCAAAGAGGAAAGCTCCGTCAATTCCCTCCGGATCAATGGTGTCCATTGCAGACATTTTCTCGCCAGCTTCCCAGGCTTCGTCCGGATCAGCGGCCTCTGATCTTTTGTCGCATCCTCCGTCATCTGGCAAGCTCAAGAAAGCTGTCGGACCAGCCAAGGGCATCACTTTTGGGTCTCCCGCTGCCAGATCAGAGGGTAGTAGTCAGCTGGTCTTGCACACCAGCCATGTTGCAGCTCAATCTGCAAGGCGAGAAGCCCACGTCAAAGGCTTGGTGGCGAGTCACTCTCCGAGAGGCGAAAGTTACAGTCCACTGCTCCTAGAGTACGTGAATAACTGGAACAACGCCGAATTTATCGATCCAAAGGATGATTTTCCAGAGAAGTTTGGCCCAACAGAGTTCAGCGCCTAGATGAACTCCGCCACCAAGGCCATCTCTTTGGCTGGCCGGATGATGGAGGTAACCCTTTTCTTCTGATCCGGTACTTATATGCATGAGCACTTATAGATATATCCCCTATTCCCCGAGCCTTCGAGGGAGTAACTTGTTACTCGGTCGGATGCTCCTAAAGAACTCAGTTTTCGTCCTTAGGAATTTCAAATAGTGATAAAGTTAGAGCCAGGTTAAGTTCCACTTGGCCTGGATATTTTAAACTTCGAATATCCACACACCTAGAGCCGGGTTACTTTCCACTTGGCCCAGATCTTGTAGACTTCGAATATCCATACGCCTAGAGCCGGGTTAAGTTCCACTTGGCCCGGATCTTGTAGACTTCGAATATCCACGCACCTAGAACTGGGTTAAGTTCCACTTGGCCTGGATCTTGTATACTTCGAATATCCACACACCTAGAGTTGGGTTAAGTTCCACTTGGCCCGGATCTTGTAGACTTCAAATATCCACACACACCTAGAGCCGGGTTAAGTTCCACTTGGCCCAGATCTTGTAAACTTCGAATATCCACATACCTAGAGCCGGGTTAAGTTCCACTTGGCCCGGATCTTGTAGACTTCGAATATCCACACACCTAGAGCCGGGTTAAGTTCCACTTGGCCTAGATCTTGTAGACTTTGAATTATTTTCACTTTGCCTGTGAACTTGACATTGTCTTGCTTTTCTCAGATTACCACTAACCGCCGAACTGCTAAGTTCCAGTGCTTGCTGGACTCTTACAAAGATGTCCGCTCGCGTGATGGCAAACTCTTGGAGGATCACCAGAAGAAGGGTAATTTTTCTTACTTAAGACTTTTCCTTTTTCCACTTTCGTTCCTTCGAGTTATCCTCGGTCCGTATTAACTTGTTATCCGAACCATGCAGCCGAGGTTGAGGCTGAGAATATCATCATGCGGAAGAATCTAGCTGAAATCCAAGGTATCTTATCTCGTTCGCACGATCATTGCACGCTCTTTTATTGACTCGGTAGATATTTGTACTTCGGCTCCACCGGATTAACCCACTATTGCAGTTGCTCTTGAAGACAGTGTATTTGTACCTGATATGATGACCCATTTTCTCGAACAAGCAGGGAAGCATTAGGCTGAACTAAAGAAGAAGGATGATGAGATAGCTCGGCTGCGTCTCCAGGTCTCGGAAATTACTCGGCTGAATGCCGAAATCCAGAGGCTTAAGGACCTCCATAAGTCCGAACTGGAGAAGGCTGACCAGGAGTTTGCCGAGGAAAAAGAGCGTCTAACCACGCAAATTTCCAAGGACCAGAACTATTGCAGGAAGTCGACGTCAAACTTACATTGGTGACCTCAGAATACGAGAAACTCCAGGCCCATAGCACCAATGTCCATGCCGAGCTTCAGCGTCTCCTCTTCCAAATTGCTCGTGAGTTCCTTTCCCTTGCTCAATTTTCATTTCTCCGGACTTAGTGTTTTCTCACTGTTTCCTCTTTTCTGTTCTTAGGCAAATTTCCAGAAGGTGATACTCTTGCTGCTGCTGTAGCCCGGTCCAGCGAGCAACGTGGTATCCCCACATGCCCTGATGCCGAACCAATCCCATATGATACGGAGGACCTGTTGGCGAGCCTCTTCACTCGCATGGAGCTAGTGAAGAACTACGACGCAGACATAATGCCAGTGGCAACGCGGATGTTCAACTCCCTCTGGCCCACTGAGCCCACTCCCAAAGGAAATGCGGCTTTCATAGCCAAATTGATGGAGTGCAATACTCAGGTGCACCTGTGGCGAGAATCTGCCACACGAGTCGGGGCTGACATTACGCTGGAGTTCGTCCTGTCATGGTATGAAGGAATAGACTTGGGGCTGCTCACCCGCATGCGCACCAGATCCAAGTGGTCCGAAGATCCAGAGTGTGTTGCGCATCGCAAAGCCTGCACTAACAAGCTTATCCAGTACTCCTTCTCCCATGCTTTTAACGAGGGGCCGAGCTATCTTGACGTATGTGACAATGAAGTTGCTTTTGAGGGTGAAGAAGATGAGGGAAGTGAGGGCGAGGCCTCCGAACTTAGCAACGAAGCTGAAGATATGGAGGATGGGGGGCCAACCCCGATGACGAGGCCGAGGCTAGCGCCCCGCCCACAAATTCCGAAGTACCTCCTCCTTCGGCCGATGATTCGCCTTCTACCCCTGCTCCTTGAAAACACTTAACTGTATTTGTCAGGTCCCGGGATGCCGGGTGAAAATGTATTTAAGTACTTTGGTTTGGTTTTGCTACAATTTGTGTTGTTTGCAACTAAGTTTTCAATGTCCGATTATCATGGGCGAAGTCCCCGAGTTTCCTTTTCTTGTTTTTCCAATTTTTGACTCGGCTCGCGTCTACCTTGATTCGGTTTTTTGACTTACGAGTCCGAGGTTCAAAAAATTGACTTAAAAATACTTGAAACTTTGAGATTAGCTCAAAATTATCCGGCGTCAGATGAATAAAGTAGATACATGGTTAGTCTGAATAACAAATGCCGGCTCGCTTAAGTTCCTTTCCTTAGTCGTTTTTCATGTGCTTTGCCATTCCAAACTGGTTCTCTTGTTTGCCATGAAGCCAATTCTTGTTGGACAATAGCAAAGTCAAAGAGTTGGGTTTTTGGTGCTCACACATTACTAATCTGTCTAAGATATAAGCGACTTAACCCAGCCGACATATAAAAAATAAGAAATCAAGAAGAACAATTATCATGGCAGTCCCCGAGTTCCTGCTTGGGGTGCCAAAGTTTCATTAATAACCTCATTGCCGACATAAATACCGACATATGAGTAGCTTGGATACATTCACCTCTTTGTCAGGTGTAAAAAGGACGAAGTAGTGCTACATTCCGCGGTTGCTTAGATTCCTCTCTGGACCTGTCCGCCTTGTTCTTTTCATGTGGTTGTGCATCAATAATATAGTAGGAATCATTGTGCAAAGCTTTGCTTACAATGAAAGGTCTTTCCCATGGAGGGGATAACTTATGCATGCTAGCAGTACGCTGCACCAACCGGAGTAGCAGATCACCGGAAAACTCGGGGGTTTACTTTCCGGCTATGGTAGCGTTGGAGATTTTGCTGATATATGGCGGATCTGGACAAGGCCAATTCTCTCGCTTCTTCCAGCAGATCAACATCATTTTCCCGGGCTTCGTGCACTTCGGCTTCTGTGTATTGGGTGACTCTTGGTGAATCATGCTCTATGTCGGCTGGTAATACAGCTTCTTCCCCATATACCAGAAAAAATGGCGTATAGCATGTTGATCGATTCAGAGTTGTTCTTAAACTCCACAATACTGCTGGTAGTTCTTCTATCCAGCACCCCACTGATCTTTGCAGTGGCTCTATGAGTCGGGGTTTTATCCCGGACAATACCAGTCCGTTGGATCTTTCCACTTGCCCGTTCGATGCGGGGTGGGCCACTGAGGCTAGATCTAGCCAAATTTTCTTTTCTCGGTAGAACCTTGCGAACGCTCCTTCAGTGAAATTTGTGCCATTATCAGTTATGATACTGTGGGGTAGCCATATCTCAGGATTATATCCTTGAGAAATTTCACCGCTGTTGCCCCATCATGTTTCCTGATTGGCTTCACTTCGATCCATTTAGTGAATTTGTCCACCATAACTAGGATATGGGTCATTCCTCCTTTAGCCGGCTTAAATGGCCCTACCATGTCTAGGCACCATACAGCAAATGGCCAAGTAATGGGGATAGTTTTGAGTTCCAACATTGGTAGATGAGTCTTTGTGGCATATCTCTGACAGCCACTGCATTTTCTCACCAAATCTTCTGCTTGCTCCAAAGCACTTGGCCAATAAAACCCATGCCAGAAAGCTTTTGCCACTAATGCTCTTGAAGATGCATGGTGACCACATTCTCCTTGGTGGATATCCCGAAGTATGTCAAGTCCTTCCTCCAGGTCAATGCACCGATGTAGTACTGTGGTTACACTTCTCTTGTATAGCTCGGCATTGATAATGGTATAGGCCTTTGCCCTTCTCTAGATCTGCCTTGAGAGTATCTCATCACCTAGCATGATTCCCTCTTTCAGGAAGTCAAATATTGGCTTGGACCAAGTGGGTATAGCTCGGATTGAGAAAGGTTCCTCATCAATTTCCATTGCATCCACCGACATAACTCCCGCCGGGTTTGGCTGACCAGTCCCCGGGTTTGCTGAGGTAGTCCCCGGGTTGGCTGAAGCAGTCCTCGGGTTTGCTGAGGTGCCTCCCCAATCTATTTCCATTGGTGTAGCCTCTGACCCGGAGAATGTCGGGATATAAATTGATTCGGATTCGGGCGATGGAGTAATAGATGAATTTCTTAAGTGTTCCAAGGCAAAATTTGGCGGGATTGATTGCTAGGATGAGCCCAACTTAGACAGTATATCGGCTGCCTCGTTTTCAATCCGAGGTATGTGGTGTAATTCACATCCCTCGAAGAATCTGCTCATCTTTTGCACATGACATCTGTAAAGGGCCATATTTGCATCCAAGGCATCCCAGTTGTCAGATACTTGCTGCACCACCAAATCCGAGTCTCTGAAGCATTGTATTTGACGTATTCCCACTTCTGTTGCTACTTTGAGACCATGTACCAGTGCTTCATATTCCATGACATTATTTGAGGCACTAAAGTGGATTTGGACATATTTCATTTGATCCTTCTTGGGCGAGGTAAGAACTACCCCGACGCCCAGTTCTTCTTTCAATTTCGATCCGTCAAAGTGCATTCGCCAATAATTGGAGTCCAGCAATGGTGGCTCGTATTGCATCTCGACCCAGTCCACAAAGAAATCTGCCACAACTTGCGATTTGATCGCATCTCTTCTGTCAAACTGTGGTGCATACGGGGATAGCTCAATTGCCCACTTGCATCTTTGTTACTCATAATCTCTAATATTGGTGCCTCACATATTACCTTGATTGGATGTTCCTCAAAGTAGTGTTTGAGTTTTTTGGCCGACATATACACGCCATATGCCATCTTTTGATAGTGAGGGTAATTCTGTTTTGAAGCAGATAATACCTCGCTTAGATAATACACTGGCCTCTGCATCGACTTTCCTTCTTCTTCGCGCTCCACTACAATTACTGCACTTACGACTCGGTTGGTCGCGGCTACATAGAGCAACATTGGCTCCTTGGGTAGTGGTGCAGCTAGGATTGATGCAGTAGACAACATCTTTTTCAATTCTCGAAATTTGCTATCCGCTTGTGTCATCCATGTGAATTTGTCTGCCTTTTTCATTAATTGGTAGAGGGGTAAAGCCTTCTCTCCCAACCGACATACGAATCGGCTTAACGATGCCAAACAACTAGTGAACTTCTGCACATCGTTAAGGGATTTTGGCAGTTCCATTCTCTCTATTCCCCAGATTTTCCTCGGGTTAGCTTCAATACCTCGACTAGACACTAGAAAACTGAGCAATTTTCATGCGGGCATGCCAAAAGTGCATTTTTCTAGGTTAAGCTTCATTCAGAACCGTCTCAAGTTCGCAAATGTCTGCCTAATGTCATCAAGGAGCATATTGCTTTCCTTGGGTTTTATCACCAGATCATCCACATAAACTTGCATGTTTCGACCTATTTGGTCATGTAAACATTTTTGCATGCATCGCTGGTATGTTGCTCCAGCATTACGTAATCCAACCAGCATAGTGCGATAGCAATAAGCCCCGTACGGGGTAATAAACGCAGTCTTTATTTGGTCATCCGGGTTTAGGGGTATCTGGTGGAAACCAGAATACGCATCAATGGATGATAACTGTTCACATCCGGTAGTTCAGTCTATGACTTGATCTATTCTAGGGAGTGGCAATGGATCTTTAGGACACGCCTTATTCAGGTTCGTGTAATCAATGCACATGCGCCATACCACGGCCATGTTTGGATCATCCTTCTTCTTTTCCACAAGTACTAGATTAGAGATCCAATCCGGATAGAGTACTTCCATGATAAACCCGGCTGCAAGGAGCCTAGCTATCTCATCCCCGATGACTTTTCTTCTGTCCTCGGCGAAACGCCGGAGAGGTTGCTTCACCGTCTTAGCACCGGGTCTTACGTTTACCGAGTGCTCGTCCAACTCCCTTGGCACACCTTGCAGATCCTGTGTGGACCAAGCAAAGGTATCCCGATTCTCATGGAGGAAGTTGACGAGCTCGCTTTCCTATTTGCTGCTTAATCTGGCACCAATGGTTACGGTGCATTATGGGAACCGATCATCAATAGGCACTTTCTTTGTATCCTTGGTTGCTTGGAATGACACGCTTCCATGCGGGTTGGTCAGAGCCGACATATGTTGCTGCGTGGATTGAGCCAATGCCACCACTTCCTGTATCCTCCTTTTTCCTGAGCTATCACGAGTGACTCGGCTAAGTTGGATCTGACTGAGGCACACTCGATCGAACGCCTGAAGTTCCCTGAAATGGTTATCACTCCCCTAGGTCCGGGCAACTTCATCTTTAAGTAGCTGATGTGAGTACTTTCCATGAACTTGTTCAGCGCGGGCCTGCCGAGTAACGTGTGATAAGTGCTCTCTAGATTCACTACTTTGAACTCCAAATTTTTATTCTGGCAATTATCCGTCGTACCGAACAACACATCAACCCGGACCTTACCAATTGGCTCACATAAAATACCTGGCACAATGCCGTGAAAGGTAGTCATTGTTGCTTGCAGCATATTCTCTGATATTCCCAACTTGTGCATGGTATCCGTGTACATGATGTTGATGCTACTGCCATTGTCAATCAGCACTTTGGAAAACCTCACATTGAGATTCGTCCCGATGAACGTCGGATCCAGGACCAGTGTGTAGGTTCCTGGGCTAGGCATGATCTTTGGGTGATCCTTCATACTCCACATAATCTCCTGGTCTAACCAAGGTATATACCTTACCACTGCTGGCATTACCGCATTTACCTCCATATGCCGGTGCTACAAGCTTTTCCGGTCAGTCTCTTCCATGGTAAACACATAGTAGCTTTGATGATGCTCCCTATATTCGTTTCGTCCCTCATTTGAGTGGTAACCTTGGTCTTGTTGTTGGTTGTTATTCACTTGATGCACATCATCCCTCCTTTCCTTATTTTCATATCTCGGCGGAGGTGGAGGCAACATTACTTGCTATCCATTTCCCCTATTAGTAATGGCTGCTGTGGTGCCTCATTCCGAGGTGCTTCGCTCCGAGGTGCCTGAGCATTCCCCGAACTGCCATGTTCTAACTTGCTCATCCACTCACATTGCCGGGTTGTATGATTCACCGGACTATTCGGACTGGGCGTATGAAACTTGCAAGGTTGATCTAACATAGACTCGAACGTATACCTCGGTCGATCTTTTCGCTCCCGCCATTGCTTTTTCTGCTCTAGTTCCGTCCCCCAGTTTTCTAGCGCTGGCTGGCGCCGGCATTGAGTTGATCTCGGTCTACCGCTGCCACCTGCTGCGAGTTATATCTGTAATCCGGACATTCATCCCTTCTCTTTCCTCAGAAATCATTCCTCCTTGATGACCCGGAGCCATCTCGGTTGTAATACTCCTCGTTTGCCTCGCTTGACATTAGTCGGGGTTGAGTCGGATCTCCCAAAGCGTACGAATCCGCAATCCGGATTGTCTCAGCCAAAGTGGTTGGCATATCTTGATGTAGCTTCTGCCACAACATACTTCCATATCTACAGCCTTGGGCGAACCACGCGATTGCTTGTGATTCAATTACCCCCTCGCATGAATTGCGCACATTGCACCACCGAGTCAGGAAATCTCGGTTTGGCTCATTCGGTCTCTGCCGGCATAACACCAGATTCTGTGGCCTGTTGGGCCTCTTGTAAGTGCTTGAGAAGTTGCTAACGAATAACTCCTCATAGTCCAGCCAACAGTTAACACTTCCTGGTGGCAAGTTGTTTAGCCAAACTCTCGCTGGTCCTTCCAACATTTGAGGTACATACCTCACTGCCCATCTCAAATTTCCAGTTGCAATCTTGACTGTTGTTGCGTAATCAATAAGCCAATCCTCCGGTCTGGTACTACCGTCGTAGGTCCTTGTTCCTCTGGCCAACTAAAAGTTTGGTACTGGTGGCTCCTTCATGATTCGGGGCCCAAAGCACGCTGAACCAGGAGGACCTTGTACCTCGATCAGCTCTGACCTATAAATTCTGTCAAGCTTCAGCCTCGCATCATCTGGCTGCAAGTTTCTGCTTCCTAGTCTTGAACCAATTATATGATGCTCCTGTCCGGGGTATCCGTCGTTTACCATCGCCGAATAACCATCATTGTATCTTTACTAATCCGGACAAGCATTCAGCTCTTGCCCTGCTTGACCTGCACTTCTCTCCTGCCGAGGTGCGCGCTGCTACTGCTGCTACCGAGGTACATTTTGTCCTGTTCCCACTGGATCATGCTGTCCGGCATTGCCATTGGCAGCGTTCCTTTGACCGGCATTGCCTTGGTTGCGGTTACCTCGGCCAACTTCACCTCGGATGGTACTGTGATGATCTTCATCCTTTTGCACTGCCTTGCCTTTTCTAGCTCTTACCGGGTCGTAGGGGACCATCTGCTTGTCTCTTCTCCTGGAGTTTACCATCGCTTCTCTCCTGGGATTGTGACCTGAAGACGATGCGGCTCCGCCGGATTTTGCCGGGTTATTTCTAGCCGAATGAACCACGTGTGATGCTACTGGTGGCACCGGGTTTGCTTTGTTCATTTCTTCATTTTGCTGACAAGCGACCCTCAGCAAGTGGTTCACACTCTCTTGTTGCCTTTCCTGGGCCTCTCCAGTTAGGCCTTCTAATTCGGACACAGCCGCATTTGCTGCCCCGATGTTCTTTGCCGGGGTACTGTACCTCTCCAGCCCTCCTGTTACTATCGTGGCTGTCTGACCCGGCCTAGGCTCGTATTCCTTGTCGATCTCAGTATTCAGGTTTCTACCTCGGATTTTCACCCCATCTATGCGGTTTTCCTTTGCATATTCCCTCAAAGTAATGTTCAAGGACTGCTGTAACTCTGCTACTTTCTTTGTGCTAGCTAACATTTTCTGCCTAGTTTCCTCCAACTCAGCTTGCGCCTAAGCCGGATCTACCACTGGAGCTATTGGCGTTGTTAGGCTATCTATTGCCTGCTGATTACATTCTCTAGCCTCTCTAGTGGGGGAAACCTAGATCTTGCCTGTTTTGGCGTGACTTCTGGCTCTGGCACTAGGTCTTCGCTTCCTCCCACGTCTGACGCGGTCATCAGGACCTCAACACTACTAGTGGGGCGAGTGATACGCACACCACGAGCTGCGCTGAGAGGTGGTTCGCCTCCCTCGATGATGTGCCACGGATGAACACAGGACTCGTCCACGTGACGTAGATCTTGTGCATGCCAAGTTTGATGAAGATGTTTTTGCGCGGAGGGGGACGCCTGCCGAAGCTCCCTGCGTTGTCGCTGATGTAGTCCAGCACACCAAAGCGCTGAACCAGGCCGGAGATGACGCGCTCGCCGGTGTTGGAGATGCTTCCCATCCAGATTTTCACCCCTGCTAGCACCGCTAGCCCCACGGTGGGCGCCAACTGTCGTGGTGGTGGCACGACAGATGCCATGGATAGGCTAAAGATGGGGCCAATGAGTGCTAGGGAGGGAAAACGTGGTGATTCCACACACAGATGTTCCTGTATTTGCTCTATCAATGGTGAATACAAGTGCTCCTCGAGCTGTTCGTGAGAAGGAGACTATGTCTCTTACTCCCCACCACCTAGCTCCAGAGTTCTAACTTAGACAGAGAAAATGATCGATCCCTCTCTATGAAGGCCCCAGTGCTCCTTATATAGGGGATCCCGGGTTACAAAGTTAGGGCACACGTGGCAGCATATTCCCCAAATATGCCTCTTGGTTAAAGCTAGATGCTTCTTTATTCCCTTTAACGGCTCGTCTAGGCTTTGGACGTAACCCTCAACGTAATCCTTGCCTTTTAGCGTCACCAGACACGGGTTACGTCAGCCGACATTGCCTGCGTCATCTTGGTCGCTCCTGTCCCGCTAGTCCCTCCCTTTGCTTTGCTTCGCTCACGATACAGCTAACAGAGGCACCTTTTGACCAGCGGGAGATTCCTTCCTTCTCTTGGAAGCCATATGATAGTCCGGCTATCACGTGGCTAACCCGGCTACGAGGGTACCTGCATAATAGACATACAAACATGGCCGACATATATTTTATGGCGGCCGGGCCAAAGCCAGGGAGATGTTCAACGGTCTGTGTTACTCCATAGGTCGGTCTGCCTTGAGGTGACCCGGCCAGCACTTGCTTTGATCGTGCCATACCTCCGCTAACTCGGCCTTTATACCGTAGCGTTACCCTACCCGAGGGTATCGCCCCAACAGTCATGCTTAGTGGTTTGACAATCGCCGGTCTCCAGGACTCGTCAAAGATCTCCACTTGCAATACTTGGGGACTCGCTGCCCGCCATGCTCGGGAACATCCAAGTACTACTTGCAAAGTATGCTTCTCTAAAAAGCCCCAAGTCGCCTCAACAAGCCAACTGGAGCCTCGAGGACTACTCCTAGGCATATTGCTAAACTAAGCATAAAGAAAGTCAACTCCAATCGGCGGATGACTCGTCAAGTTTTTCTTTGTTCAGCTCGGGGCTCAACAACAACGTTGCCCCTTGAGTGCGACATTGATGTCTACGCACTTCTATTCTTGTAGACAATTGTTGGGCCTCCAAGTGCAGAGGTTTGTAGAACAGCAACAAGTTTTCCCTTAAGTGGATCACCCAAGGTTTATCGAACTCAGGGAGGAAGTGGTCAAAGGTACCCCCTCTCAAGCAACCCTGCAATCAAGATACAAGAAGTCTCTTGTGTCCCCAACACACCCAATACACTTGTCAGGTGTATAGGTGCACTAGTTCGGCGAAGAGATAGTGAAATACAAGTGGTATGGATAATTATAAGTGGTAACGGTGATAGAAGATAACTTGATGGCGTGTGGTTGACGTGGGAAAAGACTAAAGGCAAACTGAAATAAAGATGGAAGCTAGCAAACATGTAACAGATCTACTAGCAAACGGTGTATCAATGCTTAGAAACAAGGCCTAGGGATCATACTTTCACTAGTGAACGCTCTCATATAAATATCTTCTCTTTATGATACTACTCTTAACTACTCTCCGGTTGGACACTCTAATCATTGGTAGGGCTATAACAGCACACCTCAAAGTAAGCCTTTCCCATCTAGAAAACCCCAAACTGTCACCTTGAGCACTAGATGGTTCCAACAAACACCACAATTTCATAAAGACATCCAACTCCAAATATAACTCATAACAAGTATTTGTAATCTCTAGCCTAAGTGCCACCATGGTGAGCACGCTGTCACTTTCACACACATGGGGAGAGCAGAGATCTATTAAAGCACTTGAGTAGCAAGGTAGATCTATAGATTACAAGCTCATGATCTCAACAAGATCATGCATAGAGAGAGAGATGAACACATAGCTATCGGTATAACCCTTAGCCTCGAGAGAGAACTACTCCCGCCTCATCATGGGAATCAGCAACGGTGATGGAGATGGTGGGGGAAATTGATGGAGATGGCTCCGGGGCACTTCCCCGTCCCGGCAGGGTGCCGGAACAGAGACTTTCTGTCCCCCGAATCTTCCTTCGGTGGTGGCGGCGTTGCGGAACTTTTCGTGGCTGGAGGCTTGACTCCCTAGGGTTTTGGTATCGGGAGGCTCTTATAGGCAAGAGGGGAGACCGAGGGGGTGCCAGGGGCCACCACACCATGCCCTGGCACGGCCTGGGGTGACCCACGCCTGGGGGGGTGTGGCCAGGCCCTGGCCCTCCTCCGTCTCGTATTCTAGCTCCGTGAGTCTTCCGGTAAAATAGGAACTTTGGCTTTTGTCCCGTCCAATTCCGAGAATATTGATTTTCTGACTTTCCTGGAACCAAAAACAGCAGAAAACAGGCAACTAGCACTATGGCTCTTGTTAATAGGTTAGTCCAAGAAATCATATGAAAAGTACTCCAAAGTGTGGACAAAACATAAGAAAGTAGATAAAACCAAGCATGGAACATCAAAAATTATAGATACATTTGCAATGTATCAACATCCCCAAGCTGAACTCCTGCTTTCCTTGAGTAGGTAAGTGATAAAAAAGAAAGAATAATTTTTGAGGTGACATGCACCATCAAAGACTTGATTAAAGTATTTGTAAAACATTGAAAGCTGGGATCATAGTACTTCAACATAGCATGAAAGACAAAGTTCTAACAATAAGGCAAAGAAACTATGTTGCAACATGAAAAGGCACAAACAAAAGATTCATGAATAACAATACTTTGCAAGACGTTTGTTTGTTTCACGTAAAGAAAACATAGCATAATAGTATTCAGCTTGTCCCTCATAGAGTAGCAAATATAAATGCATAGGACACCTTCAAAGTTCATAAGAGTGACTAGATACAAATAGTTTAAAACAAGCAATATCAAGTTATGCACCAATCAACTAGTCTTGGGACAATGCACAAAGAACTAAGAATGGCCACTATGCTCTCAAAGTAGGTGCATAAAGATAGAAAGTGGGGACTCAATGTAATGGTGGAAGAAAGGCCTTTGTAAAAGGAAGTAGGGATTCAAGTCTCATAAAGAGCTTCCAAAAATTATGATACTTATAGCTTTCAGCTCTCATTGCCCCTATCATAAGCATCTTGAAGTGGTTAAGGTTAAAGTGACACAACTGAGAGGATATGCTTGACAAGTTATAAACAGAAATCTCATGCCCCTTACTTACGAAGACCGATCCTCATGCTACTCAACTTCAGTCACGAGTAAGCTCTTGTCATTGTAAGTATGTGTTTATCATTAAGAACCGCCAACGGGGTACCCCTTGCACATGATACGGGAGCTTTCCCATAATCAAAATGACAAGGCAAGTAGACAATGAGCATCTCAGCGATCTTTTTATTTGCTATTTGCATAGGTTTTTATTGAGGATGCTTCATAGAGTGCTCATTATGGTGATGCTGCAAGTTTCCACCATGATTAGGCATGGCTTAGGCTAGTGGCCCAGGCGTTTCTCTAACACACATACAAACTCCATGATCTTACAAGTTCCACTTTTATTTCACACCGCCGGGATCCATAAGCAAAAGAACATGATATCAACGGGGTACAAAGTACAAGTGCAATGTTGAAAGCGTTCCCCATGGTACATGGTTCTGCTAATTTCAACTTATAAAGCGCAAGCATATACGCAACAAAGAAGGACCCAGTGGTTCAAGTTTATTAGATGCAAAAAATTAAAGTGTGCCATCAAGTTCGTGAGAGCTTTAATCACTAGTTTTCTGATAACAAGTTTAATTTGGAAGGTAGATAAAAACATGAATATACTTGGAATAGCATATGCTAGTAGGTAGGTATGGTGGACTCTTTGGAATAACTTGGTTTAAGGAGTTGGATGCATGAGTGGAACTCATACTTGGTTGTGGAGGCTAGCAAAAGACTGGGAGCGACAAACTAAGAGAGTAATAATGGCCATAATCATGCAGAGCGACAAAACATCATTGATCAAAGCATAAAGTGATACTACAAGTTGAAAACTAAAGGATCTTAAAGGCTTAGGAGACTTGAGATAGTCATAACATGGTGTGAGCATGCGCCAAGTCAACCCAAATAAAGCATCAAAGGAGAATACCACTATACTATGCTTTAATATGCTAAAACAACGCATGATTCATCCAAGTCACATTAAGAAATCTCAATTGTTTATAACAAGTCATGCTACAGCAAAGAATACTAAGCATAAAGCCAAAACAATATCAAGCATGGCATGACAAAGCATAGGCCACAGTAAAAAACGAGCTCTTTTTACCACATAAGCATGAACTTTCCTACTCTTTTCCAAACCAAACCAAACTATTTGCAAACCAACGTATGAAAGAGGGGGTCCAACCAATTTATTCAGAAAACTAAGCAAACCAAGCAAACTAAAAACCAAAACGAAAATGAAAAATAAGACGCTCCAAGAACAACACAACTGTGCATGAAACAATAAAAATGAAGCGTTTGGAAGAAACCTGGGATTTTTATTGATGAAGAGGGGGATGCCTTGGGCATCCCCAAGCTTTGACGCTTGTACTTCTTGGATATTTCTTGGGGTGACACGGGTGGCATCCCCAAGCTTTAGCTTTAGTCCATCCTTCATCTCATTACTTGTTCCTTCTATACACCTGAAATTTTTTTCCTTCATACAAAACTTCACATAATCTTTATTAGCAACATTAGTGCACTCAAGATAATAGGTCTTTGGGTTCCGTTCTAACACCAATAAAACTTCCATTAGAACACTAGCTACTGTAGCACTTCCCTCAAAAAGCTCAATTCCCCAAAAGAACTCAAAAAGGAACCAACAAGAAGCAAATGCAAATAATGGCAGAAATCTGTCAAAACAGACAAGCAGGTAAAGAATTTTTTTTTCTAAGACCTTCTATTGCTCAAATCGAAAAGTGTTAATCTAAAAAAATTTAGATAACAACCTGGGGCAGAAGCACAAAAATTCACGCCTCAAAAGGACGTACAGAGATTTTACACGATTTTTTACGGTGAAGAACAAAAATCTGTTTCGGGACAGCAACTTTCCCAATCATTACTTCTCTCTCATTAGAGGTTACTCTTGGCACAAAAAGCAAATAAAAAGGATAAGGAGAGGTTATTACAGAGGTAATAACTTCCAATACTCAACTAAAACTTTTGGGTTATCTCCCAATAAGGACTTTTCTTTAACGCCTTTAAGTTAGGCATGATAGTTTGAGAAGATGCTCACATAAGAAATATGAATTGAAGTAAAAGAGAGCATCAAGAAGCAAATTCAAAGCACATTTAAGTCTAACCCACTTCCTATGCATAGGAATCTTGTAAAGAAACAAGTCATGAAAGCACAAAGCAACAAGCATAGGAAAGCAAAACAAGTGCAACTTCAAAATTTTCAACATAAAGAGGGGAAACTTAATATTATTGAGATGCATAAAACCATGTTTCCCTCTCTCATAATAACTTTCAGTAGCATCATGAATAAAAGTAACAATATAACTATCACATAAAATATTCTTATCATGAGCCACACGCATAAAAGAATTAATACTCTCCACATAAACATAGTTTTTCTTATTAATTGTAGTGGGGGCAAATTCAACAAAATAGCTATCATTATTATTTTCATCACCATAATCATCAAATATAGGAGGCATATTGTAGTCATAATTAATTTCCTCCTCAATAGTAGGTGGACTGAAAATATCATACTCATCATTGTAATCATCATATATTGGAGGCATATTATCATCAAAGTAAAATTTCTCCTCCATGCTTGGGGGGCTAAAAAGATCATTCTCATCAAAACCAGCTTCCCCAAGCTTACACTTTTCCATAGCATTAGCAATAATGGTGTCCAAAGAATTCATACTAACAACATTTCTATTAGCATGCAAATAAAGTTCCATAGGTTTTTTTATTTTCTCTTCAAACACTTCATGTCCTAACTCAAGATAAAGACTATAAAGATCTCTAATTTTGTTGTTGTTTTCCATTAATCCTAACTAGTGAAAACAAGAAACAAAAAGACAAAATTGCAGAATCTAAAGGAAATAACTTCGAGCACTCACATCGGAGGATGTGAGTACCTTTTACCATACCTCCCCGGCAACGGCGCCAGAAAATAGGCGTTTGCCGTGGGAGGTTCTTCTTCTTTAATCCTCCGGTGTGAATACCTTTTACCTTACCTCTCCGGCAACGGCGCCCGAAAATAACTTGATGTCTACGCACTTCTATTCTTGTATACAGTTGTTGGGCCTCCAAGTGCTGAGGTTTGTAGAACAGCAGCAAGTTTTCCCTTAAGTGGATCACCCAAGGTTTATCGAACTCAGGGAGGAAGTGGTCAAAGGTATCCCCTCTCAAGCAACCCTGGAATCAAGATACAAGAAGTCTCTTGTGTCCCCAACACACCCAATACACTTGTCAGGTGTATAGGTGCACTAGTTCGGTGAAGAGATAGTGAAATACAAGTGGTATGGATAATTATAAATGGTAACGGTATTTGAAGATAACTTGATGGCGTGTGGTTGACGTGGGAAAAGACTAAAGGCAAACTGAAATAAACATGGAAGCAAGAAAACATGTGATAGATCTACTAGCAAACGTTGTATCAATGCTTAGAAAGAAGGCCTAGGGATCATACTTTCACTAGTGAACACTCTCATATAAATATCTTCTCTTTATGATACTACTCTTAACTACTCTCCGGTTGGACACTCTAATCATTGGTAGGGCTATAACAACACACCTCAAAGTAAGCCTTTCCCATCTAGAAAACCCCACACTATCATCTTGAGCACTAGATGGTTCCAACAAACACCACAATTTCATAAAGACATCCAACTCCAAATATAACTCATAACAAGTATTTGTAATCTCTAGCCTAAGTGCCACCATGGTGAGCATGCTGTCACTTTCACACACATGGGGAGAGCAGAGATCTATTAAAGCACTTGAGTAGCAAGGTAGATCTATAGATTACAAGCTCATGATCTCAATAAGATCATGCATAGAGAGAGATGACCACATAGCTACCGGTAGAACCCTTAGCCTCGAGAGAGAACTACTTCCTCCTCATCATGGGAATCAGCAACGGTGATGGAGATGGTGGTGGAGATCGATGGAGATGGCTCTGGGGGCACTTCCCCATCCCGTTAGGGTGCCGGAACAGAGACTTTCTGTCCCCCGAATCTCCCCTTCGGTGGCGGCGGCGCTGTGGAACTTTTCGTGGCTGGAGGCTTGACTCCCTAGGGTTTTGGTATCGGGAGGCTCTTATAGGCAAGAGGGGAGACCGAGGGGGTGCCAGGAGCCACCACACCATGCCCTGGCGCGGCCTGGGGTGACCCACGCCTAGGGGGGTGTGTGTGGCTAGGCCCTGGCCCTCCTCCGTCTCGTATTCTGGCTCCGTGAGTCTTCCGGTAAAATAGAAACTTTGGCTTTTGTCCCGCCCAATTCCGAGAATATTGATTTTCTGACTTTCCTAGAACCAAAAACAGCAGAAAACAGGCAACTAGCACTATGGCTCTTGTTAATAGGTTAGTCCAAGAAATCATATAAAAAGTACTCCAAAGTGTGGACAAAACATAAGAAAGTAGATAAAACCAAGCATGGAACATCAAAAATTATAGATACATTTGCAATGTATCAGACATCGCTCCTGAGTCATTGTGCCCATATGATTTTCGCGGCATATATGCGGACTCGCTATTGTGGACTCGCCCTCATGGACTCACCATGCTCAGGGACTCGTCACTTGTGGGCTCGCCTGTCGTGGAATCTCCCTTGTGAACTCGCCATGCTCGCAACTCGCCACTCGCGGGCTCTCCTATCGTTGAATCGCCCTCGTGGACTCACCATGCTCGGGAATCGCCACTCGCGGGCTCGCCTGTCATGGACTCTCCCTCGTGGACTCACCATGCTCAGGACTCGCCACTCGCGGGCTCGCCTATCGCGGACTCGCTGTCCTCATGGATTCTCCACGCTCAGGGACTCGCCATGCTCGAGAACTCGCTGCCCTCGCGGACTCTTCATGCTCAGCAACTCACCGCCCTTGCAGACTCTCCAATCTTGGGGACTCTCCTTGCCTGTCGCGGACTCGTCATCGCGGACTCGCTGCCCTCATGGACTCGCCTTCGCGGACTCGCCATGCTCAGGGACTTTCCATCACGGACTCTCCCTCGGGGACTCGCCCATCACGGGCTCACCTATCGTGGAGTCTCTTGCGCCGACTCGGAAATTTCTGAATCAACTACTTGGTGGCCTCTAATGGCGACTCCGTCCAATGTTGACTCACCCGATGGGTCAACTCGCATTGGATAATGAACTACTTCATGAGCTATTTCTCTATTTTAGGAGCTCGCCATCTACTCCACCCTGGAATTGCCTGCGCCGATTCGACGGCTTGAAGTCATCGCCGATTTCGTGACGCGCTCGGGGACTACTAATGGGGAAATACCAATTGGGGTATACCCATGGAGCAGAGTCGCCCATGGCGAGTGGGTTCGCGAGAACCGGCGACTAGACCAGGTCTGCCCAGGAAGAAGAAGAGTGTCCCAATCGGGCCGAACGGGAACTCCATGACTCGCCAAATACGGTGACTGGAGCATACTAGACCGATATGCCATGTCGATTGGAGGCCCAAGATAGCGACTCCAATAGAAAGCCCATTAGAACACTTGTAAACTCTAACTGGTTGCATATATAAAGCCACCAGGAGCACCCCTTTGGGGGCGATCTCTCTCACGTCAGATTAGATCTAGTCTCTCCCTCCGCCTATGGTGGCTCCATGTAAACCGATCTATAATAATATACTGGATTGACAGCATGATGTAGCGATCCTCCACCGGGGGGATGCGAACCAGGGTACATCGTGTGCCAATATCGCTCACGGATTCTCCTACGTCGTCTTGCCTTCCTCTACGTAAGCTACCCCTAGTAGCATCTGCCGTGCCAATATCACGACATGCCAAGCTTTGATGCTAAAGTGAAAATAAATTTTAGAACACCACATCTATCACAAATTTGTCTTTCACCCGATAGTCCATTATATCCAGAAGGCGCTCATGAATTCTTTCCATGATATCCAAGTGGTTTTCCGGGCTGGTGTCTTCCCTCATCTTGGTTGAGAGGAATTCATCCATGTATTCACACGCTGTGATTCTGACTTGAGATGGAAAGAGCATGTTAAGTCCTTTGGTCAGGCTGAAGGCCTCAATCTCATGGAACAATGCTCCCAGAGCAGGCTCCATGACATGAACCATGGTGTATTTGATTTTCATGAAGGCGTCACGTCAGGCACGATAATCATGATCATCGGGCAATTCGGTGAAGCCCACGGGAAATCTCCTAGCAATTCTCGTAGCACATAGAACAGATCATGAAAAATGAGGAGGTTCCTCTGTTGGTACCGGGCTATGAAGTTGGACCCATCTACTTTGAGTTTCTCACTCTCCATGAATCCATCAAAACAAAGATAGACTTGGGTTTTGACATGATCTACAATTTTTTGCAAAGACATTTAGACTAAGTTCATAATATGATTTCAAATTACAATCACATTATATTAGATGAGATCCCACTAAAACAAACATCCCTAAAGAGGTTTTAGTGATTACACGATCCACATTCACTATGTCACCTCCGATCATCATGACCGGCAACATAGCTGCAAAGGTAGACATTCTCCAATGTCAATCACATCATTCATGTGATTCATGCTCGATCTTTCGATCATCCGTGTTCTAAGGCCATGTATGTACATGCTATGCTCACCAATTAAACCTTACATGTATCCACTGTGCAACATGTCTTACGCCCACCATATGCAAAGCGGATATGTCTGACACCCGATCGTCACGGCGTGCCTCATAACTGAGAACTTTCTTGGTGGTGCGCACTAAGGGAGAACACAATATTGGTATTATATTAATGGATCATCCTATTAATACTACCGTCGAGTATCTAATAATAGCACAAACAATAGGTACACAATTAAACATCAAATTTAAATAAGTGCGATATGACATGGTCGTAGATTGTCATGCCATGATCTTCATCGTGCACTCCCACTACAAGAAAAGTTTCCTTCCGCAACGACTTGGCCCGACGATCATCGTAGAAGGTGCATCTTCCGTGACGAAATTCTCGGCTCGGCCATGACCGATGGGAAACTTTTTTTCCCGGTTTCACGGCCCTCTACTACCACGGATCTGCTAAAAACGTGGAGGAAGCTCGGCCAGCGCGTGGCAGAAGCAAGATTTTCATTTCCTCATGCGATGTTGACTCGCCGAAGTTTTTTGAGGTGTGTGGATCCCGGACGTCAGTGTCTCTAGCGGACCATAATTTTCGGTTGCGCCTCCCAGATTTGAACTCGATAACGTTGCTCGAGGCGTTTACGGTTTAGTCAGGCTGCTAGGTCCCACATGCTAGCCTCTCATTAGAAGGATCGTGTGTATGATGGAATTTTTTTCCTTCGCTTGTCCTACCCTGTTCTGAAGATGATAGCGCTGCTCGATGCATTACCGTCTAATCAACCTCTTGGGACCCACATGTCATCCTCTCATTAGAAAAAACGTGTGTATGATGGAATGTTTTCCTTCGCTGGTGCTACCCCGTTCCGAGTTGATAGCGCTGCTCGACGCATGTATCGTTTAACCAACCTCTTGAGCCCCACATGTCATCCTCTCATTAGAAAAAACGTGTGTATGATGGATTTTTTTCCTTGGCTCACGCTACCATGTTCCGAACTTGATAGCGTTGTTCGATGCATCTACCGTTTAATCATGATGCTGGGCCCCACATGTCATCCTCTCATTAGAATAAATGTGTGTATGATGGAATTTTTTACCCTCTGTCACGCCTTCGTGTTCCGAACTTGATAGCGTTGCTCGCTGCATCAGCCGTTTAATCAAACTCCTGGACCCCACATGTCATCCTCTCATTAGAAGAAACGTGTGTATGATTATAATTTTTTCCCTTGGTCGCGCCTCCGTGTTCCGAACTTGATAGCATTGCTCGCTGCATCTACCGTTTAATCATGATGTAGGGCCCCACCCCCACATGTCATACACTCATTAGAAGAAACATGTGTATGCTGGAATTTTTGCTCTCGGTCGCGCCTCCGTGTTTCGAACTTGATAGAGTTTCTCGATGCATCAACCATTTTTCCAGGATGCTGAGTCCCCCATGTGAGTCTCTCATTAGAAGAAAGGTGTGCATGCTAGAATTTTTTCTCGCTCATGCCTCCCTGTTTCGAACCTGGCAACGTCGCTCGAGGCAGAACCTCTATAAGGCCGCGCTACTGGGTCCCACATGCCGGTCTCTCTGTATATCAAACCTGCGTATGATGGACTTTTTTTCGGCCGCGTCCGCTGTTTTGACCTTGGCAACGTTGCTCGATGTGGCAGCCGTGTATGGTCTTCCTGCTGAGGCCCCCACGTTACCCTCTCTAGTATGTTCTGGCGGGTGGGTCCCTGATACCAGCCTCTCTATACAAGGATTTAACTTTTTTTCACCATTAAACTTTAGGGATGTTGCAGTCTGGTGGGTCCGTGATGTCAGCCTCTCCGTAATGCGATATTACAAAGTAAACCCTTTCTAAAAAAAAGTAAACGCAAGATATATATAAATATATACACACAAAGTGGATTCGAACTAAAGACCTTCAAATCAAATCAAATAGACATAAACCGAGTGTTTTGCCACAATACCAAAGATACTAATAGAAATTGAATCATTAAACATGTATTAGTACTACAACTTATGTATCAGTATTCTAAAAAATATTGTTGTGTTTCCATGTTATCTCTCTTAAAATAAAAGGGCAGTGCAACTGGAACCTCGATTTATAAAAAGCCACATAATGGATTAGTTTCTTAAAAACATGGGTAGGCAGAGTTTTTTTAGAGGTGGGCGGCAAAGCCAAAAAGGCCAAATTAAAAAGTTTTTGGGCTATGGTAAATGGGCTCCTATCTCAAATTTCACTAGGCTGTGTCTCGCCAGATTCAAACACAGACCTCTTCGAGGGAGGAAAAAAGCGATAATTCCTTTGACAGATATTCATGTAAAAATATCTAATGAACACACCCCACATATACTAAAACAGGGCTGGTATCTGATACATTGCTAACGTATCTATAATTTTTGATGTACCATGCTTGTTTTATATCTACTTTCTTATGTTTTGTCCACATTTTGGAGTATTTTTATACACTTTCTTAGACTAACCTATTAACAAGATGCCACAGTGCAGCTGCCTGTTTTCTGCTGTTTTTGGTTCCAGAAAAGTCAGAAATTGAATATTCTCAGAATTGGACGAGTAAAAGCCAAAGTCAATATTTCACCGAGGGGGACATGGAGCTAGAAGACGAGACGGAGAGGGGCTAGAGGCCGGCCACACCACCTGGCCGCGTGGCTAGGCCTGACCCGCGCCAGGGGGTGGTGTGGCCGCCTAGGGCACCACCTCGGCCTCCCCTTTCGCCTATAAGATGCCTCCAATACAGAAACCCTAAGTACCCGGTCAAAATTCCACGAAAGAGTCTGTAGCCGCCGTCATCTCCATCCCTAGATCGGGAGGGATTTGAAACTCTTCCTAGCACCCTGCCGGAAAGGAGAATTCACCCTGGAGGCCTTCTTCATTACCATGACTGCCTCCGGTGTGATGTGTGAGTAGTTCATCCCTGGACTACGGGTCCATGTAGTAGCTAGATGGTTGGTTTTTCTCCTTTGTTCTACCATGTCTAGATCTTGTGAGCTCCGTTCATGATCAAGATCATCTATTTGTAATCATACATGTTGTGTTTACGGGGATCCGATGGATATTGAGATGCTATTTCAGAATGATTATTGATTATATCATGTCTTTGTTATTTGTGATCTTGCATGCTCTCCGTTGTTAGTAGATATCTTGGCCGAGTAAATGCTAGCAACTCCAAGAGGGAGTATTTATGCTCGATAGTGGGTTCATGCCTCTAGTAATCTGGGGAAGTGACAGAAATCTCTAAGGTACTAGATGTGTTGTTGCTACTAGGGAGAAAACATCAATCCTTTGTTCATAGAACAATCATATTGTTTACTTTACACGCAATGCTTAACGCAATTATATGTTGCTTGCAACTTAATACTGGAGGGGGTTCGGATGATAACCTGAAGGTGGATTATTAGTCATAGATGCAGTTGGATTACAGTCTATGTATAATGTTGTAATGCCCAATCAAATCTCATAGGAATCAAGATGATTAGTATATGCATGTATGCTTTCTCGGTGTCTGTCAATTGCCCCGCTGTAATTTGTTTACCCAACATGTCATCTATCTTAAGGAGAATCACAACTAGTGAACTATGGACCCCGGTCCTTTCTTTTACTATCAATCTACAATCTACTATTTACTATTTTCTGTTTACTTTCTGCAAGCTATTACTATCTTCCACACACTACGTTTAATCTTTTGTTTTCAGCAAAACCGGTGAGATTGACAACCTCACTGTAAGTTGGGGCAAAGTTTTGTGGTTGTGTTGTGCAGGATTCCGAGTTGGAAACAACACCTTGGAGGTATTTCCTTGCTCCTACCGGTTCGATAACCTTGGTTTCATAACCGAGGGAAAACTTGCTGATGTGCTCATCATACCTGAATGGCACACTGAGAGAGCTCCACAAGGTAAGAAGGTAAATTCTGTTTAAGAGACCTCTTCCTTGAATGATAAAATTGATGTTATTATGTCTATGCTTGTTAATGGGAAAGCTCATACTGATCCAAATCATGTTCCCTTGGCCTCTTTGGTTGCTCAATAAGAGCAAGTTGATGTGAACTTTATTAGAAATAACAATTTTAGCAACAATGCCTACAAGAATAATTTTGGTAACAACAATTATAGGCCATATCCTCCCAATAATGGTAATGCTTATGGAAATTCCTACAACAATAATAGGAGTGCACCCTCTAAACTTGAAGTTATGCTTAAATATTTTATTAGTAAACAAACAGCTATCAATAAAACTATTGAGGAAAAACTCTCTAATGCTGAAAGAAATATAGCATCATTGTCTAAAGCTCAATCTTCTTTGAATAAAATGGCTACTAAATCTGAAATTATTGAAAACCCCTTTGCTGCTACTAATGCCATACAAGTTAGATTTGATGAAAATGTTAAAGTATTAGTTGAATTGCATGCTAAGTGGGAAAGAGAAGATGAAATTGCTAGAAATATTAGTGTTTATACTATCACTACCACTAATGTTGAAGCTAGTAAACCCAATGGAACCTTTTCTAATAAAAATGTTGAAATTCTTCGGAATATGGGAAACAATAGCTCTACTACTTTAGATGATAATTATTATTTTGATCTTGATGGTTGCAATATCTCTGAAGTTATTATGTTCCTACAAAAGCTTGCTAAAAGTCCTAATGCTAGTGCTATGAATATGGCATTTACGAAACACATTACTGATACACTCATAAAAATTAAAGAAGAAAAGATGAAACATTAAGCTTCTATTCCTATGAAATTAGAAGCTGGTTGGGAACCCATCATTAATATGAAAGTAAATGATTTTGATTTCAAAGCTTTATGTGATCTTGATAGTAGTGTTTCTATTATGCCTAGAAAGATTTATGATATGCTTGATTTTCCACCATTGGAAGATTGTTATTTAAATGTCCCACTTGATGATAATGCTAAAAAGAAACTCATGGGTAGTATTAATGATGTTCTTATTATGGTTAACAATGCTTATGTCCCCACTGATTTCTATGTTTTGGATGTTGAATGCAATGCTTCTTGTCCTATTACTTTGGGAAGACCTTCTCTTAGAACTATTGGTGTCATTATTGATATGAAAGAAGGCACAATTAAATATCAATTTCCACTCAAGAAAGGTATAGAACACTTCCCTAAGAAGAGAGAGAAGATTCCTTTTGCCTTTCCTATTAAAAATAAATTTGGTCTTAATGCTTCTTCATTTTAGAATACTGGATTCCTCTCTTGCTTCTTATGCCTAACTTAAAGGCATTAAATAAAAGTACTTATTGGGAGATAAACCAAAAGTTTTAGATGAGTCTTGGAAGTTATTACTTCAGTAATAACCTCTCCTTATCCTTTTTATTTGCTTTTTATGCCAAGAGTAACCTCTAATGAGAGAGAAGTAATGTTATCCCGAAACAGATTTTTGTGCTTCACTGTAAAAATTCGTGTAAAATCTCTGTATGTAGGTTTGAGATGTAACTTTTTGTGCTTCTGACCCAGGTTGTTATCCAACTTACGTTAGTTCAACACTTTTCGATTTGAGCAACATAAGGTCTTCGAAAAAATTGGTTTCTATCTGCTGGTCTGTTTTAACAGATTTCTGCCATTATTTGCATTTGCTTCTTGTTGATTCCTTTTTGGGTTCTCCTTTGGGGAATTGAGATTTTTGAGGGAAGTGCTACAGTAGATTGTGTTTTAATGGAAGTTTTACTTGTGTTGGAACTGAACCCAAAGACTTATTATCTTGGGTACACTAATGTTGCTAATGAAGATTGTGTGAAGGAAAAATTCCAGGTGTTAAGGAAAGAATGATGTAATCAGATGAAGAATGGACTAAAGCTTGAGACATTGCAAATGTATCTATAATTTTTGATGTTCCATGCTTGGTTTTATCCACTTTCTTGTGTTTTGTTCCAACTTTGGAGTACTTTTATTATGATTTCTTGGACTAACCTATTAACAAGAGCCACAGTGCCAGCTGCCTGTTTTCTGTTGTTTTTGGTTCGAGAAAAGTCAGAAAATGAATATTCTCGGAATTGGACGGGACAAAAGCCAAAGTGCCTATTTTTCCGGAAGGGATCAAGTGCCAGAATACGAGACGGAGAAGGGCTGGGGGCCGGCCACACCACCTGGCCGCGCGGCCAGGCCTGGCCCGCGCCAGGGGGTGGTCTGGCCGACACCAGCACCCCCTCGGCCTCTCCTTCTACCTATAAGTTGCCCTCGGGACAAAAACCCTAGGGACCCAATCAAAAATCCACGAAAGAGTCTGTAGCCGCCGTCGTCTCTGTCCCTAGATCGGGGGGATCTAAAGCTCTTCCCGGCACCCTGCCGGAGAGGGGAATTCACCCTGGAGGCCTTCTTCATCACCATGCAAGCCTCCAGTGTGATGCGTGAGCAGTTCATCCTTGGACTACGGATCCATGTAGTAGCTAGATGGCTGGTTTCTCCTCCTTTGTGCTTTCATGTTTAGATCTTGTGAGCTCTGTTCATGATCAAGATCATCTTTTTGTAATTCATACATGTTGTGTTTGCGGGGATCCGATGGATATTGAGATGCTATTTCAGATTGATTATTGATTCTATCATGTCTTTGTTATTTGAGATCTTGCATGCTTTCCGTTGTTAGTAGCTATCTTGGCCAAGTAGATGCTAGCAACTCCAAGAGTTAGTATTTATGCTCGATAGTGGGTTCATGCCTCTAGTAATCCGGGGAAGTGACATAAATCTCTAAGGTACTAGATGTGCTGTTGCTACTAGGGAGAAAACAACGATCTTTTGTTCATAGAACAATCGTATTGTTTACTTTACACGCAGTTCATAAAGCAATAATCTGTTGCTTGCAAATTAATACTGGAGGGGGTTCGGATGATAACCTGAAGGTGGATTATTAGTCATAGATGTAGTTGGATGGCGGTCTATGTATTATGTTGTAATGCCCAATCAAGTCTCAAGGGAGTCAAGATGATTAGTATATGCATGTATTGCTTTCTCGGTGTTTGTCAATTGCCCCGCTGTAATTTGTTCACCCAGCATGTTATCATTCTAAGGAGAGCCACCTCTAGTGAACTAAGGATCCCGGTCCTTTACTTTACATACAATCTACAATCTTTTACTGCTTTGTGTTTACTTTCTGCAAACGTTTACTTCTTTCCATTCGATACGTTTAATCCTTTGTTTTCCGCAAAACACGGTGAGATTGATAACCTCATCGCAAGTTGGGGACAAAGTTCTGTGGTTGTGTTGTGCAGGTCTCCACGTTTCTACTAGCACCGGTAGTGCACCCTGCCAAAGCTCAGCTAGTAACACCTTTGAGGTGTTTCCTTGCTCCTACTGGTTCGATTAAACCTTGGTTTCATAACTGAGGGAAACTTGCTGCCGTGCTCATCATACCTTCCTCTTGGGGTTCCCAACGAGCTCTACATCAACACCGCCATCAAGCATTTTTTTGGGCGCCGTGCATTGAGCCATCAAGCATTTTTCTGGCGCCGTTGCCGGGGAGTCAAGGACATCTTCACAAGGGGATTCCCTCATAACCAATCTCTTTACTTTGTTGTTTTTGTTTTGCTTAGTTTCTTTTTGCTTTGTTTGCTTGTTTTATTCTTCAAAAAAACACAAAAAAATTAGTTTTACTTACTTGCTTTCTTATTTGAAAACCCCCAAAAAAATGACTACTCTTGAGAACACTAAGTTGTGTGACTTCACTAGCACCAACAACAATGATTTTATGAGCGCACCTATTGCTCCACCTGTGGCTGAAAATACTTTCTTTGAGATGAAACCTGCTTTACTCAATCTTGTTATGAGAGAGCAATTATCTGGTATTGGTAATGAAGATGCTGCTTCCCATCTAAATAACTTTGTTGAACTTTGTGAGATGCAAAAGCATAGGGATATAGATGGTGATATTATTAAGCTGAAATTGTTTCCTTTCTCTTTGAGAGGAAAAGCTAAAGAGTGGTTGAATTCCTTAACTAGGAATAGTATTGATTCTTGGACTAAGTGCAAAGATGCTTTTATTGGAAAATACTATACTCCTGCTCAGATTATATCTATGAGAAGTGAAATAATGAAGTTTAAACAACTTGATAATGAGCATGTTGCTCAAGCTTGGGAAAGAATGAAATCTTTGGTAAAGAATAGTCCCACTCATGGACGGACTGCTTGGATGATCATCCAAACTTTTTATGCAGGATTGAACTATTCTTCAAGGAACCTATTGGATTCAGCTGCTGGAGGTACCTTTATGACCATCACTTTGGGTGTTGCAACAAAACTTTTGGACAATATGATGGTTAATTATTCTGAATGGCATACTGAGATAGCTCCACAAGGTAAGAAGGTAAATTCTGTTGAGGAAACCTCCACCTTGAGTGATAAGATTGATATTATTATGTCTATGCTTGTTAATGGGAAAGCCCATATTGATCCAAATAATGTTCCTTTAGCCTCTTTGGTTGCTCAAGAAGAGCAAGTTGATGTGAACTTCATAAGAAATAACAACTTTGGCAACAATGCTTATGGTAATAATGCTTATAGGAACGATTTTGGTAACAACAATTATAAGCCATATCCTCCCAACAAAGGTAATGCTTATGGAAATTCTTACAACAATAAGAGTGCTCCCTCTGAACTTGAAGTTATGCTTAAAGAGTTTATTAGTAAACAAACTGCTTTCAATAAAACTATTGAGGAAAAACTCTCTAATGCTGAAAGAAATATAACATATTTGGCTGAAGCTCAATCTACTTTGAATAAAATGGCTGCTAAACCTGAAACTAATGAGAATCCCTTTGCAGCTACTAATGCTATACAAGTAAGAATTGATGAAAATGTTAGACTATTAGCTGAATTACATGCTAAGTGGGAAAGAGAAGATGAAATTGCTAGAAACATTAGTGTTTCTACTATTACCACCACTAGTGTTGAGGCTAGTAATAGTTCTACTACTTTAGATGATAAAGTTGATTTTGATCTTGATTGTTGCAACATCTCTGAAGTTATTAAGTTCCTACAAAAGCTAGCTAAAAGTCCTAATGCTAGTGCTATGAACATGGCTTTTACAAAACACATTACCGATGCTCTCATAAAGATTAAAGAAGAAAAGATGAAACATAAAGCTTCTATTCCTATAAAGCAAGAAGATGGTTGGGAACCCATCATTAATATGAAAGTGAATGACTTTGATTTCAAAGCTTTATGTGATCTCGATAGTAGTGTTTCTATTATGCCTAGAAGGATTTATGATATGCTTGATTTGCCTCCTCTTGAAGATTGTTATTTGAATGTTCCACTTGATGCTAATGTTAAAAAGAAAATCATGGGGAGTCTTAATGATGTTCTTATTATGGTTAATGATTCCTATGTCCCCGTTGATTTCTATGTTTGGGATGTTGAATACAATGCTTCTTGTCCTATTACTTTGGGAAGACCTTTTCTTAGAACTGTTGGTGCCATCATTGATATGAAAGAAGGCACCATTAAATATCAACTCCCATTCAAGAAAGGTATAGAACACTTCCCTAAAAAGAGAGAAAAGATTTCTTTTGCTTCTCCTATGAAAACAAAATTTGGCCTTAATGCTTCTTCATTTGAGAACACTTGATTCTTTCTTTGGTTCTTATGCCTAACTTAAAGGCGTTAAAGAAAAGTACTTGTTGGGAGATAAACCAAGAGTTTTAGTTGAGTCTTGGAAGTTATTACCTCTGTAATAACCTCTCCTTATCCTTTTTATTTGCTTTTTGTGCCAAGAGTAACCTCTAATGAGAGTGAAGTAATGATTGGGAAAGTTGCTGTCCCGAAACAGATTTCTGTGTTTCACCGTAAAAATTCCTGAGAGAGCTCTGTAGGTCGGATTGAGCTGTAATTTTTTGTGCCTCTGACCCATATTGTTATCTAACGTTCGTTAGTTCAACACTTTTTGATTTGAGAAACATAAGGTCTTCTAAACAATTCGTCTTTACCTGTTGGTCTGTTTTGACAGATTTCTGCCATTTTCTGCATTTGCTTCTTGTTAGTTCCTTCTTGAGTTCCTTTGGGGAATTGATATTTTTGAGGGAAGTGCTACAGTAGCTAGTGTTCTAATGGAATTTTATTTGGTGTTAGAACTGAACCTTGAGACTTTTTTATCTTAACTGCACTAATGTTGCTAATGAGATTGTGTGAAGTTTTGTATGAAGGAAAATTTTCAGGTGTATGGAAGGAATGAGTAATGAGATGAAGGATGGACTAAAGCTCAAGCTTGGGGATGCCACGCATGTCACCCCAAGAAATATCCAAGAAGTACAAGCGTCAAAGCTTGGGGAGGCCCAAGGCATCCCCTTCTTCATCAATAAAAATTCCAGGTTTCTTCCAAACGCTTCAATTTTATTGTTTCGTGCACAGTTGTGTTTCTCTTGGAGCGTCTTCTTTTTCGTTTTCGTTTTGGTTTTTAGTTTGCTTAGTTTTCTTAATAAGTTGGTTGTACCCCCTCTTTCACACTTTGGTTTGCTTTGGAAAAGAGTAGGAAAGTTTATGCTTACGTGGTAAAAAGAGCTCGTTTTTGACTGTGGCCTATGCTTTGTCATGCCATGCTCGATATTGTTTTGGCTTTATGCTTAGTATTCTTTGCTGTAGCATGACTTGTTATAAACAATTGAGATTGCTTAATGTGCCTTGGATGAATCATGCATTGTTTTAGCATATTAAAGCATAGTATAGTGGTATTCTCCTTTGATGCTTTATTTGGGTTGACTTGGCGCATGCTCACACCATGTTATGACTATCTCAAGTCACCATAGCCTTTATGATCCTTTAGTTTTCAACTTGTAGTATCACTTTATGCTTTGATCAATGATGTTTTGTCGCTCTGCATGATTATGGCCATTATTGCTCTCTTAGTTTGCCGCTCCCAGTCTTTTGCTAGCCTCCACAACCAAGTATGAGTTCCACTCATACATCCAACTCCCTAAACCAAGTTATTCCAAAGAGTCACCATACCTACCTACTAGCTTATGCTATTCCAAGTATATTAATGCTTTTGTTTACCTTTCACTTGTTATGAGAAAACTAGTGATTAAAGCTCTCAGAACTTGATGGCACACTTTACTTTATTGCCTCTAATAAACTTGAACCATTGGGTCCTTCTTTGTTGTGTATATGCTTGCGCTTTATAAGTTGAAATTAGCAGAACCATGTACCATGGGGAACGCTTTCAACATTGCACTTGTACTTTGTACCCCGTTGATATTATGTTCTTTTGCTTACGGATCCCGGCGATGTGAAATAAAAGTGGAACTTGTAAGATCATGGAGTTTGTAAGTGTGTTAGAGAAACGCCTGGGCCGCTAGCCTAAGCCATGCCTAATCATGGTGGAAACTTGCAGCATCACCATAGTGATCACTCTATGAAGCATCCTCAATAAAAACCTATGCAAATAGCAAATAAAAAGATCGCTGAGATGCTCATTGTCTGCTTGCCTTGTCATTTTGATTATGGGAAAACTCCTGTATCATGTGCAAGGGGTACCCCGTTGGCGGTGCTTAATGATACACATATACTTACAATGACAAGAGCTTACTCGTGACTGAAGTTGAGTAGCATGAGGATCGGTCTTCGTAAGTAAGGGGCATGAGATTTCGGTTTATAACTTGTCAAGCATATCCTCTTAGTTGTGACACTTTAACCTTAATCACCTTCAAGATGCTTATGATAGGGGCAATGAGAGCTGAAAGCTATAAGTACCATAATTTTTGGAAGCTCTTTATGACACTTGAATCCCTACTTCCTTTTACAAAGGCTTTTCTTCCACCATTATATTGAATCTCCACCTTCTATCTTTATGCACTACTTTGAGAGCATAGTGGCCATTCTTAGTTCTATGTGCATTGTCCCAAGACTAGTTGATTGGTGCATAACTTGTTATTGCTTGTTTGAAACTATTGTATCTAGTCACTCTTATGAACTTTGAAGGTGTCCTACGCATTTATATTATCTACTCTATTGAGGGACAAGCTGAATACTTTTATGCCATGTTTTCTTAATGTGAAACAAACAAACGTCTTGCATAGCATGTTATTCATGAATCTTTTGTTTGTGCCTTTTCATGTTGTATCATAGTTTCTTTGCTTATTCCTAGAACTTTGTCTTTCATGTTATGATTGAAGTACTATGATCCCAGCTTTGAGTTTTGCAAATACTTTGATCAAGTTTTGATGGTGCATGTCACCTCAAAAATTATTTCTTTTTATCACTTACCTACTCGAGGACGAGCAGGAGTTAAGCTTGGGGATGTTGATACATTGCAAATGTATCTATAATTTTAGATGTTCCATGCTTGGTTTTATCCACTTTCTTGTGTTTTGTTCCAACTTTGGAGTACTTTTATTATGATTTTTTGGACTAACCTATTAACAAGAGCCACAGTGCCAGCTGCCTGTTTTTTGTTGTTTTTGGTTCCAGAAAAGTCAGAAAATGAATATTCTCGGAATTGGACGGGACAAAAGCCAAAGTGCCTATTTTCCTGGAAGGGATCAAGTGCCAGAATACGAGACGGAGAAGGGCTAGAGGCCGGCCACACCACCTGGCCGCGCGGCCAGGCCTGGCCCGCGCCAGGCGGTGGTCTGGCCGACCCCAGCACCCCCTCGGCCTCACCTTTCGCCTATAAGTTGCCCTCAGGACAAAAACCCTAGGGACCTGATCAAAAATTCATGAAAGAGTCTGTAGCCGCCGTCGTCTCTGTCCCTAGATCGGGGGGATCTGAAGCTCTTCTCGGCACCCTGCCGGAGAGGGGAATTCACCCTGGAGGCCTTCTTCATCACCATGCAAGCCTCCGGTGTGATGCGTGAGTAGTTCATCCTTGGACTACGGATCCATGTAGTAGCTAGATGGCTGGTTTCTCCTCCTTTGTGCTTTCATGTTTAGATCTTGTGAGCTCCGTCCATGATCAAGATCATCTTTTTGTAATTCATACATGTTGTGTTTGCGGGGATCCGATGGATATTGAGATGCTATTTCAGATTGATTATTGATTCTATCATGTCTTTGTTATTTGAGATCTTGCATGCTTTCTGTTGTTAGTAGCTATCTTGGCCAAGTAGATTCTAGCAACTCCAAGAGTTAGTATTTATGCTCGATAGTGGGTTCATGCCTCTGGTAATCCGGGGAAGTGACAGAAATCTCTAAGGTACTAGATGTGCTGTTGCTACTAGGGAGAAAACAACGATGTTGGATGGCAGTCTATGTATTATGTTGTAATGCCCAATCAAGTCTCAAGGGAGTCAAGACGAGTAGTATATGCGTGTATGCTTTCTCGGTGTTTGTCAATTGCCCCGCTGTTTGTTCACCCAACATGTTATCTATCTAAGGAGAGCCACCTCTAGTGAACTATGGATCCCGGTCCTTTACTTTACATACAATCTACAATCTTTTACTGCTTTGTGTTTACTTTCTGCAAACTTTTACTTCTATCCATTCGATACGTTTAATCCTTTGTTTTCCACAAAACACGGTGAGATTGACAACCTGATCGCAAGTTGGGGACAAAGTTCTGTGGTTGTGTTGTGCAGGTCTCCACGTTGCTACTAGCACCGGTAGTGCGCCCTGCCAAAGCTCAGCTAGTAACACCTTTGAGGTGTTTCCTTGCTCCTACTGGTTCGATTAAACCTTGGTTTCATAACTGAGGGAAACTTGCTGCTGTGCTCATCATACCTTCCTCTTGGGGTTCCCAACGAGCTCTACATCAACACCGCCATCAAGCATTTTTCTAGGCGACGTGCATTGAGCCATCAAAGGTCAAGCTTGGGGATGCCACCCATGTCACCCGAGGAATATCCAAGAAGTACAAGCGTCAAATCTTGGGGATGCCCAAGACATCCCCTTCTTCATCAATAAAAATCTCAGGTTCTTCCAAACACTTCATTTTTATTGTTTCATGCATAGTTGTGTTGTTCTTGGAGCGTCTTCTTTTTCGTTTTCATTTTCATTTACTTGGTTTTCATAGTTTTCTAAACTTGGCGTACAACTAATGCTCTCTAAGGGTTTCAAGGATGGTTCTCAGGTGTAACTCATGGTCTTCTTCTGACTTGGAATAGATTAGAATATCGTCGATAAACACAACGACAAACTTATCCAGAAAGTTCATAAAAATCTTATTCATGAGATTCATGAAATAAGCGGGGGCATTAGTTAATCCAAAATACATGACTGTATACTCATACAATTCATATCTGGTGGTAATGGTGGTCTTTGGGATATCCGTTGCACGAATCTTGAGTTGATGATAACCAGTTCTAAGATCAATCTTAGAAAACACTCTGGCACCAGTCAACTGGTCAAACAGATCCTCTATCTTTGGCAGTAGGTACTTGTTCTTGATGGTGACATCATTCAGCTTCCGGTAATCCGTACACAAACGGTTACCTCCATCTTTCTTATCCACAAACAGAACAGGTGATCTCCATGGCGATGCGCTTAGTTGAATCAGACCTTTCTCTAGCATAGCATCCAGTTGCTTCTTCATCTCCACTAATTTCGATGGGTTCATACTATAAGGTCGCTGAGCTATGGGTCCAGTTCTAGGAATTAGTTCAATAATGAACTCGATATCCCGATCTTGGGGCATACCGGGCAATTCATCTGGGAACACGTTAGGGTATTCATAGACTACTCTGACTTGGTCAATGGTTGGTTGGGCTAGACTCTTGTTGCATTTGAATTGACGGGGCAAGGTCTCAAATACATGCTCTACTGATACTCCAGAGCTACTGGTCATGGTTATGGCTTTGTTGGCACAGTTGATCAATCCTTTATGTTTCGACATCTAATCCATTCCTAGTACTACTTCCAAACCTTTGGTTCCAAGTACTATTAGATTGGCATACAAATCTATTCCATGGATTCTGATAGGTACAGCCTTGCAAATTTTTCTAGCTTTGGTGGTTGAACCAGATATTTGAACTATCATAACATGCTTCAATTTTGTTGGTTGAATCTTACTAGTGCATGAAAATTCTTTTGTAACAAATGAGTGCGATGCTCCAGAATCAAACAACACTCTTGCAAGTACCGAGTTAATAGAAAACATACCCAACACGACATCAGGCGCTTCCTGAGCTTCTTCCACATTCGTGTGGAACAGACGGCCGTTGCGGTTGAGCGAATTCCCTAGGGCAAATCTCCTTCCAGGCTCAACATGGCGTTGCTGCTGAGCGGCTGCATTCACATTGGTGGCTGATGCAAGCTTGTTGGGGAACTCATTGGAGTAGTGACCCTTGAGTCCACATTCAAAGCAAGTAGTCTGGGACTTGTCTTTGGCTGCAATAGGCACATCATTGCTTCCAGTCCTTGGGGCAGTATTGTTGTTGTTGTTGGACATGGGCGGTGTGCGGTTGAAGTTATAGGAGTTGCCAGGGTTGTTATTGTGATTTCCTCCTGACTTCAGGTTTCCTCCACTACGATTGGGATAGCTTGGACGAGACATCGAGGGTCTGTTGTTTCTTGGGTCATATCTTGCAGATGGGTTGGGATGATACTTCTGGGTATTGTGGGATCCATTCTGGTGCATCATGCGACACTTGCGGTTGTCATTGGATTGGTTGATCTTCCCTTCCATCTGAATGGTAGAGTCTACTAGCTCTTCTAGGTCCCCAAAACGGATGTTGACTAACACAGTCTGCATCTCATCATGTAATCCATTCAGGAACCTTTCCTTCTTCTTGGCTTCAGTGTTAATCTCATCAAGGGTATATCTAGCTAATGACAAAAATTTGTCATGGTACTCAACTACCGTCATCCTTACTTGATTCAGTTCCCTGAACTCATCTCTCATCCTGGTGACCAAACCTTATGGCACATGGGTGCGGCTAAACTTGATCTTGAATGCTTCCCAAGTCATCATTTGACCGTCGTTCAAGGTACGGGTGCTATTCCCCCAGGCTCGTGCATCTCCTGCCAGATAGTGGGTGGCAAACAGTACATTCTCATTGGCTTCAACTCCTGCGACCTCCAGATTGTTCTCCATGGTTTGCAGCCAGTCATCAGCATCTAAGGGATCCTGAGATTTGTTAAAGATAGGTGGGTTGGTGATCTTGGTTTCCATGGCCTTGGTTATTGTGGGCCATCTGAGCTATCTGTTGAAGAGTGGCTAGGTTGGCTTGGTGTTCAGCTCTACTAGCTTCACGGTCAGAAACTAGCATTTGCAGAATCTGCAACATTGGGTCCTGAGGTGAGCTGCTTCCTCCGGGGTTTCCATGAGTCATCTGAAGATTGAGATAGATAATGAGATAAGAGGGAAATTTCTAAGGTTCATGGTTTTGTTTCAAAAGCTTTAAACTTTGAGTTTGACTCTGGTTTTGCAAACTAACAACTTCCTCTCATTCATTCATTCATTCATTCGTTCATTCATTCATTCATTCAAAGCACACAATACAAACACACACCACACACAAATAGAAAATAAATGGTTTTAAGAACCATTCTGTGAAACTACGATACTTTGGGACCGGTACAATTCATTCCTACGGTAGTGATCAAGTGCATCTAATCATCATCAATGAAGTCGGAATCATCATCATCGGTGTGGAACTCCATGGCATCATCCTCCAGGTAGTCGTTGTCATCACTGAGGTAAGAGTAAAGATCTCCCTAGATATCTTCACCTTCCTCCTCCTCCTTTACTTCAAGCTGGATTTCTTGTTCAAGGATGGTCTTCTCGGGAGCGGCCACCTTCTTGCGAATACGATTGATGATGTGATCCTTCTTCTCACGCTGACGACAAAGTGATTGGCGATCCTTGGCTAGGAGGGCGATGGTCTGTTCCTTCTTGACGGCAATGGCAAGGTTGTGGTTGGTGTAGGCACGAGCATTGTCCAACTCCTTCTGCCTATCATACAGCATGACGTCAAGATTGTCCACCTAGTGCTTCAGCTCTGGGTGTCCTGGCATCTCCAATGGCATTCCCATAGAATCACGCCATGCAAAGTGAGCAAAGCGAGTTCCCTGGATCAAGTTGATGTTTTGTCCACATAGACGGGCAAGAGCTTCATGCATAGCCATGTCTAATCCATCTAGCCAGTTGTTCTCCCGCAAGGTGAATTGGATCTTCTCAAAAGTGGGTGCTTCCATCTTGCCTCTGAGATCTGCAACTATCAGTCATTGTAGATCTCCTCCTATGTGATTGTTGAGTTGTGCCCAGAAGAATTCTAGATGTGGGCTCTCAAGATACTCTGACAGTGCATCAAGATCCCTCTCAAAGATCAGTTAGCCTTTGTTGCCCAGCTAGTAGAACTTGCAATATTGAACTTCCATCTATAAGAATTTAGGATGAGTAAGTTAGTGAGGTGATCAAGTGTGTCAAATTTTATGTAGGAATGCAAGAATTTTTTTGAGGACATGATTATTTTTGAGAGAATCAAGGATAAGAGTGGGAATAGGTATTCATAAATACTCACTTCTTTTGTTTTGAAACTAAGTTTTTGTTCGTACGTCCATTCTAACTAGGGTCTCCTATGGTCAGGATGGCTCTGATACCAACTTGTCAACACCCGGATTTTTAATCCCAAATGCATGTTATGCCATACCTCACAATCCCATGATTACCATTTTTGCGAGACATAACAAATTGGATATCACAGTTCATCATCCATTACAAACCATAATAAGGTTTTACAACAAATAAAGGATCTCATGATCCAGTCTTAATACAAATCAAGCAGCGGAATAGAAACGTAGTAGGGGCTCCATCTTCAAAGTCACAGGCAAATGCTGACTATGGGAGATGATCCTAGTTGTCGTAGATTTCCCGCTGTCCATCGTCCTGGTAGTCCTCCTCATAGTCTAGCCACGGGAATAGCCAGGGACAAAGCCATGAGTACTCTTTAGGTACTCGCAAAGTATCACTAACAAGTAAGGTAGTTCTAATAGGAAACTTAAGCTCTAGGTTTATTTGCAAAAGCCAGGTTTATCTAAACTGAGTTTAGAAGTAAAGAAAACTAAGTTAATGTTCTAAATCACTTAAGTGGGAACCTAGTTTTCATATTCAGAACCCTGTTGTGGTCAAGTCAAAGTCATAGTTCACTTCACAAGTCATTTTGAAAATATCTGATGACGGAACAGTATGGCCACTCCAACTGTCCATGACCGTGGACACGGCTATTCGAATAGTTTGACACTCTGTAGAGGTGGTACACTTTCACCACAAAATTCGATACATCCATCAGGGATAACCCTGAATCATCATACTTTGTATGCGGATAATCAATCATAACCTTTCCTTTACACACTCTAGTATAGGCACCTCCCCTATGAGCTTGTCCTCCCAGCCATGGCCATCTGCCATCCTGGGCACTGCATAGGTGGACAATTCACACTCACGAGGTAGCCTCAGCTCAAACCTCTTACGCGAGGGAACCCATACTAAGGCATATAAACTTCCGGCTAAGCCCTACCCAATTCAGGTATTGTGGTTGTACGGTAAAATTGGAATGGTATCGCATCCAAACCCAACCATCCATTTTTATAAGGGGCTAAGGCTCATGCCTCAACATTTTCATCATCAAATCCTTTGGTGTTTCTCAACACATGTCAAAACATTTCAATAGAATGACTCATCATTCCAAGGTTTTCATAATCATTTTCACCAAGTATTCCCATCTAAGAGCATCTCCACTCGCAACCCCCAATTTAACCCCGACGTAAGACCTTATGGGGGGCGCCGGCGCAAAAGCCGGCTATGGGGGAGCCGATCTCCAGCCGTAACCCCCAAATCGGCCCGCAAATTAAAAATTTGAAATTCAAACAACAACAAAAATATGGCGGGTAGAATGGCCGATCGCCGATCGCATAGCCTAACATAGCATAAATAGTCTTACAAAACAATGTCTCGACGATCACATCGTCACAAATCACTGCAAATCATCATAGTCTAGTGATCAAAAGAAGCCACACCGGCATCACAAAGCATAGCGGCGCATCAGACGGCGGCGGCGGCATCGATGACCGGCAGGGGAGTGCCTGTCGCCGGTGCACTCGCAGGTGCTGGGGTAGTTGACGCCGCAGGTGATGGCGAAGTGGATGCCACAAGTGCTGGGGTAGTGGATGACGGTGGACCTCGGACCTCGTACAGGATCACGGTGCGCTGGGCCTCCCATCATGCCCGCACGTCGGCATCCATGTCCCTGGTGTCGACCATGAGGATCAATAGGTCCTGCCTCCTCTTCTTCGTGGCCACATTGGCCTTGATCAGCTCGAGCTTGGCGTCCTGCCTCTCGATGACCGACGCCCACCTAACCGCGGAAACCTCCTCCATCTTGGCGGCCTACTCCACCCTCTCGGCAGCGTGCAAGGCGGCATCCGCCATGCAGGCCATGATCGAGCTGTGCAGTTTCTCGATGGCCAGCGCGGCATCCCTCGTCGCCTTGGCCTTCTTTTGCCCGATCGTACGGCCTCCCGAGGAGAGAGCTGGCAGCGTGTCGGGGTCATACTTGCCCTTGGCGAGCGACGTGCGCGTCTTGGTCCACTTGTCGCACGTCTCGATCCTGGCGAACACATGGATGAACTTGAACTTGACGTCATCGTTGTCCTCGCGGTAGGCGGTGATCATGGCGCGCATCTACGAAAGCAATGCAATGCAGCGAACAAACAACCGTGATCAATGGCCGGCGACCCAACACAAGGCTACGATGGACAGTGGACACGGTGGGTTCACTTACTTGGTCCTCGAAGTTGGTGCTGCTGACATGGACAGGGCGCACCTCCTCCATGATGCCATGCCACTTGTTGCAAGCATGCTGGATCATGTGTCAGCGGTATGACATGCCGGAGTCATTGCGGTCATGGTACAAGTCCTTGAAGTAGGGGTCCAAGAGCTGTCGCTCATCATATGCCGCCTTGACACGCAGCCAGTAGGCCTCAGAGCTCTGGTTCGCGCGGTGAAGGGGTCGATGCTGACCGATTTCCAAGCCTCGACAAGGCACTCGTCCTCCCGTGAGCTCCACTTCGGGTCGCGGACGCTGTTCTTCTTGTTCTTAACCACAGGAACCACCTCGGGCACCGGCGCGGGCGCCTCCTCATCCTCGTCCTCGGCGAACGCGTATGCCTCATTCTCCTAGGGTACTTGGCTATCGTCATAGCCGTCGTAGGACTCCGCCTCCCCCATGCGTGTAGAACGGTGGTAGCCCCCCACCGTTGATCTTGTCGGTCATGATGGCGTCAGTGCCTAGCATCGTTTCGTCCAGCACCCCATGGCTGCCGCCGCTGCTAATAGCGGTGGTGGGCATACCGCCGTGGAAGAGGGGGCGGCGGAGAGCAGGAGATGCGGCCAGGTTGGGTGTACCTTGGCGGAAGGTATTGGGGTTGAAGATGGCGTTGAGGTCGACGACGCTAAAGGCATTGGGGTTGAAGCTGCCGCCCGCGTCGAGTGGCCTGCACGGCGAGAAGCGAGATAGCTTGGGTGTACCCTAGCTGTCCTAGGACATCGGGCCAGCCTGGGTTATTGCCGAAGACGGCGACGGTGACGAGACGCTCCCTTGGCTCCCCCACGCGTGCGGGGGGAAGCTCGGTATGCTCGCCATGTGGTCGGCTCTCTGCGCCATGAGTACCTTCGCGGCCAGAGCCTCCGAGGCCTGTTTCTTCCTCGCCCTGAGCTCTCTCTACCGGCGGCTGGTGTTCTCGACCTGCCGGCGCTACAGGTCGAACGCCCACTCCGCGTTCGTCATCCCCTCCAGCCGCTCCTTCTCTGACTTGCCCCTCTTCTTCGCCGGCGGCACTGCTGTAGTCGCGCGGGGAGCGGCATACTTCTTCGGTGGCATGGTGGCGCGATTTGGTCTGTGCTGGGGAAATGGCGGGAGTGGGAGGCGAGGCGGGATGGTTGGGGGGAGGTAAGGGCTAATTTTGGAGGGAACCGGCGCAAATTTTGGTAGGAAAAGGGAATAATTTCAACTAGGTCGCCTACAAGGCTGGCCCGCCAAACTTTTCCCCGCCCTCCGGCGCCCCCGCTAGCCCCCCTTGGAATTGGGTTTCGACCGGGCGCGTCGGGTAAATTGAGCGCGCGCGCTAGCACCAAATCCAAATTGGGGGACGCGGTTGGGGCCAAAAATTGGCGCCAGCGGCCCTCAAAGTCCTTTGGGGGGCCTTTGAGGGCCACGAGTGGAGATGCTCTAAAGTGATCAACTTTTATGCTTAGCACTAGCCACTAAAGTTAAGAGTGTTCACTAATGAGGGGTGCTAATCTTCAATCTCATGCCATAGAATGACATCCAAGTATAACTAGTTAGGCCTAGTTTTATACTCTTTATGTTATCTATACTATCTTTCCAACACTCACATAGCACTAACTAAAAGTAAAGTACTTTGGTAAAGTAAAGAATAAAGCTTGCAAGTAAAACTTGGGAATGGTATAATCAAAATTGCATCACTAAGAATGCCTAATGCATCTTGCATAGTGATGGCATAGTTCTAGCTTGCCAGTAATAGCTTGCCTTGAGTGGTGCAGTGATTGAAGTTCTCTTCTTCTTCGTCTTGGTAGTACTCCTTGATACATTGCAAATGTATCTATAATTTTTGATGTTCCATGCTTGGTTTTATCCACTTTCTTGTGTTTTGTTCCAACTTTGGAGTACTTTTCATATGATTTCTTGGACTAACCTATTAACAAGAGCCACAGTGCCAACTGCCTGTTTTCTGCTGTTTTTGGTTCCAGGAAAGTCAGAAAATGAATATTCTCGGAATTGGACGGGACAAAAGCCAAAGTGCCTATTTTTCCAGAAGTGATCAAGTGCCAGAATACGAGACGGAGAAGGGCTAGAGGGCGGCCACACCACCTGGCCGCGCGGCCAGGCCTGGCCCGCGCCAGGGGGTGGTGTGGCCAGCCCAGGCACCCCCTCGGCCTCTCCTTCCGCCTATATATTGCCCTCGGGACAAAAACCCTAAGTACCCGATCAAAAATCCATGAAAGAGTCTGTAGCCGCCGTCATCTCCATCCCTAGATCAGGAGGGATCTGAAGCTCTTCCCAGCACCCTGCCGAAGAGGGGAATTCACCCTGGAGGCCTTCTTCATCACCATGCAAGCCTCCGGTGTGATGCGTGAGTAGTTCATCCTTGGACTACGGATCCATGTAGTAGCTAGATGGTTGGTTTCTCCTCCTTTGTGCTTTCATGTTTAGATCTTGTGAGCTCCATTCATGATCAAGATCATCTATTTGTATCATACATGTTGTGTTTGCAGGGATCCGATGGATATTGAGATGCTATTTCAGATTGATTATTGATTCTATAATGTCTTTGTTATTTGAGATCTTGCATGCTTTCCGTTGTTAGTAGCTATCTTGGCCAAGTAGATGCTAGCAACTCCAAGAGTTAGTATTTATGCTCGATAGTGGGTTCATGCCTCTGGTAATCTGGGGAAGTGACAGAAATCTCTAAGGTACTAGATGTGTTGTTGCTACTAGGGAGAAAACAACAATCCTTTGTTCATAGAACAATCATATTGTTTACTTTACACGCAGTTCGTAAAGCAATAATCCGTTGCTTGCAACTTAATACTTGAGGGGGTTCGGATGATAACCTGAAGGGGTATTACTAGTCATAGATGCAGTTGGATGGCGGTCTATGTATTATGTTGTAATGCCCAATCAAGTCTCCAAGGAGTCAAGATGATTAGTATATGCATGTATTGCTTTCTCGGTGTTTGTCAATTGCCCCGCTGTAATTTGTTCACCTAGCATGTTATCTATCTTAAGGAGAGCCACCTCTAGTGAACTATGGATCCCAGTCCTCTTTCTTTACATACAATCTACAAACTGTTTACTTTTTGTGTTTACTTTTTGCAAACTTTTACTTATTTCCATTCGATACATTTAATCCTTTGTTTTCCGCAAAACACTGTGGTTGTGTTGTGCAGGTCTCCACGTTGCTACTAGCACCGGTAGTGCGCCCTGCCAAAGCTCAGCTAGTTACACCTTTGAGGTGTTTCCTTGCTCCTACTGGTTTGATTAAACATTGGTTTCATAACTGAGGGAAACTTGCTGCTGTGCTCATCATACCTTCCTCTTGGGGTTCCCAACGAACTCTACATCAACACCACGCACCAAGCACTTTTCTGGGCGCCGTGCATTGAGCCATCAAGCGATTTTCTGGCGCCGTTGCCGGGGAGTCAAGGACATCTTCACAAGGGGAGTCCCTCATAACCAATCTCTTTACTTTGTTGTTTTTGTTTTGCTTAGTTTCTTTTTGCTTTGTTTGGTTGTTTTGTTATTCAAAAACACAAAAAATAGTTTTACTAGTTTGCTTCTTTATCAAAAACACACAAAAAAATTTAAGTCTCCTATAGTTGTTGGTCTATTATTGCCTTGCTTTGTCATGCTTCCTATAAATGGTTGGTTTCTTTGAAACTGAATCTTGTTGGCATGGTGGGTTCACGGAAGAACAAAAATATTATTATAAGGAACACCGCTTGTCACAAAAAGGGAAACACTTATGGGAACAAATTGATAAATTGAATACCATTGCTAGAAACGTGTGCTCTACTTACAATGTTATTTATTGCTTTGATAAATCTTGTTGCTGTAGGAGGTATAAACACCTCCCTTTTCAATGTGAGTATAATGATAATGTTACCATATCTTCTTATCGTAAGGGAAATTATGACTTTTATGATGTGGAACAAATTGAAGAATTTATTGCTTGGAAGGGTGCATTCGAACTAGCTTATTTGCTTGAAAATACTGATGATGCACCTTATAAATATGAGGTTTATGATATACTTCAATTTTGCTTTGATAACTACATGGAAGAAAATGGCTATATTCTTGAATAACTTAATAGATGCTCTCCACCAATGGAAGAGACTAATGCCTTGCAAGAGCCTATGGAAGAAGAAATTGCTGAAACTAGAAGCTTATTGGATGAAAAAGAGGAGGAGAGTGATGATCAAGAGGAGGAAGAATGGATCCACCCATCCCTACCTTCTAATGAGAGTAACTCTTTACCCCTTATATTTGATTGTCCCCCATGCTTACCAAAGGAGGACAAATGTCATGTTCCTGAGGATTCTTTTGAAAATGTTTATAATAAAGCTCTAGTGTTTGTAGATCATGAAAAGAATGCTTTATGTGATAGTTATATTGTTGAGTTTATTCATGAGGCTACTGAATATTATTATGAGAGAGGAAAATATGGTTGTAGAAGTTTTCATGGTATTGAAACACCTCTCTATGTGCTGAAAGTTTTGAAGTTATTCTCGTTTTATCTTCCTATGCATGTCACTTTGTTCTTTGTGAATGTATTTGCATACGAGATTCCTATGCATAGGAAGAGGGTTAGACTTAAATGTGCTTTGAATTTGCTTTTTGATGCTCTCTTTTACTTCAATTCATATTTCCTATGTGAGCATCTTCTCAAAATTTTCATGCCAAACTTAAAGGCGTTAAAGAAAAGTACTTACTGGGAGATAACCCAAAGTTTTAGATGAGTGTTAGAAGTTATTACCTCTGTAATAACCTCTCCTTATCCTTTTTATTTGCTTTTTGTGCCAAGAGTAACCTCTAATGAGAGAGAAGTAATGATTGGGAAAGTTGCTATCCCGAAACAGATTTCTATGCTTCACCTTAAAAATTCGTGTAAAATCTCTGAACGTCTTTTTGAGGCGTGAATTTTTGTGCTTCTGCCCCAGGTTGTTATCTAACTTTCGTTAGTTCAACACTTTTTCATTTGAGCAACAGAAGGTCTTCGAAAAAATTCGTATTTACCTTCTGGTCTGTTTTGACAGATTTCTGCCATTTTCTACATTTGCTTCTTGTTAGTTCCTTCTTGAGTTCTTTTGGGAAATTGAGCTTTTTGAGGGAAGTGCTACAGTAGCTAGTGTTCTAATGGAAGTTTATTTGGTGTTAGAACTGAACCTTAAGACTTATTTATCTTAAGTGTACTAATGTTGCTAATAAAGATTGTGTGAAGTTTTGTATGAAGGAAAAATTTCAGGTGTATGGAAGGAATGAGTAATGAGATGAAGGATGGACTAAAGCTCAAGCTTGGGGATGCCACGCGTGTCACCCCAAGAAATATCCAAGAAGTACAAGCGTCAAAGCTTGGGGATGCCCAAGGCACCTCCTTCTTCATCAATAAAAATTCCAGGTTTCTTCCAAACGCTTCATTTTTATTGTTTCATGCACAGTTGTGGTTTTCTTGGAGCGTCTTCTTTTTTGTTTTCGTTTTGGTTTTTAATTTGCTTTGGTTTGCTTAGTTTTCTGAATAAATTGGTTGGACCCCCTCTTTCATACATTGGTTTGCAAATAGTTTGGTTTGGTTTGGAAAAGAGTAGGAAAGTTCATGCTTATGTGGTAGAAAGAGCTGGTTTTTGACTGTGGCCTATGCTTTGTCATGCCATGCTTGATATTGTTTTGGATTTATGCTTAGTATTATTTTCTGTAGCATGACTTGTTATAAACAATTGAGATTGCTTAATGTGCCTTGGATGAATCATGCATTGTTTTAGCATATTAAAGCATAGTATAGTGGTATTCTCCTTTGATGCTTTGTTTGGGTTGACTTGGCGCATGCTCACACCATGTTTTGACTATCTCAAGTCACCATAGCCTTTATGATCCTTTAGTCTTCGACTTGCAGTATCACTTTATGCTTTGATCAATGATGTTTTGTCGCTCTGCATGATTATGGCCATTATTGCTCTCTTAGTTTGTCGCTCCCAGTCTTTTGCTAGCCTCCACAACAAAGTATGAGTTCCACTCATGCATCCAACTCCCTAAACGAAGTTATTCCAAAGATTCCACGATACCTACCTATTATCATATGCTATTCCAAGTATATTCATGCTTTTGTTTACCTTCCAAATTAAACTTGTTATGAGAAAACTAGTGATTAAAGCTCTCACAAACTTGATGGCACACTTTACTTTACTTGCCCTTAATAAACTTGAACCATCGTGTCTTCTATGTTGTATATGCTTACACTTATTTGTCGGGAATTAGTAGAACCATGCTTTCATGGGGAACGCTTTCAACACTGCACTTGGTACTTGTACCTAGTTGATATCATGCTCTTTTGTATATGGATGTCGTCGGTGTGAAATGAAAGGGGAGCTTGTAAGTCCATGGAGTTATGTATATGTGTTAGAGAAACGCCTGGGCCGCTGGTCTAATCCATGCTGACATGGTGGAAACCTGCAGCGTAACTGTAATGAGCTGTCTATGAAGCATTCTTCTTATAAAAAAGAGTCCTATATTGAGAAAAAAAGAGAAAAAGAGAAAAAAAGAGATACTATGAAAAGAGGAAAGAGAGAAAAAAGCACCATATTCCCATGGTAAATAAGAAGAATGCTGAGATGCTTGTTGTCTGCTTGCCTTGTCATTTTGATATGGGGATTCTTCCGTATCATCGGGCAAGGGGTACGCCGTTGGCGGTTCTCAATGATACACATGTACTTACGATGACAAGAACTTACAGGTGACTAAACTTGAGTAGCATGAGAAGCGACCCTCGTATACAAGGGACATGAGATTTCTGACTTATACTTCGTCAAGCATGTACACCATAGTTTGTTCACTTTAACCTTAATCACTTCAAGATGCCTATGATAGGGGGAATGAGAGCTGAAAGCTATAAGTACCATAATTTTTGGAAGCTCTTTATGAGACTTGAATCCCTACTTCCTTTTACAAAGGCCTTTCTTCCACCATTATATTGAGTCTCCACCTTCTATCTTTATGCACTTACTTTGAGAGCATAGTGGCCATTCTTAGTTCTATGTGCATTGTCCCAAGACTAGTTGATTGATGCATACTTTGATATTACTTGTTTTAAACTATTGTATCTAGTCACTCTTATGAACTTTGAAGGTGTCCTATGCATTTATATTTGCTACTCTATTGAGGGACAAGCTGAATACTATTATGCTATGTTTTCTTTATGTGAAACAAACAAACGTCTTACAAAGCATTGTTATTCATGAATCTTTTGTTTGTGCCTTTTCATGTTGCATCATAGTTTCTTTGCTTATTGTTAGAACTTTGTCTTTCATGCTATGTTGAAGTACTATGATCCTAGCTTTCAATGTTTTACAAATACTTTGATCAAGTCTTTGATGGTGCATGTCGCCTCAAAAATTATTCTTTCTTTTTTATCACTTACCTACTCGAGGACGAGCAGGAGTTAAGCTTGGGGATGTTGATACATTGCAAATGTATCTATAATTTTTGATGTTCCATGCTTGGTTTTATCTACTTTCTTATGTTTTGTCCACACTTTGGAGTACTTTTCATATGATTTCTTGGACTAACCTATTAACAAGAGCCACAGTGCCAGCTGCCCGTTTTCTGCTGTTTTTTCTTCCAGGAAAGTCAGAAAATGAATATTCTCAGAATTGGACGGGACAAAAGCCAAAGTGCCTATTTTCCCGGAAGTGATCAAGTGCCAGAATATGAGACGGAGAAGGGCCAGAGGGCGGCCACACCACCTGGCCGCGCCACCAGGCCTGACCCGCGCCAGGGGTGGTGTGGCCAGCCCAGGCACCCCCTCGGCCTCTCCTTCCGCCTATATATTGCCCTCGGGACGAAAACCCTAAGTACCTGATCAAAAATCCACGAAAGAGTCTGTAGCCGCCATCATCTCCATCCCTAGATCGGGAGGGATCTGAAGCTCTTCCCGGCACCCTGCCAGAGAGGGGAATTCACCCTGGAGGCCTTCTTCATCACCATGCAAGCCTCCGGTGTGATGCGTGAGTAGTTCATCCTTGGACTACGGATCCATGTAGTAGCTAGATGGCGGGTTCTCCTCCTTTGTGCTTTCATGTTTAGATCTTGTGAGCTCGGTTCATGATCAAGATCATCTATTTGTAATTCTGCATGTTGTGTTTGCGGGGATCCGATGGATATTGAGATGCTATTCCAATTGATTATTGATTCTATCATGTCTTTGTTATTTGAGATCTTGCATGCTTTCCGTTGTTAGTAGCTATCTTGGCCAAGTAGATGCTAGCAACTCCAAGAGTTAGTATTTATGCTCGATAGTGTGTTCATGCCTCCGGTAATCTGGGGAAGTGACAGAAATCTCTAAGGTACTAGATGTGTTGTTGCTACTAGGGAGAAAACAACAATCCTTTGTTCATAGAACAATCGTATTGTTTACTTTACGCAGTTCGTAAAGCAATAATCTGTTGCTTGCAACTTAATACTGGAGGGGGTTCGGATGATAACCTGAAGGGGGATTATTAGTCATATATGCAGTTGGATGGCGGTCTATTATTATGTTGTAATGCCCAATCAAGTCTCAAAGGAGTCAAGATGATTAGTATATGCATGTATTGCTTTCTCGGTGTTTGTATTTGTTCACCCAACATGTATCTATCTTAAGGAGAGCCACCTCTAGTGAACTATGGATCCCTGTCCTCTTTCTTTACATACAATCTACAAACTGTTTAGTATTTGTGTTTACTTTCTGCAAAGTTTTACTTCTTTCCATTCGATACGTTTAATCCTTTGTTTTGTGCAAAACACGGTGAGATTGACAACCTCATCGCAAGTTGGGGACAAAGTTCTGTGGTTGTGTTGTGCAGGTCTCCACGTTGCTACTAGCACCGGTAGTGCGCCCTACCAAAGCTCAGCTAGTAACACCTTTGAGGTGTTTCCTTGCTCCTACTGGTTTGATTAAACCTTGGTTTCATAACTGAGGGAAACTTGCTGCTGTGCTCATCATACCTTCCTCTTGGGTTCCCAATGAGCTCTACATCAACACCACGCACCAAGCACTTTTCTGGGCGCCATCACTCCTCCTCCTCATATCCGGGGTCAGTACTATCGTCTTTAAATAAATACGAGGTACCCAATCACCAAACAATTCTTAACTACTTCTACTTAGCACACTAAGGCTCACACTTGATGATCTAGCATCATCACAATCATCACATGGAATAAATACTTAGTTTTATTTATCTTATTTTAGAAAAGTAATTTCTACTCTTTGAAAATAATTAAGATTTAATATTCTCCAACTAAAATAGGGGATCATGTTGACACATGTCATCACCACATATTCTAATACATGGGAATGTGATTTAAAGTGTTGGTCACATTTTATTAACTTTAAGATTATCACTTAATAGATTTAAAATAACTAGAAATGCCATAATAGCATTCTTTTGGTACTAGTCCAATGTCACTGCATGCAAACCTAAATGTTTTTACATATTCAGATAGATCTTATCAAATGTGATTTTTGAGAGTTGGAATCAACTCAAAAGCATTTATGGTTGATTTTCTTAAAATGTTTGAAGTTGCAAAAGTCTCTATCTTATTATTTTTACTATATATTATTTCTAACTCCAAATGATTTAAATCCAACGGGCTTGGATAGATAATTTAAATAGCTTTCTAACAAAATTTGAATCATGCAATTTGGTTCAGTGAAACTTTCTGAATTGAATTTTGAATCTATGGATAGAATATGGTTTTAACTAAATTGGAAAATACTAATTTGAACTCACTGGGCTGCGCGGGAAACTAAACGGGTGGCCCAACTGCACTGCATGGGCGCAGCAGGCTGCTGACAGAGTGGGTCCACCAGTCAACGAGTCTATCTACGCGAAGTGGTATCTGCGAATCTGAGCCCTACGATCGAAATCTAATCTAACGGTCGAGAGTCATTGTCGACGACGAACAGCTCCGGCAAGGATTTTAACCTAACGTGGCGGTGGGGGTCCGGCAAGGCTCACCTAGGCTCCAACTAGGGTCGACGATGGGGGCGAATGGCCTTGTCGTGGACGGCGGTTCGAATGGCAGTCATGGTAGCTCCTGGGGCGGCTTCAATCAACGACGCCCTTCTCCTCCTGCAGCGGCGGGGTCCGGCCAAATTCTGGCAAATGAGAGCTTGCCTTGCTCTAGGGAATGGTGAGGGAGGATCAATGAGGAGTGGTGAGGGTGTTGGTGTGGCGAATGGAGGCGGGGAAGGCCTCCACTTATACTATGGTGAGGGGACCGAACGGCGTGAGCTCGAGCTCGTCGTTGACGACGCTACAGGCGGCTAGCTGCGCGGCTGAGGCTAGGGGACGGTGCCGCCTTCCCTAGCGGTCGTTGCTGGCTTAATGGCTAAGCACGGGGCAGGCTAGGTTGGTCGGGAGCATGCGACACTCTACGCAGACGCGGTGGTGTCTGTGACGACGTACGGGATCTACGGGTCGCATGACGGCGAACGGGGGTGTCTGGGCGGTGGTGGCAATCATGGCGAGTGGGCGCGTGCGCGGAGAGGGTGAGGCGCAGTCTGTGCGAGGCGGTCGGCTACGGTGAGCTGGCACGCTCTAGGCACGACGCATAGACATGGAGCACGACGTAGCTAGGGTGATCCAAGGCTCTCCTGTGGTCGTGGCTTGGACATGGGGTGGCGGTGGACTGCGGCGTGCCTGGTGCGCATCGTGGGAGAGGGCGGTGTGGCTTCTGGCGTGCTGTCCACTGTCGGCCGCCGACGACCATATTCGGGGAGTGCGACACTGGTGCACAATGGCTAAGGTGGGGATGGTCTGGTGTTGCTCTACACTAGGGGAGACAAGGGAGTGAAGAGGAGACCAAATGGTCGACGGATTACTGCTTAAACAGTGAAGTTAGGCAATAGATGTTTTGTGTCTGCAAGGTGTTTGTTGTTATGGCCGCAAGAAATAAAGTTTGAATTTTTTGAATCAAATTTTGTGAGTGATATATACTTAAGCTTGGTACTATATGATTTCTTGGAGAAGTCAAGTGGAAATGGTTTGATAGGTTTTTGAAAAAGTGTGATCTTACCATATGAACTAGATTCAATTTTCAACTGTCTATTAAATTGATTTGGAAAATGTTTTTGTAAGTTTGTAAGGTGGGCCTGGATACACTTTTACTTGGTCTAGCAAGGGGTGAAAGAAGTAGAATTGTTTCTGTTAGAATTTCTCTTCTAGGAACACTCAAAGTGACCTAGTGGTTAACTTTGGTCAAAATGACCATTTGATCTTTTTATTCATATTTGATTTCTTTTTCTTTTGATTTTTTTTGTAATTGGCTTAGCTGATGTAGCATTCACCTTTAAATCATTTCTCATCCTTTGTAGCAATCAAGCATGGCAAATACACTCAATTCTACACTAGTGCAAAACACACATGCATTCATATTCATTCTATTAATAAAAGTTTTTGTTAACCCTAACTTTGGGTGATTAGAACTTGATAATCTTGATTAGTAGTTTTGGGGTGCTACAAACCTCCCCCCTTAAACAAAATCTCGTCCCGTGATTTAAGAAAAACTAGGAACTAAAGAGATCTGGAAACTCAGTCCTAATGTAATCTTCTGGCTCCCAAGTAGCTTCTTCTTCGGTATGGTTGCTCCATCGGATCTTGAGAAACTTGATACTCTGGGTCCTAGTGGTTCTAAAAGCTTCTTCCAAAATACGAATGGGCACTTCACGATACGTCAGATCCTTGTTGATATCTATGGCTTGGCGATGTTCTTGAAAACTTCGGTCTTCTCCGGAACTTCTAGGCATTTGTGAAGTAACGAGACATGGAACACATCATGGATGGCTGACATCTCCTTTGGCAGTTCTAGTTGATAAGATACTTCTCCTCGGAGATTCAAAATCTTGAAGGGTCCAATATATATCTAGGGGCTAACTTCCGTTTCAGTTGAAAATGTTGCATTCCCTTCAAAGGTGACACTTTGAGATACACAAAATCTTCGACATTGAAGGTCAAGTCTCGACGTCTCTTGTCAGCATAACTCTTCTGTATGGATTGGGCGGTCTTGAGGTGCTCACGGACTTTGTGAAACTTCTCTTCAGCTTCTCGTAGGATGTTGGGTCCGAAAATCTGACACTCTCTTACTTGCGACCAATTCAGGGGGTACGACACTTTCTTCCATACAGAAATTCAAAGGGGGCCATTTGCAAACTGGCTTCATAACTGTTGTTGTATGAGAATTCTACGAAAGGCAGACAATCTTCCCATATTGATCCATATTCTAGCACACAAGCTCTCAACATATCTTCTAAGATTTGGTTGACTTTTTCAGTTTGGCCATCGGTTTGCGGGTGATAAGCTGTACTGAAATTTAGCTTGGTTCCTAATCCTTCTTGGACTTTCTACCAAAATCTTGAGGTAAATTTGGTTCCTTGATCTGACACTATGGTCTTAGGGGTTCCATGCAAACTGACAATTCTAGCAATATACAATTCTACTAGCTTCGAACTCTGGTAGGTGGCCTTGACAGGTATAAAATGGGCTACCTTGGACAGTCTATCAACTATGACCCAAATAGAGTCATTTCCCCTACTAGAAGTAGGCAAACCGGTGATAAAGTCCATTCTGACAGAATCCCGTTTCCATTCCGGAATCTGCAATGGTTGAAAAAGTCTTGTGGGTCTCTGATGTTCTGCTTTGATTCTCTGATAGATATCACACTTAGCTATGTAGCTTCCGATTTCTCTCTTCATCTTGTGCCACCAAAATTGCTCCTTCAAATCCTAATACATCTTCGTTCCTCCGGGGTGGATAGAATAGAGTATCATGAGCTTCCTGCATGATAACTTGCTTCATCTCCAAATCTACTAGCACACAGATACGTCCTTTGTACCACAAAACCCCTTCTTCATCTTCGGTGAATCCAGGTACCTTTCCTGTACCGATACGACGCTTGATTCCGTCGATACTTGCGTTTCCTTTCTGCGCTTCCTTGATCTGACTGATCAAAGTGGGTTGAAGTTCAATGCTAGCTAAAAATCCTTTGCTAACTAGCTCCGTTCTAAACTTCTCCAACTCTTCATGCAAGCTTGGCTAGTTCTCTTTGATCATGGTGTTTAATCTACATGGCAATCTGCTAAAAGCATCCGCTACCACATTGGCTTTGCCGGGGTGATACTGAATGTCAAGGTCATAATCCTTGATAACTCTATCCATATCCTTTGCCTCATATTCAGCTCCTTATGGGCGAAGATATACTTCAAACTCTTGTGATCTGAATAAATATCACAGTGGTTACCCATCAGGTAATGACGCCATGTCTTCAATGCTAAAACTACAACTGCTAGTTCAAGATCATGGGTAGGGTAGTTTTGCTCATGCTGCTTCAGTTGTCAGGATAGATATGCTATGACTTTGCCTTCTTGCATCAACACACATCCGAGACCAATTTAGGATGCATCACAATACACATCAAAAGGCTTCTTGATATCTGGCATACTCAAAATTAGGGCTGAGATCAATCTCTTCTTGAGCTCTTAAAAGCTTGCTTCACATTTATCCGTCCATTCCAACTTCTTATATTTCTTCAAAAATTAGGTCATCGGTCTTGCGATGCTTGAAAATCCTTCAATGAACTTGCGGTAATATCCCGCTAATCCGAGAAATGCACGGACTTGGGTGATACATTGCAAATGTATCTATAATTTTTGATGTTCCATGCTTGGTTTTATCTACTTTCTTGTGTTTTGTCCACACTTTGGAGTACTTTTCATATGATTTCTTGGACTAACCTATTAACAAGATGCCACAGTGCTAGTTGCCCGTTTTCTGCTGTTTTTGGTTCCAGGAAAGTCAGAAAATGAATATTCTCAGAATTGGACGGGACAAAAGCCAAAGTCGTTATTTTACCGGAAGACATTTGGAGCCAGAATACGAGACGGAGAAGGGCTGGGGCCTGGCCACACCACCTGTCCGCGCGGCCAGGCCTGGCCCACGCCAGGGGGTGGTCTGGCCGACCCCAACACCCCCTCGGCCTCTCCTTCCGCCTATATCTTGCCTCCGATACCAAAACCCTAAGTACCTGATCAAAAATCCACGAAAGGGTCTGTAGTCGCCGTCATATCCATCCCTAGACCAGGAGGGATCTGAAGCTCTTCCCGACACCCTGCCGGAGAGGGGAATTCACCCTGGAGGCCTTCTTCATCATCATGCAAGCCTCTGGTGTGATGCGTGAGTAGTTCATCTCTGTACTACGGGTCCATGTAGTAGCTAGATGGCTGGTTCTCCTCCTTTGTGCTTTCATCTTTAGATCTTGTGAGCTCCGTTCATGATCAAGATCATCTATTTTGTAATTCTGCATGTTGTGTTTGCGGGGATCCGATGGATATTGAGATGCTATTTCAGATTGATTATTGATTCTATAATGTCTTTGTTATTTGTGATCTTGCATGCTTTCCGTTGTTAATAGCTATATTGGCCAAGTAGATGCTAGCAACTCCAAGAGTTAGTATTTATGCTCGATAGTGGGTTCATGCCTCTGGTAATCTGGGGAAGTGACAGAAATCTCTAAGGTACTAGATGTGCCATTGCTACTAGGGAGAAAACAATAGTCCTTTGTTCATAGAACAATCGTATTGTTTACATTACACACAATTCATAAAGCAATAATCTGTTGCTTGGAACTTAATACTAGAGGGGGTTCGGATAATAACCTGAATGTGGATTATTAGTCATAGATGTAGTTGAATGGCGGTCTATGTATAATGTTGTAATGCCCAATCAAGTCTCAAAGGAGTCAAGATGAGTAGTATATGCTTGTATGCTTTCTCGATGTTTGTGAATTGCCCCACTGTAATTTGTTCACCCAACATGTTATCTATCTTAAGGAGAGCCACCTCTAGTGAACTATGGACCCCGGTCCTTTCTTTTACATTCAATCTACAATCAACTATTTACTGCTTTGTGTTTACTTTCTGCAAACTATTACTTCCTTCCATTCGATATGTTTAATCCTTTGTTTTTAGCAAAACCGGTGAGATTGACAACCTCATCGCAAGTTGGGGGAAAAGTTCTATGGTTGTGTTGTGCAGGTCTTGATGTTGCTGTTGGCACTGGTAGCTAGCTACACCTTTGGGGTGTTTCCTTGCTCCTACTGGATTGATAACCTTAGTTTCTTACTGAGGGAAAACTTGCTGCTGTGCTCATCATACCTTCCTCTTGGGTTTCCCCAACGAGCTCGATATATTTGGGCCATCAACAACTTTTTCTGGCGCCGTTGCCGGGGATTGAAGAACAAGAAGAAGCTCCCACGTCAACCACGCGCCAGCAACTTTTTCTGGCACCGTTGCCGGGGAGCAAGTACATCTTCACAAGGGGAGTCCCTCATAACCAATCTCTTTACTTTGTTATTTTTGTTTTGCTTACTTTATTTTTGTTTTGTTTGCTTGTTTCTTTATCAAAAACACACAAAAATAGTTCTACAAGTTTGCTTTCTTATTTAAAAAACACACAAAAAATGGCTACTCTTGAAAACACTAAGTTTTGTGACTTCACTATCACCAACAACAATGATTTTATGAGCACACCTATTGCTCCACCTGTGCCTGAAGATACTTTCTTTGAGATAAAACCTGCTTTAATGGATCTTGTTATGAGAGAACAATTTTCTGGTATTAGTAATGAAGATGCTGCTGCCCATCTAAATAACTTTGTTGAACTTTGTGAGATGCAAAATCATAGGGATGTAGATGGTGATATTATTAAGCTGAAATTGTTTCCTTTCTCTTTGAGAGGAAAAGTTAAAGATTGGTTGAATTCCTTAACTAGGAATAGTATTGATTCTTGGACTAAGTGCAACGATGCTTTCATTGGAAAATACTATCCTCCTGCTGAGATTATATCTATGAGAAGTAAAATAATGAAGTTTAAACAATCTGATAATGAGCATGTTGCTCAAGCTTGGGAAAGAATGAAATCTTTGGTAAAGAATTGTCCCACTCATGGACTGACTGCTTGGATGATCATCCAAACTTTTTATGTACGATTAAACTATTCTTCAAGGAACCTATTGGATGTTGCCGCTAGAGGTACCTTTATGACCATTACTTTGGGTGTTGCAACAAAACTTCTGGACAATATGATGGTTAATTATTCTGAATGGCATACTAAGAGAGCTCCACAAGGTAAGAAGGTAAATTCTGTTGAGGAAACCTCGTCCTTGAGTGATAAGATTGATGTTATTATGTCTATGCTTGTTAATGGGAAAGCCCATATTGATCCAAATAATGTTCCCTTAGCCTCTTTGGTTGCTCAAGAAGAGCAAGTGGATGTGAACTTTAGAAGAAATAACAATTTTGGCAACAATGCTTATGGTAATAATAATTATAGGCCCTACCCTCCTAATAATACTTATGGTTATAATGGTAAACCTAGATTACCTAGTGAAGGAAGAATTTTAGAAGTTGAAAGATCCACTAAAAACTTCATGCAAATGCAATATGAGCAAAATAAACTATTCACTAAAACTATGGAGGAACAATCTACCATTTTGAAGAACATTAGCCATCAACTTGAGAGTCCAAAAAGGGAAATTCCTAGTTTACAATTGAAACTTTCTAATGCCAAAACAAATATATCATATTTGTCTGAAGCTCAATCCTCTTTGATTAATAAAATGGCTGCTAAACCTGAAATTAATGAGAATCCCTTTGCAGCTACTAATGCCATACAAGTTAGAATTGATGAAAATGTTAGACTATTAGCTGGATTATATGCTAAGTGGGAAAGAGAAGATGAAATTGCTAGAAAAGTGTTTCTACTATCACTACCACTAGTGTTGAGGCTAGTAATAGCTCTACTACCTTAGATGATAACTATGATTTTGATCTTGATGGTTGCAATATCTCTGAAGTTATAAAGTTCCTACAAAAGCTTGCTAAAAGTCCTAATGCTAGTGCTATGAACATGGCCTTTACAGAACACATTGTTGATGCTCTTATAAAGATTAAAGAAGAAAAGATGAAACATAAAGCTTCTATTCCTATAAAACAATAAGATGGTTCGGAACCCATCATTAATATGAAAGTGAATGACTTTGATTTCAAAGCTTTATGTGATCTTGATAGTAGTGTTTATATTATGCCTAGAAGGATTTATGATATGCTTGATTTGCCACCACTTGAAGATTGTTATTTGAATGTTCCACTTGATGATAATTCTAAAAAGAAACTCATGGGGAGTATTAATGATGTGCTTATTATGGTTAACAATTCCTATGTCCCCGTTGATTTCTATGTTTTGGATGTTGAATGCAATGCTTCTTGTCCTATTACTTTGGGAAGAACTTTTCTTAGAACTGTTGGTGCCATTATTGATATGAAGAAGGCACCATTAAATATCAACTCCCACTCAAGAAAGGTATAGAACATTTCCCTAAGAAGAGAGATAAGATTTCTTATGCCTCTCCTATGAAAACAAAATTTGCTCTTAATGCTTCTTCATTTGAGAACACTTGATTCTTTCTTGCTTCTTCTGCCTAACTTAAAGGCGTTAGAGAAAAGTACTTATTGGGAGATAACCCAAAAGTTTTAGATGAGTCTTGGAAGTTATTGCGTCCATAATAACCGCTCCTTATCCTTTTTATTTGCTTTTTGTGCCAAGAGTAACCTCTAATGAGAGAAGTAATGATTGGGAAGGTTGCTATCCCGAAACAGATTTCTGTGCTTCATCATAAACATTCTTGTAAAATCACCGTACGTCCTTTTGAGGCGTGAATTTTTTTGCTTCTGCCCCAGGTTGTTATCTAACTTTCGTTAGTTCAACACTTTTTGATTTGAGCAACAGAAGGTATTCGAAAAAATTCGTCTTTACCTGCTGTTCTGTTTTGACATATTTCTGCCATTTTCTGCATTTGCTTCTTGTTGGTTCCTTTTTGAGTTCTTTTGGGGAATTCAGATTTTTGAGGGAAGTGCTACAGTAGCTAGTGTTCTAATGGAAGTTTATTGGTGTTAGAACTGAACCTTAAGACTTATTTATCTCAAGTGCACTAATGTTGCTAATAAAGATTGTGTGAAGTTTTGTATGAAGGAAAATTTTCAAGTGTATGGAAGGAATGAGTAATGAGATGAAAGATGGACTAAAGCTCAAGCTTGGGGATGCCACGCGGTCACCCAATAAATATCCAAGAAGTACAAGCGTCAAAGCTTGGGGATGCCCACGGCATCCCCCTCTTCGTCAATAAAAATTCTAGGTTTCTTCCAAACGCTTCATTTTTATTGTTTCATACACAGTTGTGTTGTTCTTGGAGCGTCTTCTTTTTCTTTTTCGTTTTGGTTTTTCGTTTGCTTGGTTTGCTTAGTTTGCTGAATAAATTGGTTGGACCCCCTCTTTCATACATTGGCTTTCAAATAGTTTGGTTTGGTTTGGAAAAGAGTAGCAAAGTTCATGCTTAAGTGGTAAAGAGAACTTGTTTTTGACCGTGGCCTATGCTTGATATTGTTTTGGCTTTATGCTTAGTATTCTTTGCTGTAGCATGACTTGTTATAAACAATTGAGATTGCTTAATGTGCCTTGGATGAATCATGCGTTGTTTTAGCATATTAAAACATAGTATAGTGGTATTCTCCTTTGATGCTTTATTTGGGTTGACTTGGCACATGCTCACACTATGTTATGACTATCCCAAGTCACCATAGCCTTGATGATCCTTTAGTTTTCAACTTGTAGTATCACTTTATGCTTTGATCAATGATGTTTTGTCGCTCTGCATGATTATGGCCATTATTGCTCTCTTAGTTTGTCGCTCCCAGTCTTTTCCTAGCCTCCACAACCAAGTATGAGTTCCACTCGTGCATCCAACTCCCTAAACCAAGTTATTCCAAAGAGTCCACCACACCTACCTATTAGCTTAAGCTATTCCAAGTATATTCATGCTTTTGTTTATCTTCCAAATTAAACTTGTTATGAGAAAACTAGTGATTAAAGGTCTCACGAACTTGATGGCACACTTTACTTTTTTTGCATCTAATAAACTTGAACCATTGGGTCCTTATTTGTTGCGTATATGCTTGCACTTTATAAGTTGAAATTAGCAGAACCATGAATCATGGGGAACGCTTTCAACATTGCACTTGTACTTTGTACCCCATTGATATCATGTTCTTTTGCTTATGGATCCCAACGGTTTGAAATAAAAGTGGAACTTGTAAGATCATGGAGTTTGTATGTGTGTTAGACTATGCCGCTAGCCTAAGCCATGCTTAATCATGGTGGAAACCTGTAGCATCGCCATAATGAGCACTCTACGAAGCATCCTCAATAGAAACCTATGCAAATAGCAAATAAAAAGATCGCTGAGATGCTCATTGTCTGCTTGCCTTGTCATTTTGATTATGGGATAGCACCTATATCATGTGCATGGGGTACCCCGTTGCCGGTTCTTTATGATACATATGTACTTACAATGACAAGAGCTTACTCGTGACTAAAGTTGAGTAGCATGAGGTTCGGTCTTCGTAAGTAAGGGGCATGAGATTTCGGTTTATAACTTGTCAAGCATATCCTCTTAGTTGTGTCACTTTAACCTTAATCACCTTCAAGATGCTTATGATAGGGGCAATGAGAGCTGAAAGCTATAAGTACCATAATTTTTGGAATCTCTTTATGAGACTTGCATCCCTACTTCCTTCTATGAAGGGCCTTTCTTCCACCATTATATTGAGTCTCCACCTTCTATCTTTATGCACCTACTTTGAGAGCATAGTGGCCATTCTTAGTTCTATGTGCATTGTCCCAAGAATAGTTGATTGATGCATAACTTGATATTGCTTGTTCTAAACTATTTGTATCTAGTCACTCTTATGAACTTTGGGTGTCCTATGCATTTATATTTGCTACTCTATGAGGGACAAACTGAATACTATTATGCTATGTTTTCTTTATATGAAAAAAACAAACGTCTTGCAAAGCATTGTTATTCATGAATCTTTTGTTTGTGCCTTTTCATGTTGCATCATAGTTTCTTTGTCTTATTGCTAGAACTTTGTCTTTCATGTTATGATTGAAGTACTATGATCCTAGCTTTGAATGTTTTACAAATACTTTGATCAAGTTTATGATGGTGCATGTCACCTCAAAAAATATTCTTTTCTTTTATCACTTACCTACTCGAGGACGAGCAAGAGTTAAGCTTGGGGATGTTGATACATTGCAAATGTATCTATAGTTTTTGATTTTCCATGCTTGGTTTTATCTACTTTCTTGTGTTTTGTCCACACTTTGGAGTAGTTTTCATATGATTTCTTGGACTAACCTATTAACAAGATGCCACAGTGCCAGTTGCCTGTTTTCTGCTGTTTTAGGTTCCAAGAAAGTCAGAAAATGAATATTCTCGGAATTGGACGGGACAAAAGCCAAAGTCGCTATTTTACCGAAAGACATCTGGAGCGAGAATACGAGACGGAGAAGGGCTGGGGCCTGGCCACACCACCTGGCTGGGTGGCCAGGCCTGGCCCACGCCAGGGGGTGGTCTGGCCGACCCCAGCACCCCCTCAGCCTCTCCTTCCGCCTATATATTGCCTCCGATACCAAAACCCTAAGTACCCGATCAAAAATCCACGAAAGAGTCTATAGCCGCCATCATCTCCATCCCTAGATCGGGTGGGATCTGAAGCTCTTCCCGGCATCCTGCCGGAGAGGGGAATTTACCCTAGAGGCCTTCTTCATCATCATGCAAGCCTCCGGTGTGATGCGTGAGTAGTTTATCTCTGGACTACGGGTCCATGTAATAGCTAGATGGCTGGTTCTCCTCCTTTCTGCTTTCATGTTTAGATCTTGTGAGCTCCATTCATGATCAAGATCATCTATTTTATAATTCTGCATGCTGTGTTTGCGGGGATCCGATGGATATTGAGATGGTATTTCAGATTGATTATTGATTCTATCATGTCTTTGTTATTTGTGATCTTGCATGCTTTCTGTTGTTAGTAGCTATCTTGGCCAAGTAGATGCTAGCAACTCCAAGAGTTAGTATTTATGCTCGATAGTGGGTTCATGCCTCTGGTAATCTGGGGAAGTGATAGAAATCTCTAAGGTACTAGATGTGTTGTTGCTACTAGGGAGAAAACAACAATCCTTTGTTCATAGAACAATCGTATTGTTTACATTACACGCAATTCGTAAAGCAATAATCTGTTGCTTGTAACTTAATACTAGAGGGGGTTCAGATGATAACCTGAAGGTGGATTATTAGTCATAGATGGAGTTGGATGGCGGTCTATGTATAATGTTGTAATGCCCAATCAAGTCTCAAAGGACTCAAGATGAGTAGTATATGCTTGTATGCTTTCTCGATGTTTGTCAATTGCCCCGCTGTAATTTGTTCACCCAACATGTTATCTATCTTAAGGAGAGCCACCTCTAGTGAACTATGGACCCCGGTCCTTTCTATTACATTCAATCTACAATCAACTGTTTACTGCTTTTTGTTTACTTTCTGCAAACTATTACTTCCTTCCATTCGATATGTTTAATCCTTTGTTTTCAGCAAAACCGGTGAGATTGACAACCTCATCGCAAGTTGGGGGCAAAGTTCCGTGGTTGTGTTGTGCAGGTCTCCACGTTGCTGCTGGCACCGGTAGTGCGCCCTGCCAACGTTCAGCTAGCTACACCTTTGGGGTGTTTCCTTGCTCCTACTGGATTGATAACCTTGGTTTCTTACTGAGGGAAAACTTGCTGATGTGCTCATCATACCTTCCTCTTGGGGTTCCCCAACGAGCTCGATATATTTGGGCCATCATTGGGTTTGAGTGGTTGGGGCTTTCCATTCTTCAACATCTTTGATCTTGGCGGGATCGACAACAACTCCTCCTGCCAACACAATATGTCCAAGGAATCCTACTTCCTTCAACCAGAACTCACATTTGCTAAACTTGGCATACAACTGATGCTCTCTAAGGGTTTCAAGGATGATTCTTAGGTGTAACTCATGGTCTTCTTCTGACTTGGAATAGATCAGAATATCATCGATAAACACAAGGACAAACTTATCTAGAAAGTTCATAAAAATCTTATTCATGAGATTCATGAAATAAGCGGGGGCATTGGTTAATCCAAAATACATGACTATATACTCATACAATCCATATCTGGTGGTAAAGGCGGTCTTTAGGATATCCATTGCACGAATCTTGAGTTGATGATAACCAGTTCTAAGATCAATCTTAGAAAACACTCTGGCACCAGTCAACTAGTCAAACAGATCCTCTATCTTTGGAAGTGGGTACTTGTTCTTGATGGTGACATCATTTAGCTTCCGGTAATCCATACACAAACGGTTACCTCCATCTTTCTTATCCACAAACAGAACATGCGATCTCCATGGCGATGCGCTTGGTTGAATCAGACCTTTCTCCAGCATAGCATCCAGTTGCTTCTTTAGCTCCACGAATTCCGATGGGTTCATACTATAAGGTTGCTGAGCTATGGGTCTAGTTCCAGGAATTAGTTCAATAATGAACTCGATATCCCGATCTAGGGGCATACCAGGCAATTCATCTGGGAATACGTCGGGGTATTCACAAACTACTCTGACTTGGTCAATGGTTGGTCGGGCTAGACTCTTGTTGCATTTGAATTGACGGGGCAAGGTCTCAGATACATTCTCTACTGATACTCAGGAGCTACTGGTCATGGTTATGGCTTTCTTGGCACAGTTGATCAATCCTTTATGTTTTGACATCCAATCCATTCCTAGTACTACTTCCAAACCTTTGGTTCCAAGTACTATTAGATTGGCATAGAAATCTATTCCATGGATTCTGATAGGTACAGCCTTGCAAAATTTTCTAGCTTTGGTGGTTGAACCAGGTATTTGAACTATCATAACATGCTTCAATTTTGTTGGTTGAATCTTACTAGTGCATGCAAATTCTTTTGTAACAAACGAGTGTGATGCTCTAGAATCAAACAATACTCTTGCAAGTACTGAGTTAACAAAAAACATACCCAGCACGACATTGGGCGCTTCCTGAGCTTCTTCCGCATTCATGTGGAACAGATGGCTGTTGCGGTTGAACACGGCGTTGCTGCTGAGCGGGTGCATTCACATTGGTGGCTGCTGCAAGCTTCTTGGGGCACTCATTGGAGTAGTGACCCTTGACTCCACATTCAAAGCAAGTAATCTAGGACTTGTCTTTGGCTGCAACAGGCACATCATTGCTTCCAGTCCTTCGGGCAGTATTGTTGTTGTTGTTGGACTTGGGCGGTGCATGGTTGAAGTTATTGGAGTTGCCGGTGTTGTTATTGTGGTTTCCTCCTGACTTCAGGTTTCCTCCACTACGATTGGGATAGCTTGGACGGGACATCGGGGGTCTGTTGTTTCTTGGCGGCATATCCTGTAGATGGGTTGGGACGATACTTCTGGGTATTGTGGGACCCATTCTGGTGCATCATGCGACGCTTGCGGTTGTCATTGGCTTAGTTGATCTTCCCTTCCATCTGAATGGTAGAGTCTACTAGCTCTTCTAGGTCCCCAAAATGTATGTTGACTAACACAGTCTGCATCTCATCGTGCAATCCATTCAGGAACCTTTCCTTCTTCTTGGCTTCAGTGTTAATCTCATCAGGGGCATATCTAGCTAATGACAGAAATTTGTCATGGTACTCAACTACCGTCATCCTTCCTTCCTTCAGTTCCCGGAACTCATCTCTCATCCTAGTGACCAAACCTTGTGGCACACGGGTGCAGCTGAACTTGATCTTGAATTCTTCCCAAGTCATCGTTTGACCGACGTTCATGGTACATGTGCTATTCCACCAGGCTCGTGAATCTCCTACAAGATAGTGGGTGGCAAATAGTACCTTCTCATTGGCTTCAACTTTAGCGACCTCCAGATTGTTCTCCATGGTTTGCAGCCAGTCATCAACATCTAAGGGATGCTCAGATTTGTTAAAGATAGGTGGGTTGGTATTCTGAAAGTTCCTAAGCTTGGATCCATGGTGATCTTGGTTTCCATGGCCTTGGTTATTGTGGGCCATCTGAGCTATCTGTTGAAGAGTGGATGGGTTGGCTTGGCGTTTAGCTCTACTAGCTTCACGATCAGAAACTAGCATTTTCATAATCTGTAACATTGGGTCCTGAGATGAGCTGCTTCCTCCGGGGTTTCCACGAGTCATCTGAAGATTGAGATAGATAATGAGATAAGAGGTAAATTTCTAAGGTTCATGTTTTTTTTCAAAAGCTTTAAACTTTGAGTTTGACTCAGGTTTTGCAAACTAATAACTTCCTCTCATTCATTCATTCATTCATTCATTCATTCATTCATTCAAAGCACACAATACAAACACACACCACACACAAATAGAAAACATATGGTTTTAAGAACCATTTTGTGAAACAACGATACATTGGGACCGGTACAACTCATTCCTATGGTAGTGATCAAGTGCATCTAATCATCATCAATGAAGTCGGAATCATCAGCATCGGTGTGGAACTCCATGGCATCATCCTCTAGGTAGTCGTTGTCATCACTGAGGTAAGAGTAAAGATCTCCCTAGATATCTTCACCTTCCTCCTCCTCCTTTGCTTCAAGTTGCATTTCCTGTTCACGGATGGTCTTATCGAGAGTGGCCACCTTCTTGCGAAGATGATCGATGGTGTAATCCTTCTTCTCGCGCTGGCGACGAAGTGATTGGCGATCCTTGGCTAGGAGGGCGATGGTCTGTTCCTTCTTGACGGCAATGGCAAGGTTGTGGTTGGCAGGCGCGAGCGTTGTGCAACTCCTTCTACCTATCATACAACATGAAGTCAAGATTTTCCACCTGGTGCTTCAGCTCTGGGTGTCCTGGCATCTCCAATGGCATTCCTATAGAATCACGCCTTGCGAAGTGAGCAAAGAGAGTTCCTTGGATCAAGTTGATGTTTTGCCCACATAGACGGGCAAGAGCTTCATGCATAGGCCTGGCTAATCCATCTAGACAGTTGTTCTCCCACAAGGTGAATTGGATCTTCTCAGAAGTGGGTGCTTCCATCTTGCCTCTGAGATCTGCAACTATCAACCATTGTAGATCTCCTCCTATGTGATCGTTGAGTTGTGCCCCGAAGAATTCCGGATGCGGGCGCTCAAGATACTCTGACAGTACATCAAGATCCCTCTCAAAGATTAGTTGGCCTACGTTGCCCAGCTGGTAGAACTTGCAATACTGAACTTCCATCTATAAGAATTTAGGATGAGTAAGTTAGTGAGGTGATCAAGTGTGTCAAATTTTATGTAGGAATGCAAGAATTTTTTTGAGGATATGTTTTTTTGAGAGAATCAAGGATCAGAGTGGGAATAGGTTTTCATAAACACTCACTTCTTTTGTTTTGAAACTAAGTTTTTGTTCGGATGTCCATTCTAACTAGGGTCTCCTATGGTCAGGATGGCTCTGATACCAACTTTTCAACACCCGGATTTTTAATCCCAGATGCCTGTTATTGCATACCTCGCAATCCCAAGATTACCATTTTTGCGAGACATAACAGATTGGATATCACAGTACATCATCCAGTACAAACCATAATAAGGTTTTACAACAAATAAAGGATCTCATGATCCAGTCTTAATACAAATCAAGCATCAGAATAGAAACGTAGTAGGGGCTCCATCTTCAAAGTCACAGGCAAATGCTGACGATGGGAGATGATCCTAGTTGTCGTAGACTTCCTGCTGTCCATCAGCCTGGTAGTCCTCCTCATAGTCTGGCCACGGGAATAACCAGGGACAAAGCCATGAGTACTCTTTAAGTACTCGCAAACTATCACTAACAAGTAAGGTAGTTCTAATAGGAAACTTAAGCTCTTGGTTTATTTGCAAAAAGCCAGATTTATCTAAACTGAGTTTAGAAGTAAAGAAAACTAAGTTAATGTTCTAAATCACTTAAGTGGGAACCTAGTTTTCATATTCACAACCCTATTGTGATCAAGTAAAAGTCATAGTTCACTTCACAAGTCATTTTGAAAATATCTGACGACGGAACAGTATGGCCACTCCAACTGTCCATGACTGCGGACGCGGCTATTCGAATAGTTTGACACTCTGCAGAGGTGGTACACTTTCACCACAAAATTCGATACATCCGTCAGGGATAACCCTAAATCATCATACTTAGTATGCGGATAATCAATCATAACCTTTACACACTCTAGTATAGGCACCTCCCCTATGAGATTGGCCTCCCAGCCATGGCCATCTGCCATCCTAGGCACTGCATAGGTGGACAATTCACACTCACGAGGTAGCCTCAACTCAAACCTCTTTCGCGAGGGAACCCATACTAAGGCATATAAACTTTCGGCTAAGCCCTACCCAATTCAGGTATTGTGGTTGTACGGTAAAATTGGAATGGTATCGCATCCGAACCCAACCATCAGTTTTTATAAAGGGCTAAGGCTCATGCCTCAACATTTTCATCATCAAATCCTTTTGTGTTTCTCAACACATGTCAAAACATTTCAATATAATGACTCATCATTCCAAGGTTTTCATAATCATTTTCACCAAGTATTCCCATCTAAAGTGATCAACTTTTATGCTTAGCACTAGCCACTAAAGTTAAGAGTGTTCACTAATAAGGGGTGCTAATCTTTAATCTCATGCCATGGAATGACATCCAAGTATAACTAGTTAGGCCTAGTTTTATACTCTTTATGCTATCTATACTATATTTCCAATACTCACATAACACTAACTAAAAGTAAAGTACTTTGGTAAACTACAAAATAAAGCTTGCAAGTAAAACTTGGGATTGGTATAATCAAAACTGCATCACTAAGCATGCCTAATGCATCTTGCATAGTGATGGCTTGCATAGTTCTAGCTTGCCTTGAGTGGTGAAGTGATTGAAGTTCTCTTCTTGTTCGTCTTGGTAGTACTCCTCCTCCTCGTATCCAGGGTCGGTACTATCGTCTATAAATAAATACGAGGTACACAATCACCAAACAATTCTTAACTAATTCTACTTAGCACATTAAGGCTCACACTTGATGATCTAGCACCATCACAATCATCACATGGAATAAATACTTAGTTTTATTTATCTTATTTTAGAAACGTAATCTCTACTATTGAAAATAATTAAGATTTAATATTCTCCAACTAAAATATGGGACACATGTCATCACCACATATTCTAATACATGGGAATGTGATTTAAAGTGTTGGTCACATTTAATTAACTTTAAGATTATCACTTAGCAGATTTAAAATGACTAGAAATGCCCTAATAGCAATCTTTTGGTACTAGTCCAATGTCACTGCATGCAAACCTAAATGTTTTTACATATTCAGATAGATCTTATCAAATGTGATTTTTGAGAGTTGGAATCAACTCAAAAGCATTTATGGTTGATTTTTGAAAAAAAATTGAAGTTGCAAAAGTCTCTGTCTTATTATTTTTACTATAGGTGGTATCTAACTCCAAATGATTTAAATCTAATAGGCTTGGATAGATAATTTAAATAGATTTCTAACAAAATTTGAATCATGCAATTTGGTTCAATGAAACTTTCTGAATTGATTTTTGAACCTATGGACATAATAGGGTTTTAACTAAATTGGAAAATACTAATTTGAATTCACTGGGCTGCGTGGGAAACTAAACGGGCCATCCCAACTTCACTGCACGGGTGTAGCGGGCTGCTGACAGAGGGGGTCCACCAGTCAGGGAGTGTATCTGCGCAAAGCAGTATCTGCGAATCTGAGCCCTACGATCAAAATCTAATCTAACGGCTGAGAGTCATCGTCGATGACGAACAGCTCCGGCAAGGATTTTAACCTAACGCGGCGGTTGGGGTCCGACGAGGCTCACCTGGGCTCCAGCTAGGGTCGGTGATGGGGGCAAATGGCGTTGTCATGGACGACGGTTCGAATGGCGGTCACGGTAGCTCCTAGGGCGGCTTCAATCAACGACGCCCTTCTCCTCCTACAGCAGCAGGCTCCGGACAAATTCCGGCAAAGGAGAGCTCTCCTTGCTCCAGGGAAGGGTGAGGGAGGATGAGTGAGGAGTGGTGAGGGTGTTGGTGTGGAGAATGGAGGCGGGGAAGGCCTCTACTTATACTACGGCGAGGGGACTGAACGGCATGGTCTCGGGCTCGTCGGTGACGACGCTACAGGCGGCTAGCAGCGCGACTGAGGCTAGGGGACGGTGCTGTGTTCCCTGGCGGTCGTTGCTGGCTTAATGTCTAGCACGAGGCGGGCTAGGTTGGTCGGGAGCGTGTGGCGCTCTACGTAGACGCAGCGGTGTTTGCGACGACGAACGGGGGTGTCTGGGCGGTGGTGGCGATCATGGCGAGTGGGCGCGTGCGCGAAGAGGGTGAGGTGCAGTCTGTGCAAGGCGGTCGGCTATGATAAGCTGGCGTGCTCTAGGCACGGCGCAGAGACATGGAGCGCGGCGTAGATAGGGTGGTCCAGGGCTCTCCTATGGTCATGGCTTGGACAAGGGGTGGCGATGGACTGCGGCGTGTGTGGTGCATGTCGTGGGAGAGGGCGACGTGGCTTCTAGCGCGCTATCCATTGTCGGCCGGCGATGACCATATTCGGGTGGCGCGGCACTGGTGCAAAGTGGCTAAGGAGGGATGGTCTGGTGTTGCTCGACACTAGGGGAGACAAGGGAGTGAAGAGGAGACCAAATGGTCGATGGATTACTGCTTAAACAATGAAGTTAGTCAGTAGATGTTTTGTGTCTGCAAGGTGTTTGTTGTTATGACCACAAGAAATAAAGTTAGAAATTTTTGAATCAAATTTTGTAAGTGATCTATACTTAAGCTTGGTAGTCTATGATTGCTTGAAGAAGTCAAGTGGAAATGGTTTGATAGGATTTTGAAAAAGTGTGACCTTACCATATGAACTAGATTCAATTTTCAACTGTCTATTAAATTGATTTGGAAAATGTTTTTGTAAGTTTGTAAGGTGGGCCTGGATACACTTTTACTTGGTCTAGCAAGGGGTGAAAAGAAGTAGAATTGTTTCTGTTAGAATTTCTCTTGTAGGAACACTCAGAGTGACCTAGTGGTTAACTTAGGTCAAAATGACCATTTGATCTTTTTATTCATATTTGATTTCTTTTTCTTTTGATTTTGTTTGTAATTGGCTTAGATGATGTGACATTCACCTTTAAATCATTTCTCATCCTTTGAAGCAATCAATCATGGCAAATACACTCAATTCTACACTAGTGCAAAACACACATGCATTCATATTCATTCTATTAATAAAAGTTTTTGTTAACCCTAACTTTGGGTGATTAGAACTTGATAATCTTGCTTAGAAGTTTTGGGGTGTTACAGGAGCTTGTAAGTCCATGGAGTTATGTATGTGTGTTAGAGAAACGCCTGGGCCGCTGGTCTAATCCATGCCTAATCATGGTGGAAACCTGCAGCGTAACCATAATGAGGAATATATGAAGCATTCTTCTTATAAAAAAAGAGATAGAGATTGAGAAAAAAGAAAAGAAAAAAAGAGAGATGAGAAAAGAGGAAAGAGAGAAAAAAGCACCATTTTCCCATGGTAAATAAGAATATTGCTGAGATGCTCGTTGTCTGATTGCCTTGTCATTTTGATATGGGGATTCTTTCGTATCATCGGGCAAGGGGTACCCGTTGGCGGTTCTCTATGATACACATGTACTTACTATGACAAGAACTTACCGGTTACTAAACTTGAGTAGCATGAGGAGCGGCCCTCGTATCAAAGGGACATGAGATTTCCAACTTATACTTCATCAAGCATATACTCCATAGTTTATTCACTTTAACCTTAATCACTTCAGATGCTTATGATAGGGGCAATGAGAGCTGAAAGCTAATAAGTACCATAATTTTTGGAAGCTCTTTATGAAACTTGAATCCCTGCTTCCTTCTATGAAGGCCTTTCTTTTACTTTTATGTTGAGTCTCCATCTTCTATCTTTATGCACCTATTAAGAGAGCATAGTGGCCATTCTTAGTTCTATGTGCATTATCCCAAGACTTGTTGATTGATACATAACTTTGATATTTCTTGTTCTTAAACTATTTGTATCTAGTCACCCTTATGAACTTTGAAGGTGTCCTATGCATTTATGTTTTGCTACACTATGAGGGACAAGCTGAATACCATTCCCATTATGCTTTATTCATGTGAAACAAACAAACGTCTTACAAAGCATTGTTATTCATGAATACTTTGTTTGTGCCTTTCCATGTTACAACATAGTTGCTATGTATTACTGTTAGAACTATATCTTTCATGCTATGTTAAAGTACTATGATCACAGCTATGAATGTTTTACAAATACTTTGATCAAGTTTATGATGGTGCATGTCACCTCAAAAATTATTCTTTGTTTTTATCACTTACCTACTCGAGGACGAGCATGAGTTAAGCTTGGGGATGTTGATACGTTGCTAACGTATCTATAATTTTTGATGTTCCATGCTTGTTTTATATCTACTTTCTTATGTTTTGTCCACACTTTGGAGTATTTTTATACACTTTCTTGGACTAACCTATTAACAAGATGCCACAGTGCCAGCTGCCTGTTTTCTGCCGTTTTTGGTTCCAGGAAAGTCAAAAAATGAATATTCTCGGAATTGGACGGGACAAAATCCAAAGTCAATATTTCACCAAGGGCGACATGGAGCCAGAAGACGAGATGGAGAGGGGCCAGAGGCCAGCCACACCACCTGGCCACGCGGCCATGCCTAGCCCACGCCAGGGGGTGGTGTGGCCGCCTAGGGCACCCCCTCAGCCTCCCCTTTCGCCTATAAGATGCCTCCGATAGATAAACCCTAAGTACCCGATCAAAATTCCACGAAAGAGTCTGTAGCCACCATCATCTCCATCCCTAGATCGGTAGGGATCTGAAGCTCTTCCCGACACCCTGTCGGAGGGGAGCATTCACTCTGGAGGCCTTCTTCATCACCATGACTGGCTCCGGTGTGATGCATGAGTAGTTCATCCCTGGACTACGGGTCCATGTAGTAGCTAGATGGTTGGTTCTTCTCCTTTGTGCTACCATGTCTAGATCTTGTGAGCTCTGTTCATGATCAAGATCATCTATTTGTAATCATACATGTTGTGTTTGCAGGGATCCGATGGATATTGAGATGCTATTTCAGATTGGTTATTGATTCTATCATGTCTTTGTTATTTGTGATCTTGCATGCTCTCCGTTGTTAGTAGATATCTTGGCCGAGTATATGCTAGCAACTCCAAGAGGGAGTATTTATGCTTGATAGTGGGTTCATGCCTCTAGTAATCTAAGGAAGTGACAGAAATCTCTAAGGTACTAGATGTGCTGTTGCTACTAGGGAGAAAACAACAATCCTTTGTTCATAGAACAATCGTATTGTTTACTTTACATGCAATTCTTAATGCAATTATCTGTTGCTTGCAACTTAATACTGGAGGGGGTTTGGCTGATAACCTGAAGGTAGATTATTAGTCATAGATGTAGTTGGATTATGGTTTATGTATAATGTTGTAATGCCCAATAAAATATCATAGGAATCAAGATGATTAGTATATGCATGTATGCTTTCTAGGTGTCTGTCAATTGCCCCGCTGTACTTTGTTTACCCAACATGTCATCTATCTTAAGGAGAATCACCACTAGTGAACTATGTACCTCGGTCCTTTCTTTTACTATCAATCTACAATCTACTATTTACTAATTTCTGTTTACTTTCTGCAAGCTATTACTATCTTCCACACACTACGTTTAATCCTTTGTTGTCAGCAAAACAAGTGAGATTGACAACCTCACTGTAAGTTGGGGGCAAAGTTCTATGGTTGTGTTGTGTAGGATTCTGAGTTGGAAACAACACCTTGGAGGTGTTTCCTTGCTCCTATTGGTTCGATAACCTTGGTTTCATAACTGAGGGAAAACTTGCTGCTATGCTCATCATACCTTTGCTCTTGGGGTTCCCCAACGAGCTCGATATATTTTGGGCCATCCGCATCCAATGACTTCACTTGGTGAAATCACGCTATATATCTTTACCCTCTCATCTCTGTCCAAAATGCATCCAACGGTTCTGATGACACAAAGGCAAAAGCTCTAGAGCAAGCAGCTAGCAGCAACGACAAAACTTTTGACAAATTCAATGCCATTTGAAAGATTAAGGATTATAGAATAATAAGACATAAAAAAGATCGATAGATTCCTAGTTCATATTCAGCAGCACTTGACCAATTAAGAAGCATTTCAAAGTGACTGATTCAACAATACAAACACTCAAATTCAATATCACTACAAAGAGAGATACTTCTTGTTTCAGCTCTAAAAACCATGCCACGCGATCAATTTGCCCTTTTCTCCAAACACACTCGATCACTAGAACACAATCATTGTCATAATATTTGGTCATATAGGAACCGTCATATAGATACAGATATATATCATACCACTACATACTAGTCATAGCTCCAATCTAGCAAAAGGTTATCACAGTTTTACCACCCATATATGATCAGTGGAGATAAGACAACCACATAATTAATTAAAATAGCATGCGGCCAAAGAGCTAGACATCTAGGAAGTTCATGAACAGCATGCCGAATTCAGGGCAGTGAGATACATCGACCTTGATCGTTCTTCCAATAGTAAGTTTGGCTGCTTTACGGAACTTGATCCACATAGAAGTAGCTGCCAAGCACCCATCAGTCGATTTAATGGCGTAGCATCGCTCGATAAGCAATCCTTTGCTCTGCATCGTGAAGACTATTGTGCCCTTTCGTCTGGCCTGGAGTTGCTTTGTGGCACTCTTAGGCAATTTCTGAGTCAAAGCAAGAGATAGACACATAATTACTAAGAGCGATGCACTGAATCATGTGAAACTTGAGAAGACATTCATAACAGTTTATCTGCCGCCATATACTCACAAACATAATCTGGTGCGACCTTGTGATGACACATGTGTAGGATATGGTCTGAAAAGGTGCTGCCCGGGGTGATGAAGGAGCTTGTGCCGGTGCCTTAGCTGGGGCTGGTGCTAGTGCAGGAGATGGTGCCACTAATTGTAGAGGGGCTGGTGCAGGAGCAAGAAGGCCCAGAACCGATGCCGACGCTAGCAACTTGATGCTAGATTCCTTCTAAGGGGTAGCTGATGGCTCTGTGTATGGCGCCAGAAAGATGCTGGAGCGATGATGATGTAGAGCTCATTGGGAACCCCAAGAGGAAGGTATGATGAGCACAGCAGCAAGTTTCCCTTAGTATGAAACCAAGGTTTAATCGAACCAGTAGGAGCAAGGAAACACCCCAAAGGTGTTGCTAGATGAGCCTTGGCAGGGCGCACTACCGGTGCTAGTAGCAACATGGGGACCTGCACAACACAACCACAGAACTTTGTCCCCAACTTGTAGAAAGTAAACACAAAGAAGTAAAACTTTATAGATTGTATGTAAAAGAAAAGGACCGGGATCCATAGTTCACTAGAGGTGACTCTCCTTAAGATAGATAACATGCTGGCTGAACAAATTACAACGGGGCAATTGACAAACATCGAGAAAGCAATACATGCATATACTAATCATCTTGACTCCTTTGAGATTCGATTGGGCATTACAACATTATACATAGACCTCCATCCAACTGCATCTATGACTAATAATCCACCTTCAGGTTATCATCCGAACCCCCTCTAGTATTAAGTTGCAAGCAACAGATTATTGCTTTACAAAATGTGTGTAAAGTAAACAATACGATTGTTCTATGAACAAAGGATTGTTGTTTTCTCCCTAGTAGCAACATCACATCTAGTACCTTAGAGATTTCTGTCATTTCCCCAAATTACCAGAGGCATGAACCCACTATCGAGCATAAATACTAACTCTTGGAGTTGCTAGCATCTACTTGGCCAAGATAGCTACAAACAACGGAAAGCATGCAAGATCACAAATAACAAAGACATGATAGAATCAAGAATCAATCTGAAATAGCATCTCAATATCCATCAGATCCCCGCAAACAGAACATGCAGAATTACAAATAGATGATCTTGATCTTGAACGGAGCTCACAAGATCTAGACATGAAAACACAAAGGAGGAGAACCAGCCATCTAGCTACTACATGGATCCGTAGTCCAAGGATGAACTACTCACGCATCACACCGGAGGCTTGCATGGTGATGAAGAAGGCCTCCAGGGTGAATTCCCCTCTCCGGCAGGGTGCCAGGAAGAGCTTCAGATCCCTCTCGATCTAGGGATGGAGATGACGGTGGCTACAGACTCTTTCGTGGATTTTTGATCGGGCCCTTAGGATTTTCGTCCTGAGGGCATCTTATAGGCGGAAGGGGAGGCCGAGGGGGTGCCAGGGGCCACCACACCACCCCCTGGCGTGGGCCAAGCCTGGTCGCGTGGCCAGGTGGTGTGGCCGGCCTCTGGCCCCTCTCCGTCTCGTATTCTGGCATCTGATGACTTCCGGAAAAATAGGCACTTTGGCTTTTGTCCTATCCAATTCTGAGAATATTCATTTTTTGACTTTCCTAGAACCAAAAATAGTAGAAAATAGGCAGCTGGCACTGCGGCTCTTGTTAATAGGTTAGTCCAAGAATTCATATAAAAAGTACTCCAAATTGTGGAGAAAACACAAGAAAGTGGATAAAACTAAGCATGGAACATCAAAAATGACAGATACATTTGCAATGTATCAGTAGCTAAGCTGACTGCAGGGATGGTAGAGGCAGATGAGAAGTGTACAAGCAAAATGGTCTTTTATACAATAGTTACTCACAAGACAGTGATCAGAGGATATGATGAGTATACAAGCAAAGAAAGTTATTACCTCCGTTCTTTCTACTTAGGTCAACAGGTGCTGGAGCAGGAACTAGGGCCAGTGCTGTTGGGGGTGCCAGCAGCTTGGTGCTGGTTACCTTCTGAGGGGTAGGTAAGGGGACTGCAGGAGTGGTCAGAGAGGCATATGAGATGTGGACAAGCAAAATGGTTTCTTATACAACAGTAACTTCTATACATAGATGAGAGTATACAAGCGAATTAATTTACTACCTCTATTCTTTCTCCTACGGAGGTCAACAGGTGCTGTTGCAGGAACTGGGGCCGGTGCTGGTGCCGGTGCCAACAGCTTGATGCTAGCACCCTTCTGGGTGGTACATAAGGGGAAGCGGACTGCAGAAGTGGTCAGAGTCATATGATGAGTAAAGACAATGGTGTAGAACAGTTAGTCGCAAGAAAATCATTAGAGGTTGTGATGAGTACATAATCAAATTAATTAGTACTACCTCTGTTCTTGGTCCTTTGGTCAATAGGTGTACGGTGGCGTGCAAGTATCTGCCCAGGCTTGCTAAAATTGAATGTTACCTCATCCTCCTGCTTCAGACCATTCTCACGGACATACTTGGACCAACCTTGGCCACCCAAATAGGCGGTGGCCATCGTCTGGGAGACATCCACATCATATAGTTGCCGCATGCCTTTAGGGTCCTCGCTATATAGATTTAGAAACTTGTCATTTCCGAACATCTTGTTTATAATGGGGCGAGCGACACAAGGGACAACCTTCATGAGAAAATTTATAGAGAAGTAAGGTGACAAAAAAAATGTGAGATACAAGATCTTACATCAAGTCGGTCTAAACCACTTGGAATCCATACCTGATACCATGGGTACCCTTTGCGAAGGGTGGCCATGCACCATTTTTCATCCCTCTGCCTTTGGAATGGCATACAAGGGCCCCCTTTCAATCCACAAGCTTGACAAGAGGAGGGTAGCAGAAAGGGCTGAGCAGCTGGTGCGTGGTACTGATTGAAATTAAGTGGAAAGGTTAAATTATGTAAAGAGCAAGTAAATCTAATAACACAAGACAAAACCATTGCATGTAAAGCAAAAAGATATTATTTTTGTGAGCTTCTAATGAGCATAAACATATAGTACTAGCTAATAACAATAACATGGAAAATCATAACATATGAAATTGTGGATTTCCAAATTATACCCACTTCTTAGAGAGGTCACTGCACACCTGGGTACTATGTTGGCGCTTCCTCGTTGTGTAGAGGATGTCCTCTTTTGGTGCGGGCATCAGAAATCTACTAGCCTCTATAGTAGCCTCAGCCTCAACAGCAGCACCTTCAATCTGCATAAATAGCAACAGAGCTCAACAATTCAATACTATGTAAAGTTTGGTCAAACTTTTGGTCGCTTGATTTCTCAAAAAAGTACAGTATATGCCTAAGCCTTGGGCTGGAGGAGTACAATACATAGTAGTCATATACTGACTGTATGAGACAGTCCGACAGATCTAGATCTGGATTCACATAAACACCGTGCCAGAATTAATAAAATCACACATATGTTTCTGAACATCTGATAAGCATGCATCACACCAAGCGGGTAATACTTAAATCTGTCTGCACCATGGTAATAAGGGTCTTAAGAACAAATACCTTTCTCTTTAAGATGGGCCCTCCCAGCTGGTCGGTGGCCTTGCGCTTGTTTTTTGGTGAGTAGTGGTACTCGCCGGATCCTGCGGCATGTGGGGGTACCATCCTGTTTGCCGCACCTGGAGCACCGCATGTTCGCAGGTATGTACCACCGTGCTACAGTAAATGAAGAAGAGATGGTGTCACAGAGGCTTCCACAAAAACAGGATGCAGACAGAGACAACATTTAGCATAGGGATACATCCAGGTTACAGCAAACCACTTTTAGCATTGGAGAGAATGGAAGAATGCAACGAATATACTGCTACATTACCTTTTTAAGCAACTTTTAAGGGAACTGATGGGACCATCCCTGTCCGTAGTGGCCGTGCGCGCCACTGACCCATAGTTCTCCATACAGAATCTGAGGCAAAATCCATTACACATTACGAGTAGCAACTAAAGGTTACAGAAGTGAAGAACATCGAAATCGAACCCGACCAAATGCCCCAATTAGAACAGCAGTGACCATGCCCTGATCCGGAATCCATACGAAATCAGTACTACCTCCCCGCACCCCACCCCCACCACCAGCCCCACCCCACCCAAATGACCCAATCGATTAGAAAAGAGGAAAAATATCCTGATTAGGTGATTCCAAGGTGAGCAATAAGCAAGAACTCCACAATCAAAGCATAACGAATACTGCTACTCCTAGTACTAATAGTACCCCCAATGGCCCAATTGGAAGAAAATTAAGCAAAGCCGGATTTCAAGGTGAGCAAATACACCCACCTATTTCAACAAAAACTCCCTAATTGGAGGTTGCACCAGTTCCAACAGTTGCTTGCTGGATGTGAGCTAGCTAGTGATGGTTTCTTGTCTTGTCGTCGGTAGGAAGGCATGGGCAGGGGAGTAGTAGTACTAGTAGTAGTAGGGCTAGGCTCTACAGTAAGTATTTTTAAGTGGCAGTGGCGGGAACATTTTGCTAGGAGAGAATCCCGAATTTTTCATCCCAGCTATCATGTGGTGGCCTACAGCTGTTTCAAGCGGGACGCATGTTAGGGGTGAGTTAAAGTAGGTCCCACATCAAGTGGGTGAGATAATTGACCGAGCCAACCTCCTCCTTCCCTTGGTACCAATACTAGTTCTCTCGGGTTCCTCTCCAAGGACAGAGAAAATCGCCCCTCTTCGAATCAAATTGATCCCAGCTTATTATCCTTCTGCTGATTCGTCTCACGGAGCAGTGGGCAAGACGACGATAGTTGCAGCATAGGGCACCAGCGCCGGGGCCTCAAAAACAGTTTAGGAACCGATAAAATGATAAGCTTGGATTTCAGACTAGAAACACACACAAACACACATGTACTCCGTATATACTAATATACATAATAGTTTCCAATTACAGTACTGCTAACGAAGGCCTAGAAATCATAATAAGGTAGCTCCATATTATAGAACTACGAAAGTAGCGAACCAATCATGGGATAGCTCTACACCCCAAGAGTTTTGCAGCTGGGCTAGTGGTCATGAACGACACCAAAAGTACACCCCTGATGATCAGTAGCCCTGCATCAAATCCATCCAGACGCAGTGTACCTGATCCACAGCCTGAGGTACAGGCTCATCAATGAACATGTCATCATCATTACCATCAAAGTCCTCTTTGGTCGTCTGCTTCTACGATTAGTAGATTAATAGGTACGTTTATAGACAAACATCAAATACACAGAACCTGAACATTTGTCGTTCTACAGATATACCTTGTCATCTGGCATAGCGGTAGTACCAGAAATGAAACTTGTTTCATGCAGCTTGCGCTTTTTCTCTACTCTCCCTTCTCCAAGTTGATCTAGATACTCAGGAGCTTCCTCTGTCAGTTGATCTAGTTGAGCAACATCTACTTCTCCTACTTGATATTGATGAGAAAGATGTGCTTCCGTCGGTTCATATGGAGGATCATATGGTTCACCATGAAATACCCATCTAACATATATGCTTAGCATCCCAAATGTAAAAATATGGTCTTCCACTTTTCTTTGAGGCAGCACCCTATGATTCACACACAACAGGCAAGGGCAATGTACTTTTGAGTTGTCACAATGAGGTCAAACAAATCCCATAAATCGTAGAACATCATGGATACGTTTAGCGCTGCCTAATGGAGCAATCTCTATCCAAAATCTGCCCATCTGTTTAATTATGACATACAAAGTTGGTTATTATTAAAAGAAAAGCACGAAACATATAGATGAAGTACAAAAACTATATATGCCTATATGTTTCAGCAAACATATTGATAGCAAAAATCGCCGAAGGTATTTAGGAACATAGATCCAGCGCAGAATAAACTATGACCATGCAGATTGAGGATAAATTAAACTACGTAGGAGTATTTAAAAGGGCAATAAAATGCCAACCAGATCGAGCTACAGATAGAAGGACAACAGTGGGATCGACATGCCCACCGGTGCGTCTCAAGAAGACCGATGGGTAGGGAAAGCTTCTTCACGCATGTTGGTGATGAGGAGCGGCTGTAAGCGCATCTGTTTTGTGGGGAAGGGGGTGAGGCCTAGGCAGAGGAGGGTGGAAGTTAATACACAACGCGAAGGGGTGCAGACGGATAACTTTGGAAATTCTGACCTACCCTGCTTTGGGCACCACCATATACATGGCCCACCTGCTAGTCACCGATCAAAATTGATCCAAAACTTGTCAAAATACAAGTTTATGTTTTACCATGGAAACTAATGCACATAGCATTGCACTTTGTGAACGAATGGCTTTATGTCAAAAAGTTATTTAATTTCAGCATCTTCAGCTAGGAAGCTTGGAAAATCATGAAAGTAGGGCATTATCCATCAAATTTGGAATCTCTTTTGTAAACAGTTGCTTGAAATGCCAAGATGCACTGATCTACCAAATATGGATAGGTTTGTAAGCTTGGTTGGCGAAGATGCTTCAATGTACAGAGTAGTACAAAAGATGAAAAAGGTACAGAAACTATGGATGTGACCTTGCTACTCTTGTTTGAAAGCCTTGAATTAATGTTCATTAATTTGAGTAGATGTCTCTAAACTCATTAAATGCTGGAAAGCATACATGCCTATGGTCTATCTGACGGGGACAACATCCCAAGTGGGAGTAGCGTACCTTAGAAGCTTCAACTTCAATATTTCGGCAGAGCGCTAAAATATCTCACCCACCCATTCAAACATCCCGCCCATCCATCCAAACATCCAGCCCTAAAAATTATTTTATTGCACAAATTTAGCCTGGAAGCTTGAAAGGGCGTTATACATTGTGTGAAAAAGGGGGTGGTGGCATTTTGAGCCATCATCTTTGTAGTTGCTTCACAACAAAACACATTGTTGTTACTTGGAAATTCGAAAACAAACTTCAAATTTGGAAGCAGATATATTGGTTGATTTGCAAAGATGCACCGATCTGCCAAATACGGACACGTCATCATAAACTATTTCCATGACCTTGGTCACCTTTTTTTTGGACGATGGTCATCTTCTTGAAAGCCTTAAATTGTTCGAAAATTTCAGCAAATGCCTAGAAACTCGTTTAAATGCTGGGAAGCAACTCTCGCTGGCGTGTGGGCCTAGACGGTGATAGCGTGTCTAAGAGGCCCCACGCTGGAGTAGCGTATGCTAAAAGCTTCGACCTCAAAATTTGGTAAGGCACCCAAACATCGCACCCAATCATTAAAATATCCCGCGCATCCATTCAAACATGCTTCACCTCTTCTAGAATGCAAAATTCCTCTTCTATCCCTGCTCCGGAAACAAGAATCCGAGAGAGCACTGCAATAAAGAGGGATATAGGTGGTACATTTACAATCTCCCAAGTGCATCACCCCATCCACATTTCCTAGCCCTTCTTCAATATTTACCTGCCCGCCCACTCTAACCTACACTGACTTTTTGGACCCACTATGCAAGTGACCCACATGTCAGTGAGCCAGAATTACGGGAAGTAGATATTCCCATCGCTTGTTGTTCAAAATTCGAACATTTTTCGCTAAACTGAGATAAAATCATTAAAATCATCCAACCTGGCTTATACTATCATTCCACTATGTCAGAGTAAAAGCTAAAAAAGCAAAGCCAAAAACACGTTCGTAGCTTTATAAGCCAAAAATCAAAAGCCAGAATTAGAGCCCAACCAAACATTGCCTAAATCTCAAGGAACTCTTCCTATTTCTCCCTTGTTTTACTACCTGGGTACATTCAATTCTATTTAACAAAAAATATGACCATGCAGGATATCATCGACTTGTAGATCAATTTTTGAGATACTTCCATTAAATGGCGGTAACACCATTCTGTTCCACGAATATATATAACCATAAAGTTTGAAAATATTATTGAGAATTCACAGAATCCTAAACCATAAAATCTAAACCCTGTAACACCCCAAAAACCCTTCAAGAAAATCAAGTTCTAATCACCCAAATTTAGGGTTAACAAAAACTTTTATTAATAATTTGAATATGAATGCATGTGTGTTTTGCATTAGTATATGATTGAGTGAAAATGCCATGTTTGATTGCTAAAACTGATGAGAAATGGTTTAAAGATTAATACTACATCATCTAGGCCAATTACAAACAAAATCAAAAGAAAAAGAAATCAAATATGAATTAAATAAGCTAATGGTCATTTTGACCAAAGTTAACCACTAGGCCACTTTGAGTGTTCCTAGAAGAGGATTTCTAATAGAAACAATTCCACTTATTTTCACCCCTTGCTAAACCAAGTAAAAGTAAACCCAAGCCCACTTTACAAACTCACAGAAACTATTTTCAAATCTATTTAAAGGACAATTCAAATTTGAATCTAGTGCATATGGTAAGATCACCATTTTGCAAAAACCACTCAAACCAATTCCACTTGACTTTTCCAAGCAACCATAGACACTCAAGCATAAGATTCAAACACTCACCAAATTTCATTCGAAATTTTCAAAATAAATTCCATGCGGCCATTAAGACAAACACCTTGTAGACACAATTTAATCTCTGGCCTAACTTCATCGTTTGAGCAGTGATCACTCGACCAAATGGTTCCCGCTTCACTCCCCTGTCTCCCCCAGTTTGTAGCAATACATAGACAACCACCCCCTCTGCCATTGTGCCAGTGCAGCGCCGCTCGAAAATGGTCATTGCTGGCCGACCAAGAACCGCTCGCTCCAGACAATGCCACAACCATCCATGATGTCCAGGAGGCACGCCATCGTCCATCGCTGAAAGGATAGAGATGTTGCCTAGAGGGGGGTGAATATGCAATTTAAAAACTATTATGGTTTTGGCTTGATAGAATGCGGAATTAAACTAACGTTTATTTTACAAGCACAAAACCTAAATACACTAGGCTCAACTAAGTGCACCAACAACAACATAAGCTAAGCAATATAGCACAAGATAAATGTACCACAAGTGATAAGCAAGATATAAGTACTTCAAGCTCGATGGATATCACAAGGAAAGTAAGCTTAGGTATAGAGATAACCGAGGCACACGGAGACGAAGATGTATTCCCGTGTTCCCTTACAAGTAAGGTACATCACGTTGGAGAGGTGTGGGATTCCACGAAGGATTTCCCAATGCCACGAAGGATTTCCCAATGCCACGAAGGCTCACCTTCTTCTCCGAGTCTATCCCACGAAGGAATAGGCCCTTTCCTTATGGCTAGCTTTTCCTCCACTCCGGAGATGGCAAGCTCCACAACCACTTCACAAGCTCCACGAAGGAGAAGCCCGGGTCTCTTCACAATCTTCCACGATGAAAAGGAAATGGACGTCGTCTAGAGGGGGTGTGAATAGGCGTTTTAAAATTATTACGGTTTAGGCTCTAATAAATGCAGAATAAAACTTAATGTTTAATTTATCAAGCCAAAACCTATATTCACTAGGTTCACTAAGTGCACCAACAACCTATGCTAAGCAATAGAAACAACAAGGTGATAACAAGATAATATACTTCAAGCACGAAGGCTATCACAATGTAAATTGCATAAGTAAAGGGCTCGGTTGAGAGATAACCGATGGACGCGGAGACGATGATTTGTTTCCCAAAGTTCACTTCCAAAGAAGCTACGTCTCTGTTGGAGAGGTGCGGGGGCGCAATGTACTTCGAATGCCACAAGTGGCTCACCTCGAGGTGTGGTGGCACGATGCTCACCCAACGCCACACAAGGCCTCACCCCAAGATGCGAAGGCACGCAACCTACCGACGCCACAAAAGGCTCACCCTATTCTCCTATGAGCTCGCCACAAAGGCCTACTCACGTTCCACTATGGGACACTTGAGGGCGGTCACCGAACCCATACAAGGTTGGGGCAATCTCCACAACTCAATTGGAGGCTCCCAACAACAATGCCACAAAGGCTACAAAGCCACAAAAGGCAACAAGGCCACAAAAGGCTACAATACCACAAAATGTCAACAATCCAACCACACAACCGTCTAGGGTTCCAAGAACCCAAGAGAAACAAGCCCAAGGGCTTGAACTCACCGAATCTCCGAGGAGAACTCAAACCTATGCACCAAATGCAAGAGGCAAGTCCTTCTCTCTCAAATTCCACCAAAGCTACAAAAGCTATTGGGGGAATAAGGGAGGAAGAACACAAGAGGAGAACACAAAACTCTCCAAGATATAGATCCCAAGGATACCTTCACAAAGAAGGGATTTTGCTTGGTGGGGCTTGTAGATCTAGATCTCCTCTCTCAAATCCCTCAAAAAGATGCAAGAATCATAGGAGGGGGAAGGGGAGAGAGCAAGCTCTTCAAGGTCAACAATGGAGGAGAGAGAAAACCAAAAACCAAGAAAGAGCTAGTTAGGGCCGAAGGGGAAAGGGGAGCTCCTTTTAAAGGGCTCCTTGATCTGCCCGTTACTCACAGATTCGCGCACGGACGGTAGTACCGGTGGGTGGCCGGTACTACCGGTGGCACTCAGCCAATGGTCCAAAAATGAGGTGCAAACGAACACAAAAACGAGGCCGGTCGGTACTACCGGTGAGTCACCCGTACTACCGCCTGGCCGGTACTACCGCCCAAGATTCCGATCGAAGTTCCAACAAATACGCACACCAAGACAAAGAGTACTGAACCAAAAATGGGGTTGCCGGAAGTTGGGCCAGAATTAACACCGGTACTACCGGCGGCAAACTGCCCTAGCGGTACTACCGGTGGCCCGCCGGAACTACCGGCCAGGCAAAAACTCCAGAACCAGAAATGCCACAACTTTTGCATCTGAACTCCAAACGAGATGAAACCAATTTTGTTGGAAATATAACGACGTATTGGGTATCACCAAGGGAGAAAATACCATGAATATATATATGTGAGATACCTCCCAAGGTGTGGAGCCGGAAAACCCGCAAGATCAAAAACGCAATAAGATATGCAAGGGAAAACCATTTTTGATGAACTAGAGCTTGTAATGAAGATAAGCACAAGCTCTAGATCCTCACATGGACAAGAACCAAACAACAACCAAGAAAGATGATGCTATGTATGCAAAGGTTTGAGCTCTCTCCGAAAGATACGAACGAGTCATCCACTCGAGAGCCCCTCTTGATAGTACGACTATCTATCCTAAACCCGGTCTCCCAACACTACAAGAGACCGGTAAAGAGGAAACCCTATCAAGATCATACCTTTGCCTTGAGGATCCCACTTGAGCTTGATGTAGACGATCTTATCACCTTCAAGATGGAACACCTTTCTTGATTGCACTTGCTTGCACTTCCTTGCACTTGGTTGATGAAGTCTTGATACATGCTCCCCCATAATCCATGGGGAAGCCTCTTCTTCGAACTTGTCTTCATCATTCCATGATTGCCGAGGATGGCAAGCTTCAAGATAGCCATGAGGAACTCCATCTTCTTCTTCTTCTTCAAGACATACTTGATCTTCTTCTTCTACTTGATTCCAAAAGGCACAAAGCCTTTGGACAATGCTTCTTATTTTTCATCCTTGAAACCAACACATGGTCCAAGCGATGCCAATGGACAAACCTACAAGTGAGACTCAATTTGCACATTAGTCCATAGGGATTGTAATTAATTACCAAAATCACACATGGGGGCATACATGCCCTTTCCCACGAAGAGGACACCGCGACACCAACCGCCAAGCCAACTACGAGGTCACCCTCCAAGAGCAACAAGCTCACGGTCTCTCACTCGAACAAATCGTAGTGGAGAGCTCAACACTTATGCAAGAATGCAAAGCAAGAACACCAAGGGCATTCAAATCCCTCCCTCTCAAATCCCACCAAAGCAACAAGTGCTAGGGAGGAATTAGAGGGGAAGAACAATGGTGGAAGTTAACCAATGACTCCAAGATCTAGATCCAATGGGTTCCCCTCACTTAGAGGAGGAATTGATTGGTGGGGATTGTAGATCTAGATCTCCTCTTCCAAAGCCCTCAAAAAGATGCAAGAATCATAGGAGGGAAGGGAGAGGAAGGAAGCTCAAGAGGTTCAACAATGGAGGTCAATTTCGTGGTCAAGAACACCCAAAAACGTTGGGGGAAGAACCCCTTTTATAGGGAAAAGCAAATATGGCCGTTGGAGAGAAAACAGCGAAACCCGGTCTACAAGTCGGTTGGACCGGCCCCAGAACCGGGAAACTCGGTCCCCATGCCGGTGGACCGGCCTACAGACCGAAACCCCTCTGTTTCCCCACTCAGAATAGACTCGGTCGCGAAAACAGAAAATCCGGTCTGAGATCTGGTCTATCGGCGCTGGCACCGGCCGTCCGGTGTGGGGCTCGGTTGAACCGGATCCACAACCGGGATGAAACAGACTTCACGAAAAACGCAATAACTTTTGCATCCAGACTCCAATTTCGATGATCTTGGGCTTGTTTTGATGAGGACAACAAGATCTAAAATATGGTGCATGAAAACATCATAGTCCAAAAAAGGAAGATAGAACCAAATGAGGAAAGGTATGGAGCCTCCCTATAAGAAGAACCGGTAAAACATTCAAACTCGAAAACGCCATATAAGATGCATATGAATTCCGTTTTTGATGAGCTTGGGCTTGTTGAAGAGCTAGAAACAAGCTCAAGAACCTCAGATAGATAAAATACCAAGAAGCAACAAAATAGGAAGATGCAAAGTATGCAAAGGATTGAGCTCCCTAAGACAATGTGATCAAGTTACCCAACCGAAAGCCCATCTTGATAGTGCAACTATCTATCATATAACCTGGTCTCCCAACAACCACCTTGATACTGGTAAAAGGAAAAACCTAGCAAGGCCATACCTTTGCCTTGCGCATCCCCCTTGATCTTGATGACAACGCTTCAAGCTCCATCCAAGCCGGAATGCATCACTTGATCATTGTTGCTTCGTGAAGACTCGTAATTTGCTCCCCCATACACCACTATGGGATAGCTTCATTAAGACACATCTTCACATGCCCATTATCACCAATATGGATGGCAAGCCTCAAGCAAATGATCTTCTCGAGTTGCTTATCTTGAACTTGCCCTTCTCAAACTTTGATGACGATCACCACTTGATGTCATCCTCTCATGGGCTATATGAGATCTTCACTTTTGAAGCATTCCCATGGAAAGATACCTATCCCATATGGAAAAGGCAAAGGCACATATATAATGGGTTAGTTCATGATGCATAAATGACAAGGCTTACCATACCACAAGATCCACGTGGTACATTCTTTATGCTTCATGTGTTGACCAACTTGAAATCACTCTTCACTCTTTGTATTGGTCAACCAAGTATATTCTCATGCTCCATCTCAATATCTTGAGGTACATAAAGAATTCTTCATTTGATTACATGCTCTAAATCTTAGTCAACCATAGCTCAACTAATGAGGTTATCATGACACCGGCTTAGAGCCATATCTTGAATTCTTCTATTGAGATCACACTCTCAAGATCTTGAACATATCATATTCTTCTCTTCAATTTGATGATCTTGATGCCAAAACTCAAGGTATATCTTTATCTTCATGGCATCCATACTTGAATCCAACACATGAACTACAAGAATGACCTATGGAATATTCGTTCATATAAAACTCAATGAAAACATTAGTCCACAGGGATTGTCATTAATCACCAAAACCACACATAGGGGCAATTACCCTTTCAATCTCCCCCATTTTGGTAATTTCTAACAATCACAATAAGAGGGTTTATATAATGAATATTAGAAACAAGTACGCAACTTATCCGAGAATAAGTTGTATACAAGAGGTTGTATTTGATATGGTTAAGTAACACAAATATACTATCCCATATCAAGACCGATTCTACTCACACAAACTACAACTAATGCAAGAGAAGTGAGTAGAACCAACATATATAGAACAAACTCCCCCACAATATATGCACGTGTGATGAACTTGAATTTCATTGCATACATTGTCAAGCATAACCTTTGGGAGAGTTTACACTATATATTCAACCATGCAATGCATAATAAAGATGAAATGCATGAAAGGTAAACACTTAAGAACAAACCAATCTTAAGTAGAAAACCATTTCCCTTAAAACCCTCTAAACTTCTCCCCCATTGACAACAAGTGCCAAAATGGAAGACAAAGTTAGAAGGCCAATATAGTTCAAGTTCCTCCCAAGGTGTGCATTTCTCATAATATGAGTGAAATCATATGCACATATCCAATGACGAATACTTGGAGGAAATCAACTATATTGAGGATAAAATATTGCTAAAAGGATAACAAGGTGAAGAAACTTCAACGGTTGAAGCAAGCAATCAAAAGATCCAAATAATCAAGGACAAATAGTTCTCTATATGAAATAAGGAAGCTCCCCAAGGTTCATGCATAAATTAGTTGTTTCATTTGAATACAATATGCACAAACATGGAATCCTCACTCCCTCTATATCATTTAGAACACAACCAAGATACAATGAGTATAGATATAAATCAATACACTTGTCAAGACAAGCTTAAGTCCAAAAGAAACCAAATATGAGATATGAGTGCATGAAGATGCAATGAAAGTAAATCGAGCACTCATAAATCAAGACCATACCAATACCATCAAAAAACAAGAGGATAAGAGAGAGGATATCAAGGAAGGGGATTAACACTCTTGTGTATATAAGTTTATAAGTGGACAAAACATGAGAATAATCCACAAAGAAACATCCACACATAAGAGGAAAAAAATACATGATATCCAAGAGCAGGTCATAAGATATACCAAAAAGTACATTTTTCTTAAGTGCATATATAGCCCATGGCTCTATTTTCTCTTATGGTATATCAAAGAAAAAAAACCTCAAAAATATCACAACTAACACTAAGGGAACTAATGCTAGTTGGGATATTTTGAGAAAGGTAACAAGTATCAAAATGAAGGATTCAATGCAATTTCAACAATATTGCACATGAGAGTACCTTGAGGAATTGATATGCAATAAATTGCTAGAAGGCATATTTGGGATTGGTGAATCATGAGCATGATTTTATATACTCCCCATTATATGCATCATCTCAAATTACTAACATAAGAAATAAGGATAGAAAAGTCTTTCAAAGATCCTTGCAAGAACTGCAACATTTAAAAACAAATAAATTCATGCCAAGATGCAACCTACGAGAGATTGTATGGAAGAATAGTATGCATGAATAAGATACTTGTTACCGAGATAGCAATGGTATGATGTAGTAGATAAGAATTCTTTGATCATCCTAGCTTGGCTCCAATTATAATGTGGTTACAACACCTTCCTTATAGATAAGACAAGCATCCATTGCATCTCCAATGTATCTAAAACAACATTCAAGTACATCTTGGTCCCCAAACTTATTGGGTCCAAAGTGGTTATACTAACCACAACACATAGGACATACTCCATAAAAATGTGTGCATATTTAGAGATGAAATTTGAATTTCATCCACATCAGTCGTTTAAGGATTTGATAGAGTATACCCTATATATTGGACCAAAGAAAGCAAAACATGATATAAGATATACATTTAGTAAACATGCATGCACGAGACTTTCAAGAACCAACAAAGATATAATTTGGACAAAACACCCAAATATTCAAGAAGGCGTACAAGGTGTGACAAAACACATTTGTTGTCCAAACTATATCAGAGAATCAAATCAACACAAGATTTGTTCAACAAAGTTCAACAAATGAACCAAGCAAAAACTATTAAGCATAAAAGATGAGATAAAAACATAAATGCTCAAATATTTATCTCATTCAAGCAAATAACAAAGAGAAGAAAGAATGAGATAACAAACTCCCGAAAGAGCAAGGTTTTAACAAATAAACCAAACCCTTAACACTTTTCACAATGGCACAAGGTTCCAAGAAAAAAAAGGTTTGTCTTCCACTAAAAGCACATTTGATAATAATCAAAAACACCATCAAAGAGATGTTCAAAATCCAAGGAAGACAAAGAGAGCCACAACAATTTTTTGGAAAGAAAAAAGGCAATAGGAGGTGAAATCCAAGGTGACGATAATCCACAAATTCTACCACACCCAAGTATATCAATTGTCGAAGACAATGAGTGTATTGGAACTTATTTCTGGTGGTATATTGCACAGATATTAAAGATAAATCTTCACAATAAAAAGCCTAGGATAGGAATAAAAAGATTAAGCACTATGCAAAGATAGAGATTCTTGATAGCTTCAACTAGTCACACAATCATGCAAGCAATGATTAGAATAACTTGAAGCAAATGGTCTCCCAAATAAGATATAGAGATATGCATTTGAGGAAGGCCACACCAAGAATTTCTTACTCAAGCAATGACCAAAAAGATGAGCAATAAAAGCTTCTAACAAAAATAGGATCTTGTTTGAGCAAACATGCCACCTAGATACAAGATAATCAACAATATCAACTCTAAGTGGCACCACCTCATATGTTCACATTTCCTAGGATTGTGATATGCAAAAGAAGCATATTACTCCCCCATAATGTGGTATTCTATTTTTTCTTAATAAGAGGAAAAACAACCTCAATTAGAGATAATTAATGGACATTTAGAATTTGAATTTCTCATGAGTATGACACACCACATAGTGACTAGATAAGCTTGCAATATCAATACTAAGTGGTAGTACTCATGTACACACATTTTAATGTTTGAGGGATGCGCAAGGCATATCACTCTCCCAAAATGGGATGTTCCATTAATCACTCGAAAAGAGACAAAAAATATATCATCAAGATGCATTAGAGGCTCAAGGAAAAACACACAAGTAAATGATGTGCCAAACACATAGACATACTTTAATACACAAAATAAGCAAGCATGAGGCACAACAAATACAAACACATACTTGGTACAAAACCAAAACATGTAAAGGGGCAAGTAACTTGCAATATAAAAGAGTTGAATTCGAGTTACCGCAAAGAGGCACATTGGGTATATGGTAGGGAGATGATAATCCTTATAACTTGGCTTTATAAAATATAACATATGGAGATCCCTTAATTATTCATGAGTTAGCCAAGTCTCCAATGCCCTCCAATAACACCTATTGATCAAGTTTGAGCTTGTTGGTCCCTAACCAAGTTGGGTCCTAAGAGGTTAGTCACAATAGGCTTGGCAACCCAAATGGTTTGTTTCTTGACACCACTTTGAGTTCCAACAAACTTGGAAACCACATTGCCATCCTTATCCTTCCCAAGAGAATAATAATCATCAACAATGATAGGGTTAGATAAGGTACCATTTGAACAAGAAGAGGCCAAGTGCCCCTTCTCACGACATATGTAGCAACAAGTGCTCCCCTTTCTATTCTTTATTGATTTCTTGTCTTGGGGAGCCTTATCTTGATTCTTCTTGGGAAGTGGCCTAGATTAAACTTGAGGTTGAGATTGGGATTGACCTTGACCTTGTGGCCGCTTCCCTTGTTGCTTATCTTTGAAGTGCTTTTTCTTCAATGGACAAGATCTTACATGACGTCCTACAACCTTGCACTTGAAGCAAATAATCTTAGACAAATTCTTGACTTGGTCTTGGCTCTTCTTCTTCTTGCTCTTGGACTTGTTCTTGTTATTGGAGTTGAATCCAAGTCCACTTTTATCATTGGGGGCATTTTTGCACACTCAAAATATTATCGAGTGTGGATTTGCCTTCACGACTCTTTTCTAAGTCTTTCTTCAAAGAAGTGACTTAGGCCTTGAGCTCTTTGATTTCCTCTACATGGTTAGTATAAATAGAGGTACTGGAGGAAGTGGAAGCTTCATTGTTAGAGCAACAAGGCAAAGCAAGTAATCCAACACAAGTTTTATCAATAGTATGACAAGAAGGATCACTAGGACTAGCACATGGTAAAATAGCATTTTGAGTAGAAGTTGTGCTAATGTCAAAATGAGGCTCACAAGATGTTACCTTAGTGATACTTGCCTCACGAGCTAACTTTAGCCCAGCATAGGAGATTATAAGATCATTATTAGAGGCCAAGAGCTTTTCATGATTTTCTTCCAATTTCCCATAATTGCTAGTTAGCAACTCAAGTTGTGCCCTTAGCTCAACATTCTCCTTTAGGGTAGATGATTCAAAAGAAGTAGATTTAGTAGCATTAGCATCATTAATAGATTTTTCCTTTTCAAGCTCATAAGATTCAATTTTTTGTATGAGGAGACAATTAGTGTGCTTCTCCTCGACAATCTCTTGCTTAAGGAGATTGAATCTCCGACTCCCATCATCAAGTTGGAAATCCAACTCCTCTATGGTTTCCGTTTGTTTAGTTATGGTGTCCATAACGTGTTTGATACAAGCAATGACCTTATTATTACCACGAATAGAGGTACACAAAAAGGTCAGCTCAAGCACAAGAACTCTAGTATCCTCATCAAGGTCATCATCACTATCATTGCTATTATCTAGAGAAGATATCTTGGGATCCAAAGTAGGAGATACATTTGATCCTCTTGCCATAAGGCACATGTGAGCACGGGAGGATGAAGATGAGCATATTATTGAATCTTCATTCATGATTGAGTCTTGCTCCATAGGGTGTTTGATTTCCTCTACATTGTTAGATACACAACTAGAGGAAATAGAAGCATTTTGTTTATTGGAACAAGACAAATCAAGCATATCATCTACACTATAGTCAAATAATTTCTAGACAATATGCAAGGACTAGCAACACAAGGGGATATATAATTATCATTGCAAGAAGTGCTTAAGTCCAAACTGTCTACACCATTAGCATTTATAGAACATGAATCATTGGTGTAAAGCGAACCACTACCATCATTACATATGATTTCTCCACTCACCCATGCCATTACCTTGTGACTTGTCACATGTAGGTGAAGTGGAGGAAATTGAAATCTCATCGTGGCCGGAGGTGGAAGCCACTTGGAGCTCTTCATGACGTGAAGGAGAAGAGAGCTCCTCGGAGATACCACCGACCCTATGAGAAATGGACCCACCAAATATTTCTTTAAGCTTGGTCCACATCTCATGAGATGACTTGCGCTTTACATTTGTCAAGAACAAATTAACTATGGGGCTCAAAGAGAAAATAAGCTCATTAGATACTTGAGCTTCGAGATGTAAATTTTTCTCATCCTCTAAAGATAGATTTTGATGATCCATTGGAGGAGAAAAACCTACATCTAGAAATCGCTCAATATTTGGACACAAGGTCCGAAGATTACAAAGCAAGCAATTTCTCCACAAAGTATAATTTGTGCCATCAAAGATAATTGTGTCATTGTGCACTATACTACTAGCTGACATCTTTACACTCTAGGCTGTGAAGCCTAAACAAGGAGAGACCTTGCTCTGATACCAATTGAAAGGATAGAGATGTCGCCTAGAGGGGGGGGGTGAATAGGCAATTTAAAAACTATTATGGTTTTGGCTTGATAGAATACGGAATTAAACTAACGTTTATTTTACAAGCACAAAACCTAAATATACTAGGCTCAATTAAGTGCACCAACAACAAGATAAGCTAAGCAAGATAGCACAAGATAAATATACCACAAGTGATAAGCAAGATATAAGTACTTCAAGCTCGATGGCTATTACAAGGAAAGTAAGCTCGGGTATAGAGATAACCGAGGCACGTGGAGACGAACATGTATTCCCGTGTTCCCTTACAAGTAAGGTACGTCACGTTGGAGAGGTGTGGGATTCCACGAAGGATTTCCCAATGCCACGAAGGCTCACCTTCTTCTCCGAGTCTATCCCACGAAGGAATAGGCCCTTTCCTTATGGCTAGCTTTTCCTCCACTCCGGAGATGGCAAGCTCCACAACCACTTCACAAGCTCCATAAAGGAGAAGCCCGAGTCTCTTCACAATCTTCCACGAAGAGGACACCGCGACACCAACCGCCAAGCCAACTAGGAGGTCACCCTCCAAGAGCAACAAGCTCACGATCTCTCACTCAAACAAATCATAGTGGAGAGCTCAACACTTATGCAAGAATGCAAAGCAAGAACATCAAGGGCATTCAAATCCCTCACTCTCAAATCCCACCAAAGCAACAAGTGCTAGGGAGGAACTAGAGAGGAAGAACAATGGTGTAAGTGAACCAATGACTCCAAGATCTAGATACAATGGGTTCCCCTCACTTAGAGGAGGAATTGATTGGTGGGGATTGTAGATCTAGATCTCCGCTTCCAAATCCCTCAAAAAGATGCAAGAATTAAAGGAGGGAAGGAAGAGGAAGCAAGCTCAAGAGGTTCAACAATGGAGGTCAATTTCATGCTCATGAACACCCAAAAACGTTGGGGGAAGAACCCCCTTTTATAGGGAAAAGCAAATATGGCCATTGGAGAGAAAACAACAAAAACCCGGTCTAAAAGTCAGTTGGACCGGCCCCGGAACCGGGAAACTCGGTCCCCATGCCGGTGGACCGGCCTACAGACTGAAACCCCTCTGTTTACCCACTCGGAATAGACTCGGTAGCGAAAACCGGAAAATCCGGTCTGAGATCTGGTCTACCGGCGCTGGCACTAGACCGTCTAGTGTGGGGCTCGGTTGAACCGGATCCACAACCGGGATGAAACCGACTTCACGAAAAACGCAATAACTTTTGTATCCGGACTCCGATTTTGATGATCTTGGGCTTGTTTTGACAAGGACAACAAGCTTTACAATATGGTGCATTAAAACATCATAGTACAACAAAGGAAGATATAACCAAATGAGGAAAGGTGTGGAGCCTCCCTATTAGAAGAACCGGTAAAACCTTCAAACTCGAAAACACCATATAAGATGCATACGAATTCCGTTTTCGATGAACTTGGGCTTGTTGAAGAGCTAGCAAAAAGCTCAAGAACCTCACATAGAGAAAATACCAAGAAGCAACAAAATAGGAGGATGCAAAGTATGCAAAGGATTGAGCTCCCTAAGACAATGTGATCAAGTTACCCAACCGAAAGCCCCTCTTGATAGTGCAACTATCTATCCTATAACCCGGTCTCCCAACAACCACCTTGAGACTGATAAAAGGAAAAACCTAGCAAGGCCATACCTTTGCCTTGCGCATCCCGCTTGATCTTGATGACAACACTTCAAGCTCCATCCAAGCCGGAATGCATCACTTGATCATCGTTGGTTTGTGAAGACTTGTAATTTGCTCCCCCATACACCACTATGGGATAGCTTCATTAAGACACATCTTCACATGCCCATTAACACCAATATGGATGGCAAGCTTCAAGCAAATGATCTTCTCGAGTTGCTTATCTTGAACTTGCTCTTCTCAAACTTTGATGACAATCACCACTTGATGTCATACTCTCATGGGCTATATGAGATCTTCACTTTTGAAGCATTCCCATGGAAAGATACCTATCCCATATGGAAAACACAAAGGCACATATATAATGGGTTAGTTCATGATGCATAAATCACAAGGCTTACCATACCACAAGATCCATGTGGTACATTCTTTATGCTTCATGTGTTGACCAACTTGAAATCACTCTTCACTCTTTGTATTGGTAAACCAAGTATCTTCTCATGCTCCATCTCAATATCTTGAGGTACATAAAGAATTCTTCATTTGATTACATGCTCTAAATCTTAGCCAACCATAGCTCAACTAATGAGGCTATCATGACACCGACTTAGAGCCATATCTTGAATTCTTCTATTGAGATCACACTCTCAAGATCTTGAACATATCATATTCTTCTCTTCAATTTGATGATCTTGATGCCAAAACTCAAGGTATATCTTTATCTTCATGGCATCCATACTTGAATCCAACACATGAACTACAAGCATGGCCTATCGAATATTCCTTCATATAAAACTCAATGAAAACATTAGTCCACAGGGATTGTCATTAATCACCAAAACCACACATAGGGGCAATTACCCTTTCAATCTCCCCCATTTTGGTAATTGATGACAATCACAACAAGAGGGTTTATATAATGAATATTAGAAACAAGTACGCAACTTATCCGAGAATAAGTTGTATACAAGAGGTTGTATTTGATATGGTTAAGTAACACAAAGATACTATCCCATATCAAGATCGATTCTACTCACACAAACTACAACTAATGCAAGAGAAGTGAGTAGAACCGACATATATAGAGCAAACTCCCCCAAAATATATGCCCCCTGCGCTGCTAGCCGCCTGTATCATCGTCACCGACGAGCCCGAGCCCATGCCGCAATGTCCCTTCATCGGTGTATAAATAGAGGCCCCCTGCGCCTCCATTCTCCACACCAACAACTCCCCACTCCTCACTGAGCCTCCCACACCCTTCCCCGGAGCAAGGCGAGCGCCACTTTGCTAGAATTTAGTTGGAACCCGCCGCTGCAGAAGGAGAAGGGCGTCGTCGATTGAATCCACCCCAGGAGCTGCCCCGACCACCGTTCGAACCGCCGTCGTCGGATTCAAATCATTTGGAGTTAGAGATAACCTATACCAAAAACAATAAGACATAGACTATCCAAGACCGTTGGATTCAAACATTTTTCAAAAATCAACCATAAATGCTTTTGAGTTGTTTCCAACTCTCAAAAATCTCATTTGATAAGATCTATCTGAATATGTAAAAATATTTTGGTTTACATGCAGTGACATTGGACTAGTACTAAAAGAATGCTATATGGGAATTTCTAGTTAGTTTAATTTTATTAAATGATAATTTTAAACTTTATAAAATATGACCAACACTTTAAATCACAGTCCCATGTATTAGAATATGTGGTGATGACATGTGTCAACATGATCCCATATTTTAATTGGAGAATATTAAATCTTAAGTATTTTCAATGAGTCGAAATTACTTTTTAAAAATAAGATAAACAAGATTAAGTATTTATTTCATGTAATGATTGTGATGATCCTAGATCATCAAGTGTGAGCCTTAGCGTGCTAAATAGAAATACTTAAATATTGTTTTGGTGATTGTGTACCTCGTATTTATTTATAGACGATAGTATTGACCCCGGATACGAGAAGGAGGAGTACTACCAAGAAGAAGAAGAAGAAAACTTCAACCACTGCACTACTCAAGGCAAGCCTAGCACTACAAGTTAACTATGCAAGTTAACACTTGCCCCCTTTCATAACCTATGCAAGATGCATACCATTCCCAAGTTTTACTTGCAAGCTTTATTCTTTTACTTTACCAAAGTTCTTTATTTTTAGTTAGTGCTTTGTGAGTTTTGGAAAAATAGAATAGATACCATAAAGAGTATAAAACTAGGCCTACATAGTTATACTTAGATGTCATTCCATGGCATGAGATTGGAGATTAGCACCCCTCATTAGTGAATACCCTCAACATAGTGGTTAGTGCTAAGCATAAAAGTTGATCACTTTAGATGGGAATACTTGGTGAAAATGATTATGACAATTGGAATAAGGATTCATTCTATTGAAATGTTTTGACATGTGTTGAGAAACACAAAAGGATTTGATGATGAAAATGTTGAGGCATGAGCCTTAGCCCTTTACAAAAACTGATGGTTGGGTTCGGATGTGATACCATTCCAATTTTATCGTACAACCACAATACCTGAATTGGGTAGGGCTTAACTAGAAGTTTATATGCCTTAGTATGGGTTCCCTTGCGGAAAGAGGTTTGAGCTGAGGCTACCTCGTGAGTGTGAATGTCCACCTATGTAGTGCCCAGGATGGCAGATGGCCATGGCTGGGAGGCCAAGCTCATACGGGAGGTGCTATACTAGAGTGTGTAGTTGAAAGGTTAGGATTGATTATCCACATACTAAGTATGATGATTCAGGGTTATCCCTGACGGATGTATCGAATTTTGTGGTGAAAGTGTAACACCTCTACAGAGTGTCAAACTATTCGAATAGCCACGTCCGCGGTCATGGACGGTTGGAGTGGCCATACTGTTTCGTTGTCAGATGTTTTCAAAATGACTTGTGAATTGAACTATGAATTTGGCTTTACCACAATAGGGTTTTAGATATGAAAACTAGGTTCCCACTTAGGTGATGTAGAAAATTAAATTAGTTTTCTTTACTTCTAAACTCAGTATGAAATAAACCTGGCTTTTTGCAAATAAACCTAGAGCTTAAGATTCCTACTAGAACTACCTTACTTGTTAGTGATAGTTTGCGAGTACTTAAATAGTACTCATGGCTTTGTCCCTGGCTATTCCCATGGCCAGACTATGAGGAGGACTATCAGGATGATGGACAGCAGGAGGTCTACGACAACTAGGATCATCTCCCATCGTTAGCATTGCCTGTGACCCTGAAGATGGAGCCCTACTACGTTTAATTTCTGCTGTTTGATTTGTATTAAGACTGGATCATGAGATCCTTTATTTCTAAGACCACTATTATGGTTTGTAATGGATGATGTACTGTGATATCAATCTGTTATGTCTCGCAAAAAAGGTAATCATGGGATTGTGAGGTATGGCATAATAGGCATCTGAGATTAAAAATCCGGGTGTTGACAAGTTGGTATCAGAGCCATCCTGACCATAGGAGACCCTAGTTAGAATGTACGTCCGAACCAAAAACATAGTTTCAAAACAAAATAATTGAGTATTTATGAAAACCTATTCCCACTCTTATCCTTGATTCTTTCAAAAAAAGTCATGTTCCTCAAAAATTCTTAGTATCCTACATAAAATTTGACACACTTGATCACTTCACTAACTTACTCACCCTAAATTCTTATAGATGGAAGTCTAGTATTGCAAGTTCTACCAGCTGGGCAATAGAGGCCAACTGATCTTTGAGAGGGATCTAGATGCACTGTCAGAGTATCTTGAGCGCCCACAGCTGGAATTCTTCGGGGCACAACTCAACGATCACATAGGAGGAGATCTACAATGGTTGATAGTTGCAGATCTCAGAGGCAAGATGGAAGCACCCACTTCGGAGAAGATCAAATTCACCTTGCGTGAGAACAACTAGCTAGATGGATTAGCCAGGACTATGCATGAAGCTCTTGCCCATCTGTGTGGGCAAAACATCAACCTGATCCAGGGAACTCGCTTTGCTCACTACGCAAGTCGTGATTCTATGGGAACGCCCTTGGAGATGCCAGGACACCCAGAGCTAAAGCACTAGGTGGACAATCTTGACTTCATGCTGTATGATAGGCAGAAGGAGTTGGACAACGCCCGTGCCTACGCCAACCACAACCATGCCATTGCTGTCAAGAAGGACCAGACCCTCGCCATTCTCGCCAAGGATCACCAATCACTTCATCATCAGTGTGACAAGAAGGATCGCACCATCGATCGTCTTCCCAAGAAGGTTGCCACTCTCAAGAAGACCATCCGTGAGCAGGAAATCCAGCTTGAAGCAAAGGGGGAGGAGGAAGGTGAAGACATCCAGGGAGATCTTTACTCTTACCTCAGCGATGACAATGACTACCTGGAGGATGATGCCATGGAGTTCCACATTGATGATGATGATTCCGACTTCATTGATGATGATTATATGCACTTGAGCACTACCGTAGGAATGAGTTGTACCAGTCCCATTATATCGTAGTTCCACGGAATGGTTCTTAAAACCATCTGTTTTGTATTTGTATTGTGGTATGTGTTTGTATCATGTGCTTTGAATGAATGAATGAATGAATGAGAGGAAGTTGTTAGTTTGCAAAACCTGAGTCAAACTCAATGTTTAAAGCTTTTGAAACAAAACCTTGAACCCTAGAGATTTCCCTCTTATCTCATTATCTATCTCAATCTTCAGATGACTCGTGGAAATCCTAGAGGAAGCAGCTCATCTTAGGACCCGATGCTGCAGATTCTGCAAATGCTAGTTTCTGACCGTGAAGCTAGTTGAGCTGAACACCAAGCCAACCTAGCCACTCTTCAATAGATAGCTCAAATGGCCCACAATAACCAAGGTCACGGAAACCAGGATCACCATGGATCCAAGCTCAAGAACTTTCAGAATACCAACCCACCTATCTTTAATAAATCTAAGGATCCCTTAGACGCTGATGACTGGATGCAAACCATGGAGAACAACTTGGAGGTCACAGGAGTTGAGGCCAATGAGAAGGTACTGTTTGTCACCCATTATCTGGCAGGAGATGCAAGAGCCTGGTGGAATAGCACCCGTACCATGAACGACAGTCAGATGATGACTTGGGAAGCATTCAAGATCAAGTTCAGCCGTACCCATGTGCCCCAAGGTTTAGTCACCAGGATGAGAGATGATTTCAGGGAACTGAAGCAAGAGAGGATGATGGTAGTCGAGTACCATGACAAATTTCTGTCCCTAGCTAGATATGCCCCTGATGAGATTAACACCGAAGCAAATAAGAAGGAAAGGTTCCTGAATGGATTGCATGACAAGATGCAGACTATGTTAGTCAACATCCGTTTTGGAGACCTAGAAGAGCTAGTAGACTCTGCTATCCAGATGGAAGGGAAGATCAATGATATGTTGTCAACGTATCCATAATTTTTGATGTTCCATGCTTGGTTTTATCTACTTTCTTATGTTTTGTCCACACTTTGGAGTACTTTCTATATGTTTTCTTGGACTAACCTATTAACAAGAGCCACAGTGCCAGCTGCCTGTTTTCTGCTGTTTTTGGTTCCAGGAAAGTCAGAAAATGAATATGCTCGGAATTGGACGGGACAAAAGCGAAATTCAATATTTCACCGAGGGACACCCGGAGCCAGAATACGAGAGGGAGAGGGGCTGGGGCGTGGCCACACCACCTGGCCGCGTGGCCAAGCCTGGCCCGCGCCAGGGGTTGGTCTGGCCACCCCAGGAACCCCCCCGGCCTCCGCTTTCGCCTATAAGATGCCTCCGATACAGAAACCCTAAGGACCCGATCAAAATTCCACGAAAGAGTCTGTAGCCACCGTCATATCCATCCCTAGATCGGGAGGGATCGGAAGCTCTTCTCGACACCCTGTGTTGTGAGAGTGATGTGAGAGTAGTTCATCTCTGGAGGCCTTCTTCATCATCATGCAAGCCTCTGGTGTGATGTGAGAGTAGTTCATCTCTGGACTACGGGTCCATGTAGCAGCTAGATGGATGGTTCTCCTCCTTTGTGTTATCATTTTTAGATCTTGTGAGCTCTGTTCATGATCAAGATCATCCATTTGTAATTCATACATGTTGTGTTTGTGGGGATCTGATGGATATTGAGATGTTATTTTAGATTGATTATTGATTCTATCATGTCTTTGTTATTTGTGATCTTGCATGCTTTCCCTTGTTAGTAGCTATCTTAGCCAAGTAGATGCTAGCAACTCCAAGATTTAGTATTTATGCTCGATAGTGGGTTCATGCCTCTGGTAATCTGGGGAAGTGACAGAAATCTCTAAGGTACAAGATGTGCTGTTGCTACTAGGGAGAAAACAACAATCCTTTATTCATAGAACAATCATATTGTTTACTTTACATGCAATGCGTAATGCAATTATCCGTTGCTTGCAACTTAATACTAGAGGGGGTTCGGATGATAACCTGAAGGTGGATTATTAGTCATAGATGCAGTTGGATTAAAGTCTATGTACAATGTTGTAATGCCCAATCAAGTCTCAAAGGAGTCAAGATGAGTAGTATATGCGTGTATGCTTTCTCAATGTTTGTCAATTGCCCCGCTGTAATTTGTTCGCCCAACATGTCATCTATCTTAAGGAGAGCCACCACTAGTGAACTATGGACCCTGGTCCTTTCTTTTATCATCAATCTACAATCAACTATTACTTTATGCAACTATTACTTTCTTCCACACAATTCGTTTAATCCTTTGTTTTCAGCAAAACCGGTGAGATTGACAACCTCACTGTAAGTTGGGGACAGAGTTCTGTGGTTGTGTTGTGCAGGTCTCCACATTGCTGCCGACGTCGGTAGTGCGCCCTACCAAAGTTCAGCTAGCAACACCTTGGAGGTGTTTCCTTGCTCCTACTGGTTCGATTAAACCTTGGTTTCATAATTGAGGGAGAACTTACTGCTGTGCTCATCATACCTTCCTCTTGGGGTTCCCCAACGAGCTCATTATTACACGAGTCAGCAAGGATTTTTCTAGCGCCGTTGCTGGGGAATCAAGGACATCCTCACAAGGGGAGTCCCTCATAACCAATCTCTTTACTTTGTTATTTTTATTTTGCTTAATTTACTTTTGCTTTGTTTGCCTGTTTCTTTATCAAAAACACAAAAAAAACTAGCTTTACTAGTTTACTTTCTTTATTAAAAACACAAAAAATGACTACTCTTGACAACACTAAGTTGTGTGAATTCACTAGCACCAAACAACAATGATTTCATGAGCACACCTATTGCTCCACTTGTTCCTGAAGCTACTTTCTTTGAAATAAAACCTGCTTTACTCAATCTTGTTATGAGAGAACAATTTTCTGGTATTGGTAATGAAGATGATGTTGCTTATCTAAATAACTTTGTTGAACTATGTGAGATGCAAAAGCATAGGGATATAGATGGGGATATCATTAATCTTAAATTGTTTCCTTTCTCTTTGAGAGGAAAAGCTAAAGAATGGTTGAATTCCTTAACTAGGAATAGTATCGATTCTTGGACTAAATGCAAGGATGCTTTCATTGGAAAATACTATCCTCCTGCTAAAATTATATCTATGAGAAGTGAAATAATGAAATTTAAACAATCTGATAATGAACATGTTGCTCAAGCTTGGGAAAGAATGAAATCTTTAGTAAAGAATTGTGCCACTCATGGACTGGTTGCTTGGATGATTATCCAAACCTTTTATGCAGGACTGAATTATTCTTCAAGAAATCTACTGGATTCTACTGCTAGAGGTACCTTTATGACCATTACTTTGGTGCTGCAACAAAGCTCCTGGATAATATGATGGTTAACTATTCTGCAATGGCTCCACAAGGTAAGAAGGTAAATTCTGTTGAGGAAACCTCCTCCTTGAGTGATAAAATTGATGTTATTATGTCTATGCTTGTCAATGGGAAAGCTCATATTGATCCAAATCATGTTCCCTTAGCCTCTTTGGTTTCTCAAGAAGAGCAAGTTGATGTGAACTTTATAAGAAATAACAATTTTAGCAATAATGGTAATAATTATAGGTCATATCCTCCCAATAATGGTAATTCTTATGGAAATTCCTACAACAATAATAAGAGTGCACCCTCTGAACTTGAAGTTATGCTTAAAGAATTTATTAGTAAACAAACTTCTTTCAATAAAACTATTGAGTAAAAACTCTCTAATGTTGAAAGAAATATAGCATCTTTGGCTGAAGCTCAATCTTCTTTGAATAAAATGGCTGCTAAACCTGAAACTATTGAGAATCCCTTTGCTGCTACTAATGCCATACAAGTTAGAATTGATGAAAATGTTAGACTATTAGCTGAATTGCATGCTAAGTGGGAAAGAGAAGATGAAATTGCTAGAAACATTAGTGTTTATACTATCACTACCACTAGTGTTGCGGATAGTAATAGCTCTAATACTTTAGATGATAATTATGATTTTGATCTTGATGGTTGCAACATCTCTGAAGTTATTAAGTTCCTACAAAAGCTTGCTAAAAGTCCTAATGCTAGTGCTATGAATATGGCCTTTACAAAACACATTACTGATGCTCTCATAAAAATTAAAGAAGAAAAGATGAAACATAAAGCTTCTATTCCTATAAAACAAGAAGATGGTTGGGAACCCATCATTAATATCAAAGTGAATGATTTTGATTTCAAAGCTTTATGTGATCTTGATAGTAGTGTTTCTATTATGCCTAGAAGGATTTATGATATGCTTAATTTGCCACCATTGGAAGATTGTTATTTGAATGTCCCACTTGATGATAATGCTAAAAAGAAACTCATGGGGAGTATTAATGATGTTCTTATTATGGTTAACAATGCCTATTTCCCTGTTGATTTCTATGTTTTGGATGTTGAATGCAATGCTTCTTGTCCTATTACTTTGGGAAGACCTTTTCTTAGAACTGTTGGTGCCATTATTGATATGAAAGAAGGCACCATTAAATATTAACTCCCACTCAAGAAAGGTATAGAACACTTCCCTAAGAAGAGAGAGAAGATTTCTTTTGCCTCTCTTATAAGAACAAAATTTGCTCTTAATGCTTCTTCATTGGAGAATACTTGATTCTTTTTCTTGCTTCTTACGCCTAACTTAAAGGCGTTAAAGAAAAGTACTTATTGGGAGATAACCCAAAAGTTTTAGATGAGTCTTGGAAGTTATTACTTCATTAATAACCGCTCCTTATCCTTTTTATTTGCTTTTTGTGCTAGGAGTAACCTCTAATGAGAGAGAAATAATGATTGAGAAAGTTGTTGTCCCGAAACAGATTTCTGTGCTTCACCATAAACATTCGTGTAAAGTCTCTGTATGTCCTTTTGAGGCGTGAATTTTTGTGCTTCTGCCCCAGGTTGTTATCTAACTTTCGTTATTTCAACACTTTTCGATTTGATCAACAGAAGGTCTTCGAAAAAATTTGTCTTTACCTGCTGGTCTGTTTTGACAGATTTCTGCCATTATTTGCATTTGCTTCTTGTTGGTTCATTTTTGAGTTCCTTTGGGGAATTGAGATTTTTGAGGGAAGTGCTACAGTAGCTTGTGTTTTGATGGAAGTTTTATTGGTGTTGGAACTGAACCTAAAGACCTATTATCTTGAGTGCACTAATGTTGCTAATAAAGATTGTGTGAAGTTTTGTTTGAAGGAAAAATTTCAGGTGTATAGAAGGAATGAGTAATGAGATGAAGGATGGACTAAAGCTCAAGCTTGGGGATGCCATGTGTGTCACCCCAAGAAATATCCAAGAATTACAAGCGTCAAAGCTTGGGGATGCCCAAGGCATCCCCTTATTCATCAATAAAAATTCCAGGTTTCTTCCAAACATTTCATTTTTATTGTTTCATGCAGAGTTGTGTTGTTCTTGGAGCGTCTTCTTTTTCGTTTTTGTTTTTGGTTTTCATTTGCTTGGTTTGCTTAGTTTTCTGAATAAATTTGTTGGACCCCGTATTTCACGCATTGGTTTTCAAATAGTTTGGTTTGGATTGGAAAAGAGTAGGAAAGTTCATGCTTAAGTGGTAAAGAGAGCTTGTTTTTGATTGTGGCCTATGCTTTGTCATGCCATGCTTGATATTGTTTTGGCTTTATTCTTAGTATTATTTGCTGTAGCATGACATGTTATAAACAATTGAGATTGCTTAATGTGCCTTCAAAGGATCATGCGTTGTTTTAGCATATTAAATCATAGTATTGTGGTATTCTCCTTTGATGTTTTATTTGGGTTGACTTGGCACATGCTCACACCATGTTATGACTATCCCAAGTCACCATATCCTTTATGATCCTTTAGTTTTCAACTTTTAGTATCACTTTATGATTTGATTAATGATGTTTTGTCGCTCTGCATGATTATGGCCATTATTGCTCTCTTAGTTAGTCGCTCCCAGTCTTTTGCTAGCCTCCATAACCAAGTATGAGTTCCACTCATGCATCCAACTCCTAAAACCAATTTAGTCCAAAGAGTCCAACATACCTACCTATTAGCATATGCTATTCCAAGTATATTCATGTTTTTATCTACCTTCCGAATTAAACTTGTTATGGGAAAACTAGTGATTAAAGCTCTCACGAACTTGATGGCACACTTTACTTTCTTGCATTTAATAAACTTGAACCATTGCGTCCATCTTTGTTGCGTATATGCATTTTATAAGTTGAAGTTAGCAGAACCATGTATCATGGGGGAACGCTTTCAACATTGCACTTGTACTTTGTACCCCATTGATATCATGTTCTTTTGCTTATGGATCCCGACGGTGTGAAATAAAAGGGGAACTTGTAAGATCATGGAGTTTGTTAGAGAAACGCCTGGGCCGCTAGCCTAAGCCAATGCCTAATCATGGTGGAAACTTGCAGCATAACCATAATGAGCACTCTATGAAGCATCCTAAATAAAAACCTATGCAAATAGCAAATAAAAAGATCACTGAGATGCTCATTGTCTGCTTGCCTTGTCATTTTGATTATGGGATAACTCATGCATCATGTGCAAGGGGTACCTCGTTGGCGGTTCTCTATGATACATATGTACTTACAATGACAAGAGCTTACTTGTGACTAAAGTTGAGTAGCATGAGGTTCGGTCTTCGTAAGTAAGGGGCATGAGATTTCGGTTTAAAACTTGTCAAGCATATCCTCTTAGTTGTGTCACTTTAACCTTAAACACCCTCAAGATGCTTATGATAGGGGCAATGAGAGCTGAAAGCTAATAAGTACCATAATTTTTGGAAGCTCTTTATGAAACTTGACTCCCTACTTCCTTCTATGCAGGCCTTTCTTTTATTTTTATGTTGAGTCTCCACCTTCTATCATTATGCACCTACTTTGAGAGCATAGTGGCCATTCTTAGTTCTATATGCATTGTCCCAAGACTTGTTGATTGATGCATAGCTTTGATATTGCTTGTTTTAAACTATTTCTATCTAGTCACTCTCATGAACTTTGAAGGTGTCATATGCATTTATGTTTGCTACTCTATGAGGGACAAGCTGAATGCCACTATGCTATGTTTTCTTTATGTGAAACAAACAAACGTCTTGCAAAGCATTGTTATTCATGAATCTTTTGTTTGTGCCTTATCATGTCACAACATAGTTGTTTTGTCTTATTGTTAGAACTTTATCTTTCATGTTATGATTGAAGTATTATGATCCCAGCTATCAATGTTTCACAAATACTTTGATCAAGTTTATGATGGTGCATGTCACCTCAAAAATTATTCTTTCTTTTTATCACTTACCTACTCGAGGACGAGCAGGTGTTAAGCTTGGGGATGATGATACATTGTAAACATATCCATAATTTTTGATGTTCGATGCTTGGTTTTATCTACTTTCTTATGTTTTTTCCACACTTTGGAGTACTTTCTATATGTTTCTTGGACTAACCTATTAACAAGAGCCACAGTGCCAGCTGGCTGTTTTCTGCTGTTTTTTTGGTTCCAGGAAAGTCAAAAAATGAATATTCTCGAAATTGGACGAGACAAAAACCAAAGTCAGTTTTTCACTGAGGGACACTCGGAGCTAGAATATGAGACGGAGAGGGGCCGGGGCCTGGCCACACCACTTGGCCGCGCGGCCAAGCCTGGCCCACGCCAGGGGGTGGTCTGGCCGCCCCAGGCACCCCCGGCCTCCGCTTTCGCCTATAAGATGCCTCTAATATAGAAACCCTAAGGACCCGATCAAAATTCCACGAAAGAGTCTGTAGCCGCCATCATCTCCATCCCTAGACCGGGAGGGATCTAAAGCTCTTCCCGGCACCCTGCCGGAGAGGGGAATTCACCTTGGAGGCCTTCTTCATCATCATGCAAGCCTCCGGTGTGATGCGTAAGTAGTTCATCTCTGCACTATGGGTCCATGTAGTAGCTAGATGGCTTGTTCTCCTCCTTTGTGCTATCATGTTTAGATCTTGTGAGCTCCGTTCATGATCAAGATCATCTATTTGTAATTCATACATGTTGTGTTTGCGGGGATCCGATGGATATTGAGATTCTATTTCAGATTGATTATTGATTCTATCATGTCGTTGTTATTTGTGATCTTGCATGCTTTTCGTTGTTAGTAGCTATCCTGGCCAAATAGATGCTAGCAACTCCAAGAGTTAGTATTTATGCTCGATAGTGGGTTCATGCCTCTAGTAAGCTGGGGAAGTGACAGAAATCTCTAAGATACTAGATGTGTTGTTGCTACTAGGGAGAAAACAATAATCCTTCGTTCATAGAAAAATCGTATTGTTTACTTTACACGCAATGCATAATGCAATTATCCATTGCTTGCAACTTAATACTGGAGGGGGTTCGGATGATAACCTGAAGATGGATTATTAGTCATAGATGCAGTTGGATTACGGTCTATGTATAATGTTGTAATGCCCAATCAAGTATCAAAGGAGTCAAGATGAGTAGTATATGCTTGTATGCTTTCTCGATGTTTGTCAATTGCCCCGCTGTAATTTGTTCACCCAATATGTCATCTATCTTAAGGAGAGCCACCACCAGTGAACTATGGACCCCAGTCCTTTCATTTATCATCAATCTACAATCAATTGTTTACTGCTTTGTGTTTACTTTCTGCAAACTATTACTTTCTTCCACACAATTCATTTAATCCTTTGTTTTTAGCAAAACCGGTGAGATTGACAACCTCACTGTAAGTTGGGGACAGAGTTCTGTGGTTGTGTTGTGCAGGTCTCCACGTTGCTGCTGACGCTGGTAGTGCGCCCTGCCAAAGTTCAGCTAGCAACACCTTGGAGGTGTTTCCTTGCTCCTACTGGTTCAATTAAACCTTGGTTTCATAACTAAGGGAAAACTTACTGATGTGCTCATCATACCTTCCTCTTGGGGTTCCCCAACGAGCTCGTTATTACACGAGTCAGCAATCAACCAAGCCAATGACAACTGCAAGCGTCGCATGATGCACCAGACTGGATCCCACCATACTCAGAAGTATTGCCCCAACCCGTCTGTAGGATATGCCCCAAGAAACAACAGACCCCCGATGACCCGTCCAAGCTATCCCAATCATAGAGGAGGAAACTTGAAGTCTAGAGGAAACCACAACAGCAACCTCGGCAACTCCAACAACTTCAACCGTGCACCGCCCAAGTCCAACAACAACAACAACAACAATACTAGCCCAAGGACTAGAAGCAATGTTGTGCCTGTTGCAGGAAAAGACAAGTCCCAGATTACTTGCTTTGAATGCAGCGTCAAGGGTTACTACTCCAATGAGTGCCCCAAGAAGCTTGCAGCAGCCACCAATGTCAATGCACCGTCTCAACAACAACGCCGTGTTTAGTCTGGAAGGAGATTTGCCCCAAGGAACTCGCTCAACCGCAACGGCCGCCTGTTCCACATGAATGCTGAAGAAGCTCAGGAAGCGCCTGATGTCGTGCTGGGTATGTTTTCTATTAGCTCAATACTTGCAAGAGTGTTGGTTGATTCTGGAGCGTCGCACTCATTTGTTATAGAAGAATTTGCATGCACTAGTAAGATTCAACCAACAAAATTGAAGCATGTTATGATAGTTCCAAATACCTGGTTCAACCACCAAAGCTAGAAAAATTTGCAAGGTTGTACCTATCAGAATCCATGGAATAGATTTCTATGCTAATCTAATAGTACTTGGAACCAAAGTTTTGGAAGTAGTACTAGGAATGGATTGGATGTTGAAACATAAAGGATTGGTCGACTGTGCCAATAAATCCATAACCATGACCAGTTGCTCTGGAGTATCAGTAGAGCATATATCTGAGATATTGCCCCATCAATTCAAATGCAACAAGAGTCTAGCCCAACCAACCCTAGACCAAGTCAGAGTAGTCTGTGAATACCCCGACGTATTCCCAGATGAATTGCCCGGTATGCCCCCAGATCGGGATATAGAGTTCATCATTGAACTAATTCCTTGAACTGGACCCATAGCTTAGAGACCTTATAGTATGAACCCATCTGAATTAGTGGAGTTGAAGAAGCAACTTGATGCTATGATGGAGAAAGGTCTGATTCAACCAAGTGCATCGCCATGGAGATCGCCTGTTTTATTTGTGGATAAGAAAGATGGAGGTAACCGTTTATGCACGGATTACCGAAAGTTGGATGATGTCACCATCAAGAACAAGTACCCACTGCCGAAGATAGAGGATCTGTTTGACCAGTTGACCAGTGCCAGAGTGTTTTCTAAGATTGATCTTAGAACTGGTTATCATCAACTCAAGATTCGTGCAACGGATATTCCAAAAACCGCCTTTACCACCAGATATGGATTGTATGAGTATACTATCATATCTTTTGGATTAACCAATGCCCCCGCTTATTTCATGAATCTCATGAATAAGATTTTTATGAACTTCCTGGATAATTTTGTCGTTGTTTTTATCGACGACATTCTGATCTATTCCAAGTCAGAAGAAGACCATGAGCTACACCTGAGAACCATCCTTGAAACCCTTAGAGAGCATCAGTTGTATGCCAAGTTTAGCAAATGTGAGTTCTGGTTGAAGGAAGTAGGAATTCCTCGGACATATCGTATCCGCAGAAGGAGTCGCTGTTGATCCCACCAAGATCAAAGATGTGGAAGAATGGAAAGCCCCAACCACTCAAACCCAAGTTCGTGCATTTCTCGGATTAGCAGGATACTACTACAAGTTCATTGAAGGATTTTTTGAGTATCGCAAGACCAATGACCCAACTATTGAAGAAAGATCAGAAGTTTGAATGGACGGACAAATGTGAAGCAAGTTTTCAAGAGCTCAAGAAGAGATTGATTTCAGCCCCAATTTTGATTATGCCGAATATCAAGAAGCCTTTTGATGTGTATTGTGATGCATCCAAGATTGGTCTTGGATGTGTGTTGATGCAAGAAGGCAAAGTCATATCATATCTATCTAGACAACTGAAGCAACATGAGCAAAACTACCCTATCCATGACTTAGAACTAGCAGCCATAGTTTTAGCTTTGAAGACATGGCGTGATTACCTTATGGGTAATCGCTGTGAGATTTATTCGGATCACAAGAGTCTGAAGTATATTTTTACCCAGAAGGAGCTGAATATGAGGCAAAGGAGATGGATAGAGTTAATCAAGGATTATGACCTTGACATTCACTATCACCCCGGCAAAGCCAATGTGGTAGCGGATGCTCTTAGTAGATTGTCGTGTAGATTAAACACCATGATTAAAGAAACCCAGCCAAGTTTGCATGAAGAGTTGGAGAAGTTTAGAACAGAGCTAGTTAGCAAAGAATTTTTAGCTAGCATTGAACTTCAACCCACTTTGATTAGTCAGATCAAGGAAGCGCAGAAACGAAATGCGAGTATCGACGGCATCAAGCGTCGTATCAGTACAGGGAAGGTACCCAGATTCACCGAAGATGAGGAAGGAGTTTTGTGGTAAAAAGGACGTATCTATGTGCCAGTAGATTCCGAGCTAAAGCAAGTCATTATGCAGGAAGCTCATGATACTCTTTATTCTATCCATCCCAGAGGAACAAAGATGTATCAGGATTTAAAGGAGAAATTTTGGTGGCACAAGATGAAGAGAGAAAACGGAAGCTACATAGCCAAGTGTGATATCTGTCAGAGAGTCAAAGCGGAACATCGGAGACCCACAGGACTTTTGCAACCATTGCAGATTTCAGAATGGAAATGGGATTCTGTGGGAATGGATTTTTTCACCGGTTTGCCTACCTCTAGTAGGGGAAATGACTCTATTTGGGTCATAGTTGATAGACTGTCCAAGGTAGCTCATTTTATACTTGTCAATACCACCTACCAGAGTTCGAAGCTAGTAGAGCTGTACATTGCTAGAATTGTCAGTTTGCATGGAACCCCTAAGACCATAGTGTCGGATCGAGGAACCCATTTTACCTCAAGATTTTGGCACAAAGTCCAAGAAGGATTAGGAACCAAGCTGAACTTCAGCACAACTTATCACATGCGGACCGACGGACAGACTGAAAGAGTCAACCAAATCTTAGAAGATATGTTGAGAGCTTGTGTGTTAGAATATGGCTCAAAATGGGAAGATTGTCTGCCTTTCACAAAATTCTCATACAACAACAGTTATCAAGCCAGTTTGCAAATGGCCCCATTTGAATTTCTGTATGGAAGGAAGTGTCGTACCCCCTTGAATTGGTCGCAAGTAGGAGTGATGACCCACAAGTATAGGGGGTGTATCGCAGTATTTTCGAGGGAAGTGAAACGCAATTTATTGATTCGACACAAGGGGAGCCAAAGAATATTTATAAGCCTTAACAACTGAGTTGTCAATACAGCTGCACCTGGAAAAAATCTTGCTCACAGCAGTTTATCAGTAGCAACAGTTTTATAGTAGGAATAGCAAAGTACCAGCAGTAGTAAAGTAAAGACAACAGTAACAATAGAAGTAAACAGTAGGATTCGAGTGCGGTAGGCATAGGGATGGATGGACGGGTGTTACATGGACACGACAATTCACATAGCAATCAGATCATAGGGCAATTGCGGATAAATAAGATAAAGCATCCAAGTACTAGATAATCCTAGGCATGTGTTCCATATATAGTCATACGTGCTCGCAATGAGAACTTGCACAACATCTTTTGTCCTGCCAGCCCGTTTGTAGCGGGGCCTCAAGGGAACTACTGGCAATTAAGGTGCTCCTTTTAATAGAGCACCGGAGCAAAGCATTAACACACCGTGAACACATGTGATCCTCACATCAAAGCCATTCCCTCCGGTTATCCCGATTTCTGTCACTTCGGGGCCATTGGTTCCGGACAGCAACATGTGTATACAACTTGCAGATAAGACCATAAACAATACTATCATAATGAATCAATAACATGTTCAGATCTGAAATCATGGCACTCGGGCCCTAGTGACAAGCATTAAGCATAACAAGTCGCAACAAAGTCATAAAGTACTAATAGAAGATACTAGGCACCATGCCCTAACAATCTGATGCCATTACATGAACAATCTCATCCAATCCCTACCATCCCCATAGCCTACAACGGGGGATTACTCACTTATAGATGGGGGAAACATGGATGGTCGATGGAGAAGTGATGGTGATGATGGTGGCGATGATCTCCTCCAATTCCCCGTCCCGGCAGGGTGCCAGAACGGAGTTTCTGGTGCTGTTTCGTGGAATCTAGTGGTGGCGGCGGAGCGGAACTCCTTCTGGAAAAACGTCGAACCCCCCTGAGTTTTTAGGTCAGAAGGCATCTTATAGGCGAAGAGGGAGACCGAGGGGAGTCTAGGGCGGCCAGAACACCCCCTTGCACGGCCAGGCCCAGCCCGCGTGGCCAGGTGGTGTGGCTGGGCCCCAGCCCCACTCCGTCTCATATTCTGGCATCTGATGACTTCCGGAAAAATAGGCACTTTGGCTTTTGTCCCGTCCATTTCCAAGAATATTCATTTTCTGACTTTCCTGGAACCAAAAACAGCAGAAAACAGGCAGCTGGCACTATGGCTCTTGTTAATAGGTTAGTCCAAGAAATCATATGAAAATTACTCCAAAGTGTGGAAAAAACACAAGAAAGTGGATAAAACCAAGCATGGAACATCAAAAATTATAGATACATTTGAAATGTATCAACATCCCCAAGCTTAACTCCTGCTCGTCCTCGATTAGGTAAGTGATAAAAAGAAAGAATAATTTTTGAGGTGACATGCACCATCAAAGACTCGATCAAAGTATTTGTAAAACATTCAAAGCTAGGATCATAGTACTTCAATCATAACAGGAAAGACAAAGTTCTAGCAGTAAGACAAAGAAACTATGTTGCAACATGAAAAGGCACAAACAAAAGATTCATGAATAACAATGCTTTGCAAGACGTTTGTTTGTTTCACATAAAGAAAACATAGCATAGTGGCATTCAGCTTGTCCCTCATAGAGTAGCAAACATAAATGCATAGGACACCTTCAAAGTTCATAAGAGTGACTAGATACAAATAGTTTAAAACAAGCAATATCAAGTTATGCATCAATCAACTAGTCTTGGGACAATGCACATAGAACAAATGATGGCCACTATGCTCTCAAAGTAAGTGCATAAAGATAGAAGGTGGAGACTCAATATATATAAGTGGAAGAAAGGCCTTCATAGAAGGAAGTAGGGATTCAAGTCTCATAAAGAGCTTCCAAAAATTATGGTACTTATAGCTTTCAGCTCTCATTGCCCCTATCATAAGCATATTGAAGTGATTAAGGTTAAAGTGAACAAACTATGGTGTACATGCTTGATGAAGTATAAGTTAGAAATCTCATGTCCCTTGAATACGAGGGCCGCTCCTCATGCTACTCAAGTTTAGTCACCGGCAAGTTCTTGTCATCGTAAGTACATGTGTATCATAGAGAACCGCCAACGGGGTACCCCTTGCCCGATGATATGGAAGAATCCCGATATCAAAATGACAAGGCAAGCAGACAACGAGCATCTCAGCAATCTTCTTATTTTACAATGGGAATATGGTGCTTTTTCTCTCTTTCCTCTTTCCATAATGTCTTTTTTTCTTTTTCTCTTTTTTCTCAATATATGACTCTTTTTTATAAGAAGAATGCTTCATAGACAACTCATTATGGTTACATTGCAGGTTTCCACCATGTTAGCATGGATTAGACCAGTGGCCCAGGCGTTTCTCTAACACGTATACATAACTCCATGCACTTACAAGCTCCCCTTTCATTTCACACCGACGACATCCATATACAAAAGAGCATGATATCAACTAGGTACAAGTACCAAATGCAATGTTGAAAGCGTTCCCCATGATAGCATGGTTCTGCTAATTCCCAAGAAATAAGTGCAAGCATATACAACATAGACGACACAATGGTTCAAGTTTATTAAGGGCAAGAAAAGTAAAGTGTGCCATCAAGTTCGTGAGAGCTTTAATCACTAGTTTTCTCATAACAAGTTTAATTTGGAAGGTAAACAAAAACATGAATATACTTGGAATAGCATATGCTAATAGGTAGGTATGGTGGAATCTTTGGAATAACTTGGTTTAGGGAGTTGGATGCATGAGTGGAACTCATACTTGGTTACGGAGGCTAGCAAAAAGACTGGGAGCGACAAACTAAGAGAGCAATAATGGCCATAATCATGTAGAGCGACAAAACATCATTGATCAAAGCATAAAGTGATACTACAAGTTGAAAACTAAAGGATCATAAAGGCTTATGGTGACTTTGGATAGTCATAACATGGTGTGAGCATGCGCCAAGTCAACCCAAATAAAGCATCAAAGGAGAATACCACTATACTATGCTTTAATATGCTAAAACAACGCATGATTCATCCAAGGCATATTAAGCAATCTCAATTGTTGATAACAAGTCATGCTACAACAAAGAATACTAAGCATAAAGCCGAAACAATATCAAGCATGGCATGACAAAGCATAGGCCACAGTCAAAAACAAGCTCTCTTTACCACTTAAGCATGAGCTTTCCTACTCTTTTCCAAACCAAACCAAACTATTTGAAAACCAATGCATGAAAGAGGGGGTCCAACCAATTTATTCAGCAAACTAAGAAAACAAAGCAAACGAAAAACCAAAACGAAAAAAAAAAAGACGGTCCAAGAACAACACAACTGTGCATGAAATAATAAAAATGAAGTGTTTGGAAGAAACCTGGGATTTTTATTGATAAAGAAGGGGATGCCTTGGGCATCGCCAAGCTTTGACACTTTTACTTCTTGGATATTTCTTGGGGTGACACGTGTGGCATCCCCAAGCTTGATCTTTAGTCCATCGTTCATCTCATTATTCATTCCTTCCATACACCTAAATTTTTTCCTTCACACAAAACTTCACACAATCTTTATTAGCAACATTAGTGCACTCAAGATAATAGGTCTTTTAGGTTCAGTTCCAACACCAATAAAACTTCCATTAAAACACAAGATACTGTAGCACTTCCCTCAAAAATCTCAATTCCCCAAAAGAACTCAAAAAGGAACCAACAAGAAGCAAATGCAAATAATCTATCAAAACAGACCAGTAGGTAAAGATGAATGTTTTCGAAGACCTTCTGTTGCTCAAATCGAAAAGTGTTGAACCAACGAAAGTTAGATAACAACCTGGGGCAGAAGCACAAAAATTCACACCTCAAAAGGATGTACAGAGATTTTACACGATTTTTTACGGTGAAGCACAGAAATCTGTTTTGGGACAGCAACTTTCCCAATCATTACTTCTCTCTCATTAGAGGTTACTCTTGGCACAAAAAGCAAATAAAAAGGATAAGAAGTGGTTATTACTGAAGTAAGAACTTCCAAGACTCATCTAAATTTTTTGGGTTATCTCCCAATAAGTACTTTTCTTTAACGCCTTTAAGTTAGGCATGATAGTTTGAGAGGATGCTCACATGAGAAATATGAATTGAAGTAAAAGAGAGCATCAAGAAGCAAATTCAAAACACATTTAAGTCTAACCCACTTCCTATGCATAGGAATCTTGTATGAAAATAAATTCGCAAAGAACAAAGTGACAGGCATAGGAAGATAAAACAAGAATAACTTCAAAACTTTTAGCATATAGAGAGGTGTTTCAATACCATGAAAACTTCTACAACCATATTTTCCTCTCTCATAATAATTTCCAGTAGACTCATGAATAAACTCAACAATATAACTATCACATAAAGCATGCTTTTCATGATCTAAAAACACATATTTTTTATCAAGCTCAAAAATAGTGGGATTAAAACCTTCAATCCCACTTTTAACAATTCTATAACAAGATGGCTGATCATTCAATATAGGACCATCATCTAGAGCTTTATCATAAACATTTTCTAAGAAAAACTCTTTAATACCATGCAAATCGAAGTTAAGCACAAATAAAGGATTATCATAGATAACATGAGCATAACATTCATCCTCCTTGGGTAAGTGTGGGGGACAATCAAATAATGTAAGGGATAAAGAGTTACTCTCATTAGAAGGTAGGCATGGGTAGCTAATCCATTCTTCCTCCTTTTGTTCATCACTCTCCTCCTCTTTTTCATCTAATGAGATTTTAGGTTCATCAATTTCTTTCTTCCGTAGGATCCTGCAAGGCATTAGTCTCTTCCATTTGTGGAAAGCATATATTAATATATTTAAGAATATAGCCATTTTCTTCCTTGTAATTATCAAAGCAAAATTTAAGTATACCATAAACCTCATATTTATAAGGTGAACCATCAATATTTCCAAGCAAACTAGCAAGTTCAAATGCACCCTTCCAAGCAATAAATTCTTCAATTTGTTCCGCATCATAAAAGTCATAAATTCCTTTAACATAAGAAGATATGGTAACATTATTATTATACTCACATTGAAAAGGGAGGTGTTTATACCTCTTACAGCAACAAGATTTATCAAAGCAATAAGTAACATTATAAGTAGAGCACACGTTTCTAGCAATGGTATACAATTTATCAATTTGTTCCCATAAGTGTTTCCCTTTTTGTGACAAGCGGTGTTTCTTATAATAATATTTTTGATCTTCCGTGAACCCACCTTGCCAATAAGATTCAGTTTCAAAGAAACAAACCATTGACAACAAGCATGATAAAGCAATACAATAACAGACCAGCGAAATAACAACTAGAGTAGGAACTAATTTTTTGTATTTTTGATAAAGAAATAAGCAAACAAGGCAGAAATAAACTAAGCTTGAACAATAGTGATTCCAAGTGGACTTGATAAATAAAGCTATGCTCCCCGACAATGGCGCCAGAAAATAGTCTTGATGACCCACAAGTATAGGGGGTGTATCGCAGTATTTTCGAGGGAAGTGAAACCCAATTTATTGATTCGACACAAGGGGAGCCAAAGAATATTTATAAGCCTTAACAACTGAGTTGTCAATTCAGCTGCACCTGGAAACAATCTTGCTCATAGCAGTTTATCAGTAGCAATAGTTTTATAGTAGGAATAGTAAAGTAGCAGCAGTAGTAAAGTAAAGATAGCAGTAACAGTTGTAGGGGTTCCGCGCATAAAAACAATAAATTTTACTCTACGCCCCTGAACCCCTAAAGCTGCCAGGACCTATCTATTAGTAATACAGTAACGGGAGGGGGTTTTCGCAAACTTACCCTTGAAGACCGAAAAGCGTTGTCAATGCTCAGGAGAGCGTGGTTGATGTAGACGAGCCGAAGACGACCTCAAGGTCATGATGAAGTCCTTGCGCTCCTTCTGGCTCCAACGACTTGAGTGCCTCAAGTGCGACACCTCACGGGGAGTTACACACGTCCGGTGCCTGACGATGACTCCCGCTTCCCCGATCCAGCAGCAGTTGCGGAAGTAGAGCTCCCGGATCCGAATCCCGCAGCGTGACGGCGCACCGCGGTGAAGATGTCTCTCGCTCACGCAGTCCAGACTTGGGACCACGGTCATTTGAGAGAGAGAGGGGGAGAGATAAAATATCAATTGGAGGTCCTCCCAAAAGTGGGGAGACCTTTATTGATTATTGGTGTATTTTTCTAGGCCAAATACCCCACTTTATATAGGGGGAGGGGAGGTACTACCTCCCCTCAAGTCCTGGGGTGGGACTAAAGGAGAGGAGGGGGAGGAGGTGGCCGCCGGCCACCTAGTGGGCCCCACGCATGGGGGCTAGGCCTAGCCGGCCTCCCCCTTGCCCCTTCTCCCTCTCTCCTTTCCCCTAACGGGCCCTCTCCCTCCGGAATTAGCCCATTAAGCCTTTTTGACCTTTAATTGATTTTCTCTTTATTAAATAATTATGAATAAATGATTAAATAAATATTTAACATTCATTCACATATTATTTAATCTCCGTGACCATGGAACACCTTCCACCTCCACTCTGGACATCCTCCGGATTTACCGAAACCCTTTCGGTTTTCTCCCTTCTTTTCTTCGGTGATTCTACCGATCCTATAAATGCTCTCTAAGCATCATCAAGCCCTTAAGCGTGATACCCCATGGTTCGGGAACACTCCAGACATGGTCGGGACACTCCCGCACCAATGATCAACAGAGGGACCTGGATGGCCATGTGACCCCTGTGCGTTCCACGAAGATCTTTCGTCGTTTGAACCGGGACAGTCGTGTCTAATTCCCTTTGTCACTCGATACTTGCATTGCCCGAGATCTGATCAATGACATCACCATGTCATTTTCAATCTCGTTACTAAACAATGCTACTTGACTCGTTCCGACAAGTGATATCCCCGTGATCTAATCACACGCTGCACAACTATTGGATATAACTTCTCCGAGTGGGCCCTTGAGTATCTTCCCGTCACATGGACGGACAAATCCCGCTCTTGACATATATTGCCTCTACGATTTCCTCCGAATACCTGAACACACCTTTATAACCACCGTTTTACCAGATGGCGTTTGATGCTATCTAAGCACTCTCGGGAGACAGTGATTGATATAGTCTCATGGTCTAAGGAATAGTCTACGAGGGTCCTTTTCTAATCATCGTAACTTGAACTTCGTGACATGATCGAATCACGATGTTTAGGTTGGGTATTGGTTCATCATCTCATTCTCAGAATGAGATGACCTCATTTCCAACTGGCATAAATGCCACATGATCAGGAAACATGATCATCTGTTGACCAATGAACCAGTGACTAGAGTTTCACCGGGAACCCCTGGTTTGTTTGTATATCACACGTGTATTGATGTTTCCACTCAATACAATTATAGCATGATATAAAACTTAATCATAAACTATGTGAAATATGATAATAGTCCTTACCACTATTTGTCTCTAGGGCATATTTCCAACAGTCTCCCACTTGCACTAGAGTACAAATACACTAGCTGCATTTGTTCTTAATTATTGGCACCATATGTCCGGTACTTTGAACATGCTTGCTCATGGAAGAGGTTGAGTCTTGGGTCTGTAATTTATAGTCCCAAATCCTTTGCAACTTACTAATGTCACTTTGATTGACATTAATATTCTATCATCACATGACAACATCTGTGTGTATGCATCGTCGCTATGGCAGCAGAACGAGGCCTGATTCCAGCAGCCTACAGTGACGTTAGATCAACCTCGAGGGCTTTCTCATGGGCACTGTGCCCTGGGACACATCATTCTACGTTAAAAGTGAATTATCCTCGCCATAACATTATACAACACTTTAGATGGTACCCTTATCTATTATTATAAATGTATTCATCGAAACACTAGTGCACTCGGTGCAACTTTCGATTTTTTTGTTCACCTCGCTTCCTATTTGACTTTAATTGGTATCTACAGGAGTTTCCAACATATCCCCTTATAACATAAATCTTTATGCTTTAAGATATGTCATCCTCTATGGATTTGGAAAACATGTCTACAGTTCTCTACTTAGACACTGCGGACAAGACTTAGCTCAAAGTTCCGTGATTCAAACTTAATCACTTTTAAACGTTCCTTATTTGGATCACATATTATGCTAAGTTATCATCAAGGTTTACTAAGATAGAACCTATGTCTTAACATAGTGGATGATGATCATCCTTTCTTTCTTTCAACCATTGATGTTAAACTTAATGCTATTCCTAATTTGAGTTATTAAGGACTAGTTCCTTAATTAACTTCTATCCTGAAACCCTTTTCAGAATCCCTTAAGGAATACTACATCATATCACAATACACTTATGATGGGTTCATAGCATGGAAAACAAAAAATTTCTACCGCAAGAACGAACAAAACCTAGATCCAATCTAGATAAAAGCCAAGATCTAATCTATTAGACATGAGCAACGAGATAGATAGGAACTAACCCTCGTAGATCCGAAAGCGTTAACGAGATTAGATCTCGTGGTTGATGTAGTCGATCACTTGCCGATCTCAAGATCGTGTGGACGATCCTTCTGGCGTCGCGTTCCAGCAGCGCTTCCGCCCTTGGTCAAGCAGACGATCCTTCTGGCGCCACGTTTCGGCAGCGCTTCCGCAGTCGGTCACACGTGCGGAGTCGAAGCAGACCTTCCTCTCCCCGTTCCAGCGAGCAGCGGAGGTAGTAGATCTTCTCCACGGAATCCCAGCAGCACGACGACGTGGTGGTGGTGGTGGAGTAGAGAATTCTGCAGGGCTTTGCCTATGCCTGTGCAGAAGAAAGGTGGAGGAGAGAGGCGGCAGAGATTGGAGTTGTGGGAGCAGGGGTTGGAGGGGGCGCCCCTGCCCTTCTATTTAAGGTGAGGAGGCGCGCCTGGGGAGGGGGAGTCCTTGTAGGACTCCCCTCCTCTATGGCCAACGAATTTGGGGAGGGGGGAGGAGTCCTCCTCCCCCACGAATCCGTGTCTTGACCCACCAGGACTCCTTGATCCCTATCATGATTTTCAAGCAAACTCCAAGATATCTTCTAGAACCTTCTGGAACATTCCGAAACCTTCTAGAATCTCCATACAAACACTCCGGAACATTTCCTAACTTAGAAAATGATCCCCAATATATGAATCTTATTCTCCGGACCATTCCGGATCTCCTCGTGATGTCCCGGATCCATTCCGAGACTCCGAACAACATTCGGTCTCCAACGCATATTCCATATCTACTTAAAACAACTTCGAACCTTAAGTGTGTCACCCTACGGTTCGTGAATATGTAGACATGATAGAGACACATCTCCTATCAATTACCATAAGCGGGACCTGGAGATCCATAATGGCTCCCACATACTCAACGATGACTTCGCGATCGATTGAACCACTTACATACGAAACTAATTCCCTTTGTCTCGTGATACTATACTTATCCGAGGTTTGATCGTCGGCATCTCCATACCCAGTTCTACCTTGTTACTGATAAGTACTCTTTACTCGTTCCGTGATATGTCATCCCTTGTAACCTAGTCACATGCTTGCAAGCTAACTAGACGATATTCCACCGAGAGGGCCCAGAGCATATCTATCCGTCATATGGATGGACAAATCCCAATCTTGGTTCATGCGCTTCAACACATACTTTCAGAATACCTAATGACACCTTTATGACCACCCAGTTACGAAGCGGTGTTTGATGTCATCAAAGTATCCATCCGGTGATGGTGATTAACATAACCTCATGGTCGAAGGATTAGGTTACTATGCATTTGAAAGCTTATAGCAATACGAACTTAATGACTTGATATTTATGCTACGCTTACTATGGGTGTGTGTCCATTACATCATTCTCCTAATGATATAACCTTGTTATTAATCACATCCAATGTCCATGATCAGGAAACCATGATCATCAATTAGTCAACAAGCTAGTTCAACAAGAGGCTTACTAGGGACTCTTTTATGTTTACAAAACACACATGTATTAGTGTTTCCTAATAATACAATTATAGCATGGGATGTAAACATTTATCATAAACATAAAGATATAATAATAACCACTTTATTATTGCCTCTTGGGCATATCTCCAACAACTTATTATTAACTTCTTCATCTTATAAATCATTATTCATAAGTATTTGCGCTTTCATTCTTAACATACTTAAGAATTACTCCTATAAGCTCCCACTCAAACTATGTTGCTAACATATTTAGGTATGAGTCAGTACTCTTACTCAAACTATGTTCCTACATATTTGAATTTGAGTCTTATATTGCTCCCATTTAAAAATATGTCAATCACATATTGTTTCAGGAAGACTTTCATAGCTCCTACTCAATTTTATGCAAATTGCATATCTCCTTACTATTTTGAATAACTTCAAAATCCTTTGATCAAATATCAAACTTGGAGATTTACTATGAGATACTAGTACTTTACTAGTTTTAAATCGACTAGACATTTAGCACACATGAATCAAATTCATTTGAATTCATCCTATATTTGACAAATTTGTGCTTTTGACATTCACTCTTTTTTCTACTATGGCTTTGCAGTCATTTGGGAAAATTCCAAGTAACTCCTTTTACTTGTGAGATTCAGCAATGAATTGCTTTCTAATCTCAAGGGAAGTTTGCTTCTAGGATTTCTCATAATTTAGTTTACCATTATTTCCTTTGTAGCCTGTAGGTATGTCATATTCCAAAAAATCATGACAAGCAATTCACAAATGTCTCCATACAAGATATGGATTTACATTTTGAATCCTACTTCATGTAGTGAAAAACAATAGTGGAGGGAAAAACACAATGATCAAAATCATTGATTCTTTCCTTTCGTGCAGGGAATCGTTCAGGAACGCTGTCCGTTGCGCTTCTCAACACTCTAATGCAGGGTTTTGGATCCTCATTGTGTTTTACACTATCTTCCATTTGCTCCATAATCGAGAAACATCACTAAAAGTGAGCATTCTCAAGAATGTACCAAAATCCAAGCAATACGAATCTTGCTTTCCTTTTGGTTTGAGCTATGGGTTTTGTATTCAAAGTTTCCAATGAATACTCTACAAGGACTTATTCGTTATTGTTTTAGTTATATCGAATAACCCCAAAACTTTCATGAATTCAAATGGTTCACTACATTCTAATTGAGTGATAACTATTTGTAACTAATGGTCTCTACATCTACACTACATCGATTTATTTGGTGCCTTCTATTTAACCCCTTTTTATATCTAATATCATATTGTTATGCTTTGTATTTTGACGTTTTAAAACACTTTGCATTCCACAATTTCTTTTATGCCATTCTTATAAAGTTGAATTTCATTACTATTGATCAAATCATATTAATTGGATTCTCTTTTATATTTATACCCTTTCATTGATGAAACACTTTGATCAAATCAAATAGTTTCATATTCATGTTTCCTTTGGTAAACTTATTTACACATTTAAACAATCATTTAATGATAATTACCATTTTCGTTAAAACCCAATACATCGAATATGTATTTACTTTCAACAATTCATTAAACACTTTGTATTCAAGTAATACACGGTGTTCAAGTTATTTTGCCGAACTTAGGCATGATATATATGTGACAAGAAATCGAATGACTTTCACATATTATCACATAACTTTGAATTTAAACAATGGTTTCATTTATTAATGAAATATCATTAAGTTGGGTATTTTAAACGAGGCATTTTAATGTTTTACAAATGTTCATGCATTATCAATTAGTTTCAAAACATTGAGGATAATTCACAAGTAATCAAACAAGATATGAACACGAATACAAATCATTCATAAAAGCAGAACAACTGTTTGTTACAAACTCATATGATTAACCATCTCACGAAGTGTGAGACACACTAAAGAAGTTCACAATCTCTTGATTACAATAATCATCCTAAAACATAAACTAAATGATAAATGTCGAGGGAGAGTGTCATTGGCCATCATCATGCTCGCCATCAACACGCAATGTCACCTCCTCTCCAGCAAGCACCTCTCATGCAGAAGGACCTATTTTCAGTAAAACAGAGCAAGTATCAGATATACTTAACACTGCAATGTGTTTGCAAGATTATAACATTTATAAAACTGTATATCAAATATATACCTTGGTCATCGATGACCTCTCCGGTGATTGGTTCAACCTTTACGTTCCGGAAACGTAATATGAACTCGTGGAAATCCAATGCTTCCGTATCACCACTCATGATGCTACTCCGGGCATGTCCTTCGTTGCTGGGAGTCAACGACCGAAGCAGTACGTGTATCGCAAATGGATCAGCCATCTAGTAATCCATGAAGTGAACCAGTCTTGTGTGTGCATCAAGCATGCGCTCCAAGTGACTCTTCAGACATGTATGCTCCTCCATCTGTATGGAAAGGAACTCTCCAAGCAACTCGTGCTTCCACATGCGCACATGGCCTATGAACTCTGCTCTCAGCTGATCCACCATCGAATATGGGTGAAGATCACCCATGAGCGGATGTAGTTCATCCACCATCCTGTAACGCATTATTATCTGAATGTAGGTGGACATCTCTTGACGATAGTAGCGGTCTGCCAGCTCTTGTGGGGTCTCATAGTAGTCTGGCTCAGTCAAATCCATCGTGTGGCGTATGTAGTCTACCACATGATTCCTAATAAGGAGATCATCTAGGCGCACAAGCCAACTTAGGAAGTTGGATCCATCAAGTCTAAGTTTTTCACCCTTTACCCAATCCTCAATCTCAAAGTAAGCTTCACGGTGAGCCATCTACATTTATAATTGCAAAAGGAATTTAGACTAAGTTTATAATTAAATGAGTTAATAATAACTCCACTCAGAAACACCTATCCCCAGTGAGGGTTCCTAGTGATAACACGACCCCTATCAACCACATCTCCCCCGATCGTCACGGCCATCAATGTGGGTTCAAGGGTGGACGCTAAACGTCGGTCACATCAATCATGCGACTCATGCTCGATCTTTCGACCATCCGTGTTTCGAGGCCACGCTTCTCTAGCATGCTAGGCTCGCCAACTCAACCTTAGTGTATTCGCTGTGCAACGTGGCTTACACCCACTGTATGTGAACGTAGATATGTATGACACCCAGGCCTGTGACCCTGGATCGCCTCATACCGAAGAACTTTCTTGGTGGTGCACACTAGGGGGGAACACAATCGTTGGTAATTTTAACAGGGATCATCTTATTAGGCTACCGTCGAGTATCTAATACTAGCACACAATAAGACATACAAACAATAACATTGAATGTAAATGCTATGTGATATGGTCCTTCACGTCGTGATCTCCATCCACCGTCACCGGGTTCCGGCGCCAGGGTTCCGGCGCCGTAGACACCAGGGTACCGGTGTCATTCCGGTGTGGTAGTTTGTCACCTTCATGACTATCTACTACTATGCAACAAAAGGTAATTACTTTACCTTTGCCACAACCATAGCACAAAGCAACACCCCCCTGCAAAACAAAGTTAGACGTCTCTACTTTATCTTTGCATGTTTTACGTGGCTGAATGGGCTTTCGCGCAAGAACCGTTCTTACCTACGAACTTTCAGCACAACACTGATCAAGTAGTTGTCCCTACTACACCCCTTTTGAGGCCCTCCATTGCAAATGGTATACCAACTAATGCGAGAGAGACAGACACCCCCTAAGCCACTTTATACGGTACTAGCCGTATGTCAAGCATGGACCAGTCTCGCGAATGAACGCGTAAAGTCGGTTTGGGGCCGCTTCATCAAGCATTACTATGGTATACACAAGTACACATGGGAGGGTAACAACTAAAAGATCAACGCCCACACGCTACATCTCGTGTGTTCTACCCGTACTAGCATTACTACACATAGATCTACCTCTGATACCACTATAGGGGTTCCGCGCATAAAAACAATAAATTTTACTCTACGCCCCTGAACCCCTGAAGCTGCCAGGACCTATCTATTAGTAATACAATAATGGGTGGGGATTTTCGCGAACTTACCCTTGAAGACCAAAAACTGTTGTCAACGCTCAGGAGAGCGTGGTTGATGTAGACGAGCCGAAGCCGACCTCAAGGTCGTGATGAAGTCCTTGCACTCCTTATGGCTCCAACGACTTGAGTGCCTCAAGTATGACACCTCGCGGGGAGTCACACGTCCGGTGCCTGACGATGACTCCCGCTTCCCTGATCAAGCAGCAGTTGCGGAAGTAGAGCTCCCGGATCCGAATCCCGTAGCGCGACGGCGCTCCGCGGTGAAGATGTCTCTCGCTCGCGCAGTCTAGACTTGGGACCACGGTCACGAGAGAGAGAGGGGGAGAGAGAAAATATCAATTGGAGGTCCTCCCAAAAGTGGGGAGACCTTTATAGATTATTGGTGTATTTTTCTAGGCCAAATACCCCACTTTATATAGGGGGGAGGGGAGGTACTACCTCCCCTCAAGTCCCAGGTGGGACTAAAGGAGAGGAGGGGGAGGAGGTGGCCGCCGACCACCTAGTGGGCCCCGCGCGGGGGGGTGGGGGGGGGGCTAGGCCTAGCCGGCCTCACCCTTGCCCCTTCTCCCTCTCGCCTTTCCCCTAACGGGCCCTCTCCCTCCGGAATTGGCCCATTAAGCCTTTTTGACCTTTAATTGATTTTCTCTTTATTAAATAATTATGAATAAATGATTAAATCAATATTTAACATTCATTCACATATTATTTAATCTCCGTGACCATGGAACACCTTCCACCTCCACTCCGGACATCCTCCGGATTTACCGAAACCCTTCCGGTTTTCTCCCTTCTTTTCTTCGGTGATTCTACCAATCCTATAAATGCTCTCTAAGCATCATCAAGCCCTTAAGCGTGATACCCCATAGTTCGGGAACACTCCATACATGGTCAGGACACTCCCGCACCAATGATCAACAAAGGGACCTGGATGGCCATGTGACCCATGTGCGTTCCACGAAGATCTTTCGTCGTTTGAACCGGGATAGTCGTGTCTTATTCCCTTTGTCACTCGATACTTGCATTGCCCGAGATCTGATCAATGACATCATGTCGTGTTCAATATCGTTACTGAATAATGCTTCTTGACTCGTTCCGACAAGTGATGTCCCCGTGATCTAATCACACGCTGCGCAGCTATTGGATATAACTTCTCCGAGTGGGCCCTTAAGTATCTTCCCGTCACATGGATGGACAAATCCTGCTCTTGACATATATTGCCTCTACGGTTTCCTCCGAATACCTGAACACACCTTTATAACCACCGTTTTACCAGATGGTGTTTGATGCTATCTAAGCACTCTCGGGAGACAGTGATTGATATAGTCTCACGGTCTAAGGAATAGTCTACGAGGGTCCTTTTCAAATCAACGTAACATGAACTTCGTGACATGATCGAATCACGATGTTTAGGTTGGGTACTGGTTCATCATCTCAATCTCAGAATGAGATGACCTCATTTCCAACTGGCATAAATGCCACATGATCAGGAAACATGATCATCTATTGACCAATGAACCAGTGACTAGAGTTTCACCGGGAACCCCTGGTTTGTTTCTATATCACACATGTATTATTGTTTCCACTCAATACAGTTATAGCATGATATAAAATATAATCATAAACTATATGAAATATGATAATAGTCCTTACCACTATTTGTCTCTAGGGCATATTTCCAACAACAATAGCAGTAAATAGTAGGATTCGAGTGCGGTAGGCATAGGGATGGATGGACCGGCGTTGCATGGACAAGACAATTCACATAGCAATCAGATCATAGAGCAATTGCAGATAAATAAGATAAAGCATCCAAGTACTAGATAATCCTAGGCATGTGTTCCATATATAGTCATACGTGCTCGCAATGAGAACTTGCACAACATCTTTTGTCCTGCCAGCCCGTTTGTAGCGGGGCCTCAAGGGAACTACTGGCAATTAAGGTGCTCCTTTTAATAGAGCACCAGAGCAAAGCATTAACACTCCGTGAACACATGTGATCCTCACATCAAAGCCATTCCCTCCGGTTATCCCGATTTTTGTCACTTCGGGGCCATTGGTTCCGGACAACAACGTGTGTATACAACTTGCAGATAAGACCATAAACAATACTATCATAATGAATCAATAACATGTTCAGATCTGAAATCATGGCACTCGGGCCCTAGTGACAAGCATTCAGCATAACAAGTCGCAACAAAGTCATAAAGTACTAATAGAAGATACTAGGCACCATGCCCTAACAATCTTATGCCATTACATGAACAATCTCATCCAATCCCTACCATCCCCATAGCCTACAGCGGGGGATTACTCACTCATAGATGGGGGAAACATGGATGGTCGATGGAGAAGCGATGGTGATGATGGTGGCGATGATCTCCTCCAATTCCGCATCCCGGCAGGGTGCCAGAACGAAGTTTCTGGTGCCGTTTCGTGGAATCTGGTGATGGCGGCGGAGCGGAACTCCTTCTGGAAAAACGTCGAACCCCCCTGAGTTTTTAGGTTAGAAGGCATCTAATAGGCGAAGAGGGAGACCGAGGGGGAGTCTGGGGCGGCCAGACCACCCCCTTGCGTGGCCAGGCCCAGCCCGCGCGGCCAGGCCCAGCCCGCGCGGCCAGGCCCAGCCCGCGCGGCCAGGTGGTGTGGCTGGGCCCCAGCCCCACTCCGTCTCATATTCTGGCATCTGATGACTTCCGGAAAAATAGGCACTTTGTCTTTTGTCTCGTCCAATTCCAAGAATATTCATTTTCTGACTTTCTTGGAACCAAAAACAGCAGAAAACAGGCAGCTGGCACTGTGGCTCTTGTTAATAGGTTAGTCCAAGAAATCATATGAAAAGTACTCCAAAGTGTGGAAAAAACACAAGAAAGTGGATAAAACCAAGCATGGAACATCAAAAATTATAGATACATTTGAAATGTATCAACATCCCCAAGCTTAACTCCTGCTCGTCCTCGAGTAGGTAAGTGATAAAAAGAAAGAATAATTTTTGAGGTGACATGCACCATCAAAGGCTTGATCAAAGTATTTGTAAAACATTCAAAGCTGGGATCATAGTACTTCAATCATAACATTAAAGACAAAGTTCTAGAAATAAGACAAAGAAACTATGATGCAACATGAAAAGGCACAAACAAAAGATTCATGAATAACAATGCTTTGCAAGAAGTTTGTTTGTTTCACATAAAGAAAACATAGCATAGTGGCATTCAGCTTGTCCCTCATAGAGTAGCAAACAGAAATGCATAGGACACCTTCAAAGTTCATAAGAGTGACTAGATACAAATAGTTTAAAACAAGCAATATCAAGTTATGCATCAATCAACTAGTCTTGGGACAATGCACATAGAACTAAGAATGGCCACTATGCTCTAAAAGTAAGTGCATAAAGATAGAAGGTGGAGACTCAATATATATGTGGAAGAAAGGCCTTCATAGAAGGAAGTAGGGATTCAAGTCTCATAAAGAGCTTCCAAAAATTATGGTACGTATAGCTTTCAGCTCTCATTGCCCCTATCATAAGCATCTTGAAGTGATTAAGGTTAAAGAGAACAAACTATGGTGTACATGCTTGACAAAGTATAAGTTAGAAATCTCATGTCCCTTGAATACGAGGGCCGCTCCTCGTGCTACTCAAGTTTAGTCACCGGTAAGTTCTTGTCATCGTAAGTACATGTGTATCATAGAGAACCGCCAACGGGGTACCCCTTGCCTGATGATACGGAAGAATCCCCATATCAAAATAAGTGCAAGCATATACTACATAGACGACACAATGGTTCAAGTTTATTAAGGGCAAGAAAAGTAAAGTGTGCCATCAAGTTTGTGAGAGCTTTAATCACTAGGTTTCTCATAACAAGTTTAATTTGGAAGGTAAACAAAAGCATGAATATACTTGGAATAACATATGCTAATAGGTAGGTATGGTGGACTCTTTGGAATAACTTGGTTTAGGGAGTTGGATGCATGAGTGGAACTCATACTTGGTTACGGAGGTTAGCAAAAAGACTGGGAGCGACAAACTAAGAGAGCAATAATGGTCATAATCATGTAGAGCGACAAAACATCATTGATCAAAGCATAAAGTGATACTACAAGTTGAAAACTAAAGGATCATAAAGGCTTATGGTGACTCTGGATAGTCATAACATGGTGTGAGCATGCGCCAAGTCAACCAAAATAAAGCATCAAAGGAGAATACCACTATACTATGCTTTAATATGCTAAAACAACGCATGATTCATCCAAGGCACATTAAGAAATCTCAATTGTTTATAACAAGTCATGCTACAGCAAAGAATACTAAGCATAAAGCCGAAACAATATCAAGCATGGCATGACAAAGCATAGGCCACAGTCAAAAACAAGCTCTCTTTACCACTTAAGCATGAGCTTTCCTACTCTTTTCCAAACCAAACCAAACTATTTGAACACCAATGTATGAAAGAGGGGGGTCCAACCAATTTATTCAGCAAACTAAGCGAACAAAACAAACAAAAACCATAACTAAAACGAAAAAGAAGACGCTCCAAGAACAACACAACTATGCATGAAACAATAAAAATGAAACATTTTCCAAAAATCAACCATAAATTCTTTTGAGTTGTTTCCAACTCTCAAAAATCACATTTGATAAGATCTATCTGAATATGTAAAAATATTTTGATTTACATGCAGTGACATTGGACTCGTACTAAAAGAATGCTATATGGGCATTTCTAGTCACTTTAATTCCATTAAATGATAATTTTAATCTTTATAAAATATGACCAACACTTTAAATCAGATTCCCATGTATTAGAATATGTGGTGATGACATGTGTCAACATGATCCCATATTTTAATTGGAGAATATTAAATCTTAAGTATTTTCAATGAGTAGAAATTACTTTTCTAAAATAAGATAAACAAGATTAAGTCTTTATTTCATGTAATGATTGTGATGATGCTAGATCATCAAGTGTGAGCCTTAGCATGCTAAATAGAAATAGTTAAATATTGTTTGGTGATTGTGTACCTCGTATTTATTTATTGACGATAGTACTGACCCCGGATACGAGGAGGAGGAGTACTACCAAGAAGAAGAAGAAGAAAACTTCAACCACTTCACTACTCAAGGCAAGCCTAGCACAACAAGTTAACTATGCAAGTTAACACTTGCCCCCTTTCATAACCTATGCAAGATGCATTAGGCATGCTTGGTTATATAACTAAGATGCATACCAATCCCAAGTTTTACTTGCAAGCTTTATTCTTTTACTTTACCAAAGTTCTTCATTTTTAGTTAGTGCATTGTGAGTTTTGGAAAAATAGAATAGATACCATAAAGAGTATAAAACTAGGCCTAAATAGTTATACTTAGATGTCATTCCATGGCATGAGATTGGAGATTAGCACCCCTCATTAGTGAATACCCTCAACTTTAGTGGTTAGTGCTAAGCATAAAAGTTGATCACTTTAGATGGGAATACTTGGTGAAAATGATTATGACAACTGGAATAAGGATTCATTCTATTGAAATGTTTTGACATGTGTTGAGAAACACAAAAGGATTTGATGATGAAAATGTTGAGGCATGAGCCTTAGCCCTTTACAAAAACTAATGGTTGGGTTCGGATGTGATACCATTCCAATTTTATCGTACAACCACAATACCTGAATTGGGTAGGGCTTAACTAGAAGTTTATATGCCTTAGTATGGGTTCCCTTGCGGAAAGAGGTTTGAGCTAAGGCTACCTCGTGAGTGTGAATGTCCACCTATGTAGTGCCGAGGATGGCAGATGGCCATGGCTGGGAGGCCAAGCTCATACGGGAGGTGCTATACTAGAGTGTGTAGTTGAAAGGTTAGGATTGATTATCCACATACTAAGTATGATGATTCAGGGTTATCCCTGACGGATGTATCAAATTTTGTGGTGAAAGTGTAACACCTCTACAGAGTGTCAAACTATTCGAATAGCCGCGTTCGCGGTCATGGACTGTTGGAGTGTCCATACTGTTCCGTTGTCAGATGTTTTCAAAATGACTTGTGAATTGAACTATGAATTTGGCTTGACCACAACAGGGTTGTGGATATGAAAACTAGGTTCCCACTTAGGTGATGTAGAAAATTAAATTAGTTTTCTTTACTTCTAAACTCAGTATGAAATAAACCTGGCTTTTTGCAAGTAAACCTAGAACTTAAGATTCCTACTAGAACTACCTTACTTGTTAGTGATAGTTTGCGAGTACTTAAAGAGTACTCATGGCTTTGTCCCTGGCTATTCCCGTGGCCAGACTATGAGGAGGACTATCAGGATGATGGACAGCAGGAGGTCTACGGCAACTAGGATCATCTCCCATCGTCAGCATTGCATGTGACCCTAAAGATGGATCCCCTACTACGTTTATTTTCCGCTGCTTGATTTGTATTAAGACTGGATCATGAGATCCTTTATTTGTAAGACCACTATTATGGTTTGTAATGGATGATGTACTGTGATATCAATCTGTCATGTCTTGCAAAAATGGTAATCCTAGGATTGCGAGGTATGGCTTAACAGGCATCTAGGATTAAAGATCTAGGTGTTGACAAACCCCTAAACCCTGACCAAGAAGGTATTGTGCAACTATAGATCAAAAATTGAGATACTTTCATTAAATCAGGTAACGCCATTCTATTAGACGAATATAAGCATAAATCATGAGCATTACCAAAAATTCTATGAACCCTAAAACGGAAAAAACCCATAAAACTAAACTGTAAGACCCTAAACCCTTGGCCCATAAAACCTAATCAAGCAGGGATCGTGCACTTATATATCAAATTTTGACATACTTTCATTAAATTGTGGTAATGCCATTTTATTCCACGAATATAAGCATAAAGCTTGAACATTATTTAAAATTCCCGAAACTCTAAAATCTAAACACTAAACCCTAAGTCCTTACCAAACACGTAGCATGCACTTATCTATCAAAAATTGATATATTTTCATTAAACTGGTAACTCCATTCGATTCGATGAATATAAGCATAAATCTTGAGCATTATCAAAAATACCCAAAATCCTAAACAACCCCTAATAAAACCTAAACCTAAAACCCCATGCCCTCAACCCATAAACCCTAACAGATCAGGTATCATGCACTTATAGATCAAATTTGGAGATACTTTCAATGAGTTAGGTCATGCCATATATATTCTATGCGACGAATATAAGGATAAAGCTTGAGTATTATTGAAAATTTGATAAACCCCCTAAACCCTATTTAGTCCATAAAACCTAAAGTGTAAAACCCTAAAACCCTAAACCCTGGACCCATATAAACCCTAACCAAGCAGGTATCATGGACTTATAGATCAAAATCTGAGATTTAATCTTTCATTAAATTGCAGTAACACCATTCTATTCCACGAATATAACAATAAAGTTTGAAATTATTGAAAATGCCCTAAACCCTAAAACCCTAAACCCTCAAACCCACACGCAGCATGCACTTATCGTTCAAAAATTGATATATTTTCATTAAACGGGTAACTCCATTCTATTCGATGAATATAAGCATAAATCTTGAGCATTATCAAAAATACCCTAAACAACCCCTAATAAAACCTAAACCTAAAACCCCAAACCCTCAACCAATAAACCCTAACCAATCAGGTATCATGCACTTATAGATCATATTTTGAGATACTTTCAATGAGTTAGGTAATGCCATATTCTATTCAACGAATATAAGCATAAAGCTTGAGTATTATTGAAAATTTGATAAACCCCATAAACCCTACTCAGTCCATTAAACCTAAACCGTAAAACCATAAAACCCTAAACCCTCGACCCATATAAAACCTAACCTAGTAGGTATCATGGACTTATAGATCAAAATCAAAGATTCGATCTTTCATTAAATTGCGGTAACGCCATTCTATTACACGAATATAACAATAAAGTTTGAACATTATTGAAAATGCCCTAAACCCTAAAACCCTAAACCCTCAACCCCGCCTAAACGACATTGGCAATGAGGTATCACATGCACTTGTAGATCAAAATTTCAGATAAACTTTTATCAAATTGTGCTAACGCTATTCAGTTCCATAAATATAAGCATCTATAAAGCAGCTTGAACATTATCAAAAATTCTCAAAAAAACCTAAACCCTAAACACCAAATCCCCCAAAACCATAAAAACCCTAAACCCTCATCCCCTCAACCCCTTACCAAAAAGGTATGATGCTCTTTTAGATCAAAATCTGAGATACCTTCATTAAATTGCGATAACATGAGTCTATTCCACGAATATATATAAGCATATATATAAGCTTAAACATTATTATTAAAAATTGATAAACCCTAAAACCAGAAAACCCTAAACCCTAAAACCCTAAACCATAAATACCAACCTTAAACTCCTAAGCCCTAAACCCTAAAATCCTAAATCATATACCATAAACCCCTAAACCCTCAACCCAAAAAACACGAACCCTAAACCCAGGCTATATATATATTGTGTGTAAACTAGGGCAATGGGATTTTGAGCCATACTTATTTGTAGTTTCTTCATGACAAAATCCATTGTTGTTGCTTGAAATTTTTTAAATAACTTCAAATTCAGAAGCTTCCTTTGTAAATAATATTTTAAATGCCAATAATATAGACCAATCTACCAAATACAAACATGTTGTTATAAACTATAGCAAAGGTGTGGCCATGACCTTGGTCACCTGGTTTGAAAGCCATGTGAATTCATACATGGTACGCCATATATCGTATGACAAAATTAAAGCCATTATTATCGATTGGAGATTTTAAAATAACTCCAAATATGGAAGATCTTTTTCTAAACAATGTTGAAATACCAATATGCACCAATCTAACAAACATGGTTACATTATCATAAAGTATGGTAACACATATGGCCTTGACATTGGTCATCTAGTTTTTCAAAGCCATGAATGTTCAAACATGGTACGCCATATTGTGAAACGAGTTTTTCAAGAGTTATCAAATTTTATATATTTTCATGGAAACTAGCCAATGCACACAGTGAGACACCAACGGAGAAACGAATGGTTGTATTTCGTTTTATATTTTGTTTCTTTATATTAAAAAAACTGGCCCAACTTTAGTGTCATTACTATTCATATCAAAAAATTGAAATCTTGCAAAACTCTCGGTGGTTCTCCAATATTTGACTAATTCGGTACCTTTAAACTATTTTTAAAAAATCAAGAGCAAGCTATATCACACACTTTGTAGTTCGTAAATAGACATACTTACTTTCAATCGTCAAAAAGTTATTTAATTTCAGCATCTTCAGCTAGGAAGTTTGGAAACTCATGAAAGTAGGGCATTATCCATCAAATCTGGAATCTCCTTTGTAAACAATTGCTTGAGATCCCAAGATGCACCGATATACCAAATATGGACAGGTTTGTAAGCTTGGTTGGCGAAGATGCTTCCATGCACGGAGTAGTACGAAAGATGAAAAAGGTACAGAAACTATGGTTGTGACCTTGGTCCTCTTGTTTGAAAGCCTTGAATTAATGTTCATTAATTTTAGCAGATGTCTATAAACTCATTAAATGCTGGAAAGCATACAAGCATGTGGGTCTATTTGACGGGGACAACATCCCAAGTGGGAGTAGCGTACCTTAGAAGCTTCAACTTCAAAATTTCGGCAGAGCGACGAAATATCCCGCCCACCCATTCAAACATCCCACCCATCCATTCAAACATCCAGCCCCAAAAAAATCATCCAGTCCCCAAATTTTTTTATTGCACAAATTTAGCCTGGAAGCTTGAAAGGGCGTTATACATTGTGTGAAAAAGGGGGCGGTGGCATTTTGAGCCATCATCTTTGTAGTTGCTTCACAACAAAACACATTGTTGTTACTTGGAAATTCGAAAACAAACTTCAAATTTGGAAGCAGACATATTGGTTGATTTGCAAAGATGCACCGATCTACCAAATACGGACACGTCATCATAAACTATTTCCATGACCTTGGTCACCTTTTTTTGGACGATGGTCATCTTCTCCAAAGCCTTAAATTGTTCGAAAATTTCAGCAAATGCCTAGAAACTCATTTAAATGCTGGGAAGCAACTCTCGGCGTGTGGGACTAGACGGTGACAGCGTGTCTGAGAGGCCCCACGTCAGAGTAGCGTATGGTAGACGCTTTGACCTCAAAATTTGGTACGGCGCCCAAACATCGCACCCATCCATTAAAATATCCCGTGCATCCATTCAAACATGCTCCACCTCTTTCTAGAATGCAAAATTCCTCTTCTATCAGTGTTCCGGAAATAAGAATCCGAGGGAGCACTGCAATAAAGAGGGAGATAGGTGGTAAATTTGTGTTCTCCCAAGTGCATCATCCCATCCATGTTTCCCAGCACTTCTTCAATATTTACCTGCCCGCCCACTCTGACCTACACCGACTTTTTGGACCCACTATGCAAGTGACCCACATGTGAGTGATCCAGAATTACTGGAAGTAGAGATTCCCATCGCTTGTTGTTCAAAATTCAAACATTTTTCGCTAAACCGAGATAAAATCGTTAAAATCATCCAACCTGGATTATACTATCATTCCACTATGTTAGAGTAAAAGCTAAAAAAACAAAGCCAAAAACACGTTCGTAGCTTTATAAGCCAAAAATTAAAAGCCAGAATTAGAGCCCAACCAAATAGCGCCTAAATCTCCTAGAACAAAAAATATGACCAAGCATGATATCATCGAATTGTAGATCATTTTTTGAGATACTTTCATTAAATTGCGGTAACACCATTCTGTTCCACGAATATATATAACCATAAATTTTGAAAATATTATTGAGAACTCACGGAATCCTAAACCATAAAATCCAAACCCCTAAACCCTGACCAAGCAGATATTGTGCAACTATAGATAAAAATGATATACTTTCGTTAAATCAGGTAACGACATTCTATTAGATGAATATAAGCACAAATCCTGAGCATTACCAAAAATTCTCTGAACCCTAAACCGGAAACAACCCATAAAACTGAACTGTAAAACTGTAAACCCTCGACCCATAAACCCTAATCAAGCAGGTACCGTGCAATTATATATCAAAATTCGAGATACTTTCATTAAATTGCGGTAACACCATTCTATTCCACAAATATAAGCATAAAGCTTGAACATTATTTAAAATTCCTGAAACCCTAAAATCTAAACACTAAACCCTAAATCCTTACCAAACACGTAGCATGCACTTATCGATCGAAAATTTGATATACTTTCATTAAACTGGTAACTCCATTCTATTTGATGAATATATGCATAAATCTTGAGCATTATCGAAAATACCCTAAACCCTAAACAACACCTAATAAAACCTAAACCTAAACCCCAAACCCTCAACCCATAAACCCTAACATATCAGGTATCATGCACTTATAGATGAAATTTGGAGATCCTAAACCCTAAACCCTAAACCCTAATAACCCATAAATTTGGAGATAGTTAGGTAACACCGTATATATTCTATTCAACGAATATAAGCATAAAGCTTGAGTATTATTGAAAATTCGATAAAACCCCTAAACCCTATTCAGTCCATAAAACCTAAATTGTAAAACCCTAAAACCCTAAATCCTCGACCCATATAAACCCTAACCAAGCAGGTATCGTGGACTTATAGATCAAAAATCTGAAATTCGATCTTTCATTAAATTGCTGTAACACCATTCTATTCCACGAATATAACAATAAAGTTTGAACATTATTGAAATTCCCAAAAACGAAACTCCTAAAACCCAAATCCTAAACCCCTAAACCCTATAACCCTAAACCCTGAACCCCTACCAAGGACGTAGCATGCACTTACAGATAAAAAATTAAGATAATTTCGTTAAATTGGGTAACGCCATTCGATTTGACGTATATAAGCATAAATCCTAAGTAATATCAAAATTTCCCTATACCCTAAACAACCCCTAAAACTTAAACCCTAAACCCTAAAGCCCTAAACCCTCAGCCATAAACCCTAACCAAGCAGGTGTCATGCACACATTGATCAAAATTTGAGATACTTTCATTAAAGCAGCTAACACCCATTTTGTTCTACGAGTATAAGTATAAATCTTGAGAATTATTGAAAATTCGCCCTAAACCGTAAACAACCCATAAACCAAACCGTAAAAACCTATAACCCTAAACCCTCGACCCATAAACCCTAACCAAAGCAGGTATTGTGCACTTATACATCAAAAATTGAGATACTTTCAATAAATTGATGTAATGCCATTCTATTCAACGAATATAAGAATAAAACAACTTGAACATTATTGAAAATTCCCAAAACCCTAAACCCCTAAACCCTTACCAAGCACGTAGCATGCACTTATAGATCAAAATTTGATATACTTTCGTTTAATTTGGTAACGCCATTTATTCGACGAATAAAAGCATAAATCTTGAGTATTATAAAAATTTCCCTAAACCCTATACCCTAAACAATCACTAAAACCTAAGCCCTAAAACCCCAAACCCTCATCCCATAAACACTAACCAAGTAGGTCTCATGCACTTTATATATCAAAATTTGAGATACTTTCAATAAATTAGGTAATGTCATTCTATTCGACAAATATAACAATAAAGCATGAGCATTATTCTAAATTCGCTAAACTCTAAGCCCTATACAACGATAAAACCTAAACTTTAAAACCCTAACCAAGCAGGTATCATGCACTTATAGATCAACATTTGTGATACTTTCATTAAAGCAGGTAACACCATTCTATTCGACGAATATAAGCATAAATCTTGAGCATTATTGAAAAATCGCTAATCCCTAAACCCTAAACAACCCATAAAACCTAAACCGTAAAACCCTAAATCATCAACGCATAAACCCTAAACCAGCAGGTACCGTGCACTTATAGATCAAAAATTTAGTTACTTTCGTTAAATTGTGGTAACGCCATTCTATTACATGAATATAAGCATAAAGCTTGAACATTATTGAAAATCAAAAACCCATAACCGTAAACCCTAATAACCTCCTAACCCTAGAACTCTAACTTCCTAACCCTAGAACCCTAAACCCTTACCAAGGAGGTATAATGCACTTATAGATCAAATTTTTAGAATATAACCATATATATAAAGCTTGAACATTATTATTGAAAATTCCCTAAACCCTAAAACCTAAACAATCATAAAACCTAAAAGCTTGAACAACCCTAAACCCTAAATCATGAACCCTAAACCACTAAACCCTAAAATCCTAAACCATAAACCATGAACCCTTAAACCCTCAACCCAAAATAAAACCTTGAACCCTATACTTAACCCTAGGCTATATATACTTTGAGTGAAAACCGGGGCAGTGGGATTTAAAGCCATGTTTTGTAGTAGCTTCATGACTAAAGCCATTGTTGTGCATTAGAAAAATTGAAATAACTTCCAATTCGGAAGCTTCCTTTGTAAGTAATATTTTAAATGCTAATACAAACCATAACAAATGTGGATAGGTTATTATAAACTATAGAAAAGATATGGCCATGACCTTAGTCATCTGGTTTCAAAGCCATGCATATTCTTACATGGTACTCCATATATTGTGATACATTTTTTTCTCAAAAATTATCAAATGTCAAAATTATATTTTTCCATGGAAACTAGCTAGTGCACATAGTGAGACATGAAAGAGAGAAAATAATGGATGCATTTCTTTTTATATTTTGTTTCTTTATATTTTTTTAAAATGGCTGAAATTAGGTGTCATTACCATTCATATCAAAAAGTTGAATTTTCCAAAAATCTCGGTGGTTCTCCAATATTTGACAACTTGATATCTTTGAATTATTTTAAAAAGTCAATATTAAGGTATATCACACACTTTCTAGTTCGAAATTAGACATATTTACTTCAGATTGTCAAAAAGTCATTTTATTACATAGATTTAGCTAGAAAGTTTAGAAATTCATGAAAGTTGGGCATTGTCCATCAAATCTAGAATCTTCTTTTGAAATGACAAGATGCTTACCAGATATGGACACGCTATTATAAACTATAACAGAGATATGGTCGTGACCTTGGTTATCTTGTATGAAAGCCTTCAAAATATATTGTTTATCAATTTCGGCAAATGTGTGGAAACTAATTTATATGTTGGTAAGCATACTGTTGCTAGCGTGTGGGTATAGATGGGGCCAACACATGAGAGCGGCCACGTTGGAGTAGCGTACGTCGGAATCTTCAACCTCAAAATTTTCGCATGGCGCCGAAACATCCCGCGCACATCTATTCAAATATCCCGCACATCTATTCAAATATCCCGCCCTGCTTTTTGCAAATGCAAAATTCCTCTTCTATCCCTAATCTGGAAACAAGGACTGTGGGAGTACTGCAATAATAGAGGGGTATATGTCGTAAATGTGCGTCATCCCACCTATATCCCCCCATCATCTCTTCCCCGCCCACACCCCTCCAACCTCGACCTTACTCTGGCTACTTCACCGCCGGCCCTCTCTTCCACACTGGAGCTCTTCCACTACAGGCGCTCTTCACTAGAACTATTTACAAAACACACAAGTATTAATGTTTCCGGTTAATACAATTATAGCATGGGATGTAACCATTTATCATAAACATAAAGATATAATAATAACCACTTTATTATTGCCTCTTGGGCATATCTCCAACAGTCTCCCACTTTCACTAGAGTCAATAATCTAGTTGTGCATTCAACACCTATGGCTTTCTGGTGTTGTATAGACACAATTGCTAGTGGTAAACATAATCTTCGGATCTGACACTTCCAGGTCCGTGTGTATTTGCATGTCCTTGCGTCTCTACGCATTACTCATTCTCTAATGAGATGGCATTGTATAAATTTGGTCCTTTCGTGAGGCCTTTAGTTCCTTCGGCTCAAAATATGTTGATATTATTGTCACACAATATATCTTCATAGTATTAGCCCACTTTGAACCACACCTAGTTTGATAACAAACTACTTAACACAAATGCCCTCCTTTGCTGCTACTATAGCAGTTATATACTTAGCCTTTTGTTGCAGTATCCGTCACAATATCTCAACTTTGGAACTCATTCAAATCCATCATGGAACATCCTTTCCATTATATTGTGCCACCCATAGTCTAAATTGAGATAAATTTAATTTGTATCTTGTGACAACACTAGTATCAATGTAACACTTTACAATGAACTACCTTTAACTATTTGTCACTTGTACATGGTATATTGTTAGTTCTTCCAAAGCTCATAAGAATATCTTTACTATTGTTCAATGATCATCTTATGAATCATTCTGGTATATGCTCATAACATAGGACATATCTGGATGTGTACATCTCAAAGAATGATTGATCAAAATATTCTTGTGATTTCACCAAGTGTCAAAACACTTGAATCTCGTGTCAACACACTTGAATCTTGATTCAGTCCTTTCCGTGCGTCAAGAACCTTTCTTGTTGTTTCCATATTGAACTCATTCAACATCTTATCTATGTACATTTGGCAAAACCATATTAGCGCCTCAATCTATCCATATATACATTGATACCTAATTCTTGGGTTATGCCTAAGTGTTTCATCAAAATGAAATTCTTAACCTGTGTCAATACAAGATACATCATTTCCAATCAACAATCTGTCCTCTATATAATGTATTAGAAATATGTCTCAGCGCTCCCACTTAATTTCTTGCAAATGCAAGCATCTTCATCATCTCCGATGAATTTAAACTCTTTTAACAGTTTCATCATGGTGAAGATTCCAACTCCGCTATGCTTACTTCAACCATTGAAGTTTTGCATACTCTTTTAGCATCCTTTGAATTAATAAAACTCTTTGGATCGTGTCATGTACACGTCCTAGGTAACCATTCTATTAGAAGAACTTGTTTTGTTTATTCAACTACCATATACCAAATTATATGTAGTTGTTGCTACATCAATCCGTCAAGACTATATATCGCTATGAAAGATCAAATCTTATCATAGTCAACTCCTTGAACATTGTCGTAAACTTCTTTCTGACATGTCGACTATTTCATAGATGTTAAACATCCATGTCTTATTTCTTTATAAATCCAAACACGACCGATAGGCTTCACGCCTTTCAGGAGGGTCTTCCAAGTTCAGAAACTTGATTTCTCGTGTATGGATACTATCACGGATTCTATGACTTCCAGTCATTTTATGGAGTCAGGGCCCATCATCGCTTCTTTGCATGTAGTCGGTTCATTATTGTCAAAACAATAACGACTTTCTTATCAAATCTTACTATTTGATTCTTACCGACCCACACGGTTCTATAGGAACTCTAATCTCCGAGATCACACCTTTTGTAATCACGAGAGCCATGAGCATTGTGGCCGTCACCGGGACACTTTTCGGCGCTGCGCTACTTAGCACATATAGCTAAGGTTCAATAACCTTATCAAAGTTCTATTGTCCTCCCACTTAACTTTTCACGAAAAATTCCTTCTCAAGAAACTTGACGTTCCAAGCGACAAACTCTTTTGTCCTCGGCGTTATGGAGAAATTCCCAACAAATTCTTTGGAATAACCTACAAAGACGTGCTTATCCGACTTTGGTTGTAAATATTTTACTTATGCATAACATACCAAAATTTAAGAAAAGACAATTCGGGTTTTATCCCAAACCATGACTTATATGGTGTCATTTCAACGGATCACGATGGAGCTCTTTTCAGTGTAAAAGCGGTAGTCTCTAAAGCTTCAATCCTTAAAACATAATGGCAGTTTTATAAACGACACCCTTGATCTTACCATCTCAAACATGGTTTGATTTCATATCTCGAATATGCCATACTCCTATGGTTTATCGGGAAACACAAATCATAGAACAATTCCTCAAGTCTTAGGTGTTTTTTCTAAACATGTAACTCAAATATCTTCCTTTATGATTGAATCATAAACTTCTTTATTTTCTTGTTACAATGATTTTCAACTTCATCTTGAAAGTCTTTTGAACAACTTTCAAATGTTTCATACTTCCTCCTTATTAAATAAGTATATACATATACTCACTCAAATCTTCGGAGAAAGCATATGAAGTTGAAATGTATCGCCCACGACTACACATAATGGACTATATACATCAATATGTACAAATTCCAATCAGTTAGTCGTCTGTTCCTCTTTTGGCCTACGAACGGAGTTTTAATTATCTCCAGGAAAGTATCACAAGCGTCATTTGATCAAAATCAAAGACTCCAAAAATCCATCAACATGGAGTTTCTTCATGTATCCCTTTCAATATAATTTAAACGGAGATGTCACTTCGCAAGTGATCTTTCAATCATTTGTCTTGCGACATTTAGCAATAGTGTTTATGGATGTGATTTCTCCCACCAGACTTGTAAAAGTTCATCCATCCTTTATGGAATACGGTAATTATTTGAACAACCATTATTCTCGTAATACCGGAACAAAATAACAAATCTTGAAGGCTAGGTTTGATGTCAACGAAAAACACAATAACACTTTATTTGTTTTCGATGAACATCATCACTTATTCTCTTGCTAGTTACTTAGGCCATTGTAGTTCATGAATTACGTTGTCCTGTATGACATAGCATACCAACCTATTCGGTATCCAATACCGGAGAACCACATTGTTTAACAAGCAAGGAATACAACCATAACATGTATATCTTCTATATGCCTAAGTTGGACATCTCCAATCTTTTCTTTTCTACCAAATATTTTATAGATTCTCTTTCAGCAATTTCTTTTCTTTTAAAAGAATCTATCAACATCAATAGCGGTTTCATCAACATGACACATGGTACAAAGCGTATATAGTCAACTACTAATACCTTTGTACTTGCACTTTGAGGTGGATCACCATCATCAAATGTTTGGTGTTCTTTTTAAAAAATCCATTCTTTAGTAATCTTTTAGTGTAGTAAACATTTTACTTACATCTTCTATTCATCCTTATCATGACAACTTTCATGATCAAGCTGCTATAGCTTATAAAAGTGAATTGTGAGTATAATGTTTCTTTTTCAAAACCTTTTGGAGGATTAGGACGACCAGCGTCTCCAACCTTCACAAATTCTCATCAAATATGAGGACGTATACTCTATCATGTTGTAACCAAGACATTGTTTTAGATATCGCAATACCTTTCACATATGATGGTTTCTGAAACATTGCTTTCAGCTCTTAGATAAACTTGATATTAAAAACAATCTTTTGAGTATCAAGAATCATGGAGGCAAACATGATACATTAGATACTAACACTGGAATTGTTACTCTCGATTTAATACTATTTATTAAACTTCATGGAGTAAATGGAGTTTGCTGAAAGTTTGCAATAGGACTTATAAATTATAAATTGACACTCAAAACAATACGATACCAGTTCGTAAAGCAAATATCCAGAATTTCTATAGTTCCACTATCTCAACTATAACTAAGCGTAAGGTGGTGAACGGATGCCAATGACTACAACAAACTATGCAAATTCACTTTGATTGTGTTTATGATAAATTGAGTTCGACTAATCCAAATTACAAATGAACTCCCACTCAAAACAACATCCCTCGAGTTGTTTTAGTGATTACACGAACCAAATCCACTACACCAAGTCCGATCATCACGTGAGATGATGTAGCTTTAAAGGCGAACAATCAATCATGTTCATCATATCATCCATATGACTCATGCTTTACCTTTCGGTATTCCGTGTTCCGAGACCATGTCTGTACATGCTAGGCTCGTCAAGATTAACCTTAGTTTCCGCATGTGCAAATCTGGCTTGCACCCGTTGTATGCACACGTAGAGTCTATCACACCCGATCATCACGAGATGCTTCGAAACGACGAGTCTTAGCAACGGTGCCAACTAAGGACGAACACTTTATTACTTGATATTTAGTGAGAGGGATCATCTTATAATGCTACCGTCGCGATCTAAGCAATACAAGATGCATAAAGGATTAACATCACAGGCAATTCATAATAAGTGTGATATGATATGGCCCTTTCTGCTTGCGCCTTTGATCTCCATCTCCAAAGCACGAACATGATCTCCATCATCACCAGCATTGCGTCAAGGTCAGTGGCGCCGCTTCATGGTTGTCCATCATCACTAACAACTATTACAACTACTTGGAATAAAGCTATTACATGATGAAATAGACACGCAGGTCTTAAACAAAATTTAAAGACAACCATTAGGCTCCTGCCGGTTGCCATATTACAACAAGGATAATTGCATACATCAAATACAATCACAATCACATGATGGCCATATCACATCACAAAACCCCTACAAAAACAAGTTAGACGCCTCTAATTTTCTTTGCATGTTTTACGTGGTTTGGGGCTTTCGCATAAGACCGATCTTACCTACGAACAAGGACCACAACGTTGATACAAGTGTTGTCAAGATGCTCATTGTAAATTGAATCTTAACTATGGTGGGAGAGACAGACACTCGCAAAGCCACTTGTGCAAAGCAAGTTGCACGTCAAGCATGGAGCAAGTCTCATGTGCGATGACATGTAATGTTAGCCCGAGCCGCTTCATCCCACCATGCCGCAAGATGCAAAGTACACGCTAAGACACCGACAACAAAAGCATCAACGCCCACAAAAACATTGTGTTCTACTCGTGCAACAGATCTACGCATAGATACGGCTCTGATACCACTGATGAGTTCGTAGCATGGAAAACTAAAATTTTCTACCGCAAGAACAAACAAAACCCAGATCTAATCTAGATAAAAGCCAAGATCTAATCTATTAGACATGAGCAACGAGATAGAAAGGAACTAACCCTCGTAGATCCGAAAGCGTTAACGAGATTAGATCTCATGGTTGATGTAGTCGATCACTTGCCGATCTCAAGATCGTGTGGACGATCCTTCCGGCGTCGCGTTCCAGCAGCGCTTCCGCAGTCGGTCAAGTTGACGATCCTTCCGGCGCCGTGTTTTGGCAGCGCTTCCGCAGTCGGTCACATGTGCGGAGTCGAAGCAGACCTTCCTCTCCTCGTTCCAGCGAGCAGCGGAGGTAGTAGATCTTCTCCACGAAATCCCAGCAGCACGACGGTGTGGTGGTGGTGGTGGAGTAGAGAATTCTACAGGGCTTCGCCTAAGCCGGAGCAGAGGGAAGGAGGAGGAGAGAGGCGGCGGCTAGAGCTTGTTATGAGAGAGAGCTAGGAGGGGGCGCCCCCTCCCCTCTATTTAAAGGAGGGAGGCGCCTTGGGAGGGGGAATCCTAGTAGGACTCCCCTCCCTCCTTGGGCCGGCGGGTTGGGAAGGGGGGAGGAGTCCTCCTCCCCCACGAATCCGTGTCTTGCCCCACTAGGTTTCCTTTGACCCTTTCTTGGTTTTCAAGCAAACTCCAAGAAATCCTCTAGAACCTTCCAGAACATTCCGAAACCTTCTAGAATCCTCATACAAATACTCCGGAACATTTCCTAACTCAGAAAATGATCCCCAATATATGAATCTTATTCTCCGGACCATTCTGGATCTCCTCGTGATGTCCCGGATCCATTCCGAGACTCCGAACAACATTCGATCTCCAACGCACATTCCATATCTACTTGAAACAACTTCGAACCTTAAGTGTGTCACCCTACGGTTCGTGAATATGTAGACATGACAGAGACACATCTCCTATCAATAACCATCAGCGGGACCTGGAGATCCATAATGGCTCCCACATACTCAACGATGACTTCGTGGTCGATTGAACCATTTACATACGAAACCAATTCCCTTTGTCACACGATACTATACTTATCCGAGGTTTGATCGTCGGCATCTCCATACCTAGTTCTACCTCGTTACTGATAAGTACTCTTTACTCGTTCCGTGATATGTCATCCCTTGTGACCCAGTCACATGCTTGCAAGCTAATTAGATGACATTCCACCGAGAGGGCCTAGAGCATATCTATCCGTCATATGGATGGACAAATCCCAATCTTGGTCCATGCGCTTCAACACATACTTTCAGAATACCCAATGACACCTTTATGACCACCCAGTTACGAAGCGGTGTTTGATGTCATCAAAGTACCCATCCGGTGATGGTGATTAACATAACCTCATGGTCGAAGGATTAGGTTACTATGTATTTTAAAGCTTATTGCAAACGAACTTAATGACTTGATCTTATGCTATGCTTACTACGGGTGTGTGTCCATCACATCATTCTCCTAATGATATGATCTTGTTATTAACGACATCCAATGTCCATGATCAGGAAACCATGATCATCCATTAATCAACAAGCTAGTTTAACAAGAGGCTTACTAGGGACTCTTTTATGTTTACAAAACACACAAGTATTAATGTTTCCGGTTAATACAATTATAGCATGGGATGTAAACATTTATCATAAACATAAAGATATAATAATAACCACTTTATTATTGCCTCTTGGGCATATCTCCAACATCCCTTAAGTGTGTCACCCTACAGTTCGCGAATAATGTAGACATGATCGAGACCCCTCTCCGATCAATAATCAGCAGTGGGACCTGGAGATCCGTACTGACTCCCACACATTCAACAATGACCCTTGTGATCGTGTGAACCTTTAACATCATAACTAAATCCCTTTGTCTCGTGATATATTACATGTCCGAGATTCGATCATCGGTATCCAAATACCTAGTTTGATCTCGTTACCGACATGCACTCATTTCTTGTTCCCGTGATATAACATTCTAGTGATCACATCACTTGCTTGCAAGCTATTTCAATGTGATATCACCGAGAGGGCCTAGAGTATATCTATCCGTCATCGGGATGGACACATCCCACTCTTGATCCATGAGCCTCAACATAACATCTTTGTAGCACTGAACCCACCTTTATAGTCACCCTGTTACGGTGTGACGTTTGATGTTATCAAGATACTCTTCCGGTGTTAGCAATTAACATGATCTCATGGTCTAAGGACTAAGATTACTTTATATGATGTTATAGCAATATAAACATAATGACTCTGATCGTAATGCTATACTTAGGATGAATGTTCAACACATCATTCCACCAAAGTTGTGACCTCGTTATTAACAATATCCAATGTCCATGATCAGGAAACCTTGATCATCTTGTTAATCAACGAGCTAGTCTATAAGAGAGGCATAACTAGGAACCTTTTATTTGTTTATTAAACACACATGTATTAATGTTTCCAATCAATACAATTATAGCATGCAAAATAAACATTTATCCAAAACAAGGAATAAGATAATAACCACTTTATTATTGCCTCTCGGGCATATTCCCTTTAGTCTCCCACTTGCACTAGAGTCAATAATCCAGTTTGAAAAACTTTGCGTATTGAACACCTATGGCTTTTTGGTGTTGCATATATGCGATTGCTAGTGGTTAACATAATCTCCGGATCTGAAAATTTCAGGTCCGTGTGTATTTGCGTGTCTTTGCGTCTCTACACATCACTCATTCTCAAATGAGATGGCATTGTGTAAATTTGGTCCTTTGGTGAGACCTTTAGTTCATTCGGGTTAAAATATGTTGATATTATTGTCATACAATATATCTTAATAGTATTAGCCCACTTTGAACCACACCTAGTTTGATAACAAACTACTTAACACAAATGCCCTCCTTTGCTGCTACTATAGCAGTCATATACTTAGCCTTTTGTTGTAGTATCTGTCACAATGTCTCAACTTTGGAACTCATCCAAATCCATCATGGAACATCCTTTCCATTACATTGTGCCACCCATAGTCTATATTGAGATAAATTTAATTTGTATCTTGTGACAAAACTAGTATCAATGCAACACTTTACAAAGAACTACCTTTAACTATTTCTCACTTATACATGATATATTCTTAGTTCTTCCAAAGCTCATAAAAAAATCTTTAATGTCGTCCAATGATCATCTTATGAATCATTCTGGTATGTGCTCATAATATTTAGAGCATAGGACATATCTAGATATATGCATATCATAGTATAATCGATCAAAATATTCATGTGATTTTACTCACCAAGTGTTGAAACACTTGAATCTTGATACAATCCTTTCCATGCAGCAAGAACCTTTCTCGTTGTTTCCATATTGAACCCTTTCAATATCTCATATATGTACGCCTGGCACAACCATATTAGCGCCTCAATCTATTCATATAGACATTGATGCCAAATATTCCGGTTTTGCCCAAGTCTTTCATCGAAATCCTATTTTAATGCAATTCTTAACTTGTGTCAATAAAATATACATCATTTCCAATCAACTATATGTACTCTGCATAATGCATTGGAATTTGTCTCAGCGCTCCCACTTAATTTCTTGCAAATGCAAGTATCTTTATCGTCTTCGATGAAATTAAACTCCTTTAACATTTTCATCATGGTGAAAATTTCAACTCCGCTATGCTCACTTCAACTATTGAAGTCTGCACGACCTTTTAGCACCCTTCGAATTAACAAAACTCTTCGAACTGTGTCACGTACACGTCCTAGGTAACATTCTATTAGAAGAACCTTGTTTTGTTTATTCAACTACCATATACTAAATTATATGTAGTGGTTGCTACATTAATCCATCAAGACTAAATATCGCTATGAAAGATCAAATCTTGTCATAGTCAACTCCTTGAACATTGTCGTAAACTTCTTTCTGACATGTCGACTATTTCATAGATGCTAAACATCCATGTCTATTTCTTTATAGATACAAACACGACCGATAGGCTTCACGCCTTTCCAGAGGGTCTTCCAAGTTCAGAAACTTGATTCCTCGTGTATGGATACTATCACGGATTATATGACTTCTTAGTCATTTTATGGAGTCAGAGCCCATCATCACTTCTTTGCATGCAGTCGATTCATCATTGTCAAAAAAATAACGACTTCTGTTTCAAATCTTACTATTTGATTCTTACCGACCCACATGGTTCAATAAGAACTCTAATCTCCAAGATCACACCCTTTGTAATCACGGGAGCCATGAGCATTGTGGTCGCCACTGGGACACTTTCCGGCGCTGTGCTACTTAGCACATATAGCTAAGGTTCAACAACCTTATCAAAGTTCTATTGTCCTCCCACTTAACTTTTCACAAAAAATTCCTTCTCAAGAAACTTGACGTTCCAAGCGACAAACTCTTTTGTCCTTAGTGTTATGGAGGAATTCCCAACAAATTCTTTGGGATAACATACAAAGACGTGCTTATCCGACTTTGGTTGTAAACATTTTACTTATGCATAGCATACCAAAATTTAAGAAAAGACAATTCGGGTTTTATCCCAAACCATAACTCATATGGTGTCATTTCGACGGATCACGATGGTGCTCTTTTCAGTGTAAAAGCGGTGGTCTCTAAAGCTTTTAATCCTTAAAACATAATGGCAGTTTTATAAATGTCACCTTTGATGTTACCATGTTAAACAAGGTTTGATTTGATCTCTCGAACATACCATACTCTTGCGGTTTATCGAGAAATGCAAATTCATGGAACAATTCCTGAAACCTTAGGTGTTTTGCTAAATCTGTAAGTCAAATATCTTCCTTTATGATCAAATCATAAACTTTTTTATTTTCTTATTACAATGATTTTTCACTTCATCTTGAAAGTCTTTGAACAATTTTCAAACGTTTCATACTTCTTCCTTATTAAGTAAATATATAGATATATTCACTCAAATTTTTGGAGAAAGCATATGAAGCAAAAAGATCCATCACATATGGCTACACATAATGGACTATATACAATAACATGCATAATATCCAATAAGTTAGTCATTCGTTCCTCTTTGGCCTATGGAAGGAGTTTCAATTATCTCGAGGAAAGTTTCACAAGTGTCAATTTTGATCAAAAATCAAAAGACTCCAAAAATCCATCAACATGGAGTTTTTTCATGTTTACTTTCCAATATAATTCAAATAACGATGTCACTTCATAAGTGATCTTCCAATCATTTGTCTTACGACATTTTAGCAATAATGTTTATGGATGTGATTTCTCCAACTAGACTTGTAAAAGTTCATCCATCCTTTATGGAATATGGTAATTATATGAACAACCATTGTTCTCGTAATACCGGAACAAAATAACAATTATTAAAACAAATCTTGAAGGCTAGGTTTGACGACAATGAAAAACACAATAACACTTTATTTGTTTTTGATGAACATCATCACTTATTCTCTTGCTAGTTACTTAGGCCGTTGGAGTTCATGAATTGTGTTGTTATGTATGACACTTCACACCAACCAATTCGGTATCCAATACCGGTATCCAATACCGGTATCCAATACCGATATCCAATACCTCAGAAACACATTATTTAACAAGCAAGGAATACATCCATAACATGTATATTTTCTATATACCTAAGTTGGACATCTCCAACCTTTTCTTTTCTGCCAAATATTTAATAGATTCTCTTTCAACAATTCCTTTTCTTTTAAAAGAATCTATCTACATCAATAGTGGTGTCATTCACATGACACATAGTACAAATTGTATATAGTCAAATACTAATACCTTTGGACTTGCACTTTGAAGTGGATCACCATAATCAAATGTTTGGTGTTCTTTCAAAAATCCATTCTTTAGTAATCTATTAGTGTAGTAAACATTTTACTTACATCTTCTATTCATCCTTATCATGACAACTTTCATGATCAAGCTACTATAGCCTATAAGGAAGAATCGTGAGTATCATGTTAGTTCTCAAAATCTTTTTGGGAGATCCAGATGCCTAGCATCTCCATACTTCACAAATTCTCATACAATATGAGAACATGTAATTTGCTAAATTATACTCTATCATAATGCAACCAAAAACATTGTTTCAAATATCACAATATTTTCCACACATGATGGTTTCTGAAACAATTTTTCAGCTCCTAGATAATCTTGATATTAAAACAACTTTTGAATATCAATAGTCATGGAGGCAAACATGATACTTGAGATACTAACATTGGAATTCTTACTCTTGATTTAATACTAGTTATTAAACTTCATGGAGTAAATAGAATTTCCTGAAAGTTTGCAATAGGACTTCTAAACTTTAAATTGACATTCAAAACAATACGATACCAGTTTGTAAAGTAAATATCCAGAATTCTATAGTTCTATTATCTCAATTAAAACTAAGCATAAGGTAGTGAACATATGCTAATGATTACAACAAATTATGAAAATTCACTTTGATTTAGTTTCTGACAAATTGAGTTCAACTAAACCAAATTAGAAATGAACTCCCACTCAAAAACGACATCCCTTGTGCATTTTTGGTGATTACATGAACCAAATCCACTACACCAAGTCCGATCTTCACGTGATTCGGTGTAGCTTCAAAGGCGAGCATCAATATGGGTATCACATCAACTATATGACTCATGCTTAACCTTTCGGTCCGTGTTCCGAGGCCATGTCTGTACATGCTAGGCTCGCCAAGTAAGAACCTTAGTACTCGCGTGTGTAAAACTGTCTTACACCCGTTGACGAGGGTTTAACTCATCAATGCCCATTGTTATGGACTTGGGTTTTGGAGAAGGAGGGAGCGCTAGAAGTCTCGATCGGCTAGCAAACAAGCACACAGGGACGCAAGGTTTACCTAGGTTCAGGCCTCGTAGAGGACCCTACTCCTGCTTGTCTGCTCTTGATTGATGATGATCCGAAGGATTACAATGTCGCCGATGGCGGTGGATGCGCAGATTGGATCTGGCGTATGGGAGATCATAGATCTATCTATTGGGGGAGTCACGATGTCTAGATCTATTGTGGTGTAGCGTGTCCTCCTCGTTGGACCCTCCTAGCCTTTATATATGGGGAGGCTAGGTCTCAGGTACCAATACGAGTTGGTTACAAGTTAGATTCAAACTCTAGTATTGAGACTTCCTTGTCTTGTGCGTTTGGAAGTCCGTGTCCATATGGGCTTCATACCACTCGAAGTGTCATAGGCGTCGTGGACCTTGGCAATTCGTCGAGTGGGACTTCCGTCGAGCTGCACCAGGTACGTTGTAGTTGGGTGCATGTTGGGCATACCCATGTCAGTAGCCCCCGAGTGTCCATGCGAATCATAGATTCGGGTGGAGACTTAGAAGTCTTGATCTTTGCATTAGGATGTCGGAGTCGACAATTGTGTCGAGTGCGAAGCATTCCACCTGAAAGTTCATCGGGTCAGTCGAATTTATAGTAGTTCATAGGGATGATGGTGAACGTGCCTGGTGCGCTTGACGGATCAGGACCAGTTAATTGCTCTAGGGCAAAAACAACGCTACCTACTCAAACTCGAGTCCCCGGACTCGAATCCGGAAATTGTTGGCGTAATTCGACTCAGGCCACGGAAGTCTTATAGAGTCGAATCCCAGTGTATAAGTGTGAGCACTCGACGCTTTCGTCAAGGCTTATTCATCGTACCTATAGGTACGGATTATTTCTGGTAGAGCGCAGATGCGTTGCCAGGCCTTATTCAGGTCTTATCTTCACGCTATAAGCGCGGCATCCGAATTTTTTGTCATCACGGAGATGATTCGGGTGGCCCAGGATACGTGGTCTCTTTGTAGGGAAAATATGAGGCGGAGTCGCCATAGCCTTTCAGTGTGGATGTTATTAAACACATAGTACGATGTACAAATAATCATAGGGTGCGCGTCCAGTGCTCTCTATGGGAGTAGCCCCCGAGTGCCTGGTTGAGTCGAAGACTCAAGCGGGAACTAAAGACCTTTTGTGACTGTTGTTGTCTTTTGTTGCTTGTTTCAGTCGAATATGCTTTCAGCGCTCCCTATGAGAGTAACCCGAAGCCCACAATCGAATCGTAGATTCGAGTGAAGGATTTTCATAATGCTTGGATATCTTCACAAGTTTCTTCAGGTGTGCGGCCAGCGCTCCCTATGGGAGTAGCCCCCGTGTCCTTAGTCGAATCGTGGATTCGAGTGAGGATTCAGAGCATGTCACTCGAGGATATTATATATGCGTGACCAGTGCTCCAGTTTGGAGTAGCCCCTGAGTGTCTGGCGGAGTCGTAGACTCCGGCAGAGACTGGAGTCTTGTATCTTGTAGACGCAATCGATAATCACGCGAGGAGAAACCACTGACTTCTGTCGGGTGCGTCGCTAGCACCACGTCTTTGTAGCATCAAGCGATTTAACCATCCGAGGAGGAACTCGACTCAGGTCTTGAGTGTATGGCGTAGTCAGTTGTTTTGTCGACTCTTGTTGGAGGACCCGATAGAATAGCTCGATGCAGTCGATGTTCTAGTAGGCTACAGAAAACATGAAGAATTGTGAAGTACTTGTATCTTGTAAAGAATAGTCGCGTGTTGGATTGTAAAGTAAGATTCTGGTGCCAATCGAGTCGACACTTTTGCATTGTATGCTAGGCCTTTTCGTTAGCCTGATTACCCTTAGTTTCAGTACCTTGCCAAGATACTCGGAGTTCAAGGATTCGACGATCAGGCAAAATCAGCTACTCGGGCTACCGCATATGAGGTGCTCGAGTGCGTGGAGTCGACAGCACATTAGGTTACTCGAAGAGGGCGCAGCCCCCGAGTGTTTCAAGTGCGATTAAAGTAAATAGTTAAAAAAATCAACTCTAAGTAGAGGGTAACTTAGTTTCATTGGTGGTTGCCGTGACGAACAAGTTGCAAGATCCGATGCGATTGACGGGTCGCGGGAGTCGAAGATTGTAGCGGCTCGCGGTCGTGGGAGTCGAGGGAGCCTCCGAGTCACCCGATATGAAGACCACAGCCGGTCATCAAAGTTGAAGAATGTGGTGGGTCACCGAAGCGGAGGGAGCCCCGATCCCCCGAGTAGTTGGAGCCGAAGATCGTAGCGAATCGCTGGAGTCGAAGACTACATCAGGCGTGAGATCGACACCGGATGAGTAGTCAACATGGCGGTCAAGAGTTATGCAGTGGTCATGTAGTTGACGTAGCAGCAGGTCACGCGGCGGACATAGTCGACATGACGGATCGGAGTCGCGTGGTTTTGATGATTTACCGCATCTAGAGACTATAACGAGACACATCAGTCGAAGATCGCATCGGGTCGCCTCATCCGAAGACTGCAGAGGGTCGTCGGAGTCGAAGGACGCGGAGGGTCACTATAGAGGAGGGAGCCCCCAAGTCGCTGGAGCTAAAGATCGCAGTGGGTCTTCGGAGTCGAAGACCGCACTGGGTCACCGATACCAAGGGAGCCCTGAGTGTAGATTTGATATGATCGATGTGTTCGAGGTGGCGTTCGACGCGACAACAAGTCACGTGATGGATGGGGTCGTGTGGTGGACGAAGTCGACACGGTAGCTGCTCGCATGGTGGAGTCGAAGATTGAAGCGGGTCACCATAGCCGAAGGCGGCACCGAGTTGATGGAGCCAAGGGAGCCCCCGAGTCGCTGGAGTCGAAGACCGTGGTGAATCCTTGGAGCCTCCAAGTGTAGAGTTAACGCGGCCGAGCAAAGCCAAAGGCGGACGCGTAGTCGAGGTCAACGGAGTTGCGCGGTGGACCCGGAGTCGACACAACAGCGAGTCTTGTGGTGGACGGAGTTGTCATAACCGGGTTGTCGGATTTTTGGCCGAAGGGAGTTGACGCGGCGGCCAGTGGCACGGCAGATGGAGTTGGCATGGCAGTGAGTGGCGTAGCAGACTGGTTGTCTCCACACCATCCATATCGCGGTTGCATCCTTTTAATACTGATTTCTTTTTCGATGAATCTGATCGAAGAATCTGATACTGAGTGTACCATGCAGGCCAAGCTAGTTGGATTCGATTGATCTTTATTTTTCCTTTTCTTTTTTGCATGTGGCATGGCGCACGCATTAATTCGATTGCCGGGCGATTTAGTCCTTCCCGGTCTTGCCTAGCCTGCACGAGCGCGTGCGTATCCCAATTTGAATAAGGACGTCTGCTGCCAAGTGTGCATACTATTTCTTCTTGGAGATTGAGCCACGCGTCTAAAGAGTTTTGTACTTCTGTTCTAGGCCGAGTAACATACGTGTTGTAGTACCAAGTCAAACACCACTCGGTTGCTTTAGGATTTGGAGCCTACGCAAGCAATCAAAGCTTATTTCCCTTCTTTTTTTTGTGTCGAGTCCTTGCCTTAGTAATTGATTAGAAAATAACACAACCTGTCGTTGCATGTGCCCTTTGCATGTATTGGATTTTTTTTAGAACTGGTGCTAGAATCTACTTTGATTTGGAGTCAGCTGGCTGCCACAGTTGCTTTGACGTGACGCTATATACGATCGTAGATTTCGTCGTACGGCCGCCATGATGGAGATCATGAAGACCACGGTAGTACCACAGATGATGAAGGCCGTAGTTGAAGTTGTCGATGGAAACCTTGTTGAAATTATCCGATCATTAGATCCGTCTCCCGGTCGAGGTTGTCAAAAGCTGGGCGCATGATTGGCGAGTGGATGATGAAGCCGAGGAACCAAAAAATCGTAGATTGCCAACGATGGGGCCGTCGAGTTCGCAACATCAGTGCTCCTAGTTTCCCACAGACGGCGCCAATTGACGAGGGTTTAACTCATCAATGTCCATTGTTATGGACTTGGGTTTTGGAGAAGGAGGGAGCGCTGGAAGTCTCAATCGGCTAGGAAACAAGCACACAGGGACAGAAGGTTTACCCAGGTTCAGGCCTCGTAGAGGACCCTACTCATGCTTGTCTGCTCTTGATTGATGATGATCCGAAGATTTACAATGTCGCCGATGGCGGTGGATGCGCAGATTGGATCTGGCGTATGGGAGATCGCAGATCTATCTATTAGGGGAGTTGTGATGTCTAGAACTATTGTGGCGTAGCGTGTCCTCTTCGTTGGACCCTCCTAGCCTTTATATATGGGGAGGCTAGGTCTCAGGTACCAATACGAGTTGGTTACAAGTTAGATTCAAACTCTAGTATTGAGGCTTCCTTGTCTTGTGCGTCTAGGAGTCCGTGTCCATATGGGCTGCATACCACTCGAAGTGTCATACGCATCGTGGACCTTGGAAATTCGTCGAGTGGGCCTTCCGTCGAGCCGCACCAGGTACGTTGTAGTTGGGTGCCTGTTGGGCATACCCATGTCACCCGTTGTATGAAAGCGTAGAGTCGAGTACATCCGATCATCACGTGATGTCTCGAAACACGATCCATAGAACGGTGCATACTTAAGGAAGAACACATTTTATCTTGATATTTAAATGAGGGATCATCTTACAATGCTACTAAAAGCTCCAAACTAGCAATATAAGATGCAAACATCTAATGTGTAAAGTGGGATAATATGGTCCATGCATTTGATCTCTATCATATGCATCATGGTATGATCTCTATCATTCCTTTGTGTGTAAGGCCAAGGTCTATGGAACTTACATGCTAGGTGTGTTGTAAGAGTATCTATCATACATCTACTTACAACATTACCATATCATGACACTAGCCCAGCAACAATCTAAACTAGACACCTCTAATTTATCAATTGCAAGTTTTACGTGGCTTAGGGCTTTCGGAGATAGAACCGGTCTTACCTACGAACATGAACCACAACGAGGACAACCAAGTTATTAGTAACTCATTGTAAATCAGATATTCACTATAGTAGGAGAGACAGACACCCGCCAACCACTTATGCAAAACTAGTTGCATGTCTGTCGTGGAACCGGTCTCATGTACGATGACATGTAAGGTTGGTCCGGGCCGCTTCATCCCACTATGTCACCAATATCCAAAATACATGAAAGAATCAATAACGTGATCATCATCACCCACATATAAACATATGTGTACTACCCATGCAAAGCACCTATGCATAGATCAGGCTCTGATACCACTATTGGGTTCGCAACATAGAAAACAAAAAAATTCCTACAATGGGAACTATACGCCAAGATCTAACTACTAGATACAAGCAACGGGTGGATATACATCCATAGAGAACTTACCCTCGAAGACAACAAAGCTTTGTTAACAAGATGGAACTCGTGGATGATGTAGTCGTACACTTGCCGATCTCAAGATCGTGATGAAGCCCTTCAGGTCCAGCAGTTCCAGCACCATCAAGTCCAGCACCACAAAGCAGCGGTGCACCCGTGATCGCACACACGTTCGGTCCACCGAACAACCTCCGCCTCCTCGCTCCAGCGATGCAACGGAAGCAGCAACTCCTTTCCAGATAAAGCCACCAGGAACATGTATCTCGCTAATCCGAGACCATGGGGAATAACTAGAGGAAGAAGAGAACCTTCACGAGGAGGTGGTGCAAAAGGAGAGGAGGATGAGGTGCTCCTTATATAGGGGAGGGGGCAGCCCAAGGGGGCATGGCGCCGGCCATGGTGGGTGCCCCCACCTCTCCCTCATTCATGTGGGTGAAGCTCCCACTCACATAAATACACACCTCCACTCATGTCCACTCACATGCATTAAATTTCCACCAAATTTAATGTAAGCTCTCATTAAATAAAACACTTTTATTTATTTTATTCAGAATTTTGATAATTACTTTAATTAACAAACATTCACATAAAACTCCTTGTAACATTTCAATATCACATGCAGAACCAGTTTCAGCAATTTCACCCGAAACAATTTTGGTTTCCGTCAAAATGATTCCAGCGCTTTCTTAATCTTTATCTGAAACATATTTGCTCCTAGATGGTGTCGGTATCCCTTAAGTGTGTCACCCTACGGTTCGCGAATAATATAGACATGATCGAAACCCCTCTTCGATCAATAATCAAAAGCGGGACCTGGAGATCCGTACTGACTCCCACACATTCAACGATGACCCTTGCGATCGTGTGAACCTTTAACGTTGTAACTAAATCCCTTTATATCATGATATATTACATGTCCGAGATTCGATCATCGGTATCCAAATACCTAGTTTGATCTCGTTACCGACATGCACTCTTTTCTCGTTCCCGTGATATAACATTCTAGTGATCACATCACTTGCTTGCAAGCTATTTTCAATGTGATATCACCAGAGGGCCCAGAGTATATCTATCCGTCATCGGGATGGACAAATCCCACTCTTGATCCATGAGCCTCGACATAACATCTTCGTAGCACTGAACCCACCTTTATTGTCACCCTGTTACGGTGTGACGTTTGATGTTATCAAGATACTCTTCCGGTGTTAGCAATTAACACCATCTCATGGTTTAAGGACTAAGATTACTTTGTATGATGTTATAGCAATATAAACATAATGACTCTGATCGTAATGCTATTCTTCAGATGAATGTTCATCACATCATTCCACCAATGTTGTGACCTTGTTATTAACAACATCTAATGTCCATGATCAGGAAACCTTGATCATCTTGTTAATCAACGAGCTAGTCTATAAGAGAGGCATAACTAGGAACCTTTTATTTGTTTATTAAACACACATCTATTAATGTTTCCAATCAATACAATTATAGCATGCAAAATAAACATTTATCATAAACAAGGAATAAGATAATAACCACTTTATTATTGCTTCTCAGGCATATTCCCTTCAAGAACTTGCCATGACATTTGCATTTATGGTCAATTGTGAATATATGTGCAAATACTTAATTCGGAAAATTTACATCTAGTTTGGATGATATATATGGTCATTTTTAATGCTATATGTTGGTGTTTTCACCTGCTTTCATCCTTCCAAACCAGCTATCTAGTTTGAAACATACATATGGTAATTTTTAATGCTATGTTTTTGGTGTTTTTCAAGAGTTTTCATCCTTCCAAACCAACCAACTTGGTTTCAAATGTCATGCAGAGAAATGACAATGGAGTACAAGGACCAGAGTTCCAACTGCTCTGCTCAGATTCTTCTGGCAGATTGACCAGGAGTCGCACCCGCTCGAGAAGGAGCTACTGTCACCCTGAACGTGCTACTGTAAGTTGATACATTGCAAATGTATCTATAATTTTTGATGTTCCATGCTTGGTTTTATCCACTTTCTTGTGTTTTGCCCACACTTTGGAGTACTTTTCATATGATTTCTTGGACTAACTATTAACAAGAGCCACAGTGCCAGCTGCCTGTTTTCTGCTGTTTTTGGTTCCAGGAAAGTCAGAAAATGAATATTCTCGGAATAGGACGGGACAAAAGCCAAATTGCCTATTTTTCTAGAAGTCATCAGATGCTAGAATACGAGATGAAGAAGGGCTGGGGGCCGGCCACACCACCTGGCCAGGCCTGGCCCGCGCCAGGGGGTGGTCTGGCCGACCCCAGCACCCCCTCGGCCTCGCCTTCCGCCTATAAGATGCCCTCAGGACGAAAATCCTAAGTACCCGATCAAAAATCCATGAAAGAGTCTGTAGCCTCTGTCGTCTCTGTCCCCAGATCGGGAGGGATGTGAAGCTCTTCCCCGCACCCTGCCAGAGAGGGGAATTCACCCTGGAGGCCTTCTTCATCACCATGCAAGCCTCCGGTGTGATGTGTGAGTAGTTCATCCTTGAACTACGGATCCATGTAGTATCTAGATGGCTAATTCTCCTCCTTTGTGCTTTCATGCCTAGATCTTGTGAGCTCCGTTCGTGATCAAGATCATCTATTTGTAATTCTGCATGTTGTGTTTGCGGGGATCCGATGGATATTGAGATGCTATTTCAGATTTATTATTGATTCTATCATGTCTTTGTTATTTGTGATCTTGCATGCTTTCTGTTGTTAGTAGCTATCTTGGCCAAGTAGATGCTATCAACTCCAAGAGTTAGTATTTATGCTCGATAGTGGGTTCATGCCTCTAGTAATCTGGGGAAGTGACAGAAATCTCTAAGGTACGAGATGTGTTGTTGCTACTAGGGAGAAAACAACAATCCTTTGTTCATAAACAATCGTATTGTTTACTTTACACGCAATTTGTAAAGCAATAATCTGTTGCTTGCAACTTAATACTGGAGGGGGTTCGGATGATAACCTGAAGGTGGATTATTAGACATAGATGCAGTTGGATGGCGGTCTATGTATAATGTTGTAATGCCCAATCAAGTCTCAAAGGAGTCAAGATGATTAGTATATGCATGTATTGCTTTCTCGATGTTTGTCAATTACCCCGCTGTAATTTGTTCACCTAGCATGTTATCTATCTTAAGGAGAGCCACCTCTAGTGAACTATGGATCCCGGTCCTTTCTTTTACATACAATCTACAAACTGTTTACTGCTTTGTGTTTACTTTCTGTAAACTATTACTTCCTTTCATTCGATACGTTTAATCCTTTGTTTTCAGCAAAACACGGTGAGATTGACAACCTCATCGCAAGTTGGGGACAAAGTTCTGTGGTTGTGTTGTGCAGGTCTCCATGTTGCTACTAGCAACGATAGTGCGCCCTGCCAAGGCTCAGCTAGCAACACCTTTGGGGTGTTCCTTGCTCCTACTGGTTCGATTAAACCTTGGTTTCATAAGTGAGGGAAACTTGCTGATGTGCTCATCATACCTTCCTCTTGGGGTTCCCAACGAGCTCTACATCAACACTGAGCCATCAAGCATTTTTCTGGCGCCGTTGCCGGGGACTTGAAGAAGAAGAAGCTCCCACGTCAACCACGCGACGGCAAACATTTTTCTGGCGCCGTTGCCGGGGAGTCAAGGACATCTTCACAAGGGGAGTCCCTCATAACCAATGACTTTACTTTGTTATTTTTGTTTTGCTTAGTTTCTTTTTTCTTTGTTTGCTTGTTTCTTTGTCAAAAACACACAAAAAATAGTTCTACAAGTTCGCTTTCTTATTTAAAAAACACAAAAAAATGGCTACTCTTGAAAACACTAAGTTGTGTGACTTCACTAGCACCAACAACAATGATTTTATGAGCACACCTATTGCTCCACCTGCGTCTGAAGATACTTTCTTTGAGATAAAACCTGCTTTACTCGATCTTGTTATGAGAGAACAATTTTCTGGTATTAGTAATGAAGATGCTGCTGCCCATCTAAATAACTTTGTTGAACTTTGTGAGATGAAGAAGCATAGGGATGTAGATGGTGATATTATTAAGCTGAAATTGTTTCCTTTCTCTTTGAGAGGAAAAGTTAAAGATTGGTTGAATTCCTTAACTAGGAATAGTATTGATTCTTGGACTAAGTGCAACGATGCTTTCATTGGAAAATACTATCCTCCTGCTAAGATTATATCTATGAGAAGTGAAATAATGAAGTTTAAACAATCTGATAATGAGCATGTTGCTCAAGCTTGGGAAAGAATGAAATCTTTGGTAAAGAATTGTCCCACTCATGGACTGACTGCTTGGATGATCATCCAAACTTTTTATGTAGGATTGAACTATTCTTCAAGGAACCTATTGGATGTTGCTGCTAGAGGTACCTTTATGACCATCACTTTGGGTGTTGCAACAAAACTTCTGGACAATATGATGGTTAATTATTCTGAATGGCATACTGAGAGAGCTCCACAAGGTCGGAAGGTAAATTCTGTTAAGGAAACCTCCTCCTTGAGTGATAAGATTGATATTATTATGTCTATGCTTGTGAATGGGAAAGCCCATATTGATCCAAATAATGTTCCTTTAGCCTCTTTGGTTGCTCAAGAAGAGCAAGTTGATGTGAACTTCATAAGAAATAACAACTTTGGCAATAATGCTTATAGGAATAATTTTGGTAACAACAATTATAAGCCTTATCCTCCCAACAATGATAATGCTTATGGAAGTTCCTACAACAATAATAGGAGTGCTCCCTCTGAACTTGAAGTTATGCTTAAAGACTTTATTAGTAAGCAAACTGCTTTCAATAAAACTATTGAGGAAAAACTCTCTAATGCTGAAAGAAATATAGCATCTTTGGCTAAAGCTCAATCTTCTTTGAATAAAATGGCTGCTAAACCTGAAACTAATGAGAATCCCTTTGCAGCTACTAATGCTATACAAGTAAGAATTGATGAAAATGTTAGACTATTAGCTGAATTACATGCTAAGTGGGAGAGAGAAGATGAAATTGCTAGAAACATCAGTGTTTCTACTATCACCACCACTAGTGTTGAGGCTAGTAATAGTTCTACTACTCTAGATGATAAATTTAATTTTGATCTTGATGGTTGCAACATCTCTGAAGTTATTAAGTTCCTACAAAAGCTTGCTAAAAGTCCTAATGCTAGTGCTATGAACATGGCCTTTACAAAACACATTACTGATGCTCTCATAAAAATTAAAGAAGAAAAGATGAAAAATAAAGCTTCTATTCCTATAAAACAAGAAGATTGTTGGGAACCTATCATTAATATGAAAGTGAATGACTTTGATTTCAAAGCTTTATGTGATCTTGATAGTAGTGTTTCTATTATGCCTAGAAGGATTTATGATATGCTTGATTTGCCTCCACTTGAAGATTGTTATTTGAATGTCCCACTTGATGATAATGCTAAAAAGAAACTCATGGGGAGTCTTAATGATGTTCTTATTATGGTTAACAATGCCTATGTCCCCGTTGATTTCTATGTTTTGGATGTTGAATGCAATGCTTCTTGTCCTATTACTTTGGGAAGACCTTTTCTTAGAACTGTTGGTGCCATTATTGATATGAAAGAAGGCACCATTAAATATCAACTCCCACCTCAAGCAAGGTATAGAACACTTTCCTAAGAACGAGAGAGAAGATTCCTTTTGCTTCTCCTATGAAAACAAAATTTGGTCTTAATGCTTCTTCATTTGAGAACACTTGATTCTTTTTCTTGCTTCTTATGCCTAACTTAAAGGCGTTAAAGAAAAGTACTTATTGGGAGATAACCGAAAAGTTTTAGATGAGTCTTGAAAGTTATTACCTCTGTAATAACCGCTCCTTATCCTTTTTATTTGCTTTTTGTGCCAAGAGTAACCTCTAATGAGAGAGAGGTAATGATTGGGAAAGTTGCTGTCCCAAAACAGATTTCTGTGCTTCACCGTAAAAATTCGTGTAAAATCTCTGAAGGTCAGATTGATCTGTAATTGTTTGTGATTCTGCCCCAGGTTGTTATCTAACTTTCGTTAGTTCAACACTTTTTGATTTGAGAACAGAAGGTCTTATAAAAAATTTGTCTTTACCTGCTGGTCTGTTTTGACAGATTTCTGCCATTTTCTGCATTTGCTTCTTGTTGGTTCCTTTTTGAGTTCTTTTTGGGGGAATTGAGATTTTTGAGGGAAGTGCTACAGTAGCTAGTGTTCTAATGGAAGTTTATTGGTGTTAGAACTGAACCTTAAGACTTATTTATCTTGAGTGCACTAATGCTGCTAATAAAGATTGTGTGAAGTTTTGTATGAAGAAAAAATTTCAGGTGTATGGAAGGAATGAGTAATCAGATGAAGGATGGACTAAAGCTCAAGCTTGGGGATGCCACGCGTGTCACCCCAAGAAATATCCAAGAATTACAAGCGTCAAAGCTTGGGGATGCCCAAGGCATCCCCCTCTTCATCAATAAAAATCCCAGGTTTCTTCCAAACACTTCATTTTTATTATTTCATGCACAGTTGTGTTGTTCTTGGAGCGTCTTCTTTTTCGTTTTCGATTTGGTTTTTCGTTTGCTTGGTTTGCTTAGTTTGCTGAATAAATTGGTTGGACCTCCTCTTTCATACATTGGTTTTCAAATAGTTTGGTTTGGAAAAGAGTAGGAAAGTTCATGCTTAAGTGTTAAAAAGAGCTTGTTTTTTACTGTGGCCTATGCTTTGTCATGCCATGCTTGATATTGTTTTGGATTTATGCTTAGTATTCTTTGCTGTAGCATTACTTGTTCAAAACAATTGAGATTGCTTAATGTGCCTTGGATGAATCATGCGTTGTTTTAAAATATTAAAGCATAGTATAGTGGTATTCTCCTGTGATGCTTTATTTGGGTTGACTTGGCACATGCTCACACCATGTTATGACTATCTCAAGTCACCATAGCCTTTATGATCCTTTATTTTTCAACTTGTAGTATCACTTTATGCTTTGTTCAATGATTTTTTGTCGCTCTGCATGATTATGGCCATAATTGCTCTCTTAGTTTGTCGCTCCCAGTCTTTTGCTAGCCTCCACAACCAAGTATGAGTTCCACTTATGCATCCAACTCCTTAAACCAAGTTATTCCAAAGAGTCCACCATACCTAACTACTAGCTTATGCTATTCCAAGTATATTCATGCTTTTGTTTACCTTCCGAATTAAACTTGTTATGAGAAAACTAGTGATTAAAGCTCTCAGGAACTTGATGGCACACTTCACTTTTTTGCATCTAATAAACTTGAACCATTGGGTCCTCCTTTGTTGTGTATATGCTTGCGCTTTATAAGTTGAAATTAGCAGAACCATGTATCATGGGAACACTTTCAACATTGCACCTGTACTTTGTACCCCGTCGATATCATGTTCTTTTGCTTATGGATCCCAGCGGTGTGAAATAAAAGTGGAACTTGTAAGATCATGGAGTTTGTATGTGTGTTAGAGAAATGCTTGGTCCGCTAGCCTAAGCCATGCCTAATCATGGTGGAAACTTGTAGCATCACCATAATGATCACTCTATGAAGCATCCTCAATAAAAACCTATGCAAATAGCAAATAAAAAGATTGCTGAGATGCTCATTGTCTGCTTGCCTTGTCATTTTGATTATGGAATAGCTCCTGTATCATGTGCAAGGGGTACCCCGTTGGCGGTTCTTTATGATACACATGTACTTACAATGACAAGAGCTTACTTGTGACTAAAGTTGAGTAGCATGAGGATCGGTCTTTGTAAGTAAGGGGCATGAGATTTCGGTTTATAACTTGTCAAGCACATCCTCTTAGTTGTGTCACTTTAACCTTAATCACCTTCAAGATGCTTATGATAGGGGCAATGAGAGCTGAAAGCTATAAGTACCATAATTTTTGGAAGCTCTTTACGAGACTTGAATCCCTACTTCCTTTTATAAAGGCCATTCTTCCACCATTGTATTGAGTCTCCACCTTCTACCTTTATGCACCTACTTTGAGAGCATAGTGGCCATTCTTAGTTCTATGTGCATTGTCCCAAGACTAGTTGATTGATGCATACCTTGATATTGCTTATTTTAAACTATTTGTATCTAGTCACTCTTATGAACTTTGAAGGTGTCCTATGCATTTATATTTGCTACTCTATGAGGGACAAGCTGAATGCTATTATGCTATGTTTTCTTTATGTGAAACAAACAAACGTCTTGCAAAGCATTGTTATTCATGAATCTTTTGTTTGTGCCTTTTCATGTTGCATCATAGTTTCTTTGTCTTATTGCTAGAACTTTGTCTTTCATGTTTTCATTGAAGTACTATGATCCCAGCTTTGAATGTTCTACAAATACTTTGATCAAGTCTTTGAAGGTGCATGTAAAAATTATTCTTTCTTTTTATCACTTACCTACTCGAGGACGAGCATGAGTTAAGCTTGGGGATGTTGATTCATTGCAAATGTATCTATAATTTTTGATGTTCCATGCTTGGTTTTATCCACTTTCTTGTGTTTTGCCCACACTTTGGAGTACTTTTCATATGATTTCTTGGACTAACCTATTAACAAGAGCCACAATGACAGCTACCTGTTTTCTGTTGTTTTTGGTTCCAGGAAAGTCAGAAAATGAATATTCTCGGAATTGGACAGAATAAAGCCAAAGTGCCTATTTTTCCGGAAGTCATCAGATGCCAGAATACGAGACGGAGAAGGGCTGGGGGCCGGCCACACCACCTGGCCGTGCGGCCAGGCCTAGCCCGCGCCAGGGGGTGGTCTGGCCTACCCCAGCACCCCCTCGGCCTCTCCTTCCGCCTATAAAATGCCCTCAGGACGAAAACCCTAAGTACCCGATCAAAAATCCACGAAAGAGTCTGTAGCCGCTGTCGTCTCTGTCCCTAGATCAGGAGTGATCTGAAGCTCTTCCGGGCACCCTGTCGGAGAGGGGAATTCACCTTGGAGGCCTTCTTCATCAACATGAAAGCCTCCGGTGTGATGCGTGAGTAGTTCATCCTTGGACTACGGATCCATGTAGTAGCTAGATGGCTGGTTCTCCTCCTTTGTGCTTTCATGTCTAGATCTTGTGAGCTCCGTTCATGATCATCTATTTGTAATTCTGCATGTTGTGTTTGCGGGGACTCGATGGATATTAAGATGCTATTTCAGATTGATTATTGATTCTATCATGTCTTTGTTATTTGTGATCTTGCATGCTTTCTGTTGTTAGTAGCTATCTTGGCCAAGTAGATGCTATCAACTCCAAGAGTTAGTATTTATGCTCGATAGTGGGTTCATGCCTCTGGTAATCTGGGGAAGTGACAGAAATCTCTAAGGTACGAGATGTGTTGTTGCTACTAGGGAGAAAACAACAATCCTTTGTTCATAGAACAATCGTATTGTTTACTTTACACGCAATTTGTAAAGCAATAATCTGTTGCTTGCAACTTAATACTGGAGGGGGTTCGGATGATAACCTGAAGGTGGATTATTAGACATAGATGCAGTTGGATGGCGGTCTATGTATAATGTTGTAATGCCCAATCAAGTCTCAAAGGAGTCAAGATGATTAGTATATGCATGTATTGCTTTCTCGATGTTTGTCAATTACCCCGCTGTAATTTGTTCACCTAGCATGTTATTTATCTTAAGGAGAGCCACCTCTAGTGAACTATGGATCCTGGTCTTTCTTTTACATACAATCTACAAACTGTTTACTGCTTTGTGTTGACTTTCTGCAAACTATTACTTCCTTCCATTCGATACGTTTAATCCTTTGTTTTCTGCAAAACACGATGAGATTGACAACCTCATCGCAAGTTGGGGACAAAGTTCTGTGGTTGTGTTGTGCAGGTCTCCACATTGCTACTACCACCGGTAGTGCGTCCTACCAAGGCTTAGCTAGCAACACCTTTGGGGTGTTTCCTTGCTCCTACTGGTTCGATTAAACCTTGGTTTCATAACTGAGGGAAACTTGTTGCTGTGCTCATCATACCTTCCTCTTGGGGTTCCCAACGAGCTCTACATCAACACTGAGCCATCAAGCATTTTTCTAGTGCCATTGCCGAGGATTTGAAGAAGAAGAAGCTCCCACGTCAACCACGCGCCAGCATAAGTTCGTACTTATTTTAAATGATCTCTACTTTATATAATACTACTTGTTTCCCTTGTTGTTTGTTTTAACCTATTTCACCATATTTTAGCAGACTGTAGTTAAAACCCAGCATGAGTCCTTGGATGGCAGGACTAAAAGTTGTGATCCCTCATACCATTCGTCCTCCCATTGCATTGCCAAAGCAAACAACTTACTTAACAGTCCACCTAGAACAACTCCTGCATGTGATAAATATATAAATGATGTATTGCATGCAGAACGAAAGGGTGTAAATGCTCTTAGATATGTAGCTGAAATGTTGAAGAAGAGGACAAATGATACATTGAAGCGAATCACCATGTACCGATCTCTTATTGATGGTACTGACACATTGTAATCTGTCAGAATTACGATCTTGTTGTATAACCTGTTGTAACAAACTTTTATTGTTGTGTAATAAGTAATTTTAATTTCTGTGTGTTTATTAATTGATGTCTTGATATTCACCTTTTCTGCGAAAAGTAGGCGCTTGCAAAAAAAGTCTGAAACAATACCAAGCCGGAGCAGTAGTATGCCGAACATTGAAACAACATGCGCATGGACGGCCCAAAATGACCAGAACAGTAAAAGGCCAGAACATTAAAAGTCCAGAACAGTAAAAGGTCATAGCAATAAAATGTTAGAACAGTAAAAGGCCAGAATAGTAAAAGGCTAGAACAGTAAAAGGCCAGAACCATAAAAGGCTAGAACAGTAAAAGGCCAGAACAGTGAAAAGGCTGGAATAGTGAAAGGCCGGAACCGTAAAAGGTATCAATAGCAAAATGCCAGTACGGTGGCAGGCCAGTACAGTAACATGCCAAATAGTGCAGGCCTGAATAGGAAAAAGCCCAAACACCAAAGGGCCTAAACAGTAACGGGTTGAAATTCCTAAAAGGCTGGAACAGTAATATGACTGAACAGTAAAAGGCTAAATTGGTAACAAGCCTGAACAGTGTCAGGCCGGATTTGTGCAAGCCTCAAGTGGAAGCACAATGTTGGACCAACATGGGACTTCTGTAGGCCGAAACAGAATCAGGCCTAAAAGTTCGCGAGCCGCTGCTGGCTGCATTTCTGGGCCCATTTCAAACAGTGCAGGACAAAATAGTAACGAGCCATCTTCTTGTTGGGCTTCCCTGATGGGCCAGCCTAGTTACTATTTAGTAGGCCTTGGCTAGGCCTAGCTTCTGCCATGGTTTCTATGACCGTTAACAGCGGTAACCGGCCGCTAACGGCGGCTGCCACATGGCAGTTTGCATGACGTCATCCGTCAGCGTGGCTGGCAAACAGTTCTACGGTGGAACAAGTTTTCGTGGCTGAAGGGTGCGATCTGCCACAGTCGAAAAAACCCATGGTTAATTCATTTGTGACGGGGCTTTTACCACGAAGGTTATCCGTTGTGCAAGACTCTTTGGCCACGAAAAATGGGTCTTCAACCACGAAAATCTTCCGTTGTAAAAGCCAACTTTTCTTGTAGTGTCCGGTGTGTGGTGCCAAGCCCTTGATGCCACCATCCTAGCTATTACTACAACTTAGCAAGAGGAAAGTAAACTACTTTACATTTTACTTTGATCATATCATATCACAAGCCCTGCAAAATAAAGTTAAACGCCTCTATTTTATCTTTTCCAAATTTTACGTGGCTGCTAGGGCGTTCGCACAAGAACCGTTTCTTACCTACGAATGTGAACCACAACGTTTATTAAATAATTGTCGCTATTACACCCCTTCTGGGGCCCTCTGTTGTAAATGATGACACCCCCAAGCCACTTATTCGGTGCAAGCCGTATGTCAAGCCTGGACCAGTCTCGTGAATGAACGTGTAATGTCGGTTGGGGGGCGCTTGGATCAAGAAGTGACGTGGTATACGTAAGTACACGTGAGAGGGTAGCAATTATATGATCAACACCCACACAATCAACATGTGTTCTACCCGTACCGGCACAACTACACATAGATCGGCTCTGATACCACTATTGGAGTTTAGCGCCTAATAACAATAAATTTTCCTACGCGAACACACCGACTGCCATGATCTATCTAGGAATAATATGGTAACGGGAGCAGTTTTTTGCAAACTCACCAAGTTGAAGACCAAAAAGCTTTATTATTATTTGGGAGAACATGAATGATGTAGTTGTACCGGCGCTGACCTCAGGGTCATTCTGAACTCGGACAGCTCCACCAGGTCTAGCTCCACGGGCTCCAATGACTCTGATGGCCCGAATGACTTGAGCGCCGCACACTACAAGAAAAGTGTCCATCCGCAATGACTTGACCCGTCGATCATCATAGAACGTGCGTCTTCCGCGACGAATTTCTCAGCTCGACCATGGCTGATGGAAAACATTTTTTTGCGATTTCGCGGCCCTCTACTATGACGAAACCGCTAAAACATGGAGGAAGCTCGGTCAGTGTGTGGCAGAAGCAAGATTTTCGGTTCCTCGCGCGATGTTGACTCGCTGAAGTCTTCTGAGACATGTGGGTCCCGGATGTCGGTGTCTCTAGCGGACCATACTTTTCGATCGCGCCTCCCTGATTTGAACTCGATAGCGTTGCTCGATACGTCTGTCATTTAGTCGGGTTGTCGGGTCCCACATGTCATCCTCTCGTTAGAAGAATCGTGTGTATGATAGAATTTTTTTCCTTCGCTCATGTTACCTTGTTCCGCATTTGATAGCGTCGCTCGATGCATCTACCATTTAATCAGGCTGCTAGAACCCACATGTCATCCTCTTATTAGAATAAACATGTGTGCTGGCTCGTGGTTGACGTGGTTCTTGTTCCTTCAATCCACGGCGCTAGAAAGATGCTTGTTGGCTCAAGATACGATGAGCTTGTTGGGAACCCCAAGAGAAAGGTATGATGAGCACAACAGCAAATTTTCCCTCAGTTGTGAAACCAAGGTTATCGAACTAGTAGGAGCAAGGAAACACCTCCAAGGTGTTGTTTCCAACTTGGAATCCTGCACAACACAATCACAGAACTTTGTCCCCAACTTATAGTGAGGTTGTCAATCTCACAAGTTTTGCTGAAAACAAAGGATTAAACGTATTGTGTGGAAGAAAGTAATAGCTTGCAGAAAGTAAACAAAAAACAGTAAATAGTTGTAGATTGATGGTAAAAGAAAGGAGCGGGGTCCATAGTTCACTAGTGGTGATTCTCCTTAAGATAGATTACATGTTGGGTGAACAAATTACAACGGGGCAATTGAAAAACATCGAGAAAGCATACATGCATATACTAATCATCTTGACTCCTATGAGATTTGATTGGGCAGTACAACATTATACATAGACCGTAATCCAACTGCATATATGACTAATAATCCACCTTCAGGTTATCAATCCGAACCCCCTCCAGTATTAAGTTGCAAGCAACAGATAATTGCATTAAGCATTGCATGTAAAGTAAACAATGCGATTGTTCTATGAACAAAGGATTGTTGTTTTCTCCCTAGTAGCAACAGCACATCCAGTACCTTAGAGATTTCTGTCACTTCCCCAGATTACTAGAGGCATGAACCTACTATTGAGCATAAATACTCCCTCTTGGAGTTACTAGCATCTACTCAGCCAAGATATCTACTAACAACAGAGAGCATGCAAGATCAGAAATAACAAAGACATGACAGAATCAATAATCAATCTGAAATAGCATCTCAATATCCATCGGATCCCCGCAAACACAACATGTATGATTACAAATAGATGATCTTGATCATGAATGGAGCTCACACGATCTAAACATGATAGCACAAAGGAGGAGAACCAACCATCTAGCTACTACATGGACCCGTAGTCCAAGGATGAACTACTCACGCATCACACCGGAGGCTTGCATGGTGATGAAGAAGGCCTCCAGGTGAATTCTCCCCTCCGGTAGGGTGCTGGGAAGAGCTTCAGATCCCTCCCGATCTAGGAATGGAGATGACAGCGGCTACAGACATTTTCATGGATTTTTGATTGGGTACTTAGGGTTTCTGTATCGGAGGCAATATATAGGCGACCGCACGGCCAGGTGGTGTGGGCGGCCCCTGGCCCCTCTCCGTCTCGTGTTCTGGCTCCGTGTCCCCTCGGTGAAATATTGACTTTGGCTTTTGTCCCGTCCAATTCTGAGAATATTCATTTTCTGACTTTTCTGGAACCAAAAACAGCAGAAAATAGGCAACTGGCACTGTGGCATCTTGTTTATAGGTTAGTCATAGAAAGTGTATAAAAAGTACTCCAAAGTGTGGACAAAACATAAGAAAGTACATATAAACCAAGCATGGAACATCAAAAATTATAGATACGTTAGCAACATATCAATGTGTATGATGAATTTTTCCTTTCCTCGTGCTACCCTGTTGCGAACTTGATGGCATTGCTCGATACATCTACCGTTTAATCAATCTCCTGGGCCCCACATGTTATCCTCTCATTAGAAGAAACATGTGTATGATAGAATTTTTGCTCTCGGTCGCGCCTTCGTGTTCTAAACTTGATAGCGTTGCTCGCTGCATTAACCATTTATGCAGGCTGGTGGGTCCCACATGTCAGCCTCCTCTGTGCAGGAAATGTGTGCATGCTGAACTTTTTTTCTTTGCTCACGCCTCCCTGTTTGGAAATTGGCAACGTTGATCGATGCAACATGTGTCTAATGTCTCCCTGCTGGGTCCACATGCCAGCCTTCTCTATAAAGGAAACATGTGTATGTTGGACATTTTTTTCTTTCGCGTCCGCTGGTTTGGCCTTGGTAACGTTGCTTGATGTGGCAGTCGTGTATGATCTTGCTGCTGGGGCGCACATGTCAGCCTCTCTAGACAAGAAACGTGTCTAGCTTGGTCTTCTTTTTCTGGTCGTGACTGTTGTACAAGTACTTTTTAAACCCGCTCGTTAAACTTGATCTCTTGTATGGTAATGTTGATAGGTGCTAGTTGCAGACAGGTGGGTTGACCATGTTAGCCTCTCAGTATAGAAATATTGCTACAGATAAACTGCATGCCTTGTCACTATAAAAGAAAAATGTTATGCTTTTATAAAAAAGAAAAAATGTATATATTAACATCGTATATAACTTATTTATTTTTCTTCTTAAAAATGCTTGTCCATATGCTATGCGTGATTGCTGGCATCTGAACTAAAAAATGCTATACATAATATAGTAGGTAGTACTCCCTCCATTTCATAATATAAGATGTTTTAGCTTTGTGAAAAGATTGTATCTAGACCACTTTTAGTGTGTAGGTTTGGAGTGAATCTACATACTCAAAAAGTTCTAGGTACACTCCTTTCACAAAGCTAAAACATCTTATATTATGAAATGGAGGGAGTAGTTTCTACTTTAAAAACATGGATATGCGGAGTTTTTTAAGAGTGGGTGGACAGTGCCCAAAAAAGGCCGAATTGAAGAAAAATGGGCTAGGCAGAGATTGATGGGATATTATCCATGGCTATTTTTCATGGGCTCTCGCCCAAACTAATTGGGTCGTTTGCCGCAGCCGAGTGACCCAAAACATGGCCAAATTAGAAGGTATTGGGCTATAATAAGGCCGGATGTGATAATTTCTTGGACTCGATAGTTAAAATCTCAAGGTACATGCTGGACTCGGTCGGATTCAAAACAAAGACGTCAAAAAGGAAAAAATGTATAAAATATGAGCGCCTCGATCTCAGGCGCCTGAGAATTTGTTATGTTAAGTCGCTGATGTCACCTTACTAATTGTCTTAATTCTCAGTTGCAACCTAGTAGTTACAACTTATTAAATTCCCAGTTACAACCTAGTTTCAACAAATGTGTAACCCTCACATTGCACAAATCATGAGGTAAATCCAATGGCGAGAGGTGATCGAGAACTAAGAAGTTCTTAGGCACCTGAGAACTGTCAAATCCGATAAAATATTCATAGATATTTCTGTGAAAATTGTGGACAAACACCCCGCGTCCACCAAAACTTTTTGCTAAGACCCCAAACTTTCCTAAGCGCGCCCTCAATGGAGTAACTAGCCCATGTCTCTTCAAATTTTGCACCATTCTTATGGGAGATGCACCAGATTAGAACGAGGTCACAAACTTCTCCACGCCTTAAAAAAATCTTGACGCCTTTGTATCAATAGTGTCGGCCTATCACCATTGGTCGCGCTGTTCTTTACGAGACGCACCGGCCGACGGTTAACTAGGTGATCCCCACGCTTCGCCTGCTAGATTCAGGCACTGGACATTCTTCTTAGCTTTGGTTTGTTCTCCACCTCTCCTAGAAATAGTTAAAGCTTGTGACCATCAAGATTTACAAGGTGCTTGCAGATTTGGGTAGGTACATTCTTTAGGTAAATCTATAGTAAAGCTCTGGACAGAAGAGTTAGAAAACATATTAAAAGGACTTGGCAGAGATCCTGTGCAAGCTTTTGACCTGGTATATTCCCCATCCTTCTTTGATATGATGGAACATTTGGTTGTTGATGTACCTGTCGAGGAAGTATTTAGAGGTACACTATACTATAGATGGATGTACCCTATAGAATGTCGACTTCACATTTCCAACAAGTGGGAAGATATTCGTAGAGAGTTTGCTGATAAGTGAGTGTTATGCAAAGATATCTTCAGATATAATATATATTGTAGCAAAGTTAGATATATTCAGATGTCCGACTTGGCTATGTTTTGTAGGTTCTTCGCAGAAATAAAAGTACCAAGAAATTTTGTTCCACCAATAAAAAGACAGGATGGACTAAGATCTAAGGATCATGTAAAACGCTCAAATTGCACTGTGAATTTTCTATGAATTATCCACATGGGATAACCTCTTGTCTATTTTGTAACGCTAGATTTTGGAGCTTGAATTTTGGGCCCTTATCTATGGTCCTAATAGGAGTATAAGAACAGCTTCAGCTTGCATTTCCAACGGTGTCTGTCATAGTGCCGATGTATCTTCTATGGAGACTGATGCAGCTGGAGGTTGTCCAGATGAACCTGGATTGTGTTTAGACTCGAATCCTGCACTTGACATTGTCATACCAAGGAAAGAAGGTTGTGGTTCTGGTATACCGCCTTCTGTAGAACAAGATGCTGGAGGTGATGATTTCCTATGGCAATCCCTACCATTCTATGACTTGTACGAGTAGTTATCTTAATGTAATTGAATTGCATGTCCCTCTCTATCAATAAAAATGGCAAATATTTTGCCTTGTTTCAAAAATAAATAAATCTTTGCATGTCTCCTTGTGTTAGTTGATGCAAGGAAGATACTTTTTATGTTCAAGTCATCTGAACAAATATGTTTGTATGTAGAGACATAAAAGCAGAATGGGTAACAAAATCAGCATGAAGTTGCTAGATCAATAACACAAGCATAATGACATTACAAGAAAAGTAACAGAACCATCTTTTCACCGTTCTTGTGAAAAGGAGATGAGCTAGTAACCACGCCTAGAAGTAGCAGAGGCCAATTCTTGCGTAGCTCAGCTAGCATTGGTTTATCATCGATAATACTTAAGCATCCGAATATGATTACATACTAGGAGTAGTTCCAGTTCCACACTATAGTTCAACAGGAAAAATTGTAAGAAATGCGTAAGGTAGCTTCATAATACAGGTTCCAAAGAAAATCATATAAATCACAAGAAAGATAGCTCTGCATCAAAGTTCGCCACTTTCAGGTGCAACAGTCTCTACAGATTGTAAACCCAATTCACCACCTCAAAGGGAAATGGACGTCGCTTAGAGGGTGGGTGAATAGGCGTTTTAAAGTTATTACGGTTTAGGCTCTAATAAATGCGGAATAAAACTTAACGTTTAATTTATCAAGCCAAAACCTATATTCACTAGGTTTACTAAGTGCACCAACAACCTATGCTAAGCAAGATAAGCAACAATGTGATAGCAAGATATAGTACTTCAAGCATGATGGCTATCACAATGTAAATTGCATAAGTAATGGGCTCGGTTGAGAGATAAACTATTAATGCGGAGACGATGATTTTTTTTTCCGAAGTTCACTTCGAAAGAAGCTACGTCTCCGTTGGAGAGGTGCGGTGGCACAATGTACTTTGAACGCCACAAGTGGCTCACCTCGAGGTGTGGTGGCTCGATGCTCACCCAACACCGCACAAGGCCTCACCCCAAGATGCGAAGTCACGCAACTCACCGACGCCACAAAAGGGTCACCCTATTCTCTCTTGAGCTCGACACAAAGGCCTACTCACGTTCCACTATGGGACACTTGAGGGCGGTCATTGAGCTCGTACAAGGCTTGGGGAAATCTCCATAACTCAATTGGAGGACTCCCAAGAAATGCCACAAAGGCTCCACAATACCACAAATGGCCAACAAGCTTGGGGAATCTCCACAACTCAATTGGATCCCCCAAAAACACACCAAAACTCCATACAACTGTCTAGGGTTCCAAGAACCCAAGAGAAACATGGACAAGAGCTTGAACTCACCGAATCTCCGAGGAGAACTCAAACCTATGCACCGAATGCAAGAGGCAAGTCCTTCTCTCTCAAATTCCACCAAAGCTACAAAACTATTGGGGGAATAAGAGAGGAAGAACACAAGTGATTCCTTCACAAAGAAGGGATTTGGTTTGGTGGGGGTTGTAGATATAGATCCCCTCTCTCAAATCCCTCAAAAAGATGCAAGAATCATAGGAGGGGGAAGGGGAGATGGCAAGCTCTTCAAGGTCAACAATGGAGGAGAGAGAGAAGGGAAAAACCAAGAAAAAGCAAGTTCACCCCCGAAGGGGAAGGGGAGCTCCTTTTAAAGGGATCCCCGATCTGCCCGTTACTCATAGAAACGTGCACGGCCGGTAGTACCGGTGGCACCCAGCCAACATTCCCAGCAGCGGTGCAAAAAGAGAAACAAAATTGGTCGCCGGTCGAAGTTCCGACAAATAGCGCACCGAAAAAAGAGAGAGTACTAAACCAAAATCGGGTTTATAGGAAGTTGGGCTAGAATTAACACCGATACTACCGGTGGCAAAAATGTCCAGCGGTACTACCAGTGGCCCGCCGGAACTACTGGTCACGAAAACTTCATAAACCAGAAACGCAATAACTTTCACTTCGAACTCCAAACGAGATGAAACCAATTTTGTTGGAAAGATAACTTCTAAGCCCAAGATAACTCGAAATATTGGGTATCACCAAGGGAGAAAATACCATGAATATATATGTGAGATATCTCCCAAGGTGTCGAGCCAGAAAAAACGCAAGATCAAAGATGCAATAAGATATTCAAGGGAAATCTGATTTTGACGAACTAGAGCTTGTTATGATGATAACCACAAGCTCTAGATCCTCACATGAACAAGAACCAAACAATAACCAAGAAATATGATGCAATGAATGCAAAGGTTTGAGCTCTCTCTGAAATATAAGAACGAGTCACCCACTCGAGAGCCCCTCTTGATAGTACGACTATCTATCCTAAACCCAGTATCCCAACACAAGAGACCGTTAAAATAGAAAACCTATCAAGATCATACATTTGCCTTGAGCAATCCACTTGAGCTTGATGTAGACAGTCTTGTCCTTCCCAAGATGGATCGCCTTTCTTGATTGCACTTGCTTGCTCTTGCTTGATGAAGACTTGAGAAATGCTCCACATACTCTATGGGGAAACCTCTTCTTCGAACTTGTCTTCATCATTCCATGATTGCCAAGGATGGCAAGCTTCAAGCATGAGATCTTCTAGATATGATGCATCTTGAGCTTGCACATCAATTCTTGATGATGTCTTGAAGATAGCCTTGATAAACTCCATCTTCTTGTTCTTCTTTAAGACATACTTGATCTTCTTCTTCTAGTTGATTCCAATAGGCACACAACCCTTGGATATTGCTTCTTATTTTTCAACCTTGAAACCAACACATGGTCTAAGCGATGCCAATGGACAAACCTACAAGTGAAACTCAATTTACACGTTAGTCCATAGAGATTGTCATTAATTACCAAAACCACACATGGGGCATACATGCCCTTTCACCACCTCCTTCAAGTGGCACGATGATTTCGGGAGCAGGATCAGCAGCGCCAACATCGGTAGAATGAGTCTCCACAATAGGTGAACTATTTAGCACCACAATGTTCACTGGAGGCTCTTCACTACTAGCTCCAGCCGCACAAGTCTCTTCTGATGGTAAAACTGATCCACCACCTCCATCATCTGGCACGACGATGGCAGGTGCAGGCTCATCAGTACCAGCTGCAGCTGCATCAGTCTCCCTAGAAGGTAAACAAGGTGGCGTCTTAGGTGTAGCAATCTGACATCCATTTTCTACTCTGTCATCAGGAAACTAAGAGTCTTCTTCAACTTTGTGCTTCTGCAGTTACAAGATAAATAGATATTATAGTGAAAACATCTGCGTGGGACGACAAGAACATACGTCATTCTATTGATTTACCTTGTCATCTGGGATAGCAGAAGTCATAGAATTGGAACCTATTTCATCAAGAATCCTCTTTTTCGCTTCTTCCCCTATCTCCTTCTGCAGTAAGTTGTAATATTGATTACATGATGTTGATTGTCAAATATATGCACATGCTGAAAAAAAATCACTGTCGAACTACCAACTCTGAATGGATCCCCACTTTCTTAGTTATGGGAATTCTCCTCTTTATGACCCGGATAGACCCTTCTTCCTCGCTTTCCTCCTCACTCTTCTGAAGCACCTCTTCTGCCCCGCGCCCTCTCTCTTCTCCTTCCTGAACCATCGATGCCGACTGCCCCCACCCGTCACTGTCTGCCAGCCACGGTTTAGACCGAGCACCCTAGCATCTAGATCTCACTGTCACAAGGTGCCGCATACATCAAATCATCATTAAAACGGTTTATAATCGAATCCGCCTCTAGTCAGATATATGTTTGAGGCAGTCAGAATTATTAACCGCCCTAACTACAAGTTTTCGAGGTGGTAGTTATAATGGTTAGACTCAGGAGGTTCCTGGAGGCGGTTACTTTTTATGGATGGTTGCGGATTAAATTTCTAAAGAGACGTCCAATAATTTCCTACGTCTCAAGTTCCATTTAGAGGCGTTTTGTTTTAACGAGCGGCTGAGGAGGAACTTGTACTAGAGACGATGCTAATTTATAATTGTATGAGGCTATAGTTAGAGACGATCCGAAAATAACAACCGCCTGAGGTTGCTGAACATAGCTGGTTCTTTCTAGTTTAGGATTTAACCGCCTCTAGGCACCGTCTCTAAGTAACGAGTTTGTACTAGTGTAGCTCCCTTCCACCTATATAAATAGGGGCACCCCTCTCCCCAAATCCATCCCATCAATTGGCATTGCCTTTCTCTCTCCCTCTCCCCCTCCCTCATGTGTGGTTCCCAAGATTTAAATTGCATACAAGGATAGGGGTTTGTCCGCCATACACACGTCGTCGTGCTACTAGACTCGGTTTGGATCAATCTTCTTTCACTGCTTTGCTGGACCGGAGCTCGGGAGATGTCTCTACACCGTATGTGTGTAAGGCCACGAGGCACCGCCACTTGTGGTTATTTTTTCTTAGAGCTTGGACGTTGACACAACCTTGAGGTCGATTACGTCATATAAGGATCAGGGATGACTTGCGAGGAGCTTCACAACCTTGATGTCGGGCGAGTTTGACTATGTTATCCATGTTCCCCTCAGAATGTTAACCGCTTTTGGTCTTCAAAGGTATGAACACTAAATCCCTCTTGTTACCTTACATTTGCATAGATAGATCATGGCGACGAGTGATGTCGTGTGTTCTAATGTCTACGCACTTCTATTCTTGTAGACAGTTGTTGGGCCTCCAAGTGTAGAGGTTTGTAGAACAACAGCAAGTTTCCCTTAAGTGGATCACCCAAGGTTTATTAAACTCGGGGAGGAATTGGTCAAAGGTATCCCTCTCGAGCAACCCTGCAATCAAGATACAAGAAGTCTCTTGTGTCCCCAACACACCCAATACACTTGTCAGGTGTATAGGTGCACTAGTTCGGCGAAGAGATAGTGAAATACAAGTGGTATGGATATAAGACAACGGTGCTATAAAATAGCTTGACAGGAAGAAAAGACTAAAGGCAAAAAGATGGAAGCAAGCAAACATGTAACAGATCTAGTTGCAAACTGTGTTTCAATGTTTAGAAACAAGGCCTAGGGATCATACTTTCGCTAGTGAAAACTCTCATATAAATATCTTCTCTTTATGATACTACTCAAAACTACTCTCCGGTTGGACACTCTAATCCATGGTAGGGCTATAACAGCACTCCTCAAAGTTCGCTTTCCCCATCTACATAACCCCACATTGTCACCTTGAGCTCTATATGGTTCCAACAAACACCACAATTTCATAGACACATCCAACTCCAAATATAACTCATAACAAGTATTTGTAATCTCTAGCCTAAGTGCCACCATGGTGTGCACGTTATCACTTTCACACACATGGGGAGAGCACAGATCTATTAAAGCACTTGAGTAGCAAGGTAGATCTACTTGATTACAAAGCTCATGATCACAATATGATCATGCATAGAGAGAGAGATGAACACATAGCTACCGGTCGAACCCTTAGCCTCGTGAGAGAATTACTCCCTCCTCATCATGTGAATCAGCAACGGTGATGCAGATGGTGATGGAGACCGATGGAGATGGCTCCGGGGGCACTTCCCCGTCCCGATAGGGTGCCGGAACAGACACTTCTATCCCCCAAATCTCCTCTTCGATGGCGGCGGCACTGCGGAACTTTTCGTGGCTGGAGGCTGCAGCGTTTAGGGTTTTTGCAGGGGCTTCTTATAGGCGAAGGGGCAAGGTCGGTAGCCGGCCAGGGGGCCCACACCATGCCCTGGCGCAGCCTAGGGCAGCCCGCACCAAGGGGGTGGCTGCCCTGTGGCCCTCCTTCGTCTCTCCTTCGGACTCCATGTGTCTTCCGATAAAATATTGACTTTGGCTTTTGTCCCGTCCAATTCCGAGAATATTGATTTTCTGCCTTTTCTGGAACCAAAACAGAAGAAAACGGGCAAATGGCACTGTGGCATCTTGTTAATAGGTTAGTTCCAGAAAATGTATAAAAATACTCCAAAGTGTGGACAAAACATAATAAAGTAGATATAAAACAAGGATGGAACATCAAAAATTATAGATACGTTTCCAACGTATCAAGATCCTCAAGATTAACTCCTACTTGTCCTCGAGTAGGTAAGTGATAAAAAGAATAATTTTTGAGGTGACATGCACCATCATAATCTTGATCAAAGTATTTGTAAAACATTGATAACTGGGATCATAGTACTTCAACATAGCATGAAAGTCTAACAATAAGACATAGCAACTATGTTGTAACATGAAAAGGCACAAACAAAAGATTCATGAATAACAATGCTTTGCAAGACGTTTGTTTGTTTTACATAAAGAACACATAGCATAGTGGCATTCATCTTGTCCCTCATAATGTAGCAAATCATAATTGCATAGGACACCTTCCAAGTTCATAAGGGGTGACTAGATACAAATAGTTTAAGAACAAGCAATATTAGAGTTATGCATCAATCAACAAGTATTGGGACAATGCACATAGAACTAAGAAGGGCCACTTGATGGCTCAATGCACGGCGCCCAGAAAAATGCTTGATGGCGGTGTTGATGTAGAGCTCGTTGGGAACCCCAAGAGAAAGGTATGATGAGCACAGCAGCAAGTTTCCCTCAGTTATGAAACCAAGGTTTAATCAAACCAGTAGGAGCAAGGAAACACCTCAAAGGTGTTACTAGCTGAGCTTTGGCAGGGCGCACTACCGGTGCTAGTAGCAACATGGAGACCTGCACAGCACAACCACAGAACTTTGTCCCCAACTTGCGATGAGGTTGTCAATCTCACCGTGTTTTGCGGAAAACAAAGGATTAAACATATCGAATGGAAATAAGTAAAAGTTTGCAGAAAGAAAACACAAAGCAGAAACAGTTTATAGATTGTATGTAAAGTAAAGGACCGGGATCCATAGTTCACTAGAGGTGGCTCTCCTTAGATAGATAACATGTTGGGTGAACAAATTACAGTGGGGCAATTGACAAACACCGAGAAAGCAATACATGCATATACTAATCATCTAGACTCCTCTGAGACTTGATTGGGCATTACAACATAATACATAGACCGCCATCCAACGGCATCTATGACTAATAATCCACCTTCAGGTTATCATCCGAACCCCCTCCAGTATTAAGTTGCAAGCAACAGATTATTGCTTTACGAACTGCGTGTAAAGTAAACAATACAATTGTTCTATGAACAAAAGATCGTTGTTTTCTCCCTAGTAGCAACAGCACATCTAGTACCTTAGAGATTTCTGTCACTTCCCCAGATTACTAGAGGCATGAACCCACTATCGAGCATAAATACTAACTCTTGGAGTTGCTAGCATCTACTTGGCCAAGATAGCTACTAACAACGTAAAGCATGCAAGATCTCAAATAACAAAGACATGATAGAATCAATAATCAATCTGAAATAACATCTCAATATCCATCAGATCCCCGCAAACACAACATGTATGAATTACAAATAGATGATCTTGATCATGAACGGAGCTCACAAGATCTAAACATGAAAGCACAAAGGAGGAGAAGACAGCCATCTAGCTACTACATGGATCCATAGTCCAAGGATGAACTACTCACGCATCACACCGGAGGCTTGCATGGTGATGAAGAAGGCCTCCAGGGTGAATTCCCCTCTCCGGCAGGGTGCCGGGAAGAGCTTCAGATCCCCCCGATCTAGGGACAGAGACGACGGCTGCTACAGACTCTTTCGTGGATTTTTGATCGGGTACTTAGGGTTTTCGTCCCGAGGGCAACTTATAGGCAGAAGGAGAGGCCGAGGGGGTGCTGGGGTCGGCCAGACCACCCCCTGGCGCGGGCCAAGCCTGGCCGCGCGGCCAGGTGGTGTGGCCGGCCCCCAGCCCTTCTCCGTCTCGTATTCTGGCACTTGATCCCTTCCGGAAAAATAGGCACTTTGGCTTTTGTCCCGTCCAATTCCGAGAATATTCATTTTCTGACTTTTCTGGAACCAAAAACAACTGAAAACAGGCAGCTGGCACTATGGCTCTTGTTAATAGGTTAGTCCAAGAAATCATAATAAAAGTACTCCAAAGTTGGAACAAAACACAAGAAAGTGGATAAAACGAAGCATGGAACATCAAAAATTATAGATACATTTGCAATGTATCAACATCCCGAAGCTTAACTCCTGCTCGTCCTCGAGAAGGTAAGTGATAAAAAGAAATAATTTTTGAGGTGACATGCACCATCAAAACTTGATCAAAGTATTTGCAAGACTCAAAGCTGGGATCATAGTACTTCAATCATAACATGAAAGACAAAGTTCTAGCAATAAGCAAAGAAACTATGATACAACATGAAAAGGCACAAACAAAAGATTCATGAATAACATGCTTTGCAAGATGTTTGTTTGTTTCACATAAAGAAAACATAGCATAATAGTATTCAGCTTGTCCCTCAATAGAGTAGCAAATATAAATGCATAGGACACCTTCAAAGTTCATGAGAGTGACTAGATACAATAGTTTCAAACAAGCAATAACAAGTTATACATCAATCAACTAGTCTTGGGACAATGCTCATAGAACTAAGAATGGCCACTATGCTCTCAAAGTAGTGCATAAAGATAGAAGGTGGAGACTCAATAGAATGGTGGAAGAAAAGCCTTTGTAAAAGGAAGTAGGGATTCAAGTCTCATAAAGAGCTTCCAAAAATTATGGTACTTATAGCTTTCATCTCTCATTGCCCCTATCATAAGCATCTTGAAGGTGATTAAGGTTAAAGTGACACAACTAACAGGATATGCTTGACAAGTTATAAACCGAAATCTCATGCCCCTTACTTACGAAGACCGATCCTCATGCTACTCAACTGCAATCACGAGTAAGCTCTTGTCATTGTAAGTATATGTGTATCATTAAGAACCGCCAACGGGATACCCCTTGCACATGATACGGGAGCATTCCCATAACCAAAATGACAAGGCAAGCAGACAATGAGCATCTCAGCGATCTTTTTATTTGCTATTTGCATAGGTTTTTATTGAGGATGCTTCATAGAGAGCTCATTATGGTGATGCTACAAGTTTCCACCATGATTAGGCATGGCATAGGCTAGCAGCCCAGGCGTTTCTCGAACACATATAAAAACTCCATGATCTTACAAGTTCCACTTTTATTTCACATCGCCGGGATCCGTAAGCAAAAGAACATGATATCAACGGCGTACAAAGTACAAGTGCAATGTTGAAAGCGTTCCCCATGAAACATTGTTCTGCTAATTTCAACTTATAAAGCGCAAGCATATACGCAACAAAGAAGGACCCAATGGTTCAAGTTTATTAGAGGCAATAAAGTAAAGTGTGCCATCAAGTTCGTGAGAGCTTTAATCACTACTTTTCTCATAACAAGTAGAAGGTAAACAAAACCATGAATATACTTGGAATAGCATAAGCTAGTAGGTAGGTATGGTGGACTCTTTGGAATAACTTGGTTTAGGGAGTTGGATGCATGAGTGGAACTCATACTTGCTTGTGGAGGCCAGCAAAAGATTGGGAGCGACAAACTAAGAGAGCAATAATGGCCATAATCATGCAGAGCGACAAAACATCATTGATCAAAGCATAAAGTGATACTACAAGTTGAAAACTAAAGGATCATAAAGGCTATGGTGACTTGAGATAGTCATAACATGGTGTGAGCATGCGCCAAGTCAACCCAAATAAAGCATCAAAGGAGAATACCACTATACTATGCTTTAATATGCTAAAACAACGCATGATTCATCCAAGGCACATTAAGCAATCTCAATTGTTTATAACAATTCATGCTACAGCAAAGAATACTAAGCATAAAGCCAAAACAATATCGAGCATGGCATGACAAAGCATAGGCCACAGTCAAAAAAGAGCTCTTTTTACCACATAAGCATAAACTTTCCTACTCTTTTCCAAACCAAACCAAACTATTTGTAAACTAAAGTGTGAAAGAGGGGGTCCAACCAACTTATTCAGAAAACTAAGAAAACCAAGCAAACTAAAAAAACAAAATGAATACGAAAAAAAAGACGCTCCAAGAGAAACACAACTATGCACGAAACAATAAAAATGAAGCGTTTGGAAGAAACCTAGAATTTTTATTGATGAAGAAGGGGATGCCTTGGGCATCCCCAAGCTTTGACGCTTGTACTTCTTGGATATTTCTTGGGTTGAAACGCGTGGCATCCCCAAGCTTGAGCTTTAGTCCATCCTTCATCTCGTTACTCATTCCTTCCATACACCTGAAATTTTTCCTTCATACAAAACTTCACACAATCTCATTAGCAACATTAGTGCACTTAAGATAAATAAGTCTCAAGGTTCAGTTCTAACACCAAATAAACTTCCATTAGAACACTAGCTAATGTAGCACTTCCCTTAAAAATCTCAATTCCCCAAAGGAACTCAAGAACGAACTAACAAGAAGCAAATGCAGAAAATGGCAGAAATCTGTCAAAACAGACCAGCAGGTAAAGACGAATTTTTTCGAAGACCTTCTGTTGCTCAAATAAATTTTTTTTGAACTAACGAAAGTTAGATAAAAACCTGGGGCAGAAGCAGAAAAAATTACAGCTCAAGCCAACATACAGAGCTCTCTCAGGAAGTTTTACGGCGAAGCACAAAAATCTGTTTCGGGACAGCAACTTTCCCAATCATTACTTCACTCTCATTAGAGGCTACTCTTGGAACAAAAAGCAAATAAAAAAGATAAGGAGAGGTAATAACAGAGGTAATAACTTCCAAGACTCAACTAAAACTCTTGGGTTATCTCCGAACAACTACTTTTCTTTAACGCCTTTAAGTTAGGCATAAGAACCAAAGAAGTATCAAGTGTTCTCAAATGAAGAAGCATTAAGACCAAATTTTGTTTTCATAGGAGAAGCAAAAGAAATATTTTCTCTCTTTTTAGGGAAGCGCTCTATACCTTTCTTGAGTGGGAGTTGATATTTAATGGTGCCTTCTTTCATATCAATGATGGCACCAACAGTTCTAAGAAAAGGTCTTCCCAAAGTAATAGGACAAGAAGCATTGTATTCAACATCCAAAACATAGAAATCAACGGGGACATAGGAATAATTAACCATAATAAGAACATCATTAAGACTCACCATGAGTTTATTTTTAGCATTAGCATCAAGTGGGACATTCAAATAACAATCTTCAAGAGGAGGCAAATCAAGCATATCATAAATCCTTCTAGGCATAATAGAAACACTACTATCAAGATAACACAAAGCTTTGAAATCAAAGTCGTTCACTTTCATATTAATGATGGGTTCCCAACCATCTTCTTGTTTTATGGGAATAGAAGCTTTATGTTTCATCTTTTCTTCTTTAATCTTTATGAGAGCATCAGTAATGTGTTTTGTAAAAGCCATGTTCATAGCACTAGGATTAGGACTTTTAGCAAGATTTTGTAGGAACTTAATAACTTCAGAGATGTTGCAACCATCAAGATCAAAATCAACTTTATCATTTAAAGTAGTAGAACTATTACTAGCCTCAACACTAGTGGTGGTGATAGTAGAAACACTAATGTTTCTAGCAATTTCATCTTCTCTTTCCCACTTAGCATGTAATTCAGCTAATAGTCTAACGTTTTCATCAATTCTTACTTGTATAGCATTAGTAGCTGCAAAGGGATTCTCATTAGTTTCGGGTTTAGCAGCCATTTTATTAATCAATAAAGATTGAGCTTCAGATAGAGAAGATATATTCCTTTCAGCATTAGAGAGTTCGAATTGTAAACTAGGAATTTCCCTATTTAGACTCTCAAGTTGATGGCTAATGTTCTTCAAAATGATAGATTGTTCCTCCATAGTTTTAGTAAATAGCTTATTTTGCTCGTATTGCATTTGCATGAAGTTTTTAGTGGCTCTTTCAACTTCTAAGATTCTTCCTTCACTAGGTAATTCAGATTTACCATTGTTGGGAGGATATGGCTTATAATTGCTGTTACCAAAATTGTTCCTATAAGCATTATTACCATAAGCATTGTTGCCAAAATTACTATTCTTCGGCAACCAGAGAGGCTAAAGGAACATTATTTGGATCAATATGGGCTTCCCATTAACAAGCATAGACATAATAATATCAATCTTATCACTCAAGGAGGAGGTTTCTTCAACAGAATTTACCTTCTTACCTTGTGGAGCTCTCTCAGTATGCTGTTCAGAATAATTAACCATCATATTATCCAATAGTTTTGTTGCAGCACCCAAAGTGATGGTCATAAAGGTACCTCTAGCAGCTTAATCCAATAGGTTCCTTGAAGAATAGTTCAATCCTGCATAAAAAGTTTGGATGATCATCCAAGCAGTCAGTCCATGAGTGGGACAATTCTTTACCAAAGATTTCATTCTTTCCAAAGCTTGAGCAACATGCTCATTATCAAGTTGTTTAAACTTCATTATTTCACTTCTCATAGATATAATCTTAGTAGGAGGATAGTATTTTCCAATAAAAGCATCTTTGCACTTAGTCCAAGAATCAATACTATTCCTAGTTAAGGAATTCAACCATTCTTTGGCTTTTCCTCTCAAAGAGAAAGGAAACAATTTCAGTTTAATAATATCACCATCTATATCCTTATGCTTTTGCATCTCACAAAGTTCAACAAAGTTATTTAGATGGGAAGCAGCATCTTCATTACCAATACCAGAAAATTGTTCTCTCATAACAAGATTGAGCAAAGCAGGTTTTATCTCAAAGAAAGTATTTTCAGCCATAGGTGGAGCAATAGGAGTGCTCATAAAATCATTGTTGTTGGTGCTAGTGAAGTCACACAACCTGGTGTTTTCAAGAGTAGTCATTTTTTTGGGTTTTCAAATAAGAAAGCAAACAAGTAAAACTAATTTTTTTGTGTTTTTTGAAGAACAAAACAAGCAAACAAAGCAAAAAGAAACTAAGCAAAACAAAAACAACAAAGTAAAGAGATTGGTTATGAGGGACTCCCCTTGTGAAGATGTCCTTGACTCCCCGGCAACGGCGCCAGAAAAATGCTTGATGGCTCAATGCGCGGCGCCCAGAAAAATGCTTGATGGCGGTGTTGATGTAGAGCTCATTGGGAACCCCAAGAGGAAGGTATGATGAGCACAGCAACAAGTTTCCCTCAGTTATGAAACCAAGGTTTAATCGAACCAGTAGGAGCAAGGAAACACCTCAAAGGTGTTACTACCTGAGCTTTGGCAGGGTGCACTACCGGTGCTAGTAGAAACGTGGAGACCTGCACAACACAACCACAGAACTTTGTCCCTAACTTGCGATGAGGTTGTCAATCTCACCGTGTTTTGCGGAAAACAAAGGATTAAACGTATCGAATGGAAAGAAGTAAAAGTTTGCAGAAAGAAAACACAAAGCAGAAACAGTTTATAGATTGTATGTAAAGTAAAGGACCGGGATCCATAGTTCACTAGAGGTGGCTCTCCTTAGATAGATAACATGTTGGGTGAAGAAATTACAGCGAGGCAATTGACAAACACCGAGAAAGCAAAACATGCATATACTAATCATCTTGACTCCTCTGAGACTTGATTGGGCATTACAACATAATACATAGACCGCCATCCAACTGCATCTATGACTAATAATCCACCTTCAGGTTATCATCCGAACCCCCTCTAGTATTAAGTTGCAAGCAACAGATTATTGCTTTACGAACTGCGTGTAAAGTTAACAATACAATTGTTCTATGAACAAAAGATCGTTGTTTTCTCCCTAGTAGCAAAAACACATCTAGTACCTTAGAGATTTCTGTCACTTCCCCAGATTACCTGCGGCATGAACCCACTATCGAGCATAAATACTAACTCTTGGAGGTACTAGCATCTACTTGGCCAAGATAGCTACTAACAACGGAAAGCATGCAAGATCTCAAATAACAAAGACATGATAGAATCAATAATCAATCTGAAATAGCATCTCAATATCCATCGGATCCCCGCAAACACAACATGTATGAATTACAAATAGATGATCTTGATCATGAACGGAGCTCACAAGATCTAAACATGAAAGCACAAAGGAGGAGAAACCAGCCATCTAGCTACTACATGGATCCGTAGTCCAAGGATGAACTACTCACGCATCACACCGGAGGCTTGCATGGTGATGAAGAAGGCCTCTAGGGTGAATTCCCCTCTCCGGCAGGGTGCCGGGAAGAGCTTCAGATCCCCCCGATCTAGGGACAGAGATGACGGCGGCTACAGACACTTTCGTGGATTTTTGATCGGGTACTTAGGATTTCCGTCCCGAGGGCAACTTATAGGCGGAAGGAGAGGCCGAGGGGGTGCTGGGGTCGGCCAGACCACCCCCTGGCGCGGGCCAAGCCTGGCCGCGTGGCCAGGTGGTGTGGCCGGCCCCCAGGCCTTCTCCGTCTCGTATTCTGGCACTTGATCCCTTCCGGAAAAATAGGCACTTTGGCTTTTGTCCCGTCCAATACCGAGAATATTCATTTTCTGACTTTTCTAGAACCAAAAACAACAGAAAATAGGCAGCTAGCACTGTGGCTCTTGTTAATAGGTTAGTCCAAGAAATCATAATAAAAGTACTCCAAAGTTGGAACAAAACACAAGAAAGTGGATAAAACCAAGCATGGAACATCAAAAATTATAGATACATTTGCAATGTATCACCACTATGCTCTCTCAATAGGTGCATAAAGATAGAAGATGGAGACTCAACATAAAAGTAAAAGAAACACCTTCATAGAAGGAAGCAGGGATTCAAGTCTCATAAAGAGCTTCCAAAAATTATGGTACTTATTAGCTTTCAGCTCTCATTGCCCCTATCATAAGCATCTTGAAGTGATTAAGGTTAAAGTGAACAAACTATGGATTATATGCTTGACAAAGTATAAGTTGGAAATCTCATGTCCCTTGAATATGAGGGCCGCTCCTCATGCTACTCAAGTTTAATTACCGGTAAGTTCTTGTCATAGTAAGTTCTTTCACTTGATGCACTATGAAGTCGAGATGTCACTTGGCAGGAATGTGGTTGGTTCCTTCACATAGGAAACACGTGGCTTGAGATATGGGGCATTCTCCAACTGATGTTTCTTAGAGGTGTGGCCTACCTCTCCACATATTTTGCAAGCTCGAGGTTTTGTAGAAATTTCTATCTTGAACTTCTTGTTGACCTGATCCATCTTCAAGAGCCTTAGAGAAAGAAAAGGTTGGTCCTCTACATATTTGAAGGAGAAGAGATTCAGTAAAGAATGATCAAGGTATATGAGAAAATCTACCAAGTATAAAATTATAGGTTCATTCCTAACAAGGGGTTTGTCCAATTCCTAGGGTTACGAACCTACGGGCAACACAATGCTCTGATACCATCTGTTAAGACCCGAACCTGGCTTGGTTCGAATCCCTGTGATTATAGTGCTAGTCCCTAGATCGAATAGCTAGCACCCATAGTTTAAGATGTAATATCAAGATACAAAGGTCATATTACATTGCATGATCCAGAATATGAATACTTTATTACAATCTCATAGCCATAGGCTATCTTATTACAAAGCAGCAGAATATAAGTAAAGCATGGAGTTCTTCATCTTCATGTGCCATAGGCAAACATGTTGAGTGCAGACTCGTAACCCCAATCATCAATCCTCACTCATCAATAGAATAACCTGCAACATGATAGGTTGCAGCCACAAAGGGTCAATACTTTGAATGTATTGGCAAGTGTCACTACTTTGTGAATATAAGTTGGACTATCACTTCATGCATATTTGGCTAAGTAGAATTTAGGCTCATTTGCAGAAAGCAATATGGTTTTATCCTATGTTTGTAAAATACTTTTCATCTTTCAACAACTTTCTGAACTCCTTGGCAAACTCCAAGTTCTTCTAATCCCTTGTTGACACCATCAAGTTTTACTTTGAGAAATTGGAATGTCGAGATCTTCCATAGCTTCAAGCCTTAGTTGCTCAGAGTTGTCCGTAACCGGGGACACGGCTAAGTACTTAGAATTTGATCTTCTGCATAAGTTGTACACTTTACCCACATGACACAATCTCTTCTTGACGCCACCAGTGGCTGTTGGATTAGTACACACCAAATGGAGTACCGGCAGATCGAGAATGTGACAAAGTCTTTCCATAGAAGTCCTCCCAATACATAATGCTAGCACGTCTACCAGGCACCAATGCAAGGATATACTTCCAATACATAATTCTAGTTAACCTGAAGAGGTACCCATGCAAGGGTCTTCCACTATGTAATTGACTAAGCAAGAGCCCATTTAGCATGTGGCTGTACACGGAAGCCACTGTACGAGAAACATGTTCAATCTCTAAGTCCCTGGGTGGTATTCTTCTAGTGCACACCCGAGAGAGATAGCCATAGATATGGTTCCCTTCGTTGCCACCTTATTCACAACTGAGTTCCACCTAGGTCATTTATTGTGTACTTGTTTTATTATATAAAACATATATATTTTTCCAACACCTCATATAATCATATCATGATATATTCCACCCCGAATCTATAGCAGGGCTAAGCATACTACAACTACGATGTTTCAACTAAGAAAGATACAAAGGATATCCTAAATAGGACATAGCATAGCATAGTAACATAGTGGTCCTATCATGCATACTACAAAATTCCACTAAGTGTAATGAAAATAGTAGGACATGGATGATAGTGCCACTTGCCTTAGTAGTTGGTCGTGTTGGTACACTCTTCGCAGTAACACACTTGACAATCCACACAATCTATCAAACAAAACAACCAAGACAAAGCATGCACAAAATCAACACTAATGGCAATACAAAATCATACAAAATATGCAAGCATGTAAGATGGCAATTTTTATTGTACAAATTGTTATAATAAGGTTCTGAACATTAGTAAGTGCTTTCTGAACATTTTATATTTTCAAGATTACAAATGCAACCATTTGTGCAATTATAACAATTAGCAATATTTTCTAACACTTGGAAAGGCCATTCTCACTAAATAATTGCCACGGTATTATTTATACTAAACTAAATTTATATTTTGGTATTACTGGACAGATGGTTCAATTTGCAATCCACAGCAAAAGATTCACCCAAAAATAAATTATAGAACAATTTTTATAGCCAATTTACTCTACAAATGGTTCTGCAGAAACAATGGCTTTAAATATATCAAAAGTACCAAATTATTGTCCCATTGCATTCTCCTCATTTCTATGAATCCGTAGACATAAAATTTGTAATTTTCTGATCAGCGGTTTGAAAATTATGAATTTTTAAAGTTTGACAATGTTCTTATGTCTAAAAATCCGAAAATAGATGAAAATTGAGGATACGTCAGCGTAGCAGATTCTCGTTGGTGGTTACCCTTTTGATTCAACATGGATAGCTCGATCTAAAACGTACGGTCTAGTACAGATTCGACTATTGTTCTAATATTAATAATTGGCTAAATAAACTGAACGACTAAGGCAATAAGTCTCACCGACGGCACCCTATAGACTGTAGTCGACGTCAATGGTAGGCAGGGAAGATGGCGACGATCGCTTAAAGTGAGGGTTCAGTCGAAGGAGATACACCATAGATGAAGTAGTGGCTGGGATAGCACGCTGTGTCGAAGATGATAAGCTCCTCGGAAGTCCTTCATCGTGTTCTCACCGACAGTGTCGTACATACAGAGCGGAGGTCACCTCAGTCGTCGTTGCAGCGGGTCGCTGACTGCACGATTGGATGATCTAATGAGTAAAATTGGTGAGCACTGTCTAGAGACAAAGAACCAAGGAAGAATCAGGAGTTTAGACCCTCTATGCTCGACAGAATTGAAGACGGTGTCGCCACGGATGGCGGAGCTTCCACGACGAAGTCCCAGCAGTGATACGGCAGTATTGATGTGTGAACTTGGTGGAGAAACTAAAGGGTAGAGAGGTTCCTCATGAAGTTTCGTATATAGGGAGGAGAGGAAGCCAAGCAACGAGGCGTCTGATGTCCGGTCGTTTTAGTTTTCCTTCATTACAGCCATGAACCGACGTACGTTTTCGGCTCCATGGTAAGGGTGATTTAAGATGCACCGAAATGGGGTTTTAATCCCGGAATGGACCCGTGGGTTATTGGAAAGTAATTTTCGTTTTTAAGGCGAAGCATTTAGAGGTCTAAAATAGATGGAATCTTGAAGGGAAGGTTTGTCCATGGCTCTATGTTCAGTTTATGATTGTGAACTATTTATGAAGGACACGAGGAAGACGACCGGTTCAGTTCGTTCGGCCTAGTTGGCCTAGGAATAGAATGGGCCTTTTAAATATTTTAAGGGAAGAAGAAAGAATATAGAGAGATGGACTAGAAATATTGTGGGCTATCTAGCTTTACATGGCTATGCACGCACTCTTCTTTTTCTTTCTTTTCCTCTTTCTAAAAATCACAACTCTTGATTCAGAACTCCAAAATTATTGAATCCAACTTACATGGTTTTATATTTTGTCCTTTATTTTTTTCAGCTCACTTGGCAATTGTTTTGTATATTTTAAATATGGAATATATCCAAACCCTTGTGTTGTTAAGTTGCCATTTCAACTTTTAAGGTTTTAGGGTTTTGCGATAATTTCCACTTCTCTTAGGTTTTAAAATGCAACCAAGTCAAGATGATCATGCATGCTTCATGATTTTGAGGTTTTGAAATCTTTCACATCACTTCTCAAACAAGATTCATTTTATTTGACTTGGGTTTTAGAGGAATTACACCAAATGCTCAAAAAGTTTCTGTTCCCTTTGAATTTCCAAGGCTTGGTTTTTCATTTTTTTCACATTTTAAAATTTGGAAATTTTTGGGATGTGACAGCTAATAGGTAGGTATGATAGACTCTTTGGAATAACTTGGTTTTATTTGGAGTTAGATGCATGAGTGGAACTCATACTTGGTTATGGAGACTAGCAAAAGACTAGGAGCAACAAACCAAGAGAGAAATAATGGCCATAATCATGCAAAGCGAAAAAACATCATTAAATAAATCATAAAGTGATATTACAAGTCGAAAACTAAAGGATCATAGAGGCTATGGTGGCTTGGGATAGTCATAACATGGTGTGAACATGCACCAAGTCAACCCAAATAAAGCATCAAAGGAGAATACCATAATACTATGCTTTAATATGCTAAAACTACGCATGGTTCTTTCAAGGCACATTAAGAAATCGTAATTGTTTGTAACATGTCATGCTACAGAAAAAATCACTAAGCATAAAGCCAAAACAATACCAAGCATGACATGACAAAGCATAGGCCACAGTCAAAAACAAGCTCCTTTTACCACTTAAGCATGAACTTTCCCACTCTTTTCCAATCCAAACCAATCTTATTTGAAAACTAATGTATGAATGAGGGGGTCCAACCAATTTATTCAAGCAAACTAATAAAACCAAGCAAACAAAAACGAAAAAAAATGAAGACGCTCCAAGAACAACACAACTGTGCATAAAACAATAAAAATGAAGTGTTTGGAAGAACCTGATATTTTTATTGATGAAGAAGGGGATGCCTTGGGCATCCCCAAGCTTTGACGCTTGTACTTTTTGGATATTTCTTGGGATGACACGGGTGGCATCCCCAAGCTTGAGTTTTAGTCCATTCTTCATCTCATTACATCATTCTTTCCTTAACACCTAAATTTTTTCCTTCATACAAAACTTCACACAATCTTCATTAGCAACATTAGTTCACTCAAGATAATAGGTCTTTGGGTTCAGTTCCAACACAAGTAAAACTTCCATTAAAACACAAGCTATTGTAGCACTTCCCGCAAAAAGCTCAATTCCCCAAAAGAGAACCCAAAAAGGAATTAACAAGAAGCAAATGCAAATAATGGCAGAAATCTATCAAAACAAACAAGTAGATAGAAACCGATTTTTTTGAAGACATTTTGTTGCTCAACTCGAAAAGTGTTGAACTAACGAAAGTTGGATAACAACCTGGGGCAGAAGAACAAAACATTTTAGCTCAAATCGACGTACAGAGATTTTACATGAATATTTACAGCCAAGCACAAAAATCTGTTTCGGGACAGCAACTTTCCCAAGCATTACTTCTCTCTCATTAGAGGTTACTCTTGGCACAAAAAGCAAATAAAAAGGATAAGGAGAGGTTATTACTAAAGCAATAACTTCCAAGACTCATCTAAAACTTTTGGGTTATCTCCCAATAAGTACTTTTCTTTAACGCCTTTAAGTAAGGCATGATAGTTTGAGAAGATGCTCACATAAGAAATATGAATTGAAGTAAAAGAGAGCATCAAGAAGCAAATTCAAAGCACATTTAAGTCTAACCCACTTCCTATGCATATGAATTTTGTAAAGAAACAAGTTATGAAAGCACAAAGCAACAAGCATATTAAAGCAAAAAAAGTGCAACGTCAAGACTTTCAACATAAAGAGGGGAAACTTAATATTGTTGAGACACATAAAACCATGTTTTCCTCTCTCATAATAACTTTCAGTAGCATCATGAATAAAATTAACAATATAACTATCACATAAAACATTCTTATCATGAGCCACGTGCATATAATAATTATTACTCTCCACATAAGCATAGTCATTCTTATTAACTGTAGTGGGAGCAAATTCAACAAAATAGCTATCATTATTATTCTCATCACCATAATCATCAAATATAGGAGGCATATTGTAGTCATAATTGATTTCCTCCTCAATAGTAGGTGGACTAAAAATATCATATTCATCATTGTAATCATCATATATTGGAGGTATAGTATCATCAAAGAAAAAAATTCCTCTAAAGATGGGGGACTAAAAAGATGATTTTCATAAAAACTAGCTTCCCCAAGCTTAGACTTTTCCATAGCATTATCTCTGTATATCGGATTGAGCTGTAATTTTTTGTGGTTCTGCCCCAGGTTGTTATTTAACTTTTGTTAGTTTTGCACTTTTTGATTTGAGCAACAGAAGATTTTCGAAAAAATTGATCTTTACTTGCTGGTCTGTTTTGACAGATTTTGCCAATCTTGCATTTGCTTATTCGATTTCCTTTTTGAATTCTTTTTGGGTTTTCGAAAGGAGTTGCTACAGTAACTTTTCTTTTGATGGTTTTCAGTCGAAGTTGGACTCAAAAGGTTTAATCACTTCACTTATACTAATGTTGCTAATAAGAACTGTGTGAAGTTTTGTGTGAAAGAAATTTCCAGGAAGTGGAGATAATGGTGTAACAAGGAAGAGAAAGGTTTTATGACTCGAGTAATAAGTATATGAAGATGAAGATATCGATGATATTCAAGTGATAACTCCGGAAGGATCCACACAATACCAAATTCAGGGACCTCCAGAGTCCGTTTCCAACTAGGTAACAGTTCTGGTAAGAAAAGTTCCACGAAAATACAATCTAACTATATTTTTGCAGTTTTCAGTCAATAAGGAAAGCTATGAAGCGAAAAAGGGACGGAACCGGAGCCAGGGTGGCCCACACCACCCCATGGCGCGGGCCCACCCCTGGCCGCGCCACCAGGTGGTGAGGCCGCCTAGGACTCCGTCTCCGACCCATTTTCTCCCAGTACCTTCCTTTTGAAGTGAAACTTCGTAATATATAACCCCCCCGGATCCCCCGAGGTTCGTATATTGTCTTTTCGTCATGTTTTTGTTCCGATCTGTTTCTGCCAGGACATACTCTTTGAAGGTTTAGAAGCACAATGGTGTCCGCCAAGGATAAAGGGAAGGAACCTATGGAGGAAGACCTCCAAGACACCAGGAAGGAGGAAGAGATCAAGAGTGAAAGTGAATAGGAGGCAGAACACACCGGCACTACCATTGCAAGCATTGGAGTGGTGGCGAACCCTGCCAGGATCAGAAGGACTGCACGGATGCAGACTGGGGGGAAAGCTCCTCGTCACTGTTTGGCACCAGGGACACCTTCTCCGAACACCAAGAGTACCTTCCATACCTTTGCTCATAACCATGCAGGAAAAGAAGACTCCAAGTGGGAAGAATGGAAGAAGAATCACAAGAGCTGGGATCCACAAACTGAGATGATTATGGGCCGTATTGAGCATATCTCGAAATTGATTCGCACTCTCACCTTCGAGATTGAGGACCTTGGGAAACTGATCAAGGAGCTCATCAAGAGGATACCACCACCACCGAAGGAGTAATTCGTCATCAGGTTTGGCATCCCCTTGGTTTGTTCCAAGCTTGGGGGAGTGCCGCGGTATCATATCACTATCTTCTATCCTTTTACCTTGTTAGTAGAGTCATATCATGAATAGAGGAGTTATTTTGTAGTATGGTTTGCATTATGGAAGTGTCCCCTCTCTCGTTAGATTTGTATCCCTTGGTGTGAGTTTCCATTATGGAGTACTAATGAGAAGTTCTATCATTCACTCTTTTGCATAGCTTATGATAGTTTTCAATTCGTGGTTATATGATTGATCTTGTTGTTAGTATTGGTAGCACTTTGGGATCATTGAGTTAATTCAGTTGGTTTTGGCAAACCTAGCTCGGTCAGTAGCAACACCCTTTTTGAGAGTTGAAAATAAAAAGATAGAAGTACTCTAGAGGAAAATAATTTCATCATCTTTCTTTCTTGATTTGCTCATAAGTCTAGTTTTCTCTAGTTAAGATCTTTTGTGCTTCCAAGGAAGATTGCATGTTTGTCTTTACCATTTGTATGTTTGTTTGTTTCCTTCAACTCGTATACTTTCTACCCAGCCTTGCTAGCCAAAAACCTGTACTGAGAGGAAATTCTTCTCGTGCATCCACTTCCTTTAAACCAAAACCTTTGCCATTTGTGTCCACCATACCTACCTAGTAGCATTATTGCTATTCCAAGTAAATTCTTGTTTTATCTACCTCCCAAATTAAACTTGTTGTGTGACATTTAGTGATTAAAGCTCTCACGAACTTGATGGCACACTTTACTTTCTTGTATTTAATAAACTTGAACCATTGGGTCCTTCTTTGTTGTGTATATGCTTGCGCTTTATGAGTTGAAGTTACCCGAACCATGTATCATGGGGACCGCTTTCAATACTTCATTTGGTGCCTTGTACCTAGTTGATATCATGTTCTTTTGCTTATGGATCCCGGCGGTGTGAAATAAAAGTGGAACTTGTAAGATCATGGAGTTTATACGTGTGTTAGAGAAACGCTTGGGCCGCTAGCCTAAGCCATGCCTAATCATGGTGGAAACTTGCAGCATAACTATAGTGAGCATTCTATGAAGCATCCTCAATAGAAACCTATGCAAATAGCAAATAAAAAGATCGTTGAGATGCTCACTGTCTGCTTTCCTTGTCATTTTTATTATGGGATAGCTCCTATGTCATGTGCAAGGGGTACCCCGTTGGCGGTTCTCAATGATACGCATGTATTTACAATGACAAGAGCTTGCTCGTGACTGAAGTTGAGTAGCATGAGGATCGGTACTCATAAGTAAGGGGCATGAGATTTCAACTTATAACTTGTCAAGCATATCCTCTTAGTTGTGTCACTTTAACCTTAATCACCTAAAGATGCCTATGATAGGGGCAATGAGAGCTGAAAGCTAGTAAGTATCATAATTTTTGGGAGCTCTTTATGAGACTTGCAATCCTTGCTTCCCTCTGCGAAGGGCCTTTCTTTTAATTTGTAGTTGAGTCAGTAAACCTATTCCCTTCTATCTCAGCAAGTATTTTGAGTTGTTGTGTTTCATTCATTCATATGATGATTTATGAATTCATGTTTCTTATGTTCCTTGTTTTGCACACTGCTCTTATCTTGAAGTTTACTACTTTGAAAGCTTTCGTTGAAAAACCAGCTATTTGTGAACTCCAGCAAATTATCAACTATTCTTCGACCAAGAGCTAAGTTTGCCATTGCCAATTATGATTCACTTTATGTATCTTTATTGTGTTTCCTTTACTCATTGCAAGTTGAGTTGTATAATAGTGAGTTGTCTTCTATTATGATCTATGTATTTGATGAATGTGATGCTTCTTGTCCGTATTCTTTTATCGACTCTTCACTCCATAAACTTGAGGTCATGTTTATTGAGCTCAGTTTCGCTTGGGGACAAGCGAAGTCTAAGCTTGGGGGAGTTGATACGTCCATTTTGCATCACTATTCTATGTCTTAATTCACTATTATTCATTGATATATTTCATATTGAGAGGTGATACTTATGTTATTTAATCTGTTTTTGCATGGTTGATGACTTTTGGAGCATGAACCGCTGCAGTCAGGATTCTGATGGAAAAGGTGCTGTTTGGAGGCAAAATTCGCGAAGAACAGAAAATCCGAGAAAATATACGGAAAACTCTATTTTTCCAGAAGACTCAAGATACCAGAAGATGGAGTGGAGGTGGGCCAGAGGGGGCCCACACCACCCCATGGCGCGGGCAGGCCTAGGCCGCGCCAGGGAGTGGTGTGGCCACCCTGGCCCATTCCAGCCTCTCCCCTCTGGCGTATATCTTCCTCCCAAAACCCTATGACTCGGAGAGCGACCACAGAAAGATTCCACCGCCTCTGCGGGGCGGAAAACACCGAGAGATAAAGATCTCTCTAGCAGACAGATTTCTGCCGGGGGAATTCCTTCCCGAAGAGGGGAGATCGTCGCCATCAACACCACCATCAAGCTGGACTTCATCGGGATCATCATCATCATCACCACCATCATCACCATCAACACCCTCATCACCATCTCCATATTGCTGTAACAATTGCGTTGAATCTTGCTATAGTTCATAGGGGAAACTTTCCCGGTGTTGATTACTCTTTGTAGTTGATGCTATTGAGTGAACCATTGAATTATTATTTATGTTCAGATTGTTCTACATCATTATTCCATCTCTAATCATGATCCATATGATGTCTTATGAGTAGTTCGTTTTCTTCTTGAGGACATGGGAGAAGTCTTGTTGTTAGTAGTGGAGTTGCGTTGAGAAAGATTCAATAAATTGTTATTTAAGTTGTGGTGTACTTCTTCTAGTGGTGTCATGTGAACGTCGACTACATGACACTTCACCTATATGGGCCTAGGGAAATGCATTGTGTATTTTTCTACTAATCGTAGGGGTTGCCGGAGTGACAGAAACCTGAACCCCCGTTAGGAAACCATTGCACAAGGGACGTAAGGGTCTTAGAGTTTAAAGCTGTGGTTAGGTTTCTACATTAATTACTTTCTTGTACTTATGGATGTTTGCAAGGGGGTTTAATCACAAGTATGTATTAAGTCTTGGATGGGATGGTACATTAGCACATGTTCACCCACACAACACTTAGCAAGCTAGAGACGATTGATCGACTATATGAAGCGAAAGCACTTGACAGTCTTCCCATGTGTCCTCGAGAATGTTTGGTCATCTATAGAAATACAACCGGCTTGTCCTTTGCTGTATAAAGGATTGGGCCACTTTCTGCATTTATTCCTACTGTCTTTTATTTACTCATACTTTGTTTACTTGCTTTATCGAAAACCCCTAAAAATCCGTTTGCTAAGTATTTGCAGAGAATTCCTGATCCATACCACTAGCCAGCACCTTCTGCTCCTCGTTGGGTTCGACACTCTTACTTATCGAAAATACTGCGATACACCCCCTATACTTGTGGGTCATCAACCACTTAAGCATGAAATTTTCCTACTCTTTTCCAATCCAAACCAAACTATTTGAAAACCAATGTATGAAAGAGGGGGTCCAACCAATTTATTCAACAAACTAAGAAAACCGAGCAAATGAAAAACCAAAAACAAAAGACGCTCCAAGAACAACACAAATGTGCATGAAATAATAAAAATGAAGTGTTTGGAAAAGGTGTTGAACTAACAAAAGTTAGATAACAACCTGAGGCAGAAGCACAAAAATTGAAGCCTCAAAACGACGTACAAAGATTTTACAAGAATTTTTACGGTGAAGCACAAAAATCTGTATGAGGACAGCAACTTTCTCAATCATTACTTCTCTCTCATTAGAGGTTACTCTTGGCACAAAAAGCAAATAAAAAGGATAAGGAGAGGTTATTACTGAAGCAATAACTTCCAAGACTCATCTAAAACTTTTGGGTTATCTCCCAATAAGTACTTTTCTTTAACGCCTTTAAGTTAGGCATAAGAAGCAAGAAAAAGAATCAAGTGTTCTCAAATGAAGAAGCATTAAGAGCAAATTTTGTTTTCATAGGAGAGGCAAAAGGAATCTTCTCTCTCTTCTTAGGGAAGTGTTCTATACCTTTCTTGAGTGGGAGTTGATATTTAATGGTGCCTTCTTTCATATCAATAATGCACCAACAGTTCTAAGAAAAGGTCTTCCCAAAGTAATAGTACAAGAAGCATTGCATTCAACATCCAAAACATAGAAATCAACGGGGACATAAGAATTGTTAACCATAATAAGAACATCATTAATACTTCCCATGAGTTTATTTTCAGCATTATCATCAAGTGGGACATTTAAATAACAATCTTGCAATGGTGGCAAGTCAAGCATATCATAAATCCTTCTAGGCATAATTGAAACACTACTATTAAGATCACATAAAGCTTTAAAATCAAAATCATTCACTTTCATATTAATGATGGGTTCCCAACCATCTTCTTGTTTCATAGGAATAGAAGCTTTATGTTTCATCTTTTCTTCTTTAATTTTTATGAGAGAATCAGTAATGTGTTTTGTAAAGGACATATTTATAGCACTAGCATTAGGACTTTTAGCAAGCTTTTGTAGGAACTTAATAAGTTCAGAGATGTTGCAACCACCAAGATCAAAATCATAATTATCATTTAAAGTAGTAGAGTTATTACTAGCTTCAACACTAGTGGTAGTGATACTAGAGACATTAATGTTATTAGCAATTTCATCTACTCTATCCCACTTAGCATGCAATTCAGCTAACAATCTAACATTTTCATCAATTCTAACTTGTATGGCATTAGTAGCAGCAAAGGGATTATCAATAGTTTCAGGTTTAGCAGTCATTTTATGAGCTTCAGACAATGATGCTATATTTCTTTCAACATTGGAGAGTTTCTCCTCAATAGTTTTATTGAAAGCAGTTTGTTTATTAATAAAATATTTAAGCATAACATCAAGTTCAGAGGGAGCACTCCTATTGTAGGAATTTCCATAAGCATTACCCATGGGAGGATATGGCCTATAGTTATTATTATCAAAATTATTCATGTAGGCATTGATGCTAAAATTATTATTTCTTATAAAGTTCACATCAACTTGCTCTTCTTGAGCAACCAAAGAGGCTAAGGGAACATGATTTGGATAAATATGAGCTTTCCCATTAACAAGCATAGACATAATAACATCAATTTTGTCACTCAAGGAGGAGGTCTCTTCAACAGAATTTACCTTCTTACCTTGTGGAGCTCTTTTAGTGTGCCATTCAGAATAGTTTACCATCATATTATCCAGAAGCTTTGTTGCAGCACCCAAAGTAATGGTCATAAAGGTACCTCCAACAGCAGAATCCAATAGATTTCTTGAAGAATAGTTCAATCCTGCATAAAAGGTTTGGATAATCATCCAAGCAGTCAGTCCATGAGTGGGACAATTCTTTACCAAAGATTTCATTCTTTCCCAAGGTTTAGCAACATGTTCATTATTAGATTGTTTAAACTTCATTATTTCACTTCTCATAGATATAATCTTAACAGGAGGATAGAATTTTCCAATGAAAGCATCTTTACATTTAGTCCAAGAACCAATACTATTTCTAGTTAGGGATTACAACCATTCTTTAGCTTTTCCTCTCAAAGGGAAAGGAAACTATTTAAGCTTAATAATATCTCCATCTATATCCCTATGCTTTTGCATCTCACAAAGTTCGACAAAGTTATATAGATGAGCAGCAGCATCTTCATTACCAATACTAGAAAATTGTTCTCTCATAACAAGATTGAGTAAAGCAGGTTTTATTTCAAAGAAAGTAGCTTCAGGAACAGGTGGAGAAATAGGTGTGCACATGAAATCATTGTTGTTGGTGCTAGTGAAGTCACACAACTTAGTGTTTTCAAGAGTAGTCATTTTTGTGTGTTTTTAATGAAGAAAGCAAACTAGTAAAACAAAAAAAAATTTGTCTTTTTGATAAAGAAACAAGCAAACAAAGCAAAAATAAACTGAGCAAAACAAATAAAACAAAGTAAAGAGATTGGTTATGAGGGACTCCCCTTGTGAAGATGTCCTTGACTCCCCGGCAATAGCGCCAGAAAAAATACTTGCTGGCTCGAGATTGATGTCGAGCTCGTTGGGGAACCCCAAGAGGTAGGTATGATGAGCACAGAAGTAAGTTTCCCTCAGTTATGAAACCAAGGTTATCAAACAAGTAGGAGCAAGGAAACACCTCCAAGGTATTGTTGCCAACTTGGAATCCTGCACAACACAACCATAGAACTTTGCCCCCAACTTACAGTGAGGTTCTCCATCTCATAGATTTTGCTGAAAACAAAGGATTAAACGTATTGTGTGGAAGAAAGTAATAGCTTGCAGAAAATAAATAGAAAGAAGTAAACAGTTGTAGATTGATGGTAAAAGAAAGGACCGGGGTCCATAGTTTACTAGTGGTGGTTCTCCTTAAGATAGATAACATGTTGGGTGAACAAATTACAGTGGGGCAATTGACAAACATCGAGAAAGCATACAAGAATATACTAACCATCTTGACTCCTTTGAGATTTGATTGGGAATTACAACATTATACATAGACTGTAATCCAACTGCATCTATGACTAATAATCCACCTTCAGGTTATCATCCGAACCCCCTCCAGTATTAAGTTGCAAGCAACAGATAATTGCATTACGCATTGCATGTAAAGTAAACAATACGATTGTTCTATGAACAAAGGATTGTTGTTTTCACCCTAGTAGCAACAACACATCTAGTACCTTAGAGATTTCTGTCACTTCCCTAGATTTCTAGAGGCATGAACCCACTATCGAGCATAAATACTAACTCTTGGAGTTGCTAGCATCTACTTTGCCAAGATAGCTACTAACAACGGAAAGCATGCAAGATCATAAATAACAAAGACATGATAGAATCAATGATCAATCTGAAATAGCATCTCAATATCCATCGGATCCCCACAAACACAACATGTATGATTACAAATAGATGATCTTGATCATGAACGAAGCTCACAAGATCTAAACATGGTAGAAAAAAGGAGAAGAACCAACCATCTAGCTACTACATGGACCCGTAGTCCAAGGATGAACTACTCACTCATCACACCGGAGGCTTGCATGGTGATGAAGAAGGGCTCTAGGGTGAATTCTCCCCTCCGGCAGGGTGTCGAGAAGAGCTTCAGATCCCTCCGATCTAGGGATGGAGATGATGGAGACTATAGACTCTTTCGTGGAATTTTGATCGGGTCCTTAGGGTTTCTGTATTGGAGGCATCTTATAGGCGAAAGGGGAGGCCGAGGGGGTGCCTGGGGCGGCCACACCACCCCCTGGCGCGGGCCAGGCTTGGCCATGCGGCTAGGTGGTGTGGCGGCCCCCTGGACCCTCTCCGTCTTGTATTCTAGCTTTGTGTCCCCCTCGGTGAAAAACTGACTTTGGCTTTTGTCCCGTCCAATTCCGAGAATATTCATTTTCTGACTTTCCTAGAACCAAAAACAGCAGAAAACAGGCAGCTGGCACTGTGCCATCTTGTTAATAGGTTAGTCCAAGAAAGTGTATAAAAAGTACTCCGAAGTGTGGACAAACATAAGAAAGTAGATAAAACTAAGCATGGAACATCAAAAATTATGGATAAGTTAGCAACGTATGATCATCTAAATTTCATTGCCTTTGAATTTTTAAAAAGTTTTATCTCTCAAATCATTGATTTAGTAGACAATCTATTTTCATCATTAGCCTACAAGCGACGAGGCCTTCTGTTGGGGATATGCTAAATAGGTATCACCATTGTGAAGGGAATATCACCGAGAGGCAATAATAAAGTGGTTATTATCTTATTCCATGTTTATGATAAATGTTTATTTTGCATGCTATAATTGTATTAATTGGAAACATTAATACATGTGTGTTTAATAAGAAAAATACAAAGTTCCTAGTAATGCCTCTTATATAAACTAGCTCGTTGATTAACAAGATGATCAAGGTTTCCTGATCATGGACATTAGATGTTGTTAATAACAAGGTCACAACATTGGTGGACATCAAAGTCATTATGTTTATATTGCTATAACATCATACAAAGTAATCCTAGTCCTTAGACAATGAGATCATGTTAATCACTAACACCGGAAGAGTATCTTGATAACATCAAACATCACACCGTAACAGGGTGACTATAAAGGTGGGTTCAGTGCTACAAAGGTGTTATGTAGAGGCTCATGGATCAAGAGTGGGATTTTTCCATCCCGATGATGGATAGATATACTCTGGGCCCTCTTGATGATATCACATTGAAATAGCTTGCAAGCAAGTGATGTGATCACTAGAATGTTATATCACGGGAACAAGAAAAGAGTGCATGTCGGTAATGAGATCAAACTAGGTATTGAGATACCGATGATCAAATCTTTAACATGTAATATATCGCGAGACAAATGGATTTAGTTACGACGTTAAAGGTTCACACGATCACAGGAGTCATTGTTGAATGTGTGGGAGTTAGTACGGATCTCTAGGTCTCGCTGCTGATTATTGATCGGAGAGGGGTCTCGATCATGTCTACATAATTCGTGAACCGTAGGGTGACACACTTAAGGGATACCGGCACCATTTGGAGCAAATATGTTTCAGGTAAAGATTTAAGAAAGCGCTAGAATCATTTCGATGGAAACCGGAATTGTTTCGGGTGAAATTGCAGAAATTGGTTCTGCATGTGATATTGAAATGTTGCAGGGGGTTTTATGTGAATATTTGTTAATTAATGTAATTAACAAAATTCTGAATAAAATAAATAAAATAGTTTTATTTAATGAGAGCTTGCATTAAATTTGGTGGAAATTTAATGCATGTGAGTGGAAGTGTGAGTGGAGGCATATTTATGTGAGTAGAGCATCCACCACATGAATGATGGAAGAGGTGGGGGCACCACCATGGCTGCCATGCCATGGCCCTTGGCTTCCCCCCTCTTCCCTATAAAAGTCCCCCCTCTCCTCCTCACAATACACACCTCCTCATGAAGGATCTCTCTCCCCCACTAGTTATTCCCCATGGTCTCGGATTAGCGAGATACATGTTCCCGGTGGCTTTATCTGGAAAGGAGTTGTTGCTTCCGCTGCTTTGTTGGAGCGAGGGATGAAGGTTGTCGGGGTACCGGATGTGTGTGCGATCACGGATGCATCGCTGCTTTGCAGTGCTGGACTTGGTGGTGCTGGACTTGCTGGAGATGGATCTGATGGACATGCTGGAGCTAGACCTACTGGACTTGCTAGACTTCCTCACGGTCTTGAGATCAGCAAGTGTACGACTACATAATCCACGACTTCCATCTCGTTAACAAATATTTGTTGTCTTCAAGGGTATGTTCTCTATGGATGTATATCCACCCGTTGCTTGTATCTAATAGATAGATCTTGGTGTATAATAGTTCCCATTGTAGGAAAAAATTGTTTTCTATGCTGTGAACCCAACTGTGGTATCAGAGCCTGATCTAAGCGTAGATGGTTTGCACGGGTAGTACACATATGTTTATATGTGGGTGATGATGATCATGTTATTGCTTCTTTCATGTATTTTTGATATTGGTGGCATAGTGGGATGAAGAGGCCCAGTCTAACTTTACATGTCCTCGCACATGAGACCGGTTCCACGACTGACATGCAACTAACTTTGCATAAGTGGCTAGCGGGTGTCTGTCTCTCCTACTATAGTCAATATCTGATTTACAACGAGTTGCTAATAACTTAGTTAGGATCGTTGTGGTTCCATGTTTGTAGGTAAGACCGGTTCTATCTTCGAAATTCCTAAGCCACGAAAACTTGCAATGGAAGAAGCCGCAACATCAGCACTCCCAATTCCCACGGACGGCGCCAATTGACGAGGGTTTAACTCATCAATGCCTATTGTTATGAACTTGGGTTTTGGAGAAGGAGGGAGCGCTGGAAGCATCAATCGGCTAGCAAACAAGCACACAGGGACGCAAGGTTTACCCAAGTTCAGGCCTCGTAGAGGTCCCTACTCCTGCTTGTCTGCTCTTGGAATTAACGAAGGAATCGAAAATTACAGGGGCGCGCAGATGCAATCTGGCGAGAGTTGTGGAAACTAGAGTTGCGTGTGTCCTCCTCGTCGCCCCCTCCTAGCCTTTATGTAGATAAGCCAGGTCTCGGGTAGCAGATCGAGTCGGTTACAGATTAGGATTTTCCCTTTAAACTTTCTATCTTTAAGCTTCTTCTTGTCTCGCAAGTCATGGAGAGTCCGTGGGCCACTCAAAGTCTTCATTGGGCCATGGAAACGCCATGGGCTTCCACCGTATCTGGACCGTATATACCAAACTCGAGTACCTGCAGGGTATACCCATGTCAGTAGCCCCCGAGTGTCCAGTGGAACCGTAAATTTGACTGGGGACTTTATGAAGCCTTTCGAGTGCATGACTGAGTATTTTTTCGAGTGTTCTATTTATATCATAGGGATTGTTGATATGCGTGCTTGATTTAACCGATGCATCAGTATCAGTTAACTGCCTTAGGGCAAAACAACGCAATCTACTCGAACTCGAGTCCCTGGACTCAAATTTGGAAAAGTGCGGGTGTAATTCGACACAAGCCGTGGAGATCTTACAAGAGTCGAATTCCAGTATATGGGTGTGAGCACTCGACGCGTCCGTCAAGGCATGTTCATCGTACCTGTAGGCACGGATATATTTCTGGTAGTGCGTAGCAAATGCGTTGCCAGGCCTTATTCAGGTCTTATCTTCATGGTGCAAGCGCGACATCCGAATTTTGTCATCGCGGAGATGATTCGGGTGGCCCAGGAGACGTAGTCTCTTTTTAGGGAAAAATATGAGGTGTTGTCGCCATAGACTTCGAGTGTGGATGTTATCAACACATAGTACGAAGTACAAATAATCATAGGGTGCACGACCAGCGCCCCCTATGGGAGTAGCCCCCGAGTGCCTGGTTGAGTCGAAGACTTAGGCAGGGACTAAAGAACTTTTGCGACTTCTGTCGTCTTTTGTTTGCTTGTTTCAGTCGAATTTATTTCCGGCGCTTCCTATGGGAGTAACCCATGATCCATAGTCAAATCGTAGATTCGAGTGGTTGGGTATGCTTTGAATGTCCATATTCTTGCATAAAAAAGAAAATTGTAGGGTGTGCGACCAGCGCTCCCTATGGGAGTAGCCCCCGAGTGCTTGGTGGAGTCGAAGACTTAAGCAAGGACTAAAGTAGTCGAAGTATTCTAGTGCTCAACTTGATGACATCAGTGCTGACGATGTGATGACCTCAGTTGCCCGCGTGAGCGGATTTGACGGGACGTGATGAGTAGTGGGTCCCATTTTCTGACTTTGATTTGACCGGGCATGCATAATCTTTCGTTTTAACTGCTCCTCCTCAATTTCCGCGCATAATGGAGATAGTAGGGGACGGTTCGTGTGTTGGCCTCTCCACGTGTCGACCGTGATGTGCTCCACGCGTCCAATAGGGTTTCTGCTGGCCGTTGGATTGCATCCGCAAGGGGGTTAAGTAGCAGCGCAACTGCGGTAATTTTCCCATCTGCTCTTTTCTCTGCTTGTGCTTCCATCGCCATTGCCGTTGCTCTCTGCTTCCTAGAGCTCGTCCTCTTCGCGACGTTGGACCAACTCCGCGTGTTCCCGAGCTACTTCCTCCGCTTGCACCGTCACCGCAAGATGGGGAAAAGAAGGGAGGCGCCTCCGCTAAGTCCGCCGCCGCCATTACTGCTGCCAAGAAGAAGGACGGCTCCACCGCTGTGGGTACCAGCATCACCGGCGCTGGGAAAAAGAAGGGCGCAGGTACCCGCATCACCCATGGTGCATGGCGCGCATCCATCATCAAATCTTCCGAGCTCCATCTCCTCCGTCAAGATGGAGTTCTGTCGCCCGTGGCGGATGACTCGTGATTGCCAGGTGACGAGGTAACTCCATGTCCTCCTGCTGGTTTCCGGGTGATGTTCCTAGCGTTCATCATCCGTGGTCTTTCTCTACCCCTGCATCATTTCTTCAGGGGCCTCCTTTGCTTCTACGGGCTCCAGCTGCATCAGCTGTCCCCCAACTCCATTCTCCACATCACCTGTTACAGTACACTTTGCGAGTGCTCACCCGGAATCGATCCACACTTTGGCCTCTTTAAGAGGATCTTCAAGCTGAAGCGCCAGTCGGCATCTGGTTCTATAGTCTATGACGTAGGAGGCTGCGGGATCCATGTCGATTCCTCCGTCACATATTTCGATATCAAGCTCATGGCGTCCGTCCAAGGGTGGAGGGACAAGTGGTTCTACATCCGCGACCAGAAGGCCGATGGAGAGCACTACGGACTCGCGCCCTTCGATCTCGCGACGCCGTGTAGGAGGAGGCGTTCATGGAAGAACATGGTGATGCCTGGCGAGTCCGAGGAGACGGAAGTGCTGTACGAGCGCGTCTGCGACCTCGAGAGTCGCATGGGCAAAGAAGAGGGAGGCGCCGCCCTCATTCGCACATGGTTGCGCCGTCGCATCTAGCCTCTGTAGGCCAGAGTCCATCCCATGTTCCAATGGGCTGGTGCGGACGATGTCACTCGCATATCTGCCGATGGCATTTCCACGAGTGAAGGAGACAAGAGGTTACGACTGGCAACAAAGTACACCACCAAGGAGGTTCTCCCAGGCGAACCAGCCGTACCTCCCTTCGACGCCTCTAACCCTCCTCCTGAGGTAGATTTGTGCTATGAAGTAGCTTTATTTGTCGATTGCTTCTAATTTCTTGACGTATACTGAATTTTTTTCTATATGTAGGATTGGAAGATGTCTCCCAATTTGCCCCCTCTTCCTGAGGGGGTTATTCCTCGTGAAGTAGATGAAGAGGACGAGTCGGAATCGACCGTCCCACTTGAAGAGGAGGAGGAATCCCCCGAGTCCAGTGGTCCGGACACTCGCAAGCGTTCGCGCAGCGAGGATTCGGATGCTTCATTTCCTTTGACTCCAGAGGGCCCATCCAACGGTGCGGAGGAGCCGATACCTACCGTTCCTGTGCACTCTGTGGCTCCTCCTGTCCGGAAGAAGCTTCAACTGCCAAAGGAATCATCGGAGTCGTAGGAGCAGTCCTTCGATCTTGATAGATTTGACTGGTAAGTCCTGTACTCGTGAATTCATTTTGGTTTCTTTTTTGAGTTGTCATCTATCTTCAAGCTCTTGTTTGATTGTGTGTTCCAGTCAAGTGGTGACGTCGTCTTCTGATGACGTCCAATTTTTGAACGAGTCTGGAGTCATAGACTCCAAGTCCAAGAAGGTGGCCTCACGGTCTCCTTCTCCTCTATTGGCGGCCCACTCCGGGCATAACTCATCTAGTTCCCTGCATGCTGGGGGCATCAGATGGTTACCCGGATGACTGTGCAATAGCCTTCTTCGGAGTCTGTGGAGGATCATGTAAGTACCTTGTAGTTGGAAGTCGAATTTATTCTTGGCGTGCTTTTACTTGAACTTGGAATGTCTCTGATGCAGCTCATCATGAAGGAAGACACCCGCTTGGCGGAGCAGGTCCTTAACATGGGTCGACAGCATGGGCGACTGGACAATCGCCATCGTATTGTCGAAAGTAAGTTTTATCTTCATCCTTGTATTTTGTGGATATTATTTATTTGATTTGGTAACACTATCTGTTTGTTGTAGCTGAGCATAATGAATTACTTCGCCATGCTGCTACATTGGAGAAGACATTGGCCACGACGACGAAGAATCGTGACGAGGCATTCACAGCCTTGGAGGAGTCGCGGAAGCGAGAGCGGGATCTCCTTGCCTCCACTTCTGAGAGAGAGAAGATGTTCGAGGAACAACTTCTTTTGATTGCCATGTCCCTCTCAGGTATGGCCTTTTTCATCTGGATAAGTCTTGCTCTTTTGCGCTTTGACGTATGGTTGTTGTATTAATGCTTTTTTATGCAGATGCCAGCGGCTTGAGTTTCGATGCCCAATTCCTGCGTCGTGCGGATGCTTTGGCTGGTGGCATCGCCGCAGTCGAGGACTGCAGTGTTTCCCTCCAGGAGATGCTGGGGAAGGCCAAGGATGTGCTTAGTCGCATCCGTGAGGACTTGACTCCGAAGGCTGGGATGATCGGCAACCTCGTCGACCTTGTGGAATCCCTGGCTAGAGGAATCCGTGTGGACTTCAAAAATTCATAGCGCTCCGTCGGCGCCACCATGGCACTCGCAATGGTGCAGTCCCATGGCGTGGAGATGGGTCACACAGCTATCTCTGAGGCGATGCCTGTCGACGCTGGAGGCCAGCAGGTAGTTTTTGCTCCCTATGTTGGTAAATGCAAAAATTACGGTCCCCGGCTTATCGAGACACTCGCCAAGTACTCCAAAGAGCAGCGTCAGGCGAAGGCTGCGGCTTCTGGGGGTACTGCCGACAAATCCGTGGCGTCGGAGACAGCCATGGATGCGATGAAGCCCCTGAGGCCTAAGTCCAAGTCGAAGAAACATGATGCGCCTTAGTCTCCTCTTGTAATAGCTGTAGTGGCTTAGCCTTTTCTTTATGGAACAATGATTTTGTGGGGGTGTCCCAATCGAAACTTTTCCTTTGTCTGAATGCAGATATACCCTTTGCCAAATGTATTCTTGGTCTCTTATTTTGCTTTTTACTTGATTCGTATTAGGGTACATCGAGTGCTCCTTCGAGTGATCCTTGTGATCCTCCTTCTGCCGATGAGAACTTGGCGGAGCCTCATTCGAAGGTGGAGGAGTTGTCATTGCTCTCGCGACTACGCGATCGTATTAAGCAACTGGAGCGTGAGTTGCCCATCCTCCGAGGTAGCACCGATGTATGGAAGTTGAAGGCGGAGAAAGCCTCTGCTCATGAGAAGTACCTATTGGAGGAGGTGGCCCAGCTGAGTGAGCAGTTCAAGTGTTAGCCTTCTATCCTCTTATCTTTTCCTTTAGTCAGTCATAGCGATGCCTTTCTTTCACACTCTGCTTTTGTGTGGTGAAGTTGTCGGTGCCCGCCATCCGCAGGATGACAAAGATCGGATCACTGTTCGAATGAATGATTTGACCCAGGAGCAACTGCAGGCGAGTGGGTACTTCTGGGTGGATCATGACCGTGCAATTACACTTGCAACCCTGCAGGATCGTGCTTCTCGACTGCTTCATTTTCTGAACAAAGCGCAGTCGTGCCTCAGGCATATTTACCGGATGATGTTTCCACTGGACGCTGTCCCTTCAGGCCTGTTGGCCCTTCTGGCGAGATTCTAGGATTAGAGTGCAGTTCGTGAGTGCGTGCGGCAGCAGTTAGTGGCTGGTGCCAAGGCTTCCCTCTCGCTGGTGCGACTGCATAGGCCTGATGTGGACATTGTGGCTGTTGTTGCTGGGCCACGGACTCCACCGGTAGGTTCGACCTGGAACATGGTTCTGCATTACCAGGCGGTGGATCGCCCAGCAGAGGAAATTATCGACTTCTTTGAGGAACAGACAAACGGTCTTCTGCTGCAGTAGTAGTTTTGACTTGTATCCTGCACATAACTATACCAGTGTTGTAAAGTTCGTATGTGTATGCTATATGTAATAGATTGATGTTGATATATAAAGAGCTTGTTAGCTCATATGTTTTGCGAGTGTATTTTGCACTCTGCAGTTCCTTTTTGTTAGCCTGACTTATTTTATCTCAGCGCCTTGCCAACCTGTCAGGTGCGTTGCAACTGGGTTGGTGTATCAAGGGTTCAATTGTTGTTGTGTCAGCTACTCGGGATACTGCGTATTGTTCGTAGAACGGGGGTGTAAAGGGTGGCGTAGCCCCCGAGTGATGAATTGCTAGAAACATGAGGAAAACATAAAGTTTTGAGGCACTTAGCTTTATTTATTCATAGAATCAGTACGAAGTACAATGTGTGGCTAAGTAGCCTGGCTGAATAGCCTTATTTGCAATGTAAGAGAAAAAAGGGACGACTAAGGGTAGAAGCGCCGCAGCTGCGCGACGTTCCAGGGGTTGGAGTATGCGACTCCTGTCACGAAATCTTTGAGGCAATAGGCGCCACCTGGGATTACTTCTGTAATCACGTATGGTCCTTCCCAAGGGGACTCAAGCTTGAGGTGCCCTTGCTGCTTCAGTCGTAGGACCAGGTCTCCTTCGACGAAGGATCTGGGGCGTAGCCTTCTGCTGTGATAGTTGTGGAGGTTCTGCTGGTAGACCGTCGATCTTTCTGTTGTGATGTCCCGTGCCTCGTCAAGGAGATCGACGGAGTCTTCGAGTGCAAGAGTTGACTCCTGCTCCTTGTAAGCGACCACCTGTGGGGCTTTATAGCGTACTTCTGCGGGTAGCACCGCTTCAGCACCATGCACCATGAAGAACAGAGTGTATCCTGTGGCACTATTTGGAGTTCTGCGTAGGCTCCAGAGTACGGATTGCAGCTCGTCTGGCCAGCATCCGGCAGCTTGTTCGAGTGGTCGGAGGAGTCTCTTCTTGATTCTACCGCAGACAAGGCCATTGGCCTTTTTGACTTGACCATTGGTCTGTGGATGGGCTACGGAGGCATAGCTTACGTTGATTCCCAGGTTTTCGCAGAAACCCTGGAACTCCTTAGAGGTGAAGTTTGTTCCGTTGTCCGTGATGATGCTGTGTGGCACTCCGAAGCGATAGACAATGGACTCGAAAAACTTGACGGCACTGGCTCCTGACTGGTTTGTCACCGGCATGGCCTCTATCCACTTGGTGAATTTGTCGATTGCGACCAGGAGGTAGACATATGCTCCTCGCGAGGACTTTGGGAGCTTGTCGACCATGTCGAGTCCCCATTGCACAAAGGGCCAATCCAATGGTATTGGTCGGAGTTCCGCGCCAGGTGCGTGCGGTTTGTCCGCGAATCGCTGACAAGTGTTGCATCTCTGGACGATGTCCTTGGCATCGCGCATGGCTGTGGGCCAGTAGAATCTAGCTCGTAGAGCTTTGGCGACGAGGGCACGACTGCCGGCATGGTTCCCGCAAGTCCCTTCATGTATGTCGAGGAGGACAGCCCTTCCGTCCGTGTTGGAGACGCACCATTGGAGTACTCCTGTGATGCTGCGCTTGTATAGTTCGCCATTGATGACGGCGAATGCCTTGGATCGCCGTGCGATGTGTCGCGCGTTAGTCGGGTCATCCGGTATCCTCTTGCTGAGAAGGTATGTGATGTAGGGTTGAGTCCAAGATGGCTCGATCGTCATGCCCCCCATTGGTCCCTCGAATCCTGTGTCGAGCTCCAGGTCATCGAGTACCATTGGCTCATTGGGCGGCGTAGCCCCCGAGTCCGTTGTTGCGCTTGTTTTCTTCTCTGCGGCCTTTGGCTTGATGGAGCGTTCGCAGATACAGTCGAGAAATACCCCAGGTGGTATGGGGCACAGGTGGAGCCAATGTTGGCGAGTGCATCCTCCTCTGCATTTCTTTCACGGCCTAAATGCCGCAGCTCACAGCCGTCAAAGTCCCCTTCGAGTGTGTCGTAGAGGTCACGGTAGGCAATCATATTGTTGTTCGGCGCATCGCACTCGTGCATCGTTTGGTTCACGACCAGCTTGGAGTCGCCGTAGATTATGAGCCTCTTGGCGCCACAGGCTTTTGCCATCCGCATCCCGTGCAATAGGGCCTCGTATTCAGCTTCGTTGTTGGAGGCGGTGAACTGCATTTGTAGAATGTATTTCAGCTTGTCTCCTTGGGGCGATGCCAGTATGACACCTGCGCCAGCCCCGTCCTTACGCTTGGATCCGTCGAAGTGCATCGTCCAGAGGTAAGACATATCTGGTTTTTCGGGGAGCTGGTTCTCCATCCAGTGTACGAGGAAATCAGGGAGGACTTGCCACTTGATTGCGTCGCGCTTCTCGTATGTAATATCTCGTGGAGACAGCTCGATTCCCCAGAGCGCGACTCGTCTGGTGGCGTCGGGGTTGTTGAGAATATGCCCAAGTGGGGCGTCATTGACCACCATGATTGGATGCTCCTGGAAGTAGAGGCGCAGTCGCCTGGCTGTCATGAAGACGATGCATGCCAGCTTCTGGTAGTGCGGGTACCACTGCTTTGTTGGCGTGAGCACCTCGCTGAGGTAGTAGACTGGGCCCTGCACCCCGTGGACTTTGTTTTCTTCAGCTCGTTCCACCACGAGTATTGTGCTGACCACCTGGTTGGTGGCGGAGATATATAGCAGCAATGGTTCTCTTTCACATGGGTTCACCAGTACTGGTGAGGTAGATAGTAGACGCTTGAGGTCTTCGAATGCTTCCTGCGCCTCATCGGTCCACTCGAACTTGTCAGTTTTGCAGATAAGTTGGTAGAAGGGCAGTGCCTTCTCGCCCATACGACTGATGAATCGACTGAGCGTCGTGATTCGCCCAGCCAGCTATTGTACGCCTCTTATATTCTTTGGCTTCTCCATGGCCAGTATGGCTTTTATTTTCTTCGGGTTCGCCTCAATTCCCCTCGCGGAGATGAGATACCCGAGTAACTGCCCAGATGGTACGCCGAAGGCGCACTTGTCTGGATTGAGCTTGATCCAGTAGCGGTCGAGGTTGGCGAAGGTTTCGCGTAAATTGTCGATTGGCGAGGCTTCCTCCTTTGTTTTTATGACGATGTCGTCGATGTAGACTTGGATGTTGCGACCAAGTTGATCCTTAAGGCAAGCCTGCATGCACCGTTGATAGGTGGCTCCTGTGTTTTTGAGCCCAAAGGGCATTGTGTTGTAGCAGAACACACCAAAAGGCATTGTAAATGCCATTTTCTCTTGATCTTCCTCCTTCATTTGAATCTGGTTATAGCCTGAGTAGGTGTCGAGGAAGCAAAGGCTCTCACATCCCACGGTGGAGTCGATGATTTGGTCGATTCGCGGTAGCAGGAAGTGATCCTTTGGGTAGTGCTTGTTCAGGGAGGTAAAGTCCATGCACATCCGCAGGATATCCGTGTCTTTTTTAGGTACTAGCACCGTGTTGGCAAGCCAAGTGCTTTCCTTGATCTCGCGTATGAATTTGGCATCGAGGAGTCTGTTGATCTCCATTCCGACCGCCTTTGGCCTTGGTTCGGACAGTCACCGAATTGTCTGTTTGACTGGCCTTGCGTCTGGGTTGACGTTGAGTGCGTGCTCGGTGAATTCCCTAGGAACCCCTGGCATGTCCACTGGTCACCAGGCGAAGATTTCCGAGTGCTCACGGAGGAATTCGACGAGCGCGAGTTCCTATGCGGAACTCAAGTTGTTGGCGATGAGAGCCGTCTTTGTCGGGTCCGATGGGTGGACCTGGACTTTCTTCGTGTGCACCGACGAGTCAAAGGACAGGTCGGGTGAACTTGGTCAGCTTAGGGGAGGCAGACTGTTGTCTGTCGACTACTTCAATCTTGCGAGCTCCTCCTGCATGCCGAAGGACTGGGAGATTCTGTTGAATTCCCTGTTGCAGCTGTCGGACCTTTCGAAGCTTCCGTTGATTGTGATGACGCCGTTTGGACCTGGCATTTTCATCTACAGGTAGGCGTAGTGCGGCACTGCCATGAACCTAGCGAACGCGACACGTCCGAGGATGCAGTGGTACTGTGAGGGCCAGTCGACGACTTCAAAGTCGATGCGTTCGCGTCGAAAGTTTTTCGGCGTGCCGAAGATGACGTCGAGGTTGATTTTGCATAGGGGATATATGCCCTTGCCTGGGACGATGCCGTGGAACGTTGTGTCCGAGACCTCTATACATGTCAGAGGGATCCTCATTGCTCGCAAGGTACTTGCGAACATGAGGTTAATGCCGCTTCCACCATCCATGAAGATGCGACTCATGTCGAAGCCTCCGATCTGTGCCTCGAGTACGAGGGGAGAGTGGCCTAGACGAGGTACTTGGCGCGGATGGTCGCGCTTGTCGAAGGTGATACAGGAGTCGCTTCCACTGAGGTACTCAGTGGTGGATGGCGGAGAGTTTGTCGCCAAGTTGACTTGGCGAGTGATGGCCTTCTGCACCCGATTTGAGGGGCGCCCCTTTTGGATCAACATGTTGCCCATAGCTCGTGGGTATGGCTCGCCGCCTTGATTCTGGACTGGTGCGGCCGCGGGTGGTGGTACTCCAGGTGGTGGGGGAGGAGCTCCATGTGCCACAGCGCCTGGGGCGACTCCATAGCCCCTATTGACTGTGTCGCGATTCATCCAAGCCAAACCCTCGTGGAGCTTGAGGAACTCGCGGCAGTCCTTGAGAAGGTGGCTGGATTTTTTCTTGTCGTCGTGCTTGTCGATGTAGAAATGCACGTTGCACGGCCTGGACAGTTTGTCCTCAATTGTTGTTACGGGTGCCTCTTCACGAGTGCAGCGCTGCCATACCTGCGTGTTTTTCCCGAAGTCGCGGTGTCCACCGCTGCGATAGCCGCTGCTGCGGTTGTTGTCGCGTCTATCGGCGTAGCCGGCTGCGACCATGTTGACATCGTCGCAATCATCATAGATGCGCATTCGATGCTTGCTTCGGCGATCGCGTCTGCGCTCGAGTTCCGCTTCATCATCGGAGTGAACATGGTTTTCCATCGAGTCTTCTCCATCTGCCCACTGATTCGCGATTTCCATCAGGTGGTCAATTGTTTTGGGCTTCGAGCGGCCCAGCTCTTCCCTGATCTCTATGCGGCGAACGCCGCTATTGAATGCGTCGATTGCGCGATCTTCCGAGATGTTTTCCGCGGAGTTCTTGATGATGGACCACCTCTAGATATACGAGCGTAGCGATTCGCCCGACCTTTGCTGGCAGCACCTCAGTTCTTCGATTGATGCGGGCCTTTTGTAGGTGCCCTTGAAGTTGCGCACAAATCTGTAGACCAGCTCTTCCTAGCTACGAATGGATCCGCGCGGGAGATTGTTGAGTCATACTCGGGCGGCGCCCTGCAGCTGTAGCTGCAAGCATTACATGGTCGTGCTTCGACTCCCGCCGTGGAGCCTAACAGAGGAAATGTGGTCCTCCAACCAGATTTTTGGGTCCTGCAGGCCGTAAAATTTTGGGTTCTCCGACTGGAGCTTGAACCCCTTGGGCATTCGCTTCTACCTGATAGCCCTACTGAAGCATCTGGCGCCACAGAGCTCCATGCCTTCGTCCTCTAAGTCAGTCGAACGGGCGCGTCGTGCCCTTGACTTGTCGATTTTGCGTTGCGTGAGGTCATCGCGCGCATCGTAGTCATGGTCGTGTCGCCGTGAGCGGCGACATCGAGACAGATTGTGACTGTCGTCACTGGATGAGGGTGAATAATAGTGTTTTGCCAGAGCTTTGCCTTTCTTCGGCTCCGGCGTCGGCTCTTTGTCAAGAGCAGCCTCCGTTAACCCCAAGCCCGTGATCGTAGATCGGTGCATGGCGGCTCGGGGCTCCCCAACCGGCGGCTGGTTGTTGAGGAGGTACATGGTGGCCACTGTCACCGTAGCTTGCGGCGTCTTTGGGACCATGTTGCCCCGTGTGTCGACTGTCACAAAGCTGAAGTCGAGGACTTTCGCAGCTTCTATGCACTCCTGCTCGGTGAGGTGGGCCATTCAAGATCGCCTCTTGTTGGCCACGTACTTGTTGCCCTTGGAGGAGGATCCTCCGTGGGAGGAGAGCCCGGCCCGTCGAAGACTTGACTCATCCGCCGCCTTTTTAGGCGCTTCGAGTTGCACGATCGTTTGTAATTGGCGTTTGTACTCCTCCTTTAGTAGCCAATGATAGCCCATCAGCAGATCTTGCAGCGTGTCGGGAGGCAGAGGATTGCCTCGCAGAGCTTCTCAGCAACGGGCCCACTCAAGATCGTTAAGCCTGATTACGACACGTTCACCAGTGTGTTTGTTCACCATGATTGGAGGTTCGATTACCCCTCCATTGTTGACGGGCGCGCCATTTCCACCATTGGTGGGGCCGTCGTTGGGTGGACCGCCATTAGGTATGCCACCGTTGGGCGGACCGGTGCCAGATCCATTGCCACCATTTTCACGGCGACACCGCACATGAAGTGATTGGTGATGTTGTTGCTTCTGCAACTTTCGGATCCGGAGCTGCAGACTCCATCTTCTGTTGCTAGGTCACCCAGATCGGATCCGCGACTGCTGTCGCTGTTCGTGCTCCCAGCTGCTGCTGAGGTGTTGAGCTTGCTGAGGGTGCCGATTGGCGGCGGGAACTACGATGCTGGAGCAATCGCGGATGTTGTTGGCTGGTCAGGCATGCGAAGCATGCCCATCTGGCCAACTTGGAAGCGGAAGCTCCCGATCGCCAGGCTGATTCCATCGCCCACGAACTCGAAAGCCGGGCGAGTGGCCGGCGTGTGGACGGTGAAGTCAAACGCACCGAAGAGCTGGCAAATCTCCACTGTTGCAGAGTTGTAGATCGCGGTTGATGAAACCGAAGAAGTCGCAACATCAGCACTCCCAATTCCCACGGACGGCGCCAATTGACGAGGGTTTAACTCATCAATGCCCATTGTTATGGACTTGGGTTTTGGAGAAGGAGGGAGCGCTGGAAGCATCAATCGGCTAGCAAACAAGCACACAGGGATGCAAGGTTTACCCAGGTTCAGGCCTCGTAGAGGTCCCTACTCCTCCTTGTCTACTCTTAGAATTAACGAAGGAATCGAAGATTACAGGTGCGCGCAAATGCAATCTGGCGAGAGTTGTGGAAACTAGGGTTGTGTGTGTCCTCCTCGTCGCCCCCTCCTAGCCTTTATATAGATAGGCCAGGTCTCGGGAGCAGGTCGAGTCGGTTACATATTAGGATTTTCCCTTTAAACTTTCTATATTTAAGCTTCTTCGTGTCTCGCAAGTCATCGAGAGTCCGTGGGCCACTCGAAGTCTTCATTGGGCCGTGGCAACGCCATGGGCTTCCACCGTATCTGGACCGTATATACCAAACTCGAGTACCTGCAGGGTATACCCATGTCAGCTAGTGTCATGATATGGAAATGTTGTAAGTTGATGTATAGTTGATACCCTTACAACACACATAACGTGTAAGTTCCATAGACCTTGGCCTTACACACAAAGGAATGATAGAGATCATACCACGATGCACATGATAGTGATCAAATGCATGGACCATATCATTCCACTTTACACATATGATGTTTGCATCTTATATTGCAAGTTTGGCGTTTTAGTAGCATTATAAGATGATACCTCATTTAGATATCAAGATAAAAATGTGTTATCCCTTAAGTACGCACCGTTTATGTTTCGCCGCTTCAAGACATCACATGATGATCGGGTGTACTTGAATCCACGATCATATTTCGGGTGTAAGATAGTTTTACACACGCAAGTACTAAGGTTCTTACTTAGCGAGCCTAGCATGTACAGACATGGCCTCGGAACACAGACCGAAAGGTTAAGCATGAGTCATATAGTTGATATGATGCCCATATAGATGCTCGCCTTTAAATCTGCACCGACTCACATGATGATCGAACTTGGTGTAGTGGATTTGGTTCCTGTAATCACCAAAAAGACACGAGGGATGTCGTTTTTGAGTGGGAGTTCATTTCTAATTTGGATTAGTCGAACTCAATTTGTCATAAACTAAATCAAAGTGAATTTGCATAATCTGTTGTAGTCATTGGCATCTGTTTACTACCTTATGCTTAGTTTTAATTGAGATAATAGAACTATAGAATTCTGGATATTTGCTTTACGAACTAGTATCGTATTGTTTTGAATGTCAATTTTAGAAGTCCTATTGCAAACTTTCAGCAAAGTCTATTTACTCCATGAAGTTTAATAAGTAATATTAAATTGAGAGTAAGAATTCCAATGTTAGTATCGAAAGCATCATGTTTGCCTCCATGATTCTTGATATTCAAAAGTTATATTTAATATCGAGGTTATCTAGGAGCTAAAAGGATTGTTTCAGAAAACATCATGCGTGGAAGATATTTTGATATCTGAAACAATGTTTATGATTGCAATATGATAGAGTATAATTTGGCAAAATACATGTTCTCACATTGTATGAGAATTTGCGAAGGTTGGAGACGCTAAACGTCCTAATCTCCCGAAAAGGTTTTGGGAACTGACATTATACTCACAATTTGTCCTTATAAGCCATAGTAACTTGATAATGAAAGTTATCATGATAAGGATGAATAAAAGATGTAAGTAAAATGTTTACTACACTAAAAGATTACTAAAGTATGGATTTTTTTGAAAGAACACCAAACATTTGATGATGGTGATCTACTTCAAAGTGCAAGTCCAAATGTATTAGTATTTTACTATACATGCTTTGGACTGTGTGTCATATGCATGGTGCCACTGTTGATGTTGATAGATTCTTTTAAAAGGAAAAGGAAATGCTGAAATAGAATCTATAAAATATTTGGCAGAAAATAAAAGACTAGTAATGTCTAGCTAAGGTATATAGATGATATACATGTTATGATTGTATTCTTTGCTTGTTAAACAATGTGGTTCTTGGGTATTGGATACCGAATTGGTTGGTGTGAAATATCATACAGAATGACACAATTCATGAACTACAATGGCCTAAGTAATTAGCAAAAGAATATGTGATAATGTTCATCGAAAACAAATAAAGTGTTATTGTATTTCTCATTGACATCAGAGCTTGCCTTCAAGATTTGTTTAAATAATTGTTATTTTGTTTCGGTATAATGAGAACAGTAGTTGTTCAAATAATTACCGTATTCGATAGAATATGGATGAACTTTACAAGTCTAGTTGGATAAATCACATCCATAAACTGATGCTAAAATGTCGCAAGACAAATGATTGAAAGATCACTTACAAAGTGACATCGCTGTTTAAATTATATTGGAAAGAGAACATGAAGAAACTCCATTTTGATGGATTTTTTGGAGTGTTTTGATATTGATCAATTGATGCTTGTGAAACTTTCCTCGAGATAATTGAAACTACGTTCATAGGCCAAAGAGGAATGGATGACGAACTTATTGGAAATTGTGCATGATGATGTGCATAGTCCATTATATGTAGCCATGTGCGGTGCATCTTTCGACTTCATATGCTTTCTCCAGAAATTTGAGTGAATATATCTATATATTTACTTAATAAGGAAGAAGTATGAAACATTTGAAAATTGTTCAAAGACTTTCAAGATGAAGTGGAAATTCATTGTAACAAGAAAATAAAAGAGTTTATGGTTTGATCATAAAGGAAGGTATTTGAGTTACAGGTTTAGCAAACCACCTAAGATTTCAGAAATTGTTCCATGGATTACATTTCCCGATAAACCACAAGAGTATGGTATGTTCGAGAGATCAAATCAAACCTTGTTTAACATGGTAAGATCAAAGGTGTCATTTATAAAACTTCCACTATGTTTTAAAGATTAAAGCTTTAGAGACTACCGCGTTTACACTGAAAAGAGCACCATCGTGATCCGTTGAAATGACACCATATAAATTATGGTTTGGGATAAAACCCGAGTTGTCTTTTCTTAAAATTTTGTATTCTATGCATAAGTAAATGTTTACAACCAAAGTTGGATAAGCACGTCTTTGTAGGTTATCCCAAAGAATTTGTTGGGTATTCCTCCATAACACCGAGAACAAAAGATTTTGTCGCTTGGAACGTTAAGTTACTTGAGAAAGAATTTTTCGCGAAAAGTTAAGTGGGAGGACAATAGAACTTTGATAAGGTTATTGAACCTTAGCCATATGTGCTAAGTAGCTCAGCGCCGGAAAGTGTTTCGGTGGTGGCCATAAGGCTCATGGCTCCTATGATTACAAAGGTTGTGATCTTGGAGATTGGATTTCCTAATTGAACCATATGCATTGGGTAACAATCAAATAATGAGATTTGATAAACAAGTCGTTATTTTTTTGACAATAATGAACCAACTGCATGCAAAGAAGCGATGATGGGCCCTGGCTCCATAGAATGACTAGAAGTCATAAAATCCATGATAGTTTCCATACACGAGAAATCAAGCTTTTGAACTTGGAAGACCCTTTGAAAAGGCATGAAGCATATCAGTCATGTTTGGATCTATAAAGAAATAGACATGTATGTTTGACATCTATGAAATAATTGACATGTTGGAAAGGAATTTATGACTATGTTCAAGGAGTTGACTATGACAAGATTTGATCTTTCATAGCGATATTTAGTCTTAACGGATTAATCTAGCAACCACTACATATAATTTGGTATATGGTAGTTGAACAAACAAAACAATGCTCTTCTAATAGAATGGTTACCTAGGACGTGTATATGACACGGTGCGAAGGGTTTTGTTAATTCAAAGGATGCTAAAAGGGCATGCAAACTTCAATAGTTGAAGTGATCATAGCGGAGTTGGAATCTTCACCGTGATGAAAATGTTAAAGGAGTTTAATTTCATCAGAGACGATGAAGATGCTTGCATTTGCAAGAAATTAAGTGGGAGCGCTGAGACATATTTCCAATACATTATGAAAAGTACATATTGTTGATTGGAAATGATGTATCTTTTATTAACACGGGTTAAGAATTTCATTAAAAATTAGATTTTGATGAAAGACTTGGGCAAAACCGGAATATTCAGCATCAATGTCTATATTGACAGATTGAGACACTAATATGGTTGTGCGAGACGTACATATATGAGATATTAAAAAGGGTTCAATATGGAAACAACAAGAAAGGTTCTTGCTGCATGGAAAGTATTGTATCAAGATTTAAGTGTTTAAACACTTGGTGAGTAAAATCACATGAAGATTTTGATCAATAATACCATGATATGTACATATCCAGATATGTCCAATGCTCTAAATGTTATGACCATATACCAGAATGATTCATAAGATGATCGTTGGACGATAGTAAAGATATTCTTATGAGCTTTGCAAAAACTAAGAATATATCATGTATAAGTGACAAATAGTTGATAATAGTTCATTGTAATATGTCACCTTTATACTAGTTTGTCACAAGATACAAATTAAATTTATCTCAATTTGAAATATGGGTGGCACAATATTATGGAAAAGAAATTCCATGATGGTTTTGGATGATTTCCAAAGTTAAGACATCATGACGGATACCACAAAAGGCTAAGTATATAGCTGCCATAGTAGCAGCAAAGGAGGGCATTTGTGTCAAGTAATTTGTTATCAAACTAGGTGTGGTTCACAATGGGATAATACTATGAAGATATATTGTACGACAATACTATCAACATGTTTTAACCCCAAAAGAACTAAAGGTCTCACTCAAAGGACTAAATTTATATAAAGCGATCTCATTAGCGAATGAGTGATGTGTGGAGACGCAAAGACATGCAACTACACACGAACCTGAAAGTGCCAGATCCGGATATTATGTTAACCACTAGCAAATGCGTATATTCAACACCTAGGTGTTGTATATACAAGTTTAGAAACTAGATTATTGACTCTAGTGCAAGTGGGAGACTGAAGGGAATATGCCCAAGAGGCAATAATAAAGTGGTTATTATCTTATTCCATGTTTATGATAAATGTTTATTTTGCATGCTATAATTGTATTAATTGGAAATGTTAATACACGTGTGTTTAATAAACAAAATACGAAGTTTCTAGTAATGCCTCTCATATAAACTAGCTCATTGATTAGCAAGATGATCAAGGTTTCCTGATCATGGACATGGGATGTTGTTAATAACGAGGTCACAACATTGGTGGAATGATGTGATGACCGAAGTATAGCATTACGATCAAATTCATTATGTTTATATTGCCGTAACATCATACGAAGTAATCCTAGTCCTTAGACCATGAGATCATGTTAATCACTAACACCGGAAGAGTATCTTGATAACATCAAACATCACACCATGACAAGGTGACTATAAAGGTGGGCTCAGTGCTACGAAGGTGTTATGTAGAGGCTCATGGATCAATAGTGGGATTTGTCCATCCCGATGACATATAGATATACTTTAGGCCCTCTCGGTGATATCACATTGAAATAGCTTGCAAGCAAGTGATGTGATCACTATAATGTTATATCACGGGAACGACAAAAGAGTGCATATCGGTAACGAGATCAAACTTTATTGAGATACCGATGATCGAATCTCGAACATGTAATATATCGCGGGACGAAGGGACTTAGTTATGACATTAAAGGTTCACATGATCACAAGAGTTATCGTTGAATGTGTGGGAGTCAGTACGGATCTCTAGGTCCCGTTGCTGGTTATTAATCGGAGAGTGGTCTCGATCATGTATGCATTATTCGCGAACCTTGGGGTGACACACTTAAGGGATACCGACACCATTTGGAGCAAATATGTTTCTGATAAAGATTTAAAAAGCGTTGCAATCATTTCGATGGAAACCGGAATTGTTTCGGGTGAAATTGCAGAAACTGGTTATGCATGTGATATTGAAATGTTGCAGGGGGTTTTATGTGAATATTTGTTAATTAATGTAATTAACAAAATTCTGAATAAAATAAATAAAATAGTTTTATTTAATGAGAGCTTGCATTAAATTTGGTGGAAATTTAATGTTTGTGAGTGGAAGTGTGAGTGGAGGCATATTTATGTGAGTGGAGCATCCACCACATGAATGATGGAAGAGGTGAGGGAACCACCATGGCTGCCACGCCATGGCCCTTGGTGACCCCCTCTCTTCCCTATAAAAGTCCCTCTCCTTCTCACAATACACACCTCCTCGTGAATGATCTCTATCCCCTCTAGTTATTCCCCATGGTCTCGGTTAGCGAGATACATGTTCCCGGTGATTTATCTGGAAAGGAGTTGCTGCTTTCGCTGCTTTGCTGGAGCGAGGGGCGGAGGTTGTCGGGGTACTGGACGTGTGTGCAATCACGGATACACCGCTGTTTTGCGGTGCTGGACTTGCTGGAGCTGGATCTGATGGACATGCTAGAGTTGGACCTGACTTGCTAGAGTTCATCACGATCTTGAGATCGGCAAGTGTACGACTACATCATCCACGAGTTCCATCTCGTTAACAAAACTTTGTTTTCTTCGAGGGTATGTTCTCTATGGATGTATATCGACCCGTTGCTTGTATCTAATAGATAGATCTTGGCGTATAATAGTTTCCATCGTAGATTTTTTTTTGTTTTCTATGCTGCGAACCCAACACATTGCATGTCTCTAATCCGGCTAAACCGGATGACTCATAGTTGGTAGCATGGCCTATGGCCTGCTGGGCGGTCCAGTTAAACGGATCCAGAAGGGAGGCGCATGCGGACAGGGGCGAAGCTGATGTAGTGCAGCTGACACCAACAACGACCAGAAAACTACAAAGCAATCTACGTGAAACTTGATTCTGAACCCAGCCCAAAAATTCGACTGATCCCATTGGACCTAGTTGCACAAGGCACATGCATCAGCCCATCACCAGATTTATTAACCAATTAAAGTCAATCGCTAAAAGAGCTTTGTTAATCGGAATACAAAATGAGCCCATTTATTAACGTGACAATGCTTAGGTCCATTCGTTAGGATTGAGGGGCCCCCAATGCCAATCTCCATTTTCCTGGACTAGCACATCGCGTGGTTAGCTTCCTCGCATGTGGCGTGCCTCGCCTCTGATTCTACCACGATAGCTAGAAAAAACATCTATTCCCCGCAACGGCATCACCGTGCGGTGCCCCTGATCGCATCCCAGAAGCACTTAGGCTAAATATCGCATAATCTTTTCCTTGTTTTTTTCAGATTATGGATCTCTTTGTGTTGAGAAGAAATAAACAGATGCTGAAGTAGGAACTCTGAGGCAACCTTCAAATTCTACTTAACCTCTTGTCCATGTGCCTTAAGTGCCAAGAGAAGTTAACGTGGATGAACTTCATTATGATCTGGCAAACTAGAAAAGAATTCCACGATAGACCAAAAATCCTAGGAAACAAGACTAATTTTACCGGTTCCCACCACATTAGTGGAGAGATGCTTCTCGATAATGAATATTGTTAAGAGTGTGCCGCAGAATAAAAAACAAGCGAGGAATTCATGAGTAAATGTTTCATCTGTTGTGAAAGATATGTTTTTCACTATTACGATGGATGCAGGGATTGGTTGCTTTAATAAAGTGAAAAATTGAAAAGGAAAATTGTAAAATGTAAGTGATCCGAGTCACATGAGCGACGGTCTCTATTCGCAATATTTCTCTCCTTTAATTATTTACATGTAATTTTATAAGTATAACATGTTTTGCTTATTTTCTCCATATTCCAGGATGCTACAAATGAGGTTTCAGATTATTTTTTTGCAAGTTGTGGCTTTACTTTGTCGTTAATATTTGTTATGAATAAAGAAGTGGATTTAGCACGTCATCTAAATGGTATGTCTTGTCTTTATTAATGTAACACTATTCGATTGGTGCATTACTTGTGTTGGCTGGATTTTAGCGCTATATTATGGTCTGTGAGATGATGTGGTATAATACTCTATTATACTCGCCCCTATTTTGATGTGCATAACTTTATAGTAGCCGACCCCAATGCCAAAATTTTCTAGATTCACCCCTGATACCGGATATAGGAAGGCTACGTAGGAGTCACCGACATACTCGGAGCCTTGGAGTATAAGACACGAAGACTAGTTAATATTAGTGTAGGACTCTTTACCTTGTCCGGCAAGGTCCTTTCCCTGTAACCCTAGGTTCTAGTGCCTTTATAAGTCGGACCTATGGGAGCCATTAGGACATAACGTACAATGATTCATAATATCTTCGCATAGCGAACCAATCTCTATAACTCGGCATATTGCCATTATAGTGATTTAGAGCAGGAGTAGAGTTCCGCCACCATTGTGGAATTTGAACCTAGGTAAGATGTGTTATCTTGTACCCGCCAACTCACCGCCTTCGCACACCTCTCTAAACACGCTCTGTGAGGATCCCTCCATGGCGTACTCGTCGCAATACCACGACAATTGGTGCCCACCGTGGGGCAAGAGGCGCTCCGAGCTCTACACCGGGCGAGTTCTAAGCTCTTCGCGAGAATGGGCGATACCGTGGCCATTGGGCGTGTTCTCTTCTCCAGCAACGTCACGATTGTTCCTCCGGATGAATTTTGGGTCCTGGTGAAGACGAACCCCACCCGCTGCTCCGTCATCCTAGTCGGAGACATCCACATCTTCATTGGTGAAACTGACTCGTGTCCTAGCTCCTAGGAAGTCAGAAACTCCTCAAGGCCCGCACGGACCGCCTACAGGCAGGATGCGTTTGCAGAAGAATCTGGGTCGTATCTCTCTCTAGAGTATGCTGGCTCAGATCAAGAAAATTCAAGGCCCGCTCAAACCTCCCCTACGCAGGATATAACGGTAGAAGGACCCCGCAGATCCGCTTGGCTTCCCCGAGCGTTAGAGATGCGGAGGTCGCACTTTGGCCATATGTGTTCTGAGGGAAGGAGAATCCCCTCGTGAGTACCTCTCTAGATGGTTAAGGGTGAGGGAAACCCTAGATGGTGATCGCACCGGCGATCTTGTCTACCACTTTGTGAAAGGGATCATGCCCCAAACACTCCTCCGGCATATGCTTCGGAGGCGATAGGCTGCCGGCTTGCTTACCCTCAATGAGATGATCGCAACTGTTAACAGTTTCGCTAACGCCAATGATGAAGTTGAGGCCAAAATTGCCACCGCAACCGGAGGTGGCAACAACAACAATGGCCCTACACCATCCCCTTCAAGCTTCGCCATCGAAAACACTGAAGCCAACTCCGACCCAGTGCTTTATGCCCTCTAGGCCGATATCAACTTGGATGTCGGCGCCTCAAATGCTAACTCAAAGAAATACGATGCTGCTATGAGGGAGATCGAGAAGGAGGAGTGCGTCGAGAAGACTGCCACTTCCCGCCAGGTGCTGGTGGCCATCGGGAACGTGGTAGAAGAACACGGGCAGGAACCGGTACCTGAGAGAGCTCTGCCCACACCCGTGGTTACCAGAGCGGCAACGACAAAGAAGGTCATCGATCCTCCGGGTCCGGCCACAGCCATGCCTCCTCCGGCTATCCCCCCTCAGCAGGCGCATGAACTCACCACAGGCCCCAATGCTGCCAAACAAACAAATCCGCCGCTACCACCATCAACGTCTGCAACTAGCAACCCATTGGTTACTTTCACAAACAAGTTGATGTACGATCCACTCCTCATCGAGCCCATCACCGTCACGCATATCCGGAGCATTGCGGAGCTTGATGAGAAACATGTAGAAATCCTCGCTGAGGCCAAATGCATCGCTGAATAGGGCGCCCAACTGGACAGAGATTTTTCCAAGGCACAGCAATCCATCAAGGTGGCAAGAGCAATGGAGGATGAATACAAGCAGTTGCTATTAAAGCACAAGGCGAAGAAGGCACTAGCTCACGTCATCGAAGATCTCAGCATTCGATGCAAGTTAGGATGGGAAGCGTCCAAACTGGCAAAGGCCACCCCATACATTGATTTAGAGGGGAGGCAAGTAATGCCAACTCCCGCCCTCAACATGATCATCGCTGATACGTTGCAAACGTATCTATAATTTTTGATGTTACATGCTTGTTTCATATCTACTTTCTTATGTTTTGTCCATACTTTGGAGTATTTTTATACACTTTCTAGGACTAACCTATTAACAAGATACCATAGTGCAAGTTGCCTGTTTTCTGCTATTTTTGGTTCTAGAAAGGTCAGAAAATGAATATTCTTGGAATTGGACGGGACAAATGCCAAAGTCGATATTTTACCGGAAGACTCACGGAGCCATAAGACAAGACGGAGAGGGGCCAGGGGATGGCCACACCATGTGGTGGCATGGGTCCCCCTGGTCGTGCCACCAGGTGGTGTGGGCCCCTGTTCCACCCTCTGACATTGCCCATTCGCCTATAAGAAGCCTCCGATGCAGAAACCCTAAATAATTCAGCCTCCAGCCATGAAAAGTTCTGCAGCACCGCCGCCACCGAAGGGGAGATTCGGGAGATAGGAAGTCTCTGTTCTGGCACCTTGCCGGGACGGGGAAGTGCCCCCAGAGCCATCTCCATCAAATCCACCGCCATCTCCATTGTCGTTGCTGATTCCCATGACGAGGAGGGAGTAGTTCTCTCTCGAGGCTAAGGGTTCTACCGGTAGCTATGTGTTCATCTCTCTCTCTATGCATGATCATATTGTGATCATGAGCTTTGTAATCAAGTAGATCTACTTTTCTACTCAAGTGCTTTAATAGATCTCCGGCTCTCCCCATGTGTGTGAAGTTGACAGTGTGCACACCGTGTGGCACTTAGGCTAGAGATTACAAATACTTGTTATGAGTTATATTTGGAGTTGGATGTCTCTATGTAATTGTGGTGTTTCTTGGAACCATCTAGCGCTCAAGGTGACAGTGTGGGGTTACCTAGATGGGGAAGGCGGACTTTGAGGAGTGTTGTTATAGCCCTACCATGGATTAGAGTGTCCAACCGGAGAGTAGTTCAGAGTAGTATCATGAAGAGAGTATATTTATATGAGAGTGTTCACTAGCGAAAGTATGATCCCTAGGCCTTGTTTCTAAACATTGAAACACCGTTTGTAACTAGATCTATTACATGTTTGCTTGCTTCCATATTTTTTCCTTTAGTCTTTTCCTCCTGTTAAGCTTTTTTCTGGCACCATTGTCTTATATCCATAACACTTGTATTTCACTATCTCTTCGCCGAACTAGTGCACATATACACCTGACAAGTGTATTGGGTGTGTTGGGGACACAAGAGACTTCTTGTATCTTGATTGCAGGGTTGCTTGAGAGGGATACCTTTGACCACTTCCTCCCTGAGTTCGATAAACCTTGGGTGATCCACTTAAGGGAAACTTGCTGCTGTTCTACAAACCTCCGCACTTGGAGGCCCAACAACTGTTTACAAGAATAGAAGTGCGTAGACATTAAGCTATTTTCTGGCGCCGTTGCTGGGGAGGTAAGGTAAAAGGTACTCACATCCTTCGGTGTGAGTGCTCGAAGTTATTTCCTTTAGATTTTGTAATTTTTTCTTTTTGTTTCTTGTTTTCACTAGTTAGGCTGAATGGAAAACAACAACAAAAATTAGAGAGCTTTATAGTATTTATCTTGAGTTAGGACATGAAGTGTTTGAAGAGAAATTTAAAAAACTATGGAACTTTATTTGCATGCTAATAGCAATGTTGTTAGTATAAATTCTTTGGACACCATTATTGCTAATGCTATGGAAAAGTCTAAGCTTGGGGAAGCTAGTTTTTATGAAAATGATCTTTTTAGCCCCCCAAGCACGGAGGAGAAATTTTACTTTGATGATACTATGTGTTGGAGATATGCCCAAGAGGCAATAATAAAGTGGTTATTATTATATCTTTATGTTTATGATAAATGTTTACATCCCGTGCTGTAATTGTATTAACCGGAAACATTAATACTTGTGTGTTTTGTAAACATAAAAGAGTCCCTAGTAAGCCTCTTGTTAAACTAGCTTGTTGATTAATGGATGATCATGGTTTCCTGATCATGGACATTGGATGTCGTTAATAACAAGATCATATCATTAGGAGAATGATGTGATGGACACACACCCGTAGTAAGCATAGCATAAGATCAAGTCATTAAGTTCGTTTGCTATAAGCTTTAAAATACATAGTAACCTAATCCTTCGACCATGAGGTTATGTTAATCACCATCACCGGATGGGTACTTTGATGACATCAAACACCGCTTCGTAACTTGGTGGTCATAAAGGTGTCATTGGGTATTCTGAAAGTATGTGTTGAAGCGCATGGACCAAGATTGGGATTTGTCCATCCATATGACGGATAGATATGCTCTGGACCCTCTCGGTGGAATGTCATCTAATTAGCTTGCAAGCATGTGACTGGGTCACAAGGGGTGACATAACATGGAATGAGTAAAGATTACTTATCAGTAACGAGGTAGAACTAGGTATGGAGATACCGACGATCAAACCTCGGATAAGTAGAGTATCGCGTGACAAAGGGAATTGGTTTCGTATGTTAATGGTTCTATCGATCACAAAGTCATCGTTGAGTATGTGGGAGCCGTTATGGATCTCCAGATCCCGCTGATGGTTATTGATCGGAGAGGTGTCTCCATCATGTCTGCATATTCACGAACCGTAGGGTGACACACTTAAGGTTCGAAGTTGTTTTAAGTAGATATGGAATGTGCGTTGGAGACCGAATGTTGTTCGGAGTCTCGGATTGGATTCGGGACGTCACGAGGAGCTCCGGAATTGTCCGGAGAATAAAGATTCATATATTGGGGATCATTTTCTAAGTTAGGAAATGTTCCGGAGTATTTGTATGGGGATTCTAGAAGGTTTCGGAATGTCCCGGAAGGTTCTGGAAGATTTCTTGGAGTTTACTTGAAAACCAAGAAAGGATCAAGGAATCCTTGTGGGGTAAGACAAGGATTCGTGGGGGAGTAGGACTCTTCCCACCACCTCCTTGATCCGCCGGCCAAGGGAGAGGGGAGTCCTACAAGGACTCCACCTCCCCATGGCGCCTCCCTCCTTTAAATAGAGGGGTGGAGGCGCCACCCCATTGCCCCCTTCCACTCCAAGCCCTAGCCGCCTCTCTCCTCCTCCTTTCTTCTACTCAGGCTTAGGCGAAGCCCTGCAGAATTCTCTACTCCACCACCACCACCACGCCGTCGTGCTGCTGGGATTCCGTGGAGAAGATCTACTACCTCCGCTGCTCGCTGGAACGAGGAGAGGAAGGTCTGTTTCGACTCCGCACGTGTGACCGACTGCGGAAGCGCTGCCGGAACGCGGCGCCGGAAGGATCGTCTACTCGATCTTGAGATCGGCAAGTGATCGACTACATCAACCACGAGATCCGAATCTCGTAACGCTTTCGGATCTAAAAGGGTTAGTACAGATCTATCTCGTTGCACATGTCTAATAGATTAGATCTTGGCTTTTATCTAGATTAGATCTGGGTTTTGTTCGTTCTTGCGGTAGAAATTTTTTGTATTCCATGCTACGAACCCATCACTATGCCTCCAATATATGATGATTACAATGATGAATATGATATTTTAAGTCCACCACTATTGAGGAGAAAATTAATTATGACTACAATATGCCTCCTATATTTGATGATTATGGTGATGAGAGTAATAATGATAGCTATTTTGTTGAATTTTCTCCCACTATAATTAATAAGAATGACTATGCTTATGTGGAGAGTAATAATTATTATATGCATGTGGCTCATGATAAGAATGTTTCATGTGATAGTTATATTGTTAATTTTATTCATGATGCTACTGAAAGTTATTATGAGAGAGGGAAACATGGTTTTATGTATCTCAACAATATTAAGTTTCCCCTCTTTATGCTGAAAATTTTGAAGTTGCACTTGTTTTGCTTTCCTATGCTTGTTGCTTTGTGCTTTCATGACTTGTTTCTTTACAATATTCCTATGCATAGGAAGTGGGTTAGACTTAAATGTGCTTTGAATTTGCTTCTGGATGCTCTCTATTACTTCAATTCATATTTCTTATGTGAGCATCTTCTCAAACTATTATGCCTAACTTAAAGGCGTTAAACAAAAGTACTTATTGGGAGATAACCCAAAAGTTTTAGTTGAAGTCTTGGAAGTTATTGCTTCAGTAATAACCTCTCCTTATCATTTTTGTGTGGCTTTTGTGCCAAGAATAACCTCTAATGAGAGAGAAGTAATGCTTGGGAAAGTTGCTGTCCTGAAACAAATTTTAGTGCTTCGCTGTCAAAATTCATGTAAAATCTCTGTACATCGTTTTGACGCGTGAATTTTTGTGCTTCTGCCCCAGGTTGTTATCCAACTTTCGTTAGTTTGACACTTTTCGATTTCAGGAACAGAAGGTCTTCCAAAAAATCGGTTTCTATTTGCTGGTCTCTTTTGAAAGATTTCTGTCATTATTTGCATTTGCCTCTTAATCTCTTTCTCTTTGAGTTCTCTTTGATCATTTGAACTTTTTAAAGGAAGTGATAAACTAGCTTGTGTTTTAATGGAAGTTTTACTTGTGTTGAAACTGAACCAAAAGACTTATTATCTTGAGTACACTAATGTTGCTAATGAAGATTGTGTGAAGTTTTGTATGAAGGAAAAAATTTCAGGTGTTAAGGAAAGAATGATGTAATGAGATGAATAATGGACTAAAGCTCAAGATTGGGGATGCCACCCATGTCACCCTAAGAAATATCCAAGAAGTACAAGCATCAAAGCTTGGGGATGCCCAAGGCATCCCCTTCTTCATCAATAAAAATTTCAGGTTTCTTCTAAAAACTTCATTTTTATTGTTTCATGCACAATTGTGTTGTTCTTGGAGCATCTTTGTTTTCGTTTTTAGTTTTCGTTTGCTTAGTTTGCTTGAATAAATTGGTTGGACCCCCTCATTCATATATTAGTTTTCAAATAAGTTGGTTTGGATTGGAAAATAGTAGGAAAAGTTCATGCTTAAGTGGTAAAAATGAGCTTATTTTTGACTGTGGCCTATGCTTTGTCATGTCATGCTTCACATTGTTTTGGCTTTATGCTTAGTGATTTTTGTTGTAGCATGACATGTTATAAACATTTGAGATTGTTTAATGTGCCTTGAAAGAATCATGTGTTGTTTTAGCATACTAAAGCATAATATTGTGGTATTCTCCTTTGATGCTTTATTTGGGTTGACTTGGCGCATGCTCACACCATGTTAAGACTATCCCAAGTCACCATAGCCTCTATGATCATTTAGTTTTCGTCTTGTAATATCACTTTATGCTTTAATTAATAATGGTTTGTCGCTTTGCATGATTATGGCCATTATTGCTCTCTTAGTTGGTCGCTCCCAGTCTTTTGCTAGCCTCCATACCAAGTATGAGTTCCACTCATGTATCCAACTCCAAATAAAATCAAGTTATTCCAAAGAGTCCACCATACCTACCTATTAGCATTTGCTATTACAAGTATTTTCATGTTTTTATCTACCTTCCGAATTAAACTTGTTATGTGAAAATTAGTGATTAAAGCTCTCATAAACTTGATGGCACACTTTACTTTTCTTACCCCTAATAAACTTGAACCACTGTGTCATCTATGTTGTATATGCTTGCACTTATACGTTGGGATTAGCAGAACCATGCTGTCATGGAGAACGCTTTCAACATTGCACTTGTACATTGTACCCAATTGATATCATGCTCTTTTGTTTATGGATGTCGGTGTGAAATGGAAGGGGAGCTTGTAAGTCCATGGAGTTATGTATGTGTGTTAGAGAAACGCCTGGGCCGCTGGTCTAATCCATGCCTAATCATGGTGGAAACCTGCAGCGTAACCATAATGATCAATCTATGAAGCATTCTTCTTATAAAAAAGAGATAGAGATTGAGAAAAAGAAAAAGAAAAAAAAGAGGAAAAAAGAGGAAAGAGAGAAAAAAGCACCATTTTCCCATGATAAAAAAGATTGCTGAGATGCTCGTTGTCTGCTTGCCTTGTCATTTTGATATGGGGATTCTTCCGTATCATCGGGCAAGGGGTACCCCGTTGGCGGTTCTCTATGATACACATGTACTTACTATGATAAGAACTTATCGGTAACTAAACTTGAGTAACATGAGGAGCGACCCTCCTATTCAAGGGACATGAGATTTCCAACTTATACTTTGTCAAGCATACACTCCATAGTTTGTTCACTTAAACTTAATCACTTCAAGATGCTTATGATAGGGGCAATGAGAGCTGAAATGTAATAAGTACCATAATTTTTGGAAGCTCTTTATGAGACTTGAATCCCTGCTTCCTTCTATGAAGGCCTTTGTTTTACTTTTATGTTGAGTCTCCATCTTCTATCTTTATGCACCTTTTGAGAGAGCATAGTGGCCATTCTTAGTTCTATGTGCATTGTCCCAAAACTTATTGATTGATTCATAATGTTGATATTGCTTGTTCCTGAACTATTTGTATATAGTCACCCTTATGAACTTTGAAGGTGTATTATGCATTTATTGATACTCATTGAGGGACAAGATGAATGCCACTATGCTATGTTTTCTATTTGTGAAACAAACAAACGTCTTTCAAATGCATTGTTATTCATGATCTTTGTTTGTACCTTTTCATGTTACAACATAGTTACTATGTCTTATTGTTAGAACTTCATCTTTCATGCTCATGTTTAGAGTACTTTGATCCCAGCTTGCATGCTTTGCAAATACTTTGATCAAGATTATGATGGTGCATGTCACCTCAAAAAATTATTCTTTTCTTTTTATCACTTACCTACTCGAGGACGAGCAGGAGTTAAGCTTGGGGATGTTGATATGTTGCAAATGTATCTATAATTTTTGATGTTCCATGCTTGTTTCATATCTACTTTCTTATGTTTTGCCCATACTTTGGAGTATTTTTATACACTTTCTGGGACTAACCTATTAACAAGTTGTCGCAGTGCGAGTTGCCTGTTTTCTGCTGTTTTTGGTTCTAGAAAAGTCAGAAAATGAATATTCTCGAAATTGGACGGGACAAAAGCCAAAGTCGATATTTTACCGGAAAACTCACGGAGCTAGAAGACGAGATGGAGAGGGGCTAGGGGCTGGCCACACCATGTGGTGGCACGGGTTCCCCTGGTCGTGCCACCAGGTGGTGTGGGCCCCTGGTCCACCCTCTGACATCGCCCTTTCGCCTCTAAGAAGCCTCCGATGCATAAACACTAAATAATCCAGCCTCCAGCCACGAAAATTTCCGCAGCGCCACCGCCACCGAAGGGGAGATTCAGGGGACAGGAAGTCTCTGTTCCGGCACCCTGCCGGGACGGGGAAGTGCCCCCGGAGCCATCTCCATCGACTCCACCGCCATCTCCATAGTTGTTGCTGATTCCCATGATGAGGAGGGAGTAGTTCTCTCTCGGAGCCAATGGTTCTACCGGTAGCTATGTGTTCATCTCTCTCTATGCATGATCATATTGTGATCATGAGCTTTGTAATCAAGTAGATCTACTTTGCTACTCAAGTGCTTTAATAGATCTCCGGCTCTCCCCACGTGTGTGAAGTTGATATAGTGCACACCGTGTGGCACTTAGGCTGGAGATTACGAATACTTGTTATGAGTTATATTTGGAGTTGGATGTCTCTATGAAATTGTGGTGTTTGTTGGAACCATCTAGCGCTCAAGGTGAGGAGTGCTGTTATAGCCCTACCATGGATTAGAGTATCCAACCGGAGAGTAGTTCAGAGTAGTATAATGAAGAGAAGATATTTATACGAGAGTGTTCACTAGCGAAAGTATGATCCCTAGGCTTTGTTTCTAAACATTGAAACACCGTTTGCAACTAGATATGTTACATGTTTCCTTGCTTCCATCTTTTTGCCTTTAGTCTTTTTCTCCCGTCAAGCTCTTTTCTAGCACCGTTGTCTTATATCCATACCACTTGTATTTCACTATATCTTCGCCGAACTAGTGCACCTATACACCTGACAAGTGTGTTGGGTGTGTTGGGGACACAATAGACTTCTTGTATCTTGATTGCACTGTTGCTTGAGAGGGATACCTTTGACCACTTCCTCCCTGAGTTCGATAAACCTTGGGTGATCCACTTAAGGGAAACTTGCTGTTGTTCTACAAATCTCTGCACTTGGAGGCAAAACAATTGTCTACAAGAATAGAAGTGCGTAAACATCAGTCGCCAAGACCCTCCTTGAACAGGACAGGTCGCTAGAAGCGGTGACTCAGGCTATGACCTCGTAGCCAAGGCTTGCAAGCAACTGGAGAAGGCCACCTCACAAAGGCTCGAGTCCAACCCGGAATTTTGCCAGTCAACCCTAAACAGCCACCAAAGTATACATCTCCTCGCGATGAGGGATTCCATACAGGCTCCACGGAGTGAAGGCAGAAAGATGCCCACAGCGGGGCTGATGCCATACCCATATATTCTGACAAGGGAGAGCAGGATTACCCCCGCTGATCGCTGCCACCCCCGCCATCCCGACGTCACGAGGAACAACAACCGCACCACGGCACACACATGCCACCTACTAGGCGTCCCTAGGTTGGTATTGTCATACACGACCAGGGTGAGCAGCCTCGACATGCCGGAGAGCGCAGCGGCAATGAAGGACATAGGAGCAGATCCCACAAGGAGGCACCACGTGATACGTCCATTTTGCATCACTATTCTATATCATAATTCACTATTATTCATTGATATATTTCATATTAAGAGATGATACTTATGTTATTTCATCTGTTTTTGCATGGTGGATGACTTTTGGAGCATGGACCATTGTAGTCAGGATTCTGATGGAAAAGGTGTTGTTTGGAGGCAAAATTCGCGAAGATCAGAAAATCCGGGAAAATATACGGAAAATCCTATTTTTCTAGAAGACGAAGGATGCCAGAAGGAGGAGTGGAGATGGGCCACAGGGGGCCCACACCACCCCCTGGCGCGGGCCAGCCTAGGCCATGCCACCAGGTGGTGTGGCCACCCTGGCCCACCTCTGGCTCTCCCCTTTGGCATATATATTCCTCCCGAAATCCTAAGACTCGGGGAGCGACCACAGAAAGATTCTGCCGCCTCTACGGGGCGGAAAACAGAAAGGGAGAAAGATCTCTCCGGTAGACAGATTTCTGCCATGGGAATTCCTTCCCGGAGAGGGGAGATTGTCGCCATCAACACCACCATGAAGCTGGACTTCATCAGGATCATCATCATCACCATCACCATCATCACCATCAGCACCCTCATCACCATCTCCATATTGCTGTAACAATTGGGTTGAATCTTGCATAGTTCTTAGGGGAAACTTTCCAGGTGTTGATTACTCTTTGTAGTTGATGCTATCGAGTGAACCATTGAATTATTATTTATGTTCAGATTGTTATTCATCATTATTCCATCTCTGATCATGATCCATATGATGTCTTGTGAGTAGTTCGTCTTGTTCTCGAGGACATGGGAGAAGTCATGTTGTTAGTAGTGGAATTGTGTTGAGAAAGATTCAATAGTTTGATATTTAAGTTATGGTGTACTTCTTCTAGTGGTGCCATGTGAACGTCGACTACATGACACTTCACCTATATGGGCCTAGGGAATGCATTGTGTATTTGGATACTAATCGTAGGGGTTGCCGGAGTGACAGAAACCTGAACCCCCGTTAGGAAACCGTTGCACAAGGGACGTAAGGGTCTTAGAGTTTAAAGCTTTGGTTAGGTTTCTACCTTAATTACTTTTTGTACTTACGGATGTTTGCAAGGGGTATAATCACAACACTTAGCAAGCTAAATAAGATTAATCAACTATATGAAGCGAAAGCACTTGACAGTCTTCCCATGTGTCCTCGAGAACGTTTGGTCATCTTAAGTAATACAACCGGCTTGTCCTTTGCTGCATAATGGATTGGGCCACTTGCTGCATTTATTCCTACTATCTTTTGTTTACTCGTAATTATTTACTTGCTTTATCAAAAAAAAAACCTAAAAATCCGTTTGCTAAGTATTTGCAGAGAATTCCTGATCCATACCACTAGCCAGCACCTTCTGCTCTTCTTTGGGTTCGACACTCTTACTTATCGAAAATACTGCGATACACCCCCTATACTTGTGGGTCATCAAGACTATTTTCTGGCGCCGTTGCCGGGGAGTGAAGCACTATTGGAGAGTGGAACTGGTAAAGGAAACTTCTACTGTGAGTATTGTTTACTTCTGCTAGTTGCTTTATTTTTGTTATGGATAATTCGCTGAGTTTCTTATTTGGTAAAGCTACTACCACTGCTAAGGTAGTAGATGAACCACCACCTGCTGAGAATGATGCTTTTAAAATACCTACAAGAATTATTGATCGTGTTATGGATAACTACTATGTTGGGGATGGAACTGTCCATCCCGGTGATCATTTGCTCTTTATACACGAATTATGCGGGTTGTTCAAGTGTGCAGGTATTACTAGAGATCAAGTCAAGAAGAAGTTATTTTCATTATCACTAAAAGGAAGATCTGAGGAATGGTATAAGCTGCTGAAGAATGGTCAAGCTCTGGAATGGAAGGAAATAGTGCCTCTCTTTTATTCAAAGTTTTATCCTCCTAGTGAGATTCATAAAGATCGGAATCAAATATACAACTTTTGGCCTCTTGATGGAGAGAGTACAGCTCAATCTTGGGGGAGATTGAAGTTACTAATGCTCAAATGTCCCATTCATGAGCTCCCCAACAATATTATTATCAATAACTTTTATGCAAGGCTCCCTCTACATGATAAGGATTTATTGGATGCTTCTTGTGCTGGATCATTCACTCGCATGGAACAAGAAGCTAAATGGGATCTTCTGGACTGTATTCAAGATAATGTTGAAGCTTGGGAGAATGACAAAGGTAGAGTCAGGTATAAATTACGATTATGAATGCATTGAATCTTTTATGGGAACTGATGACTTTCAAAATATTAAAAATGCTTACGGTCTAGACCCTCAAGTTATTGCAACTTATTTTAAGGCTTTTGCTTCCTACATTGAAGTGCCTAAAAAGAAATGGAATAAGTATCATGAACCATATAAAGATGTTGCTAAGTGTGTTCCCGTAAGAAATACTTAAGTTTATACTGCTAATCATGTTTTACCTGAACCTTATATTGAGAAGATGCCTTTCCCAGTTAAGATAAAGGAACATTCTATGATAGCTAGTATGGTTGATGAACCTATGATAGCAAATGTGAAAGACTTTGTTACTAAATATAAAGAAGAGGGACACACTGTCCTTTGTAAGGACACCTCTAATATTGTTTCACAACGTAGTGTTATGAGAACTAGTATTCCTGTGTTTCCTATTAGAATAAGTGATCATTGTTACGATGGTCCTTGTGATAGTTATATTGTTAAGTTTATGCATGATACTGAAAGTTACTATGAGAGAGGGAAAAAGTGTTCTTATGCATCTCAATAATATCAAGTTTCCTCGTTTTATGCTAAAAGTTTTTATGTTGCACTTCTTTTACCTTCCTATGCTTGTAGCCTCTGGTTTCAACAACTTGTTTGTTTACAAAATTCCCTTGCATAGGAAGTGGGTTAGACTTAAATGTGTGTATTTTTACTTCTTAATGCTCTTTTTCACCTCAATTCGTATTCTTATGTGAGCATAATCAAAATTATCATGCCCATCTTAATGGCTATAAAGAAAGAGCTTTTTGGGAGACAACCCAATTTATTTGTTCTTTCATTTTTTTTGAGTCTTGGAAGTTGTTACTTCGGTAATAACCTCTCCTTATCCTTTTTGTTTGGTTTTTATGTCAAGATCAACCTCTAATGAGAGAGAAGTAATATTTGGGGAAGTTGCTGTCCCGAAACAGATTTTTGTGCTTCACCGTAAAAATTCGTGAGAGATCTCTGTATGTCGGATTGAGTTGTAATTTTTTGCGCTTCTGCCCCAAGTTGTTATTTAACTTTCGTTAGTTCTGCACTTTTTTATTTGAGCAACCGAAGAGTTTCTATAAAATTGATCTTTATCTGCTGGTCTGTTTTGAAAGATTTTGCCACTCTTGCATTTGCTTCTTTATTTGATTTCCTTTTTGAATTATTTTTGGGTCTCCGGAAGGAGTTGCTACAGTAGCTTATGTTCTGATGGTTTTCAGTTGAAGTTGGACTGAAAAGGTTTTATCACTTCACTTATACTAATGTTGCTAATGAGAACTATGTGAAGTGTTGTGTGAAAGAAGTTTCCAGGTAGTGGAGATGATGGTGTAATAAAGAAGTAAAAGGTTTCATGACTCAAACAATAAGCGTATGAAGATGAATATATTGATGTTATTCAAGTGGTGACTCTGGAAGAATCTACTAAATACCAAATTCAGAGACCTGCAGGCTCCGTTTTTAAATAGGTAACAATTCTGGTAAGAAAAGTTCCACGAAAGATCTGTCCAGTTATATTTTTGCAGTTTTTACTCAATAAGGAAAGTTACGAAGCGAAAGTGGGACGGAAACGGATCCAGGGTGGCTCACACCACCCTGTGGCGCGGGCCCACCTGTAACTACCTCGGTGAATTACGCTCTTAGTTACATGCCTGGATGAACGAAAGTGGTTAAAATAGTACGGTAGGGCCCAGGGCCACTCACGGTAGACCTTTCGGCCGTCCTAACCACTTTCATACATCGAGACAAGAACGAGCGGCGTAATCGGCAGGCGAAGGGATCAACTACATACACAAATGAGTATGTATGCAAGCCACATACAACAGTCCTCAGAGCCATTCCATCTAAAAGAAATAGAAATATTGCAACGCCATACGGCAAGATTCAAATGTCCTAGATAGAGATAATAATTTAGGATAGCTCCTCATACATCACACATCAAAGTATCAGGCGGAAGCGGAAAACAAGATCCGAGTACGGATAAGAAGCAAATCGGCATAAGATGCCCCATAAATAAACACATCCCGCCCACAGATCTCGCGGATCCCTGTTCCCGGAATCTCTACACCGAATGATCGTTGCCAACATCATCTGTCTCTTCCACCTAGTATCCATCTTGCGGGTACACCTGTTCATCTGAATCAGACAATTTGTCGTGTGAGACCCTAGGGGTACTCAGCAAGTCTTTATGCCACTAAAGGGGACACAACCTGGGGTGACGCAATTGCAGCAAAGATAATACCTAACAATTCTACAGATACTCGCTAACCATCCGCCTAACCAATGATAGACGGATGTCCGTGAATTAAGAACAACAGTTATAACAGTATAATTAACAGATTCATCCTCCTCCTCGCTTACCAATGAGGAAGCGGATGAACAACCCCCATCATCCGTTGGTAGTTTTATTAACCATTCCATGAGCGTTGCACTATTTACTAGTCAAGTACTTAGTCAATTTAAAGGCGGTACTTTAGTTATTCTTGTCTATGATCGAGAAACTGTGCTCCAAGTCGTCCATAACCGCGGACACGGCTTTCAGAAAGATTTACCCTGCAGGGGTGCACGAATAGCAACACACACTCGATCAACCTCGGAAAAACCAACTCAAAACCCAACGAGGCATTCACGACAAAGCAATCACAGGATTCAGAAATATTTCAGGGGGCCAGCCCATTAAGCTACCTGCAACAAAGTTGGCCGGCTCTGAGACGGACCCAAGGTTTGTGTCAATGGCTGTAAACGACGGGGAACCCGAAAATGTGACTGGGCTTGTCGATACCGCGAAAACATTCCACGATCCAAAACAGTACAGGTGCTCCACGCACAATCTTAATAAAACAGTAACATGGCATAAGTACAGGATAGTAATAAAGCTCCAAACTACTTGTGGCCCCAAGAAATAAGAATGAATCAAGCTCTGGCTCAGGGGGGTCCATAAGGCCTCCCGGATGTGGATAGTGCGAATAGTCGAGGAACAGGAATCAAGTACTCGGGGTCCTACGGGACACAAGTGAGCATGAAAAACCAAATAGCAGATATTGCTCACCGGTGCCTCTTTCATTAATTATCCCATTACTACTCAGGTTAAGTTGTTTAGGTACCTCGTTATTCATCAGACACTCACATACCCTACACATGCTTTTCTACGACTCGCATGGCTCAAACAACTCCTGTAGTAATGGCTCATGGGATGGAGGAACAAGCTTCGGTGGGGTTTAAAAGTAAAGGCTATGCAGTACTTGGGATTCAATTTAATGCAATCGCTACTCAATGATGCAAGAATAAGATAGAGGCAATAGGTACTATATGTATGCAAGCATGTGGTAGTGCTTGCCTGGCAGTTCAGTTGAAGCGAGAGATGGATCTGGGTAGTACTCCTGTGATTCCTGGTAATTCTCCTGTTGGGCGTCTATTCGAAGAAGAACCAAACAAACAAGGGCCAACATAAATAAAGTGCACAAGCATATGAATTAAAATGCGACAAGCAAACAAGCATGCCATGATGAATGATGCACAATTTACATGGCATTAAAGTAGCATGGCAAGGGTGAGGTGTGGTGCAAGAATTAAAGCATTTTATTGTTTATTTAGTCCAATTGTTATTGCCATAAACAGTTCAGATTTGTAAGAATGACATGATGCATGCTTCAATTCAGAACAAGGACTGCATAGATAGAACGGGCAGCCAGAATTCACACTTGGAGAACTTTGCATACAGGCGGTTCTCACGAAGCTTGTTTAGGACTCACCGAAGGTGTTCTTCATGTTCTTCTTTTGACTTAGAATAGACTAGAATGTCATCCAGATAGACCACAACGAACTTATCAAGATACTCCATGAAAACCGAGTTCATAAGCCTCGAGAAGGTGGCAGGTGCATTGGTGAGACCGAAAGACATGACCGTGTACTCATCCAGGCCATAGCGGGTGGTGAAAGCTGTTTTAGAAACATCTTCCTTGCGAATCTTGATTTGATGATAACCACTTCTCAAATCGAGTTTAGAGAATACCACAGCTCCAGCTAGCTGATCGAAGAGATCATTAATCCGTGGAAGGGGATATTTATTCTTGATTGTTTTAGCATTGAGTACCCGATAGTCAACACAAAGTCTATCGGTCTTGTCTCGTTCTTCACAAAGATGGTTGGACTACCCCAAGAAGAAGTACTGTGCTGAATGAAACCCAACTTCTCTTGTTCATCCAACTGACGTTTGAGTTCAGCCAACTCAGCAGGACCCATTTTATAAGGCCGCTTAGAGATAGGAGCGGTACCAGGTTCAAGTTCAATGACAAACTCAACCTCACGATCCGGAGGCATACCTGGCAACTCTTCAGGAAAAACATCTGGAAACTCACAGACCACCGGAACACTCTGAATACCTTCCATAGCATCATCATTCAGAGCCGCCAAAGAATAAAGCTGAATTGCAGGAGTCAGACTTGGAGAATAGACTATATGGCCTTCCGGAATTTTCAGAGAAACCGAACGTTCAGCACAATCAATCACAGCTGCATTTGCTGTTAACCAATCCATGCTCAAGATAACATCAATGTCAGAATTACCCAGAACAATTAAGGAAGCCGGAAATGAAGAACCACCAATCTCAATTTGATTGTTATGGCTGATTTTCGAAGATGCCATTGTTGCTCCAGGAGAAAGGACCATTAAACGCTTGGGGAGAGGATCCATTGCTAACTCATTCTCATTTGCAAATTTGTGAGAAACAAAAGAGTGTGAAGTACCAGAATCAAACAAAACTCGTGCATGAACTGAGTTAACACGAAGCATACCCATCACAACTCCAGAGGCATGCTCAGCTTGAGCGACGTTGACACAGTTGGCACGAGCAACCGTAGACCCAGGCTTAGTGTTGATGTTGAGAGCCCGAGGTGGAGGTGCACGAATCATAGGAGCACTTGCCGCAGGTCTTGGAGGTGGTGGTGGAAGAGCTTTGTTGTTCATTGGACAATTCCAGTGCTGATGCCCAGTGTTTCCACAAGTATAGCAAGCACCAGGTGGACGTGGAGCAACGTAGCCAGGGACTCCGCCAGGCGCTCCAGGGTAGTTGTAGTTGTAGCCCCTGGGAGCCGCAGTGAAGGAGTTTGGTGGCCTTGGTGCGTAGCTTGAAGGTCTTGGTGGAGCAGGGAGCGACGGTGGGGTGTTAGGAACCCAGACACGACGCTTAGAAGGAGCTGTCATAGCAGAAGAGCTTGCTGTATCACGGCTGTGTTTCTTTGACTCCTCAAACACTTGCCTACTTACTTCTTCCTGCAGAGCTGTATGTTGGAGTTCCAGAAAAGACGCCGGCCTTGCATGAGTGATTGCATATTTGATGGAAGCATTGAGGCCTTGCTGAAACCTCTTTTGCTTTTTCTTGTCATCAGAGATCTCATCGCCGCCATAACGAGAAAGGTTCATGAAATTTCTGATGTAGGTGTTGACATTGTCAGAGCCCTGCTTGAGGTTGAGAAACACTTCCTTCATCCTTTCCATGACAATTTCTGACAGATATTGCTCTTTGAAAGCAGCAGTGAATTGCTCCCAAGTAGGCTGAAAACCAGAAAGATCTGCCTTGAGGTAATTTTCCCACCAAAGAGTTGCATCTCCCTTCAGAAGGTGAGTGGCACATTTGACCCATTCTTGCTCGGGAACATCCGCAGTCATCAGCAACCTTGACACTTCACGAAGCCAATCATCCGCATCAAGTGGCTGATCAGACACCTCAAATTGGCGTGGGTTGAACTTGAGAAAACTCTTGATGTCTCCCCGCTTGGGAGGTGGAGGTAGCGGAACAAACTCATTCCTCCTCACGCTTTCCTCGAAGTGTTGTTGGTTCTGCTGCATAGTGCCCAAAGCATTTGCAATACTTGCCAAAGCAGCCCCAAGTTCAGGTGGTATGTCCTCCTTAGAACGGCGTGGTGGTGCCATCCTGTGATTGATATAAAACACAAGTCAGTACTATAATGGAGAATGATAATAATCCAAAATAGTACCAAAATGGAATTAACCAAGATTAAAGGATGCAATTCACTGAGATGATATTAAAATATCAACAAAGTTCAAGGCAACTAGAAGATATTAAGCATAACGCACACGACTGAACAAGGAGTGTGGTATACAAACTAACAAAGAAAAATTTTCCGCAAATTTCGGCATTAAAATACCACTATATGCGCAAAACCACTTAACGAATCAAGATTAGTAACTCTACTATTTCAATATACAAGAGTAAATGATAACAGTAGTGGTATGGTCGTGACTCCATCCCGCACTCAAATCATTACCCCGCACATGAATCAGTAAAACACATATCCCAACACGTTCTTCTTAAGATGAATCTAGAGATTGGTAACTACGAAAAAGAACACCCCAACAAGATAACGTCGGATAACAAAGAGTAAGATAGATCGCACCGGTATACAATGAATCAGAATAGATCGCGTCGGTTTACAAAGGCCTGTCGGTATGGAATGTACCAACAGTTGATAACCAAAAGGCAGATAGTGATAACATTTGGATGCAATAGATAGACAAGGAATTCACACACACACACACAACCTATGGTACTACGGAACCCAGAACACGTGAATCCTAGTTTGAATTTTAGAAGAGCATTCAAAACGTTACACTTCCTTACCAGAAAAAGGGTGGGTGGGTGGGTAAGAAGAAAAATGGAAGCAGTCCTACTCTCACGTTTTGTTTTTCCCTAGTATACATAACTACCAAAAATATTTGCTAGACTGACAACGACCATTTTGGCTGAGACCCTGAAGGGCGGGATGGCTCTGATACCAATTGTAACTACCTCGGCGAATTACGCTCTTAGTTACATGCCTGGATGAACGAAAGTGGTTAAAATAGTACGGTGGGGCCCAGGGCCACTCATGGTAGACCTTTCGGCCGTCCTAACCACTTTCAGACATCGGGACAAGAACGAGCAGCGTAATCGGCAGGCGAAGGGATCAACTACATACACAAATGAGTATGTATGCAAGCCACATACAACAGTCCTCAGAGCCATTCCATCTAAAAGAAATAGAAATATTGCAATGCCATACGGCAAGATTCAAATGTCCTAGATAGAGATAATAATTTAGGATAGCTCCTCATACATCACACATCAGAGTATCAGGCGGAAGCGGAAAACAAGATCCGAGTACGGATAAGAAGCAAATCGGCATAAGATGCCCCATAAATAAACACATCCCGCCCATAGATCTCACGGATCCCTGTTCCCGGAATCTCTACACCGAATGATCGTTGCCAACATCATCTGTCTCTTCCACCCAGTATCCATCTTGCGGGTACACCTGTTCCTCTGAATCAAACAATTTATCGTGTGAGACCCTAGGGGTACTCAGCAAGTCTTTATGCCACTAAAGGGGACACAACCTGGGGTGACGCAATTGCAGCAAAGATAATACCTAACAATTCTACAGATACTCGCTAACCATCCGCCTAACCAATGATAGACGGATGTCCGTGAATTAAGAACAACAGTCATAACAGTATAATTAACAGATTCATCCTCCTCCTCGCTTACCAACGAGGAAGCGGACGAACAAACCCCATCATCCGTTGGTAGTTTTATTAACCATTCCATGAGCGTTGCACTATTTACTAGTCAAGTACTTAGTCAATTTAAAGGCGGTACTTTAGTTATTCTTGTCTATGATCGAGAAACTGTGCTCCAAGTCGTCCATAACCGCGGACACGGCTTTCAGAAAGATTTACCTTGCAGGGGTGCACGAATAGTAACACACACTCGATCAACCTCGGAAAAACTAACTCAAAACCCAACGAGGCATTCACGACAAAGCAATCACAGGATTCAGAAATATTTCAGTGGGCCACCCCATTAAGCTACCCGCAATGAAGTTGGCCGGCTCCGAGACGGACCCAAGGTTTGTGTCAATGGCTGTAAACGACGGGGAACCCGAAAATGTGACTGGGCTTGTCGATACCGCGAAAACATTCCACGATCCAAAACAGTACAGGTGCTCCACGCACAATCTTAATAAAACAGTAACATGGCATAAGTACAGGATAGTAATAAAGCTCCAAACTACTTGTGGCCCCAAGAAATAAGAATGAATCAAGCTCTGGCTCAGGGGGGTCCATAAGGCCTCCCGGATGTGGATAGTGTGAATAGTCAAGGAACATGAATCAAGTACTCGGGGTCCTACGGGACACAACTGAGCATGAAAAACCAAATAGCAGATATTGCTCACCGGTGCCTCTTTCATTAGTTATCCCATTACTACTCAGGTTAAGTTGTTTAGGTACCTCGTTATTCATCAGACACTCACATACCCTACACATGATTTTCTACGACTCGCATGGCTCAAACAATGATGGGTTCGTAGCATGGAAAACAAAAAAATTCTACCACAAGAACGAACAAAACCCAGATCTAATCTAGATAAAAGCCAAGATCTAATCTATTAGACATGTGCAACGAGATAGATAGGAACTAACCCTCGTAGATCCTAAAGCGTTAACGAGATTAGATCTCGTGGTTGATGTAGTCGATCACTTGCCGATCTCAAGATCGTGTGGACGATCCTTCCAGCGTCGCGTTCCAGCAGCGCTTCCGCAGTCGGTCAAGTGGACGATCCTTCCGGCGCCGCGTTTCGGCAGCGCTTCCGCAGTCGGTCACACGTGCGGAGTCGAAGCAGACCTTCCTCTCCCCGTTCCAGCGAGCAGCGGAGGTAGTAGATCTTCTCCACGGAATCCCAGCAGCACGACGGCGTGGTGGTGGTGGAGTAGAGAATTCTGCAGGGCTTCGCCTATGCCTGTGCAGAAGAAAGGAGGAGGAGAGAGGCGGCGGAGATTTGGAGTAGTTGAGAGAGCGGGCTCGGAGGGGGCGCCCCCTCCCTTCTATTTAAAGGAGGGAGGCGCGCCTGGGGAGGGGGAGTCCTAGTAGGACTCCCCTCCTATGGCCGGCGGTGGGAAGGGGGGAGGAGTCCTCCTCCCCCACGAATCCGTGTCTTGCCCCACTAGGTTTCTTTTGACCCTTTCTTGGTTTTCAAGCAAACTCCAAGAAATCCTCTAGAACCTTCCAGAACATTCCGAGACCTTCTAGAATCTCCATACAAACACTCCAGAACATTTCCTAACTTAGAAAATGATCCCCAATATATGAATCTTATTCTCCGGACAATTCCGGATCTCCTCGTGATGTCCCGGATCCATTCCGAGACTCCGAACAACATTCGGTCTCCAACGCATATTCCATATCTACTTAAAACAACTTCGAACCTTAAGTGTGTCACCCTACGGTTCGTGAATATGTAGACATGACAGAGACACATCTCCTATCAATAACCATCAGCGGGACCTGGAGATCCATAATGGCTCCCACATACTCAACGATGACTTCGTGATCGATTGAACCATTTACATACGAAACCAATTCCCTTTGTCACGCGATACTATACTTATCCGAGGTTTGATCGTCAGCATCTCCATACCTAGTTCTACCTCGTTACTGATAAGTACTCTTTACTCATTCCGTGATATGTCATCCCTTGTGACCCAGTCACATGCTTGCAAGCTAACTAGATGACATTCCACCGAGAGGGCCCAGAGCATATCTATCCGTCATATGGATGGACAAATCCCAATCTTGGTTCATGCGCTTCAACACATACTTTCATAATACCCAATGACACCTTTATGACCACCCAGTTACGAAGCGGTGTTTGATGTCATCAAAGTATCCATCCGGTGATGGTGATTAACATAACCTCATGGTCGAAGGATTAGGTTACTATGCATTTGAAAGCTTACAGCAATACGAACTTAATGACTATCTTTCTGCTACGCTTACTATGGGTGTGTGTCCATTACATCATTCTCCTAATGATATAACCCATTTATTAATCACATCCAATGTCCATGATCAGGAAACCATGATCATCAATTAATCAACAAGCTAGTTCAACAAGAGGCTTACTAGGGACTCTTTTATGTTTACAAAACACACAAGTATTAATGTTTCTGGTTAATACAATTATAGCATGGGATATAAACATTTATCATAAACATAAAGATATAATAATAACCACTTTATTATTGCCTCTTGGGCATATCTCCAACAGTCTCCCACTTGCACTAGAGTCAATAATCTAGTTTAAAAAACTTGTGCATTCAACACCTATGGCTTTCTGCTGTTGTATAGACACTATTGCTAGTGGTAAACATAATCTTCGGATCTGACACTTCCAGGTCCGTGTGTATTTGCATGTCCTTGCGTCTCTACGCATTACTCATTCTCCAATGAGATGGCATTGTATAAATTTGGTCCTTTGGTGAGACCTTTAGTTCCTTGGGATTAAATTATGTTGATACAATTGTCATACAATGTATCTTCATAGTATTATCCCGCTATGAACCACACCTAGTTTGATAACAAACTACTTAACACAAATGCCCTCCTTTGCTGCTACTATAGCAGTTATATACTTAGCCTTTTGTTGTAGTATCCGTCACAATATCTCAACTTTGGGACTCATCCAAATCCATCATGGAATATCCTTTCCATTATATTGTGCCACCCATAGTCTAAATTGAGATAAATTTAATTTGTATCTTGTGACAAAACTAGTATCAATGTAACACTTTACAATGAACTACCTTTAACTATTTGTCACTTATACATGATATATTCTTAGTTCTTCCAAAGCTCATAAGAATATCTTTACTATTGTCCAATGATCATCTTATGAATCATTCTGGTATATGCTCATAACATTTAGAGCATAGGACATATCTGGATGTGTACATCTCAAAGAATGATTGATCAAAATATTCTTGTGATTTCACCAAGTGTCAAAACACTTGAATCTCGTGTCAACACACTTGAATCTTTGATTTAGTCCTTTCCTTGCGTCAAGAACCTTTCTTGTTGTTTCCATATTGAACTCATTCAACATCTTATCTATGTACATTTGGTAAAACCATATTAGCGCCTCAATCTATTCATATAGACTTTGATGCCTAATTCTTGGATTATGCCTAAGTCTTTCATCGAAATGAAATTTTTAACCTGTGTCAATACAAGATACATCATTTCCAATCAACAATATGTCCTCTACATAATGTATTAGAAATATGTCTCAGCGCTCCCACTTAATTTCTTGCAAATGCAAGCATCTTCATCATCTCCGATGAATTTAAACTCTTTTAACAGTTTCATCATGGTGAAGATTCCAACTCCGCTATGCTTACTTCAACTATTGAAGTTTAGCATACTCTTTTAGCACCCTTTGAATTAACAAAACCCTTTGGATCGTGTCATGTACACGTCCTAGGTAACCATTCTATTAGAAGAACTTGTTTTGTTTGTTCAACTACCATATACCAAAACATATGTAGTGGTTGCTACATTAATCCGTCCAGACTAAATATCGCTATGAAAGATCACATCTTATCATAGTCAATTCCTTGAACATTGTCGTAAACTTCTTTCTAACATGTCGACTATTTCATAGATGTTAAACATCCATGTCTTATTTCTTTATAAATCCAAACACGACCGATAGGCTTCACGCCTTTCTGGAGGGTCTTCCAAGTTCAGAAACTTGATTTCTCGTGTATGGATACTATCACAGATTCTATGACTTCTAGTCATTTTATGGAGTCAGGGCCATCATCGCTTCTTTGCATGTAGTCGGTTCATCATTGTCAAAACAATAACGACTTGCTTATCAAATCTTACTATTTGATTTTTACCGACCCACATGGTTCTATAGGAACTCTAATCTCCGAGATCACACCTTTTGTAATCACGAGAGCCATGAGCATTGTGGCCGCCACCGGGACACTTTCCGGCACTGCGCTACTTAGCACATATAGCTAAGGTTCAACAACCTTATCAAAGTTCTATTGTCCTCCCACTTAACTTTTCACGAAAAAATCCTTCTCAAGAAACTTGACGTTCCAAGTAACAAACTCTTTTGTCCTCGGTGTTATGGAGAAATTCCCAACAAATTCTTTGGGATAACCTACAAAGACGTGCTTATCTGACTTTGGTTGTAAACATTTTACTTATGCATAACATACCAAAATTTAAGAAAAGACAATTCGGGTTTTATCCCAAACCATGACTTATATGGTGTCATTTCAACGGATCACGATGGAGCTCTTTTCAGTGTAAAAGCGGGTAGTCACTAAAGCTTTAATCTTTAATATATAATGGCAGTTTTATAAATGAAACCTTTGATCTTACCATGTCAAACAAGGTTTCATTACATATCTTGAACACTCCATACTCCTATGGTGTTTTGGGAAATGCAAATCCATGGAATGATTCCTCAAATCTTAGGTGTTTTGCTAAATTTGTAACTCAAACATCTTTCTTTATGATCGAATCATAAACTCTTTATTTTCTTGTTACAATGATTTTCAACTTCATCTTGAAAGTCTTTGAACAACTTTCAAATGTTTTCATACTTCCTCCTTATTAAGTAAATATACATATATATTCACCCAAATTTTCGGAGAAAGCATATGAAGCAAAAAGATCCATCGTATATGGCTACACATAATGGACTATGCACATCAGCATGCTCAATTTCCAATAAGCTAGTCATCCGTTCCTCTCTGGCCCATGGACGGAGTTTCAATTATCTCGAGGAAAGTCTCACATGCGTCAATTGATCAAAATCAAAAGACTCCAAAATTCCATCAACATGGAGTTTCTTCATGTTTTCTTTCAAATATAATTTAAACAGCGATGTCACTTCATAAGTGATCTTTCAATCTTTTGTCTTGCGACATTTTAGCAATAGTGTTTATGGATGTGATTTCTCCCACCAGACTTGTAAAAGTTCATCCATCCTTTTTGGAATACGGTAATTATTTGAACAACCATTGTTCTCGTAATACCGGAACAAAATAACAATTATTAAAACAAATCTTGAAGGCTAGGTTTGATGTCAACGAAAAACACAATAATATTTTATTTGTTTTCGATGAACATCATCACTCATTCTCTTGCTAGTTACTTAGGCCATTGTAGTTCATGAATTGTGTTGTCCTGTATGACACTTCATACCAACTAATTCGGTATCCACTACCGGAGAACCACATTGTTTAACAACCAAGGAATACAGCCATAACATGTATCTTCTATATGCCTAAGTTAGACATCTCCAACCTTTTATTTTCTGCCAAATATTTTATAGATTCTCTTTCAGCAATTCCTTTTCTTTTAAAAGAATCTATCAACATCAATAGTGGTGTCATCAACATGACACATGGTACAAAGCGTATACAGTCAACTACTAATACCTTTGGACTTGCACTTTGAGGTGGATCACCATCATCAAATGTTTGGTATTCTTTCAAAATTCCATTCTTTAGTAATCTTTAAGTGTAGTAAACATTTTACTTACATCTTCTATTCATCCTTATCATGACAACTTTCATGATCAAGCTGCTACAGCTCATAAAGGTAAATTGCGAGTATAATGTTTCTTTTTCAAAACCTTTTGGAGGATTAGGACGACTAGCGTCTCCAACCTTCACAAATTCTCATCAAATATGAGGACGTATACTCTATCATGTTGTAACCAACACATAGTTTTAGATATCGCAATACCTTTCACATATGATGGTTTCTAAAACATTGCTTTCAGCTCTTAGATAAACTTGATATTAAAAACAATCCTTTGAGTATCAAGAATCATGGAGGCAAACATGATACTTTAGATACTAACATTGGAATTCTTACTCTTGATTTAATACTACTTATTAAACTTCACAGAGTAAACGGAGTTTGCTGAAAGTTTGCAATAGGACTTATAAACTTTAGATTGACATTCAAAACAATACGATACCAGTTCATAAAGCAAATATCCAGAATTTCTATAGTTCCACTATCTCAACTATAACTAAGCGTAAGGTGGTGAACGGACGTCAATGACTACAACAAACTATGCAAATTCACTTTGATTGTGTTTATGATAAATTGAGTTCGACTAATCCAAATTACAAATGAACTCCCACTCAAAACAACATCCCTCGAGTTGTTTTAGTGATTACACGAACCAAATCCACTACACCAAGTCCGATCATCACGTGAGATGATGTAGCTTTAAAGGCGAACAATCAACATGTTCATCATATCATCCATATGACTCATGCTTTACCTTTCGGTATTCTGTGTTCCGAGACCATGTCTGTACATGCTAGGCTCGTCAAGGTTAACCTTAGTTTCCGCATGTGCAAATCTGGCTTGCACCCGTTGTATGCACACGTAGAGTCTATCACACCCGATCATCACGAGATGCTTCGAAACGACGAGTCTTAGCAACGGTGCCAACTAAGGATGAACACTTTATTACTTGATATTTAGTGAGAGGGATCATCTTATAATGCTACCGTCGCGATCTAAGCAATACAAGATGCATAAAGGATTAACATCACAGGCAATTCATAATATGTGATATGATATGGCCTTTCTTCTTGTGCCTTTGATCTCCATCTCCAAAGCATGGACAAGATCTCCCTCATCACCAGCGTGGCGTCAAGGTCCGTGGCGCCGCTTCATGGTTGTCCATCACCACCAACAACTATTACAACTACTTGGAATAAAGCTATTACATGATGAATAGACACGCAGGTCTTAAACAAAATTTAAAGATAACCATTAGGCTCCTGCCGGTTGCCATATTACAATAAGGATCATTACATACATCAAATATAATCACAATCACATAATGGCCATATCACATCACAAAACCCCTGCAAAAACGAGTTAGACGCCTCTAATTTTCTTTGCATGTTTTACGTGGCTTGGGGCTTTCAAATAAGAACGATCTTACCTACGAACAAGAACCACAATGTTGATACAAGTGTTGTCAGATGCTCATTGTAAATTGAATCTTAACTATGGTGGGAGAGACAGACACCCGCAACGCCACTTGTGCAAAGCAAGTTGCACGTCAAGCGTAGAGCAAGTCTCATGTGCGATGACATGTAATGTTAGCCCGAGCCGCTTCATCCCACCATGCCGCAAGATGCAAAGTACACGCTAAGACACCGACAACAAAAGCATCAACGCCCACAAAAACATTGTGTTCTACTCGTGTAACAGATCTACGCATAGATACGGCTCTGATACCATTGATGGGTTTGTAGCATGGAAAACAAACAATTTCTACCACAAGAACGAACAAAACACAGATCTAATCTAGATAAAAGCCAAGATCTAATCTATTAGACATGTGCAACGAGATAGATAGGAACTAACCCTCGTAGATCCGAAAGCGTTAATGAGATTAGATCTCGTGGTTGATGTAGTCGATCACTTGCCGATCTCAAGATCGTGTGGACGATCCTTCCGGCGTCGCGTTCCAGCAGCGCTTCCGCAGTCGGTCAAGTGGACGATCCTTCCGGCGCCGCGTTTCGGCAGCGCTTCCGCAGTCGGTCACACGTGCGGAGTCGAAGCAGACCTTCCTCTCCCCGTTCCAGCAAGCAGCGGAGGTAGTAGATCTTCTCCACGGAATCCCAGCAGCACGACGGCGTGGTGGTGGTGGTGGAGTAGAGAATTCTGCAGGGCTTCGCCTATGCCTGTGCAGAAGAAAGGAGGAGGAGAGAGGCGGCGGAGATTTGGAGTAGTTGTGAGAGCGGGCTCGGAGGGGGCGCCCCCTCCCTTCTATTTAAAGGAGGGAGGCGCGCCTGGGGAGGACTCCCCTCCTATGGCCGGCGGTGGGAAGGGGGGAGGAGTCCTCCTCCCCCACGAATCCGTGTCTTGCCCCACTAGGTTTATTTTGACCCTTTCTTGGTTTTCAAGCAAACTCCAAGAAATCCTCTAGAACCTTCCAGAACATTCCGAAACCTTCTAGAATCTCCATACAAACACTCCAGAACATTTCCTAACTTAGAAAATGATCCCCAATATATGAATCTTATTCTCCGGACAATTCCGGATCTCCTCGTGATGTCCCGGATCCATTCCGAGACTCTGAACAACATTCGGTCTCCAACGCATATTCCATATCTACTTAAAACAACTTCGAACCTTAAGTGTGTCACCCTACGGTTCGTGAATATGTAGACATGACAGAGACACATCTCCTATCAATAACCATCAGCGGGACCTGGAGATCCATAATGGCTCCCACATACTCAACGATGACTTCGTGATCGATTGAACCATTTACATACGAAACCAATTCCCTTTGTCACGCGATACTATACTTATCCGAGGTTTGATCGTCAGCATCTCCATACCTAGTTCTACCTCGTTACTGATAAGTACTCTTTACTCATTCCGTGATATGTCATCCCTTGTGACCCAGTCACATGCTTGCAAGCTAACTAGATGACATTCCACCGAGAGGGCCCAGAGCATATCTATCCGTCATATGGATGGACAAATCCCAATCTTGGTTCATGCGCTTCAACACATACTTTCATAATACCCAATGACACCTTTATGACCACCCAGTTACGAAGCGGTGTTTGATGTCATCAAAGTATCCATCCGGTGATGGTGATTAACATAACCTCATGGTCGAAGGATTAGGTTACTATGCATTTGAAAGCTTACAGCAATACGAACTTAATGACTATCTTTCTGCTACGCTTACTATGGGTGTGTGTCCATTACATCATTCTCCTAATGATATAACCTTGTTATTAATCACATCCAATGTCCATGATCAGGAAACCATGATCATCAATTAATCAATAAGCTAGTTCAACAAGAGGCTTACTAGGGACTCTTTTATGTTTACAAAACACACAAGTATTAATGTTTCCGGTTAATACAATTATAGCATGGGATGTAAACATTTATCATAAACATAAAGATATAATAATAACCACTTTATTATTGCCTCTTGGGCATATCTCCAACAAACAACTCCTGTAGTAATGGCTCATGGGATGGAGGAACAAGCTTCGGTGGGGTTTAAAAGTAAAGGCTATGCAGTACTTGGGATTCAATTTAATGCAATCGCTACTCAATGATGTAAGAATAAGATAGAGGCAATAGGTAATATATGTATGCAAGCATGTGGTAGTGCTTGCCTGGCAGTTCAGTTGAAGCGAGAGATGGATCTGGGTAGTACTCCTGTGATTCCTGGTAATTCTCCTGCTGGGCGTCTATTCGAAGAAGAACCAAACAAACAAGGGCCAACATAAATAAAGTGCACAAGCATATGAATTAAAATGCGACAAGCAAACAAGCATGCCATGATGAATGATGCACAATTTACATGGCATTAAAGTAGCATGGCAAGGGTGAGGTGTGGTGCAAGAATTAAAGCATTTTATTGTTTATTTAGTCCAATTGTTATTGCCATAAACAGTTCAGATTTGTAAGAATGACATGATGCATGCTTCAATTCAGAACAAGGACTGCATAGATAGAACGGTCTCGTCGCGCTGATCGATTTAGACATATTATTTGCCCAATTTGGAGTTATAGAATTAAAGTTATTAATTTATCAAGAAAAGGGCATTTTATTGTAATTTTAATCATCTCAAAATTTTAAAGTGCTCAAACCTTAATTTGAATGACATATTTGAATTCCTCACATTTTTCTGATTCCAAAACATATATCATTTGTATTATTTGGATTTGTATTTGAAAAGTTATTTAAATCTGAATTGAATTTGAATTTAAATCAATTTTGAAAAGGTTTAAATTAAACAGGCAACAGGAAAAACTTTTGTCACCCAGCTCGGCCCAGCCACAGTCACTGACGGGTGGGCCACTGCTGACTGGGGCCACGCGAGCGGAAAACTTTTGCTACCGCGGCTTAGCTAGCTGCTGCGGGTGACAGGCGGGGCCAGCGAGCTAGGGCCCATTTGCCAGTGGGGTAACCCCCCAGAGACTGACATGTGGGACGTGTGCTAGGGCGCGGGTTGAGAGTGTAGAAAGGCGGGTACCTTTTTGTAAAACGAGCCACATCAATGACAGGTGGGGACTAACTGGACCACGGGTTAAGCCGGCAAAAGGACAGGGGGTTATGTGCAAAAAGGGGGGGTGCGGCACTGTTTATCTGCTTTCTCTGAACCGTGAACAGGTCTGAGATCGACCGTCGCGGGGCTCGGCGCGTGGGGAATCGAACTCGCGACCTGGCGTGCGCGGGCGGCGGCGGCTACCGCTGGGCTAGGGAGGGAGTTTTTGTCTGGGAGCAGCTGCGCGGCTAAGTGAGGCTCTAGGCAGCGCGGGCACGTGCAGACCCAGCGAGCGGCGGCGCACTGAGGGCGCTCGTCAAAACGACTGACGCGGCTAGGGCTGCCCGGTGAGGCGGAGTATGTCAGGGAGGGAGAGGAACTCACCGCGGGGTTGTCGGTGGGGTTGGCTCGGGCAGGGAAGCGGCCGATCGGCGAGGATGCAGGAGCTCCGGCGACCTAGGGTTTCGGGGGAGCGGCAAGGATCTGGCGGTCCTGGTGGCCTTCTCCTCCTCGCTGGGCCGGTCAAGGTGGAGCAGTGGTACCTCCTTGGACTCCCAGACCACCTCCACGACGCGCTCGCCGGCCGGAACAACGAGACGCAGGGGTAGACGGCGACGACTGGCGGCAGGTGCTGGCGATGGTGAAGAAGAAGGGGAAGGAGAGGGCAGGCTCGGGGGTTGGATCTGGGAGAGGCAGGGGAGCCGTGTGGATGAGGGCAAGCGAGAGAGAGGGAGGAGGCGGCGTGTGGGCACGGCTCGGGGTAAAGTGGCTTCGGCCTTTTTCTCCTTCCTTCTCTCACGTGCTTGTCGTGAGGGCTAGGGCAGGGAGAGGGCTGCCGGTGGACCAGGGTGAGGGGAGGAGGCCGGGTCGGATGGTGGGGCCTCATGGCAGGGGAGGTAGAGAGAGATAGGTAGAGAGGCCGAGAGGGAGAGGTGAGGCTCGGGTTAGCTAGGTGGAGCTCGGGTTAGGGTTTTGTTAGGGTTAGGGTAGGGGTTAGCTAGGTGGGCCATGCATGGCAGGGGAGGTAGAGAGGGGTGAGGTAGAAGTTAGGGTTTTAGATAAGAACTAGGTTAGAGGTAAATAGGGAGAGAGCTAGGGTTAGGGATTTAATTAGTTGTGTAGGTTTTTAGTCTTGTTTAAAGGATCAACCCAAGAGGAGCTAGTGAGTGCTTTGGAACTAACATGAGATGAGGTGGAAGATTAACCAAGAAAAAGAAAAAGAAAAGATGTATGGGAAGAGCCCTCATTTGAATCATGCATGGAGAAAATAAAATTAAAAATGATGTTGATGAGAATATGGGGATGGTGGAATGGATGGAGATGGTCCACAAAGAAAAGATCCATTAAAACAAAGGAAAAACCAATGGGATAAAAGGTGGTGATCAAGGTTGCATGGCCCATGCAAAATATTAAATGCCATGATTTATTTGTGAAAACAATAATAATAATATGGCATTATTCTTATGCATTCCTAAGAAATGGAATAAGGCCAAGCAAAAGAATTGAATTAGATCCACCCCACCCACATGAGCTAGAATAACATCAAAAGAAAAAGAATTACAAGCTCATGGATAATAGGATGGTGTAATTATAAGGTGGTGAAAGAAAGGTGATGAAGGTGAGTAAAAGATATGCCCCCAACTCAACTTGGGCATCAAGCAGTAAATCAATAACCAAATACAATATCAAGAGGCAAATACAAATAATAATGCATATGAGAGAAGAACCAAAGAAAGAGGGTTTTACATGATGCTCAAATGCAAGGTGGCATGATGACATGAGCATGATATATTTATGATGCAACAATTATATATAGGAAGTAGCCATTATCTTACAAGACCAAGTAGCATTTCAATTGTTAGACAATTGGGATGCTACACCACCCCTGGTCGCGCCACCAGGTGGTGTGGCCACTCCGGACTCCGCCTCCGACTCGTTTTCTCACAGTACCTTCCTTTTGTTGTGAAACTTCGTAATATTTAATCCCCCGGATCCCCTGAGGTTCGTATATTGTGTTTTCGTCGTGTTTTTGTTTCGATCTATTTCTGACAGGAATTATCTTTGAAGCTTAGAAGCACAATGGTGTCCGCCAAGGATAAGGGAAAGGAGCCTATGGAGGAAGATCTCCAAGACCTCGGGCAGGAGAAGGAGATCAAGAGTGAAGATGAAGAGGAGGCAAAGCACAACGGCACTACCATTGCGAGCATTGGAGTGTTAGCAAGATCTGCCAGGATCAGGAGGACTGCACGGATGTCAACTGGAGGGAAAACTCCGCGTCACTATTTAGCTCCACGCCATGCAGGGAAAGAAGACTCCAAGAGGGGAGAGCGGAAAAAAATCACAAGAGCTGGGATCCACAATCTGACATGATCATGCACCGCATCGAGCACAACTTGGAGTTGATTCGTACTCTCACCTTCGAGATTGAGGACTTGGGGAAACTGATCAAAGAGCTCATCAAGAGGATACCACCACCACCAAAGGAGTAATTCGTCATCAGGTTTGGCATCCCCTTGGTTTGTTCCAAGCTTGGGGGAGTGCCGCGGTATCACATCACTATCTTCTATCTTTTTACCTTTTTAGAAGAGTCATATCATGAATAGAGAAGTTATCATGTAGGATGGTTTGCATTATGGAAGTGTCCCCTCTCTAGTTAGAATATTTATCCCTTGGTGTGAGTTGCCGTTATGGAATATTAATGGGAAGTTCTATCATTTACTCTTTTGCCAATAGATCGCACCACAACTCCCCTCCCCGATGGAAAATGGAAGCAACCAGAGCCGTACGATGCACGTTCATGCCTGGACAAGATCCAAGAATCACGGGAGCCCCCATACCTAGGGTAACATTGTTTTGGACCGGTAATACGGGCCACAACTTACCCCAAGGGTCTTCGGATTGACAAGACTGTCAAGCCCTACAACACTGCTAGGATAGCCACGTGGTTGCAGGATTACAACAAAATGATACACGTCGCCGGGGGAAACCCCAATGTCGTCGTCAACTACCTCCCACTTATGCTCATCGTCACCGCCCGACAATGGATTGACGACTTGCCGGAGAAATCAATCTGCGATTGGTTGGACATGCATGAAGCGTTCACCAAGAACTCCGAGGGTACGTACAAGCGCCCTGCTCCATCAGAGACCTACAATGGTGCATGCAAGAAAATGATGAATCCTCTCATGCTTACCTTTCCCGTTGGCTAGATATGAAAAATTCACGCGCGGGAGTACACGATCAAACCGCTATGGCCGCCTTCATCGATGACCTGGAAAAGGGGACATTGCTCCGACATCCGCCGAAGCGCCATCAGGACAATGGCAAGCTCGACCTCAACTTGATGATTACCATGGCTAGCAAATATGCCTCTGCTGCTGATGATGCTCACAGCTTCTTGCCGGTATTGGCCATCCCTACCCAAGCCAAAAGGAACAATAACGACAAGCAGAAAACTCCACCAGAAGAGAACCAAGCAGCCGACATGGTCACCACAACATTCGCTAGCAGAGGTGGAGGCGGATAGCGTGGTCGTGGCCGGGGAGCAAGCCATGGATAGCAGAGGAGTGATTCAACACCCTCAGCACCACGTGTTCACCAAACGTACGAAGAGTATCGTGATATGTCATGTTTCGTCCACCTCTACGCAAACGGCAAGGCCACCCACACCAACCGCCAATGCAAGTTTGTCAATGACCTCAAGAGAGACACTGAGTCTGGCTACAAGCGAAGTCGGAAGAACACACCCCGCAGAAAGGGTAAAGGGGCAAAGGTGGAGGAAGAATCCAAGGAATCAAGTGACATGGATGAAGATTTGGAACCCAAGTATGCCAACAAGGGCGATGGCAAGGGCAAGAACCCCTTCGATAAGAAGGCTCTGTGTTACCATACCTTCCTTGGTACTCCCACCGTCCGGGCCCAGAAAACCTCACTGAGGATATTGATGGCTACCCTCCCCCAGTTCCCCAGTACGTCAGGTGGTCGAAGATTCCAATCACTTGGGATAGGCAAGATCACCTAGATCTCATCCTACTAGAGAACCAATATTACATGGTCATCAACCCATTGATTGACGACACAAAGTTCACCAAGTGCCTCGTGGATAGTGGAAGCAACATCAACATCATGTACCTAGATATACTGCACAAGATGAACTTAACGGAGACTCAACTAAGGAAGAGCAACACCGTGTTCCATGGCGTCGTTCCTATCCGACAAGCTAACTCCCTTGGCTGTATCACCCTTTTGGTCGCCTTTGGTGATGTTAACAATTACCGCCAAGAGCGCATGACCTTTGAAGTGGTGCTCTTCAAGAGCGTGTACCATGTCATCGGACGCGACATATTTCACTTCTTCCTCGCAAGGCCATGCTTTGTTTACAACAAGCTCAAGATACCCGGACTGAACGACATCATCACCATTGACGGAAGCTTCACCAAGGCAAGGGAGTGTGAGCTGAGCAAAGTCGCCTTCGCTGAAGCAGTCCTCTACGGTGAGGAGTTCAAGGAGATCCAGAGCCAGGTCGATGCCTCGGAGATGCCGACTTTGAAGAAGCAAATCACTGTTGCCGAACCCGCATTCGAGGACGCCATCAAGACCAATCAGGTGGAACTTGTTGAAGGAGATTCCTCCAAGACCACTGCCATTGGCACGGACCTGGATCCCAAATAGGAAAGCGCGCTTGTTGAGTTACTCCGTGAGACTAGGGACATCTTCGCCTGGCAACTTGCTGACATGAAAGGTGTACCTACAAAACTTGTCGAGCACAACTTGAATATTGATCCTAAGGACAAACCGGTGAAACAACCTCTACAACAATTCGGTGTTGAAAGATGATGGGCTATATGCAAAGAGATAGCTAGGTTACTTAAGGCTAGTTTTATCCGAGAAGTCATTCACACCCAATGGGTGGCAAATCCTATACTTGTCCCCAAAAAAGGGAACCAAAGAATTAAGAATGTGCGTTGATTACACCGGCTTGAACAAAGCATGTCCGAAGGATCTGTTTTCTTTGCCTCGCATTTACCAAGTCATTGACTCGACAGCTAGCTCGGAACTTCTATGTTTTCTCGACGCATACTCAGGATACCACCAAATCAAGATGCGAAAGTCGGACCAATTGGCCACTTTGTTCATCACACCTTATGGCACATACTGCTATGTCATGATGCCCTTTGGGTTGAAAAACGTTGGTGCCACATAGCAGCGGACGATGCAACATTTCCTACATGACCAGACAGGTCGCAACGTACATGCTTACGTGGACGATATCATGGTGATGTCAAACAAATCAAATCACCTCATGGCCGACTTACAGGAAACATTCAACAATCTCCAGAAGTACAACATGATGCTTAACCCTCAGAAGTGCATCTTCAGGGTGCCATCTAGCAAATTGTTGGGCTTCATCGTTTCGCATCATGGAATTGAGGTCAACCTGGAGAAAATCAAGGCCATCCTTGACATCAAATGCCCGACATGCTTGAAAGACATACAAAGGCTCACAAGCTGCGTTGCAGCAGTAAGTTGGTTCATCAGACGACTTAGGGAGAAGGCTATGCCACTCTACAAGTTGCTCGAGAAGGCGGACAAATTCTTATGGATGGATGAAGCAGATGCAACACTTTAGGAGTTGAAGAGGATACTCTCCTCCGCACCAATACTTGCAGCACCGATATCAACGAAACCTATTTTAGTATACATGGCGGCAACCAACCGGGTTATCAGCATCGTCATCGTGGTGGAGCGCAAGGAGCCAACGCACGAATACAGAGTTCATCGACTAGTTTACTATGTAAGCGAGGTCTTAACGGAATCCAAGCAGCGTTACCCGCACTACCATAAGTTAGCTTATGGAGTTTTCCTTGCTTTGTGGAAGCTAAGGCACTATTTCCAGGGGCACCCCATCACAATAGTGAGAAAAGCTCCGCTATTCGACATCATCAACAATAGCGACGCAAGAGGAAGACTCGCAAAGTGGGGCATTGAACTTGCCACCTTTGAAATCACCTACAAGAGACACGACGCTATAAAATCTCAAATATTGGTGGATTTTATTGTAGATTGGACAGAATTATCAGAAGACACTCTTGTACCAGAGCCATAGTTTTGGGTCATCCATTTTGATGGATCCAAATTGCTCAATGGCTCGGTGGCTAGTGTATTGTTACAATCATCAACAAGAGAGAAGTTACAGTACGTCCTACAGATCCACTTCAACGCTACAATCAACATGGCGGAGTATAAGGCCCTCATTCACGGACTTCGCATGGCCAAGGATATTGGAATCAAACACATAGTTTGTTGTAGAGATTTCGACCTAGTTGCCCAGCAGGTGGCTAGCACCTGGAACACGCGGAACCCTATGATGGTGGCATATCGAGATTAAGTAGATGAGATAGCCAAGTCCTTCGACGGCTATGAAGTCAAGTACGTCAAAAGGGAGGAGAATGAGGCGGCAGATCTGCTGTCAAAGCTTGGATCAGCTCATCGACCAATGTTGCTAGGCGTTTTCCTGGAGCATTTGCGGACCCCATCCATGAAAGGAGCGGACCCCGACAAACCGGATAGAGTGGACTCATTTGTTAATGCAGTAACAATGATCTCTATGGCTTGGACGAAACCGTTCATGGACTATCTTCAAGATGGAACTTTGCCTACCGACGAAGTCGAAAGCCGGCAGATAGTACATAGAGCAAAAGGCTACGTCATCATTGACGACCAGCTATACAGAAGAAGTACCATATGAGTTTTCCTACAGTGTGTTTCCCAACATCAAGGTATAGATATCCTCAAAGAAATACATCTTGAAGATTGCGGGCATCACGCCGCTCCCCGATCGCTGGTGGCAAAAGCCTTTTGGCAAGGATTCTAGTGGTTAACTACCAAGGAGGACGCCGACAAGTTGGTACGGACCTGTCTTGGTTACCAGCTTTATGCAAGACAACCAAATGTTCCAGCTGAAGAATTACAAACAATACATATTACTTGGCCTTTTGCAGTATGGGGGCTTGACATGGTTGGACCTTTGCAAATAGCACCTTGTGGATTTACACATCTGCTAGTAGTAGTTGCCAAGTTCACAAAATGGATTGAAACCAAACCCATTAGAAAGCTCGATGGGGCAACAACCCTAAAATTTGTCCGGGATTTGGTGGTGAGGTTTGGTCTCCCACATAGCATCATTACCGACAACGGCAGAAACTTGTCTCTCGGATAAGTTGAGGAGTACTATCATGAGAAAGGCATCCGCCTTGACCTAGCATCTGTGGAACATCCACAGTCAAATGGGCAAGTTGAATGGGCCAATGGACTAATTCTCCAAGTAATCAAGCCACACTTAGAGGCACCGCTACATAAAGCAGCTGGAGCCTGGGCAGAGGAGTTGCCATCTATATTGTGGATTTTACGAACAACACCCAACAAATCCACATGCTTGACCCCTTTCTTCATGGTTTATAGAGCAGAAGCCGTTCTACCATCCGACATCCTCCACGATGCACCAAGAGTTGCCACCTACGAGGAAGATGACGTTGAAAAATCCAGACGCCTATCTGTGGACCTACTTGAGGAAGAGCATGTGCTGGCATACCAAAGACCCGCCATCTACCAGCAGAAGCTACATGGCTACCATAGTCGCCGCATTAGGCATCACACGTTTAAAGAGGGGGATCTGGATCCTAGACTCAAGCAGGAAAAATTGCACAAACTATCCCCGCCTTAGGAAGGACCGTTCGTCATAAGTAAAGAATTGCTCAATGGTTCCTATTACATCATCGACAGTCACGAGTTGAAAGATAGGCCAAAAATTCACAAGTGTAAGCAACGTGACTCTGATGATGATTTCCCGGAGACAAAACGACCATGGAACATATCACAACTACGTCCCTTTACACTTAGCATATTTTATATTATGTAATAAGTACCTTATATGATAAATGAAATAAAGCATTTGGTTCACTCATATTTTTCCCTTTAGTGTTCATTTTTGGATCATATAAACCCTTTTTATGTGCAAGTTTGCATTTGCACTTGTGAAAATTCCGCCTACGGGCGTTAGCTTAAGTTTTCTGGTCTACACGTTTTCTGATGTTTTTATGTGGATTCCAGAGTAGTGACTTTTCGACACTCAAAGCCGGCGATTTTGTTCTTAGGTTCTTGACGGTTATATTTAGCATCATCACCTAAGAGCATGGTTTTGTGCTATGAGTCTTCCATCTCATGAAACGTCAAGCATATAAATCAGAATAATGGATAAACGAGCACTTGCTTAAAAAATATATACATACTGGATCTAGTTAAGTAGCAGGAGGCCTGTAGCCAAGTTTTCCGCCTTATAAACACATAATTTTTTCTGCATAAACACTACAGAGATACATTTAATACATCCATGTTTCTATGGCTCTGCTGCAAGGGACTTCGCTACTACATCAGTAGCAGGAGAGCCAGGCCTGTAGAGTTCATCAAACTCGGAGGAAACATGGGTAGATTCTGAAGACGCCAGCTCATCGTCCATCTCCTCGGCAGGCACGAAGACATCCGCTTTGGTCAACTTGGAACTCTTGGTGTCGTAGCCGGCGAGGGAGTTCCATATAGCATCAGTATCAATCTCATTCCCTTCCTCGTCAAACTTCGGCATGTCGGAGGTTATCAAGTCCAAGTCGGTGTTATCGTAGTGAGCTTTAACTAAGGACAAGGCCACTCTCGCACCATCCCGGATGCAAGAGGATTTCCGGCTCTTGACCTTCTCGGGGGCTTGGTGCAGGATCTCCGAGTACTTGACCGCATAATCCGCTGCCTTGATGGTGATGTCCAGGGGCTGTTCTATCTCCTTGGCTTGAGTGATGGCAGTGCTGATGAAGTTTTCGTCAAGAATCATGCATTCCTTTAGATCCGGAGCACCTTAACCCATGTTGGTTAAACCAATGGGGGCTGTGCTTTTGTCATAGACAAGGGTCATGAGTATAACAATACAAGTGTCCACCTTACAAAATTGACAAAGTTGGAGGAAAGTTACCAAATATGCTCGTCTCAGCTTGATTGTAGGTCTCGTCCAAGATGTCATGCTCCTTTTGAAGTTTCGTGTACACCTCAAGGTTCCGATCATTCTGCTCTTTGGCAGCTTAGTTTTGTTCCTTGAGTTGTTCAATTTCATTCTTTAGGCGCTGCATCTCGGCATCAGCAGATTCTTGCATCGCCTCTTCATGGCCCTTGACGGCATCAGCCAGGTCTTTCTTCAAGATTTTATTCTCATCATCGAGCTCCTGGATATGCTTGGATTGCTCGATGATGCTCTTGGCTTTGGCAATGGCCTCTATAAGACAGAACATGGAAAGCATTATGAGCATTCGGAAGAAAATTACCCATAAGGAAAATAAGGAGCTGTTAAAAGAAAACATACACTTGCTATTTTGGATCTGTTCATTTAGGAAGGTTGTTTTACCCTGTTCAAGATCCAGATCTTTTCGCAACTTGGCATATTTCTCATTGGCGGCCTTTCTTTGGCTATTCACATTCTACAAAGATTATAAAGTGCTTATTTTCTCTATAGAATCTAGTCGGAACTATTCAGTTTCAACTAAACGCTTGGGGGCTACAGTATCTGATTTTAAATCAGGTGTATTCTCTCTTAGAGCATCTATTCGGAAATATTCTAAACTAGAAACTCAGAGGCTACACTGACAAGTTCTACACTTAGTTCTTTGGAGCACTCATGCCAAAAACTATTGGTTTTTTTGCCTACACTACAAGAAAATTGTCACGTAGAGACACTGTCCATTTGACGTTTTCATTTTCGTCTCTACATTCAGGGTCGAGACGCATGTTGAGACGTTTGTTGAGACGCCACATAAATCGTCCTAGACTTCAGGCTTTTATACGCTACTAATAACAATAACAATAACCCAATTATCAGAAAAAATAATAACAATAACCCCCGAGTGCCTAATATCCCACGCCTGGCTTTCTCACAACTAGAAACTGTTATATTTATCACCCCGTGTAAAACCTAGGGCCGCCACCATCAGATCCGATCTGGTGCCTCTCTCTGCCAAATTCTTCCCCTGTGCTTTCTCAACAAGTGCTAAGTCTGTGTTTGCCAAGATCCATTCATCGACACATTCAAAGGATCCATCCGCCGCTGGACACGATCTATATATGTTGAATCTTTTGAGTTCTGCTGGACTCGATTAATTGCTGCTGGATTTGTTCAACGGGTTCTTGCCGCCGGACGATCAACTGTTCGTTGCCATTTGTTTCACTATTCTATCTTTATAATTATGTACTTCTTCTACCTCTCACCTCCAAGATGTTCGAAACCTTTTCTTGTATGTCGCAGATCAGTGTCCGTGCTTGCATTCCCCTACTGGCCGGTCATGGATATTGTTGTGGTGATATTCATAGCGGAGGGTGACACTTACAAGTTACGTTGACCAGATAAAATAACTTAAATATTTTAATTTCACCTACCTTTCTTGATCTGGTACAGTGTTATGTACACGAAATGATGCTCACTGTTTTTGATCTATGTGCAAGCAGGATCAGATTCGTTGGACTCATCTTGACACATGGCGAATATGTCTTCTATCAGATCACTAGAACACTAGATAAATCTTGCTGCTGCGCACAGTATTTACTGTATATTAAATTGCTGTCAATTTTTTAGTAGTTTACTGATTAAAATTTTCTTGTGCAGCTGACCCTATGCAGGTTTTGTTTTGAAAAGGGTTTTTCAAGCAGCACAGTATAGGAAGCAAGGAATTAAAGTTGCCATAAGCAGTGGACCGCAGAGTTGATGATGTCGAGATGTAATAGATTAAATATTAGTACACAGGGAATTACATATGGAGTAGTACTATGGAATACTGAAAATTTTCCAGTCGTGTATTCAAATAATTTGTAAATATGTACATTTCACTTGTAAACTTACGTTCCGATCAATAATATAATCGATATATCTGCGGTGCAGTGCGTTTTTTGTAATGCATTTTGTTTTTTATGATGGTTGGAATTTAATTTTCTTCATATGATGTGAAGTAGTGATAGTTGATTGCAAAGAATTGTATAACAATAACTTAAAATTTTAACCAATAACACCTCCGTATAAGGACACAATAAAGAGAATCAATGTATTTTTTGAGAAAGAGAATCAATGTTTTTTTTGAAAGAGAATCAATCTTGGTAGAGACGGTGTGTTGGGCACCTACAGCACGTCTCTATTCGCATAAACACGCTTTTGTTTACGTCTTATTTCATTTTAGAGATGTCCACAATGCGTCTCTACAGTATTTGAGATGGTGCATAAGAAGACGCTCCTAGGACGTTTTATAGTGGCATCTTTACAACTACATAGAGATTAATTAAAGTGTCTGTAGCCTATAAATTAGGCGTCTCTACATGTAGTTTTTGTTGTAGTGCTAAGAGCTCAGGGGCTATAGTGGGATATATTACAAAGTAAAAGAATTAAAGTTCAGAGACTTACAATGGCAATAACCTTTAGATTGTTGGCCGAATGAGCGTATGCATTATGGAAGGTCCGGGCATTGTTATAAATAACATCTACCTACTTAATAAGATCATCCAGGCAGAGAGTCAGAGGAGTTAAAGGCAAAGGAGTTATTGAAGCCAGAGACATGGATGAAGCCCTGGTTGCCTGCTGTGTTATGATGGCAGTTGATGGCGCAGAGGCTCCCGCCTCGTCCATTGCTATGGTTGCCTCCACCTCGGTTCCCTCCATCGCATGTTTCCCTCAATCGATGGCATCCTTAGCTGGAGCTTCAGCCATTTTTGAGGAGGTACTTTCGTGCATTGCCTGGCCACTAGGAGCAATGTCCATGCTGGCAGAGCCTGAGACATCCGTCATCGGGTTGACATCTATCTCCATGACGGAGGTCTCAGGAATGATGGGTGATACGTTGCAAACGTATTCATAATTTTTGATGTTCCATGCTTCTTTTATTTCTACTTTCTTATGTTTTGTCCACACATTGCAGTTTTTTATACACTTTCTGGGACTAACCTATTAACAAGATGCCACAGTGCCCAGTCGCATGTTTTCTGTTGTTTTTGGTTCCACAAAAGTCAGAAAATTAATATTCTCAAAATTGGACGGGTCAAAAGCCAAAGTGAATATTTCACTGAGGGGAACACGGAGCCAGAAGACGAGACAGAGGAGGGCCAGGGGGCCAGGTCTGGCCCACGCCTGCGGGTGGTGTGGGTCCCCTGGCACTCCACCGACCTCGCCCTTTCGCATATAAGAAGCCTCTGATACAGAAACTCTAAGTACCCGATCAAAATTCCACAAAAGAGTCTGTAGCCGCCGCCATCTCCATCCCTAGATCGGGAGGGATCTGAAGCTCTTCCCGTCACCCTACCGGACGGAGAGATCACCCTAGAGGCCTTCTTCATCACCATGACTGCCTCCGATGTGATGCGTGAGTAGCTCATCCCTAGACTACGGGTCCATGTAGTATCTAGATGGTTGGTTCTTCTCCTTTGTGCTACCATGTTTAGATCTTGTGAGCTCCGTTCATGATCAAGATCATCTATTTATAATCATACATGTTGTGTTTGCGGGGATACGATGGATATTGAGATGCTATTTCAGATTGATTATTGATTCTATCATGTCTATGTTATTTGTGATCTTGCATGCTTTTCGTTGTTAGTAGCTATCTTGGCCGAGTAGATGCTAGCAACTCCAAGAGCGAGTATTTATGCTTGATAGTGGGTTCATGCCTCTAGGAATCTGGGGAAGTGACAGAAATCTCTAAGGTACTAGATGTGCCGTTGCTACTAGGGAGAAAACAACAATCCTTTGTTCATAGAACAATCGTATTGTTTACTTTACACACAATGCTTAATGCAATTATCGGTTGCTTGCAACTTAATACTTGAGGGGGTTCGGATGATAACCCGAAGGTGGATTATTAGTCATAGATGTAGTTGGATTATGGTCTATGTATAATGTTGTAATGCCCAATCAAATCTCATAGGAGTCAAGATGATTAGTAGATGCATGTATGCTTTCTCGGTGTCTGTCAATTCCCCCGATGTAATTTGTTCACCCAACATGTCAACTATCTTAAGGAGAATCACCACTAGTGAACTATGGACCCAAGTCCTTTCTTTTACTACCAATCTACAATCTACTATTTACTGTTTTCTGTTTACTTTCTGCAAGCAATTACTTTCTTCCACATAATACGTTTAATCCTTTGTTTTCAGCAAAACCGGTGAGATTGACAACCTCACTATAAGTTGGGGGCAAAGTTCTGTGGTTGTGTTGTGTAGGATTCCAAGTTGGAAACAACACCTTGGAGGTGTTTCCTTGCTCCTACTGGTTCGATAACCTTGGTTTCATAATTGAGGGAAAATTTGCTGCTATGCTCATCATACCTTCCTCTTGGGGTTCCCCAACGAGCTCGATATATTTTGAGCCATCAAGCTATTTTTCTGGCGCTGTTACCAGGGAGTCAAGGACATCTTCACAAGGGGAGTCCCTCATAACCAATCTCTTTACTTTGTTTTATTTGTTTTGCTTAGTTTATTTCTACTTTGTTTGCTTTTTCTTTATCAAAAACACAAAAAAATAGTTGCACTAGTTTGCTTTCTTTATCAGAAACACACAAAAATGACTACTAAGTTGTGTGACTTCACTAGCCCAACAACAATGATTTCATGTGCACACCTATTGCTCCACCTGTTCCTGAAGCTACTTTCTTTGAAATTAAACCTGCTTTGCTTAATCTTGTTATGAGAGAACAATTTTCTGGTATTGGTACTGAAGATGCTGCTGCTCATCTTAATAACTTTGTTGAACTTTGTGAGATGCAAAAACATATGGATATAGATGGAGATATTATTAAGCTTAAATTGTTTCCTCTCTTTGAGAGGAAAAACTAAAGAATGGTTGCAATCCCTAACTAGAAATAGTATTGATTCTTGGACTAAATGCAAAGATGCTTTCATTGGAAAATATTATACTCCTGCTAAGATTATATCTACGAGAATTGAAATAATGAAATTTAAACAATCTGATAGTGAACATGTTGCTCAAGCTTGGGAAAGAATGAAATTTTTGGTAAAGAATTGTCCCACTCATGGACTGACTGCTTGGATGATTATCCAAACCTTTTATGCAGGACTAAACTATTCTTCAAGAAATCTGCTGGATTCTGCTGCTGGAGGTACCTTTATGACCATTACTTTGGGTGCTGCAACAAAGCTTCTAGATAATATGATGGTTAACTATTTCAAATGGCACACTGAGAGAGCTCCACAAGGTAAGAAGGTAAATTCTGTTGAAGAAACCTCTTCCTTGAGTGATAAAATTGATGTTATTATGTCTATGCTTGTTAATGGGAAAGCTCATATTGATCCAAATCATGTTCCCTTAGCCTCTTTGGTTGCTCAAGAAGAGCAAGTTGATGTGAACTTTATAACAAATAATAATTTTAGCAACAATGCCTACAAGAATAATTTTGGTAATAACAACTATAGGCCATATCCTCCCAATAATGGTAATAATTATGGAAATTCTTACAACAATAGTAGGAGTGCACCCTCTGAACTTGAAGTCATGCTTAAAGATTTTATTAGTAAACAAACTGCTTTCAATAAAACTATTGAGGAAAAACTCTCAAATGCTGAAATAAATATAGCATCATTGTCTGAAGCACAATCTTCTTTGAACAAAATAACTACTAAACCTGAAACTATTGAAAATCCCATTGTTGCTACTAATGCCATACAAGTAAGAATTGATGAAAATGTTAGACTATTAGCTGAGTTGCATGCTAAGTGGGAAAGAGAAGATGAAATTGCTAGAAATATTAGTATTTCTATTATCACTACCACTAATGTTGAAGCTAGTAAACCCAATGTAACCTTTTCTAATAAAAATGCTGAAATTCTTCGAAATATGGGAAACAATAGCTCTAGTACTTTAGATGATAATTATGATTTTGATATTGATGGTTGCAATTTCTCTGAAGTAATTATGTTCCTACAAAAGCTTTCTAAAAGTCCTAATGATAGTGCTATGAATATGGCCTTTACAAAACACATTACTGATGCTCTCATAAAAATTAAAGAAAAAATATGAAACATAAAGCTTCTATTCCTATGGAATTAGAAGATGGTTGGGAACCCATCATTAATATGAAAGTGAATGATTTTGATCTCAAAGCTTTATGTGATCTTGATAGTAATATTTCTATTATGCCTAGAAATATTTATGAAATGCTTGAATTGCCACCATTGGAAGATTGCTATTTAAATGTCCCACTTGATGATAATGCTAAAAAGAAACTCATGGGGAGTATTAATGATATTCTTATTATGGTTAACAATGCCTATGTCCATGTTGATTTCTATGTTTTGGATGTTGAATGCAATGCTTCTTGTCCTATTACTTTGGGAAGACCTTTTGTTAAAACTATTGGTGCCATTATTGATATGAAAGAAGGCACCATTAAATATCAACTCCCACTCAAGAAAGGTATAGAACACTTCCCTAAGAAGATAGAGAAGATTCTTTTTGCCTCTCCTATTAAAACAAAATTTGCTCTTAATGCTTCTTCGTTTGAGAATACTTGATCCCTTTCTTGCTTCTTATGCCTAACTTAAAAGTGTTAAAGAAAAGTACTTATTGGGAGATAACCCAAAAGTTTTAGTTGAGTCTTGGAAGTTATTTCTTTAGTAATAACCTCTACTTATCATTTTTGTGTGGTTTTTGTGCCAAGATTAACCTCTAATGAGAGAGAAGTAATGCTTGGAAAAGTTGTTGTCCCGAAACAGATTTTTGTGCTTTGCTGTAAAAATTCGTGAAAAATTTCTGTATATCGGTTTGAGCTGTAATTTTTTATGCTTCTACCCCAGGTTGTTATCAAACTTTCGTTAGTTCAACACTTTCCGATATTAGTAACAGAAGGTCTTTGAAAAAATCGGTTTCTACCTGCTGGTCTGTTTTGACAGATTTCTGCCATTATTTGCATTTGCTTCTTATTGATTCCTTTTTGGGTTCTTTTTGGGGAAATTGAGCTTTTTGAGGGAATCGCTACAGTAGTTTGTGTATTTAGTGAAAGTTATGCTATTTTAAACCTAAAACCCCAAAGGTCTATTATGTTTTGAAAATACTAATGTTGCTAATGAAGATTGTGTGAAGTTTTGTATGAAGGAAAAATTTCAGGTGTAGGGAAGAGTAATGGAATAAGATGAAGCATGGACAAAAGCTCAAGCTTGGGGATGCCACCCCGTGTCACCCCAAGAAATATCCAAGAAGTACAAGCGTCAAAGCTTAGGGATGCCCAAGGCATCCCCTTCTTCATCAATAAAAATTTCAGGTTTCTTCCAAACACTTCATTTTTATTGTTTTATGCAAAGTTGTGTTGTTCTTGGAGCGTCTTTGTTTTTGGTTTTTGGTTTTTGTTTGCTTAGTTTGCTGGAATAAATTGGTTGGACCCCCTCATTCATACACTAGTTTTCAAATAAAGTTGATTTGGATTGGAAAAGAGTAGGAAAAGTTCATGCTTAAGTGGTAAAAAGGAGCTTGTTTTTTACTGTGGCCTATGCTTTGTCATGTCATGCTTGATATTGTTTTAGCTTTATGCTTAGTGATTTTTGTTGTAGCATGACATGTTATAAACAATTGAGATTGCTTAATGTGCCTCGAAAGAATCATGCGTTGTTTTGACATATTAAAGCATAGTATTATGGTATTCTCCTTTGATGTTTTATTTGGGTTGACTTGGCGCATGCTCACACCATGTTAAGACTATCCCAAGTCACCATAGCCTTTATGATCATTTAGTTTTCGACTTGTAATATCACTTTATGCTTTAATTAATGATGTTTTGTCGCTTTGCATGATTATGGCTATTATTGCTCTCTTAGTTGGTCGCTCCCAGTCTTTTGCTAGCCTCCATAACCAAGTATGAGTTCCACTCATGCATCCAACTCCAAATAAAACCAAGTTATTCCAAAGAGTCCACCATACCTACCTATTAGCATTTGCTATTCCAAGTATATTCATATTTTTATCTACCTTCCGAATTAAACTTGTTATGTGAAAATTAATGACTAAAGCTCTCACGAACTTGATGGCACACTTTACTTTTCTTGACCCTAATAAACTTGAACCATTGTGTCATCTATGTTGTATATGCTTGCACTTATATGTTGGGGATTAACAAAACCATGTTGTCATGGGAAATGCTTTCAACATTGCACTTGTACATTATACCCAGTTGATATCATGCTCTTTTGTTTATGGATGTCGTCGGTGTGAAATGAAAGGGGAGCTTGTAAGTCCATGGAGTTATGTATGTGTGTTAGAGAAACGCCTGGGCGGCTGGTCTAATCCATGCCTAATCATGGTGGAAACCTACATCATAACCATAATGAGCAATCTATGAAGCATTCTTCTTATGAACAAAACAGAGATAGAGACTGAGAAAAAAGAAAAAAGAAAAAAAATAGAGATGAGAAAAGAGGAAAGAGAAAAAAAACACCATTTTCCCATGGTAAATAAGAAGATGCTGAGATGCTTATTGTCTGCTTGCCTTGTCATTTTGATATGGTGATTCTTCCGTATCATCGGGCAAGGGGTACCCCGTTGGCGGTTCTCTATGATACACATGTACTTACTATGACAAGAACTTACTGGTAACTAAACTTGAGTAGCATGAGGAGCGGCCCTCATATTCAAGGGACATGAGATTGCCAACTTATACTTTGTCAAGCATATACTCTGTAGTTTGTTCACTTTAACCTTAATCACTTCAAGATGCTTATGATAGGGGCAATGAGAACTGAAAGCTAATAAGTACCATAATTTTTGGAAGCTCTTTACGAGACTTGAATCCATGCTTCCTTCTATGAAGGCCTTTCTTTTACTTTTATGTTGAGTCTCCATCTTCTATCTTTATGCACCTATTGAGAGAGCATAGTGGCCATTCTTAGTTTAATGTGCATTGTCCCAAAACTTGTTGATTGATTTGTAACTTTGATATTTCTTGTTCTTAAACTATTTGTATCTAGTCACCCTTATGTACTTTGAAGGTGTCCTATGCATTTATGTTTTGCTACACTATGAGGGACAAGCTGAATACCATTCTCATTATGTTTTCTTTATGTGAAACAAACAAACGTCTTTCAAAGCATTGTTATTCATGAATCTTTTGTTTGTGCATTTTCATGTTACAACATAGTTGCTATGTCTTATTGTTATAACTATATCTTTCATGCTATGTTAAAGTACTATGATCCTAACTATCAATGTTCTACAAATACTTTGATCAAAATTATGATGGTGCATGTCACCTCAAAATTATTCTTTCTTTTTATCACTTACCTACTCGAGGACGAGCAGGAGTTAAGCTTGGGGATTGATACATTGCTAACATATCCATAATTTTTGATGTTCCATGCTTGGTTTTATCTACTTTCTTATGTTTTGTCCACACTTTGGAGTACTTTCTTCTTGGACTAACCTATTAACAAGAGCCACAGTGTCAGCTGCCTGTTTTCTGCTGTTTTTGGTTCTAGGAAAGTCAAAAAATGAATATTCTCGGAATTGGACGGGACAAAAGCCAAAGTCAGATTTTCACCGAGGGACACCCGAAGCCAGAATATGAGACGAAGAGGGGCTGGGGCCCGGCCACACCACCTGGTCGCGTGACCAGGCTTGGCCCGCGCCAGGGGGTGGTCTATCCTCCCCAGGCACCCCCTCGGCCTCCGCTTTCGCCTATAAGATGCCTCCGATACAGAAACCCTAAGTACCCGATCAAAATTCCACGAAAGAGTCTGTAGCCGCTATCTTCTACATCCCTAGATCGGGAGGGATCTGAAGCTCTTCCTGGCACCTTACCGGAGAGGGGAATTCACCCTGGAGGCCTTCTTCATCACCATGCAAGCCTCCGGTGTGATGCGTGAGTAGTTCATCTCTAGACTACGGTTCCATGTAGTAGCTAGATGGCTGGTTCTTCTCCTTTGTGCTATCATGTTTAGATCTTGTGAGCTCCGTTCATGATTAAGATCATCTATTTGTAATTCCTACATATCGTGTTTGCGGGGATCCGATGGATATTGAGATGCTATTTTAGATTGATTATTGATTCTGTCATGTCTTTGTTATTTGTGATCTTGCATGCTTTCTGTTGTTAGTATCTATCTTGGCCAAGTAGATGCTAGCAACTCCAAGAGTTAGTATTTATGCTCGATAGTGGGTTCATGCCTCTAGTAATCAGGGGAAGTGACATAAATCTCTAAGGTACTAGATGTGTTGTTGCTACTAGGGAGGAAACAACAATCCTTTGTTCATAGAACAATCGTATTGTTTACTTTACATGCAATGCATAATGCAATTATCCGTTGCTTGCAACTTAATACTGGAGGGGGTTCGAATAATAACCTGAAGGTGGATTATTAGTCATAGATGAAGTTGGATTACGGTTTATGTATAATGTTGTAATGCCCAATCGAATCTCAAAGGAGTCAAGATGAGTAGTATATGCATGATTGCTTTCTCGATGTTTGTCAATTGCCCCGCTGTAATTTGTTCACCCAACATGTCATCTATCTTAAGGAGGGCCACCACTAGTGAACTATGGACCTCGGTCCTTACTTTTATCATCAATCTACAATCAATTGTTTACTGCTTTCTGTTTACTTTCTTCAAACTATTACTTTCTTCCACTCGATACATTCAATCCTTTGTTTTCAGCAAAACCGGTGAGATTGACAACCTCACTGCAAGTTGGGGGCAAAGTTCTGTGGTTGTGTTGTGCAGGTCTCCACGTTGCTGCTGGCACCGGTAGTGCACCCTGCTAAAGTTCAGCCAGCAACACCTTTGGGGTGTTTCCTTGCTCCTACTGGATTGATAACCTTGGTTTCATAACTGAGGGAAAACTTGCTGTTGTGATCATCATACCTTCCTCTTGGGGTTCCCCGACGGGCTCGATATATTTTGGGCTAAGCAGGGATGTTGATACGTTGCAAACGTATCCATAATTTTGGATGTTCCATGCTTCTTTTATATCTACTTTCTTATGTTTTGTCCACACTTTGGAGTTTTTTATACACTTTCTAGGACAAATCTATTAACAAGATGCCACAGTGTCAGTCGCCTGTTTTCTACTGTTTTTGGTTCTAGAAAAGTCAGAAAATGAATATTCTCGGAATTGGACGGGACCAAAGTCAATATTTCACCGAGGGGAACACGAAGCTAGAAGACGAGACGGAGAAGGGCCAGGTGCCGGCCACATCACCTGGCCGCGCGACCAGGCCTAGCCCACGCCTGGGGGTGGTGTGAGCCCCTTGGCACTCCACCGACCTCGCCTATAAGAAGCCTCCAATACAGAAACCCTAAGTACCCAATCAAAATTCCACAAAAGAGTCTGTAGCTGCCGCCATCTCCATCCCTAGATCGAGAGGGATCTAAAGCTCTTCCTGGCACCCTATCGAAGGGGAGAGATCACCCTGGAGGCCTTCTTCATCACCATGACTGCCTCCGGTGTGATGCGTGAGTAGTTCATCCCTAGACTACGGGTCCATGTAGTAGCTAGATGGTTGGTTCTTCTCCTTTGTGCTACCATGTTTAGATCTTGTGAGCTCCGTTCATGATCAAGGTCATCTATTTGTAATCATACATGTTGTGTTTGCGGAGATCCGATAGATATTAAGATGCTATTTCAGATTGATTATTGATTCTATCATGTCTATGTTATTTGTGATCTTGCATGCTTTTCGTTGTTAGTAGCTATCTTGGCCGAGTAGATGCTAACAACTCCAAGAGGGAGTATTTATGCTCGATAGTGGGTTCATGCCTCTAGGAATCTGGGGAAGTGACAGAAATCTCTAAGGTATTAGATGCGTTGTTGCTACTACGGAGAAAACATCAATCCTTTGTTCATAGAACAATCGTATTGTTTACTTTATACACAATGCTTAATGCAATTATCTGTTGCTTGCAACTTAATACTGGGGGGGGGGTCGGATGATAACCTGAAGGTGGATTATTAGTCATATATGCAGTTGGATTACGGTCTATGTATAATGTTGTAATGCCCAATCAAATCTCATAGGAGTCAAGATGATTAATATATGCATGTATGCTTTCTCGATGTCTATCAATTGCCCTGCTGTAATTTGTTCATCCAACGTGTCAACTATCTTAAGGAGAATCACCACTAGTAAACTATGGACCCCGGTCCTTTCTTTTACTATCAATCTACAATCTACTATTTACTATTTTTTGTTTACTTTCTGTAAGCTATTACTTTCTTCCACACAATGCGTTTAATCCTTTGTTTTCAGCAAAACCGGTGAGATTGACAACCTCACTGTAAGTTGGGGGAAAAGTTCTGTGGTTGTGTTGTGCATGATTCCAAGTTGGAAACAACACCTTGGAGGTGTTTCCTTGCTCCTACTAGTTCGATAACCTTGGTTTCATAACTGAGGGAAAACTTGTTGCTGTGCTCATCATACCTTCCTCTTGGGGTTCTCCAAGGAGCTTGATATATGTTGAGCCATCAACGGGGGACGAAGGCCTAGTGAGGCCTGCTACAGGCTTGGCGGCAGGGGTCAGGGGAGCAGCAGCGGGAGACGACTTGGAGAACATATCAAGAATACTCTTGGAACCTCCAACATCTTTGGAGGTCTGCTTCAAGCCAACACCGGACTTCTTCCTGAAACGTACACAATATAAGTACATGAATTGAATAGGTGCAATAAAAATTAAAGACGGAGAATGAATATACTTAGACTATAGCAGACGACTTAGCTAAGGGGATGCTGGTGGATTTCTTCTTCTTCTCCGCCTCTAAGGTGGCAGTGGATTTCTTGGAGACTCCACTCTCCATTTTCTTCTTCTTGTCCTCGGCAGCAGCGTGAGAGGTGGCGCTCTTCCGCTTCCGCGCTGCCGGAGCTGGCTGATCCTTGGGAGTGTCATCATCAGACACAACATGGATGTCTTTCAGCTTTGGGTCATAGACCTGGGAGGCCATTTGATCCACCGCCAAGGTCGCCAGCTGATAGATCTAACAACGAGTTAAGTGAGTAATGAATTCAACATGGAAGACCTTAGAGTATATATATAAAGTAACAAAGGAAGCACAGTTACCTCTGGCACTTGTCGCCTTCAAACATGTCAAAGGTGATCTTGAAGCCACACTTCTTGTCTTTCATATTGACGATATCCTTAAGCCAGAGCTTGATGGAGTCATTGGAGAAGTTGTCCTACGAGATTCACATAGGATCTTTCCTGCTCTTTGGAGTACTTGCACATCATCTCAACACGGTGCTGCAGAAGTTGGATCTACCTCATGAACCAACACATGGCTAGGTCTAAGCCGGCCAGTCCTCCATATACCAGCCACTCGATCCGCCTTACGGCGTGAGAGGCCTCGTCGTCAGACGAAAGGGGGCCTTGGGATCTCCAGGTGGGGGCCTCGGCGGTGGGTCCTTCAACAAAGTCGAGATATGAGTCTTGGCAACCAGCCAAAGGGATGTATGGGCCATAGAAATATGTTCGCTGCCAGTTCTTGCAGGACTCATGACCGACGATGTCGGGGAATCGCCGGTAAGGACGAATCTTAAAACTAATTGTTCCGCAAATCCCTAGCTCATCCTTGGATTCTACGGACTCTCTCTTGACGGTGAAAATGTAGATAAACAGATCTAACCTAGGCCTAATTCCTAGGTATCCTTCGCATAAAGCTATGAAATTGCTGAGTACGAGGATGCTATCGGGAGAGAGGTTGTGGGGAAGTACCCTGAAGTGTCGAAGGATCTTGAGGAAGAAGTCGGAAATTGGTAGGCTAACGCCACGCACCAGCTGAAATTTGAGGTAAACCTTCTCTTCGGCTTGGTGAGAAGGTACCACATCACCGGCCAGTGTTGGCCACAAGGCCAAGCCCTCCGTCGTAGGAATATAGACTTCTGCGATAAGTTCTTGGAGCTGCTCGGCGGAGAGGTCAGATCCCCTCCACACTCCCTTGTGGGAGTCAGCATCTTCTTCTGCAGCATCTAGCGCCGCTCGCTTCTGGTCACCGCCGGTGGATTCCACCACGACGGATATTAGAACCACCACCCCTTCCAGCAGAACGGAAACACTCCACGATGGCTCGACTGAAGCCTCGAGAGCCGCCGCTGTTGAGGGAGTACTGCTGTTGGAGGCCATTGCATGGATGGATGGAGATTTGGGGGGAGAAAGTAATATGGCTAGGGTTTTCCACTGAGGGAGCTCGAACGGTCGCGCGTTGGGAGGAGGAAGACGGCGCATGAAAGAATGCGGGTAAAAGTAAATGTCTAAGCCGCAACAAATATTTATAGACCCAGCATCAAGATTCGTGCAAAGAAATCTAACGTGTGGATGAACGTGCGCGATAATTTTGGCACGTCCCCTGATTTTCCGCTTAATTTTTCGGATTTTACGCGCGCGAAAATAGCTAATGATCAATTCCCTGCTATATGTAAGTTTCGAGGAAGCGTAGGCTGTAGCCTATGTCATTCTTCTGACCATTGCAGTGGAAGAGTCACATCCAAAGATTCCATGGAAGGCGGAAACCATCCGACTCTGGGAGAAAGGATTTGAATAATCTCCGGCTACATTACGAAAACGGAGAGGACTGCAGGGCTCTTTGGGAGACCTTCGAGATATTGCTTGACGAATTGTCGGCATCACCTAGACGCAACATTCAAAACCAATGGGCAAGACGGCGCAAGATCTCAAAGTCCTCCGGGGGCTACTGTTAGGGATATGCTAAATGAGTATCACCATTGCATGTCTCTAATCCGGCTAACCCGGATGACCCACAATTGGTAGCATGTCCTATGGCATACTGGGCGACCCAGTTAGACGGATCTAGAAGGGAGGCCCATGCCGAATATAGGAAGGCTACGTAGAAGTCATCGACATACTCAGAGCTTTGGAGTATAAGAAACGAAGAATAGTTAATATTAGTGTAGAATTTTTTACCTTGTCTGAAAAGGTCAATTCCCTATAGTGGACCCAGGATTTCATGATAGGGTATGCCACAAAAAATTCAATTTGATAACATCTTATTTTACCACCCAAAAAATTACGCCGAGCAAAAAAATTACACGCATCTCAAAGTTTTCTATTTTAGTAAACTACACATTCAGGGCGAGCATATGTCACTTGGCTAGAGGGTGGATGTACGAGTATGACCCAGCCGTCCAGATTCAAGTCCTCACGAATGCAAAATTAGATTCTTATTATTTCAAAATCAAACTCGTTGTGAAGATTTTCTTCACCACTTTTCTTTAAAAAATAAACATAAAATAACATAAGCTAACAAAGAGCGTATTTTGGCACCACAACATGACCAAGTCCAAATATATGAAAATTATAATAGAGAAGATATATATACATTGAATTTTTTGTAGCCATTTGCAAAAATAAATTGTATATTCTAGCTTGTTGGTAAATAAAATGTATATTAATATGGAATAAACAACAAAGGCATATTTGTATGACCCAGCCGTCCAGATTCAAGTCCTCACGGATGCAAAATTAGATTCTTATTATTTCAAAATCAAACTCGTTGTGAAGATTTTCTCCACCGCTTTTTTTTAAATAAACATAAAATAACATAAGCTAACAAAGAGCGTATTTTGACACCACAACACGACCAAGTCCAAATATATGAAAATTATAATAGAGAAGATATATATATATATATATAGAATTTTTTTAGCCATTTGCAAAACTAAATTGTATATTCTAGCTTGTTGGTAAATAAAATTACATTTTTTTCCACAAATAACGCATGAAAGATACATTTATGCTTTTCACCAACGTTATAAAAAAGTATTTGATTTCTAGTTGGCTAATGCTATCCAACCTAGTTGCATATTCATATATCATAAACAACAAAGGCATGTATATATGTATAGCCTAAAGTACATATAGTGTACCATTTATGTTAAAAAATGGTAAACAAAATAAAGAAAAAAAGGATCAAATTATAATACCAAGAACAAAACGAACTAGTAATAGAAAAAGAATCAAATTAAACGAAAATCATGGGAATTGAACCCACGACCTCCGGCTCCAAGGATGCCACAGCCCGGCAATTAGCATAACCAGTGGGGCTCGTACTTCATTGCCAATTGCTTTAGACCTTTCCACAGAAATGCATATCACATCGAAAGATTTTGATAATGTAATTTTTATATAAATGTATTGTGCAAGGCTGGGGCAGGGTATGCCGGGCATACCTGGCATACCCTGTGGGTCTGCCCTTGATTCCTTGTAACCCTAGGTTCTGGTGTTTTTATAAGCCGGACCTATGGGAGCCTATAGGGCATAACGTACAACGATTCATAATACCTCGTATAACGAACCAACCTCTGTAACTCGGCATATTGTCATTATAATGATTTATAGCAGGAGTAGAGTTCCGCCACCGTTGTGGGGACTTGAACGTGGGTAAACTATGTTATCTCGTACCCGTCAACTCACCGCCTTCCCACACCTCTCTAAACACGCTTTGTGAGATCTCTCCATATCGTACTTGTCGACAATACCACGACACCTTCAAAATGAAATCTCATGTTGTATGTTTTAAAAGTTGTTTTTCATCAGCAATTGCCAAATTATCACTGCATAGTTGTTGGATTTAAAAAATAACTTATTTCTTGATACTTAATGTGATAATTTGTGGAACATCGTCTATGTTTGCGTCATGGTAACTATTTGCTATAATCTAGCAATCATGGTAAAATAATCTGTTGACTGAAGTGCCCAAAAGATCTTGCACCGAAACTTAACAACATGGGGTCTAGTTAAAGATCTCATCGAGACAAACTCAGGCTATGAAAACAGATCACTAACCGGATTAACAGTTTATGAGATAAATAATTTTAACTTTTTAATTTCTAATTTAACAATTAATGCGATGATATCATTCGTGAGGTGTGTGATTCTTGCATGTATGCATGTCACCCCTTCTCTATGAGAAAAGCACACGAAAATATACCGTCCCATGGGAAAGAAAGAGTGTGCGGTCCTTTTTTTCTCTGATGACTTAGTCGTTTCTGTTGGTGGAACTTGGCCGCTTCTGGTGATTACCGAGGCGGAGAAAATTGCACATAGCACCAAGTTGTGGTGCCAGTGTTGCACAAAACACAAAAATAAAATATTTATTGCATCTATTGTCTAATCAGTTGCGGCTAGCCCAAATAGAGTATATAGTGCCTTAACAGCGTATCTGACATATGGCCATGTATTTCTGTACTGTATACCATAATTATATGCTAAAATAAAAAATGGACACAATGGGGTAGAAAATAGAGAGCGTCAATTTGGCAGACAAGCTCCATAGAGCTCATTTATTGAAACTTCAAAATATTCAAATTTAAAGCTTTGAAAAATTCAAACAGAATACAAAACGTAGCCAATAATTTATTCTACCTTCGTGTGCACTTGGGAGCATGGACGGTACAACTTTTAATTCTTCTAAAATTTATCCAATTAGTCTATTTGCTCAGACTAAAATAGTCACATTAAAATTGTGTGCTTGTAGTGTACATAGTTGACACATCAAGGTATCTTTTCTGAATTTTTCTGTAGCATAGTCGCACGTTGATCTTTTTAGTGTGCGCGTAGGTGTAGACGCTGCAAGGTGGCATCAGCTGAGTATTACGATCTTTGACACAATAAAACAATGTTACAATCTTTGACATGATGCAGCACAACGGTGTTGGACCAAGCTTTGTTTGCTAGACTATAAATATAAAAATATTGGCCCACACAAGTGATATATGGTATAAAAATACGGGCGCACATGTCAAAACATTTGTAAGGCACTATAACCTCTATTTGGACTAGGTGCAACGATTAGACCAAAAGTTGGGGTCAGCTGTAACAAGTATTTTGTTTCTGTGTTTTGTGCAACTTTAACACCAAAGTCTGATGTTATGTGCAATTTTTTCACCGACGCGTGTGAGGTCCAAGGGGGATTTCGTTTAGTTTTGTCAAGAAGACCTGGAATCACCGACGAGTATTATGGGCTTCTAGGCCTTGATGGATTGTTTTTTAACCGATCTTGATTAGGATGTAAATGGTATAAATATTTTCCATCCGAATACGTGTCCGCATCCTTTTTGAAGAATATGGTACATGCAATTATAGAATTTTGCTAGATAGGGATGTGAATACGGATCTGGGTTAAATGGAAATTTGAGATATGGATTATCTATTTTTTTTTACGAATTATCCAATCTCTGTAATTAGTACTCCCTCCGATCCATAACAAGTATCGTTGGTTTAGTATAAGAGAAGTATTATTCCATTAAGTTATCACGGTAGGATAGCCTGAATATCCAATTACGTTTCTCTGCCTAATTAGTCCGAACCTAGTATGCCATGTACTATATAATCACTGTAGGGGTGTCTCTCCCTTTCTCCAAAATCTAACTCTTTCCCGATTATTTATCTACACAAACATGAGACTCGAACAACACATCTTTTGCAAAAAATCAGGTAGGTACTTAATTGCTGTTTTTTTTGAACAGGCAAGGCATCAAAAAGGCCTGGAAACTGCATTGAAATGGTGTAGAAGTTTACAACAAGGACCCCATAAAGAAAGGAAATTACATTGTGGTCCTCTCCTTTTGCAAACAGGGCCGCAGCCCGCAGAGAATAAAACCAACACGCAGTCGAGTCCTTCGTTTTCACAACACACAACAGACGACCTTCAGGTCCGGACACCAGCATCGCCGCCGGGGACAACACCACTTGGGGCAAGGCTGATGAGAACCCTAAGACCGAGATCGAGAAAGATCCTCCGTGAGGCCGTATTGGCCAAGAGGTAGAGGATGCATGGGTGTACATGTCGCACCCGAGCTCGGAGAGCTTTGGTTATTTGGATTTTCTCATGGGTTATGGCTTTGAATTCCAAACAAACATTGTTTAAAATCACTTATTACGCTTGTACAAATAACACACTTCATTTCTCAAAAAAATAAAAAAATAGCACACTTCAAAAGGGGTCCAGCAGAAAACTAATCGTGACAAACATTTCCTGGTTACTGAAGTTGCTTCTCCCCTGATATTTCGGTTTGTTTCAGAGAGCTGCCCTGCCGTGAATGAGAGTGCATCAGACAGACGGGGAACCGCCGGGCTTCTCCCCGACCTCGCTCGATCATGGCGTCGTCGGCGGAGCCGCCGCCGAAGAAGCGGAAGCTCGTAGAGGCCCAGACCCCGAGCCCCTCCTGCAGTCCGCGGCCGCCCCTGCCTCTGTCTCCAGGTCCACCTCCTCCTACCCCGCCGCCTCCCCAAACCCTAGCCGCAGCCGCGCCCTCCTCCCCGCCACCTCCCCCACAGTCGCCGACGCCGACGCAGACGCCGGAGGAGGTCCACCGCAAGCGCCGCAACCGGGAGGAGCTGCGCAAACTCTTCGAGTGCTACCGTCGCATCCGCCTCTGCGTGGAGCGCAAGGACGCGCGCCTCATGCCCGAGCTTGAGCAGGTTTACCTCGCTCTCATCACCGCATACCGAGGTACCTAACAACCCTCCTCCAATCATACAACCCCTTTCTAGTTAGATGCTGTAATTACAAATTACAATTGTTAGTAGCTGATTTAGGGAGCCGCTGTTATGTGGGCATGCTTGAAACCACTTCATACTCAAAGCTATATTTTGTATTCAATCGGTCTCAGTGGATGGTAGAATCCTGAGCCCTTAGTACCTATTTTACTTGAGTTGTTCTGGTGCATAGCAATTTGATACACATGCCCGTGGGATATATTTTTTCCTACAAATATCAACTGGATAACTTGTCCTATTCTGTATGCAGCTGAAATCTCCAGTACGCTTTGGTAGATCAACATTGTGTTGTGTTGTTAGGCTTTGTTTGATTTGAGCTGAAGCTTACCCTACCAAAAATTTGCATAGCGAAATATCATGGTTTTGTTTGCCCATGATTTGGCAAAATATTGTTTTCTCTAGATTGGCAACATGGCATGGACATGCCAAAACTTTGGATCCAAAAAAGGACCAAAATTTTGGCCAACAATAAATTGGTTGGGTTTGGACACCAATAAAACATACCTTGAGAATGTAAAATCGTTACTGCATGTATCTGACACGTGGTTCACCGCAGGGACATGCGATTGAGATGCACTGCTATCAAAATTAGTGTCTTGGTTCTGGCCTTCTGGGATGAACTTCTTGTTCGATATGCCTACATGAAGCCGTAAATCATATAATTCATATATCAAATTCTAACAAATACACCAGTAAGACTTTTTGCATTATTCTTAACTAATAGTTGGAAGAGAAAGTGGATATGTCGTTGATGGATATTTGGAGTGGGCCCATTGAATTTTCCATTTTAACATATTCAGTGTGTCATGGTGTCACAAAGTCGTGCCTGAGGCAGACGACAGGGTTTTTGCCTCCACTTGGGGGGTGGGGGGGGGGGGGTGGGGGTCGGGGGTGCGGTTAATCTTGAGGTCGAAAGGAGCATTATTAAGTTGTGCATGCTCTACTGTCTTGGGATTGGAAAACATAATTATTTTTCCGAAAAAAGGAGGTTTAGATCCCCAGCCTGCATCGAAAAGATGCATACAGCTTTTATTATTACTAGGAAATGTGCCCGTGCATTGCAACGGAACGAAAAAATCTACGATGTTGAAAATAAGTTGTTGTAGGTAAATTTGTCTGCTGGGCTGCCCATTGCTTTCTCTTACTGTTGCTTAAGTGAAGCCACTCACACGTTCTCTAGAGCCATGCATCGCCATGGCCACCTCACTCCATTATGTGGACGCCTTTGCTTACCTCGAGGCCAGGAGTAGAGAAGGATTAGAAAGACATATAAATTATAGGAATTAGGGTGTGGACGCAAAACCATATGATGTCATGATTGCTCTTGAGATCAATGAATTGATGCTCCTCCCGGCAAAAATAAAATACACGAAGTACTGCTCCAATGTTTTCAGTTTTAGTTGTCTACAAGTGTGATTTTCCCGACAGGTAACCAAACGGTCCAGAAAGTAAAATACAGTGAACAGTTCATTGCCAGTAACTACCCTATACCCAAGCAAGAGGATATCGGTTTGATGTATGCTTTGCAAAATATATTTTAAATAAGAAAACTGAGGTGGATGACTAATTAGTTATAACGCTGGTCGCGAGCGTTTGCTAGAAAAATAGCCCATGCTCTGTCAGATGACATACCGCTATTAGGTGTGCCTGAGCGGCATCAACCTCTTCCTATTTTTAATATTTGCAGGAGATAGAGATTAGGTAGAGCTTATTTTGTGCTAGTTTAGAACTCTAAACAATTCTAAAACAGTAACTTTGTTTTGGAACCAGAAAGAATTAAAATAAAGTAGCTTTTAACTCTGGCTTACCTCATTTGGACGGAATCCCCATCGCTGCCTTGTTGAACCATCTTGGAAGGGTCTTCATGGATACAATTTGATAGTTAAATCTAATTACACCAGTTTGCAAACAAAAAAAAGTTCCGATAGGATTTGTGTGAGTTTTGCTAGAAACTATAAACGGAAAATATTATTTTTGTCATCTGTTAACAGTGCTTGTTATGAGAGTTTATCATAGATAATGGAATAACATAAATGCATAATAATCAGTGAACTCACCTGGATAGACCGTGTACCACCTTTTGCCGACTGGTTGTACTTCTTATCACTAAATTCCTGTACTGCCACATAGAGAGATTAGCCAAATAACAAGGAATTAAATCTTTTGTTATTCCTGAAATCTAAAACAAGAGAAATATAAAATTTTCATTGATACATAAGGTAGTGGGTACCAATTTGTTGGTTTTGGGGGAAAATTTCTGGATGGGCTGGTCCCTTGGACCTCCACATCCTCTCATATAGCTGAACTTAGGTACATCATAACTAGTACACTGGAATACTCTAGAATCTTGTAGGACACTAACTTAGACTCCAACATTCACTGGAATGTTCCAGGCACTCCTAGGACATCACTACTATACTAACACTCACTAGAATATTCTAGGCTCTCCTAGGACACTCTCCAACACTCCCCCTCAAGATGGGTGATAGATATCTATCATTCCCATCTTGTTACAAGCTGAACTACATTCTTTATTTCCTAATCCTTTAGTTAAACAGTCTGCAATTTGCTCGCTAGAGGTTACATGATTTATCTTAATTATACCGTCATCCAATTTCTCCTTTATGAAGAAGCGATCAATCTCCACATGCTTGGTTCTATCATGTTGAACAGGGTTGTTTGCGATGTTGATCGCCGACTTGTTGTCACACCACAAATTTAAAGGACCTTCCCTCAACACTTTCAGTTCTGAAAGAAGATTCCTCACCCATAACATCTCACTCAAACCTTGTGACATAGCTCTGTATTCAGCTTCAGCTGTTGACTTTGAAACCACCTGCTGCTTCTTACTTCGCCATGACACTAAATTTCCCCCGACAAATACACAATAACCAGATGTTGATCTCCTATCATCCAAGCAACTTGCCCAGTCAACGTCACAATACCCATCCACATTTAGATGACCATTCCTTTTGAACCACAGTCCCTTTCCTGGACTACCCTTCAAGTACCGGAGGATTTGATTGACCGCATCCAAGTGTCCGCTCCTAAGATCATGCATGTATCTGCTCACTACACTCACTGCATATGAAATATCAGGTCTTGTGTGACATAGATAGATGAGCCTTCCAACAAGCTTCTGGTACTTCTCCTTATCCACTGGTTCCCCAGATTCGGCACATAATTTGTGGTTTTGATCGATAGGTGTTGATGCAACCCGACACCCAAGCATGCCCGTGTCACTAAGCAAGTCCAATACGTACTTTCGCTGGGAGAGAACAATCCCTTTGGGAGATCTAGCAATTTCTATGCCAAGAAAGTACTTGAGTTGCCCAAGGTCCTTTACCTCAAATTCCTTGCGTAGGCTGTCTTTCAATTGTGATATCTCCACCTCATCATCTCCGGTGATTATAATATCATCAACATATACGGCAAGGATTGTAATCTGGCTATTTGAGTGCCGATAGAACACCGTATGATCCCCATTACACTGCTTATATCCCATACCACATACAACTCGTCTAAATCTATCAAACCATGCCCGTGGAGATTGCTTGAGGCCGTATAGAGATTTTCTCAACCTGCATACCTTTCCTGATGTTGTAGGAGTAGAGAAACCAGGTGGGATCTCCATGTATACCTCATCCTGTAAATCTCCATGCAAGAATGCATTCTTGACATCCAACTGATGCAACGGCCACCCGAAGTTAGTTGCACATGAGATTAGGATCCTCACTGTGTTCATTTTTGCCACTGGCGCAAATGTCTCATCATAGTCAATCCCATATGTTTGACTATATCCTCTCGCAACTAGTCTTGCCTTGTACCTTTCAATTTTCCCTTCTGGATTCTGTTTCACGTTGTAGATCCATTTACACCCAACAGCTTTCTTTCCTGCTAGAAGATGTACAAGTTCCCAAGTTTTATTCCTTTCGAGAGCATTTAACTCCTCTATCATGGCCTCGCGCCACTTTGGGTCTTGCTTTGCTACTTTCCAGTCTCTTGGGATCACCACAGATTGCAATGATGCGATGAAGGCCATGTAGTTCGTAGATAGAGATGTATATGATACATACTTAGCTATGTCATGCTCCTCCCGGTACCAATTTGGAGGTTTTCTAGCTCCAGCTCGGGTTCCTTTTCTTAAGGCAATGGGCAAATCCAATGAGTCATCAGTGACACATGGCACACTCTCAGATGAGTCAACTTCATTGACCCCTGGAATTTGTTGTTGATGTGGCTCCCCCTGCAGCTGGATCTCACCATTTGTTTGACCCTGTTGTTGATGTTGCTCCCCCTGCAGCTGGATCTCACCATTTGTTTGACCTTGTTGTTGATGTTGCTCCCCCTGCAGCTGGATCTCACCATTTGTTTGACCCTGTTGTTGATGCGGTTGCCTCCTCGTATACACCCTTAAATCTTCTTCTTCATTTGGTTTTCTCCATCTCTCTTCACTCATAGGACATGGAATTGAATCAACCACAAATCTCGATGGTTCATCTTCCCTTGTCCTGAATGGTTCACTCTCCCCCTCTCGACTAGCATTACTTGTGCTAGGAGAGTCAAAGTCAAATAATGAGCTGAGATCCGTCTTCTCTCCATAGAACGGTTCAGACTCTCTGAATGTCATATCCATGCTCACAAATGTTCTCTGTTCACTAGGACTCCAACACTTGTAGCCCTTTTGTCCAGATGGGTATCCAATGAAGATGCACTTCACAACGCGTGGATCTAATTTTCCCACTGATGGTCTGTGGTCCCTAACAAAGCACGTACATCCAAATACTTTTGGGGGAACAATGAACTCATTTTTTCCATAGATCATTTCATACGGAGTCCTCATCCCAAGAACTCTTGATGGCATCCGATTGATTAGATAAGTAGCAGTCATAACGGCTTCACTCCATAAGAATTTAGGCACATTCATAGTAAACATGAGTGATCGAGCTACCTCTAGCAGATGTCGATTCTTCCTCTCAGCTACTCCGTTTTGTGGAGAAGTATCGGGGCACGAAGTTTGATGAATTACTCCCTTTTCTGAAAGAAAATTGCCAAATTCATGGTTCACATACTCAGTCCCATTATCAGTCCTAATAATTTGAACACCAATGTTGAAATGATTTTGGATATATGCATAGAAATCCCCGAAACATGCAAACACCTCACTTTTTTGTTTCATGAGATATATCCAAGTCATCCGAGAGTAACAATCAATGAAGGTGACAAAATACTTCATTCCACTAACAGAGACCACAGGAGATGTCCAGACATCAGAGTGAATCAACACAAAGGGCGATGTGCTCCGAAGTCCACGACTCACATATGATGTCCTTGTGTGTTTTCCATACTCACATGCATCACACACAAGCTTGTCTTTATCCACCTTCTTCATCTTTTCAGGAAATACCTTACTCATAGTATCAAAGGACATATGGCCCAATCGACAATGTTGGAGTATCACCCTTGCCTCATCATTACTTGCAACCGCCAAAGCGGTGCACACTGCTCCATCACTTTCGTGTCTATCTAAGTACCATAGTCCCTTATGTCTCACACCGATCCCAAGCCTCCTTCTGGTCTTCCTCTCCTCAATTATGCAATTGTATCGATCAACGATGATTCTACAATCAATATCATCAACCAAGGAGCTCATAGACACCAAACTCACTGGAAATGATGGAGCATATAAGACCGAAGACAATGTAATTGACGGAGTGCATTTCACAGTGCCGACACCTTTGACAGGTTGGTAAGTTCCATCTGCTGTTTGGATGGTCTCTTTATGCATGGGTGGATGTGGAGCATATGATGCAAACTCACTCCACCTACCGGTAACGTGTGTCGTTGCTCCTGAGTCTAGTATCCAATTTGAATGAGAAGTTTCATCTAATGTAGGAGCCTGATTTGAGATACCTTCTTTAATTTGTGCAAGATTAACAAAATTGCCAAGAACTGTTGTTTTCCCACTTTGATTGGTCCTTTCCGCACTCCTATTTGATTTTTTTAATGTCTCCAAATCTTTGGTCGAGAATTCAAGCACCTCCCCTGATCCCTTGGCAGTCAAAATCAACGTGTCCTTGTCTCTGCCCTTGAACAGTTCAGCCAATTTGTTGAGCAATTGCTCAATATCTCGATTCTCTTCCATTCTTAGAGCACCACTATGCCCTCTTGTTCTCCCTTTCTTACGTGTCTTGCTGCACTATGCCCTCTTGTTCTCCCTTTCTTATGTGTCTTGCTGCACGAACTCTGCTTCTCCTTAGCACAAACTCTAAACCACACCAGCTCTTTAGCTGCCTACCGCTGCTGAAGCCACCAACGCAACCGATTCAAGCAGCACGAGTCTGCACTTTCCACCAGCTCACCTTTTGGACTGCTTTGTGAGCCTCCAATCCACTCCTCCCTGCAAATGCTGCTAAACTATCTACAACTGCTCTGGCTCCTTCTCCTCTCTTTGCTGCAGTAGCAACTCTCCCTGCAACACCAAGTCAGCCACGTACAAGGGTAGGGTTTACTTCTCCGCACCAAGCCACCAAGCTGCCGCTGGCTTCAATTGCGTCCTCCTCACTAATCCACTGTTGTTTCCAACTTGCTGCAGCGCCACTAGTTCTCCTCGCCGCACGCGCACTGCTGGCCACCAGTCCAGCCTTTTTCTTCTTCCTAGAGTCACCACTGAGCCTCACCTACAGCTCGCCCCCTGCTCCACCGCCGTGTCTCCTGCAGGGCACCTCCACACACGCGAGCTCTAGCACTTGGTGATTCACCGTTGGCTACCTCCAGGAACCAGCAGCACCTCCACCTTGTGCTCTGATACCATGTTGGTTTTGGGGGAAAATTTCTGGATGGGCTGGTCCCTTGGACCTCCACATCCTCTCATATAGCTGAACTTAGGTACATCATAACTAGTACACTGGAATACTCTAGAATCTTGTAGGACACTAACTTAGACTCCAACATTCACTGGAATGTTCCAGGCACTCCTAGGACATCACTACTATACTAACACTCACTAGAATATTCTAGGCTCTCCTAGGACACTCTCCAACACAATTCATCGGCATGCCTATGCCTATTGTTTTTAGTTTTAGGGAGACTTGGACTGAATCAAAGTAGCACTGCATTCTGTAAGCAAACAGAAAGTCGAATATTAATTTATCTATGAGACGGATGCTGCTCGTACAAACAAAAAATCAGAACAGAGAAATGGATTTGCTGCAAGAAGAACGAGTTTCCAACACATGACCATGGCTTAGAAATTAATCCCAGGCCTCTCCAAATTCTCTACGGGGAATTGTTTTCAAGTTGCCAAAGTGCAAGGTACTGCCGTGCAGGGCATCCGTGGACAAAAATAGGCATCTTCTGAATGCGCTCGCCGTCATGCGCGCTCTCCTCGCTGAAGAAGAGAGGACTGATCTGCAGGAGGAGTTCAACCTCAGCTCCCAATCCCTGCACAGAGCGTCCCGCTGGTTTCCTCTCTGGAGTTCTTCTCGCTGGCGAGGTACTTGTCGTGGGTGTGTTTGGGATTTGCGCAGGCTATGGAGTCAGGGAGGATGACAGCGAGAAGGACCGGGGGAGTAGGCAGGACGTCTGCAACATCGGCAGCGAGCACGGGGCAGCGCCTCGGGACCTGCTCGCCGGCGGTACCAGGAAGGACGGAGGGCGCGAGGCAAGCCAGGGAGGCCCTCGGTGGCGCACTCGGTGATTCTAGGCATGGGGCCCGCTCGGGATCTGTTTTTTTTTGAACTGCGCTCGAGATCTGTTTTATCTGCACAGATCGCACAGGGATGACGAGGTCCTGGCTCTCGAGCGAGGCTGCCAAATCGGTATTTCACCTAACGGTGGCAGTGGTTGTAATATCTCCAAATATGCAGGGATAAAATCGTCCAAAAAAAGTGGAACCCGTAAGAAACACTTCGTACTTTATTATTAGGTATAGATTTATTCAACAGAGGTTTGGCAAGAACATATATCAAACAACCGAAGTCACTATGCCATGCCTACAAACCTGACAATGGGGGAAATTATGCCACCAGGGCCTTGTGCCCCAGACTCACAACAACGCCCCACCAACTAGATCCGGGGCATCACCGAGTTGCCCTATGGTGATCCGGGAGGACACATCCGGTCTAGCAGACCCTCAGCGCGCACCACATGCATACATTCCAGAAGCCGCCACCGCCGGTCATACTGTCAACCCATCTTCAGGGCAGAGATCTGCAAAATCCTCACCAGGCCTGTCGTCGACGCTGCCACGGTGCCAGACAGCGCCTCCTCCCTGCGCTCATCCATCATCGCGCATCCGCGGGCGAAGACCCGCTGCGCCACGCTGCTGAGGCCCGCTGTCTTCGACGCGGCCACATTGTTCCACCTCTGGACCCCTCCAGCCAGCATCTGCTCCAAAACGACCCCCCCAGGAGGGAGAGCGGCGGCGGGCGGATTTCCCCGGAGCACATGGCCCTTCCTGTCGAGTCTACGCAGTGGACCAACGCCGCCACACCTAATCACAGATGCCAAATTTTCTTTTTGCAGCGTCATGTTTATTTACTCGTTGTCACCAATTTTATATCCTGAACAGGCAGATATGCATCGTAATAACCTGTTTCCAAGCTGGTCTACTGTTTATTTAGCTTATACTGCTTCCATTTCTGAAAAGAAGGCCTATTAAGTTTTTTTCCTGAGTCAAACAATGTAAAGTTGGCCAAGTTTATAGAAAACTGTCAATTACTATAATACTTTATAGCTATCATATGAAAATATATTTCATGATGTATCTAATTATATTGATTTGGCATTGTAGATGTTAATTGTTTTTCTACAAACTTGGTCAAATTTACATTGTTTGACTTTGGAAAAAAATTATAGGCCTTCTTTTCTGGAAAGGAGGTAATATATGTAAGATCTGATTGTAAGGCTCAGCCATTTTCAAGTTCTCTCTCTGTATATTCACATGTTAACATTTACATTGGAGTCCATAGGTTTTGCTACAGTGAAAGCACTTGTCTCTTACCATGTTTAGAAACCATCGTCATTAATTTTTTACCGTCCATCCATACAGGTTGCACAAGTGTACAGTGTATCTTAGCTAAGTTGATTCCCCAATATGCCTCGTACTGTCCTACCGCACTTGAGGCAGCTACTAAAGTCTCCATCAAGATGTACAAAGGGAACTTGGCCATTGTAACAAGAGGGGAGGATGCAGATGGTGTGGCAAATCGGACTGCTAGGGCCTGTATTGCTGGCTTAGTTGACATATGCTCCACAGCATCTTCTGAAGCTCCCAAGTCATCTGCTATCACAGGAATCTGCTCTGCAGTCTATATGACCGTTCTTACCTTCTTCATTTCAACATTTGATGGGAAGGATATACATCATATAGGCTCCAGAAGACTTTCAAAGCTTCAGGACCCTGTGGAGTTACTCAATATTCTAAAGCAGGAGTCAGGGGATGACGACCAACTGCCACATGATTGTTTCTTTGAACTGCGGGCAATTTCCTTGCTATGCATATTTCTATTATCCCCAGAGAACCTATTAGAAGCGTGTTTTGTGCTGATTGCTTCTGCAGAAACTGACCATGTGAGAGAAGGGCTGTACTGTTTAAATCAGCTGACCTGCAATCTGAACAATGCTGTCTCAGTTAATGCTTTGGACAAAAAGGCTGATGTAGCCTCACAACATACTGAGATGGAGATAGATCTGTCTGGCACCGAAGAGATTGTTGATTCAATGCCTTCTTCTGATACTTCTGGTGTTTCAGGAAGTTCTATGGTAGAATCAAATGAGTGCTACATGACAATGGTATGGATCACTTTTGACTGATGAAGCATTTTCACCTTTCTGTTATGTGTATTTAGTTTTTGCGCAATAGAAACAACAGTGAGCTGTAGAGGACCAGGTTAACTACTTGACGACCATTTACCCGGCTTACATAAATTGGTTTGGTTATGGATAGTTAAATCAAGCACTATTCTTTATTTCCTGCTAACCTTTGAAAGGGTCCACACAATTTAAGATAAAGTAAGAAATTTATTAACCAGATTTGCTACAGAAAAAGGATATATGATGCATGTCTCTTTGATACATGGATATTGGGCATATATTGCGTAATTTATGTTTGTCTTAACCTAGCGTTAGCAACTAGCATAACATTCTGACTTAGCAATTCGCTACTTCCTAATGGGCATGTGAGCACATATTTTATTTACAAGTTAGTAACCCAAGATATGTAACTGCATTGTGTTTCCGCTTCTTCTTTTATTGTTGGATGTTGAAGTAGACCCTTGGGTTGTTCATGTTTCTCCCTGGATGTTGCTCTAAGGGAAGCTGGGGATGTATCGACTTTCCTCTTCCAACAACCACTATTATCTTGTGAAGAAGTATTGGTGGAATAGACTTTTTCTGTAAAAAGATCAAGAAAATACGGGGAGGAGAAAATATTTTGGGCTCAAGTTTAGGAGCTGTGAACATGTATGATGCACATGTTGCCAAATTGTAGGCAGCATGTGTCAGGCAACAAACAGTTCTTTTGTAAGTTTGTGTTATCTTGGGGCTTTGTTGCAACCTTCCACTTAATTACGTGGCTAAAGTAGTTATGTAGCTTTGCTTCACTTCACAGTGATATTTTTTGTTTATCTCTCCAAATATGTGATTTCTAGGTTTATTTTTTTCTAGCCTACCCCAACTTGCTTGGGAAAAAGGCTTTGATGTTGTTGTTGTATGTGATTTCTAGGTTTTTACATGCAGGCAATGTCTAGGCATCCATCTTTGCGAGGTTGGATATTACGGAGATACAAAAAAGTATGTGATTCATGTAGATCTACTGTGCTTTCAGAGGTGTCATCTTGTTTAAAAGTTTTGGGCTCTTTATCAGAACTTGACGAGGATAAAAGTCACATGGACCATGGACCATCAGTATTGGAGAAGCTTGACAATGGTGCATGCGAAAAGATTGTCAATATGGATAGCTATGGAGGAAAGTCTGTGCAGATGGAGCAGACAGATGATGTGAAAACTGAGAAGCTGGCAGATGCAAAAACCGGTGGGTGTGAGGGTGAAACTGTAGTTCAAGGCGCAAGACCTGATCTTTATGTTGCTTCTGTCTGTAGCGATGTTATTTCAGTCTCAAAGGAACTTTGGGTTGGTTCATTGGGAAATAGTGCCACAGAGCCACTAGTTCGATCTAAATTTGAGGAGTTTGGCCCATTAACAAACTTTTTATTTTATCCATCCAAAGATTTTGCCTTAGTTGAATATGGAAACATTGTGCATGCTGTTCAGGCATGTGCATGTATGCGTGGTTCCTCTATTTGGGGCGGTGGTCTTCAGATAAGGTACTTAGATAGACTTATTGGCAGTAGGGGATTTATTGGTGGTATAGCTGTTGGTGAAAGCTGCCATATTTATGTTGCTAAGGTCAAGAATCAGAAAGAAAAAGACGAGGTGCTCGATGATCTGAACTCAGCAGGGCTGAAGAGGCCGTGTGGCTTTATCGATATCTCCAGTGAAAATGCTTTACTTCTTGAATTTGATACAGCAGTCGATGCAGCTGTTGCAAAAGCCCATATTAGGCGCCAAGCTCATTCAGATGTTCGTTCCCAGGATAAGAGTACATCTGCTCATCAGCTTTTGGTACAAAACATGGACAAGTCAGTCCCTGACACGGAGTTTATTAATGCTTTCTCACGATTTGGTGAGGTCAGTAGGTGGCAGTTTAATAGGCTTGATGGGAACTGCTTGATAGATTATAAATCACACAATGCTGCTGCCTGTGCAAAGTCACAGATGCATGGTGCAAGGTTTGGGCTGAAGTCGATTAGTGTTGAATCTAGGACATGCAGTGCAGGACCTGTTCATGATAATAGAACATTATCACCTGTTATTCGAACGCCAGGGCAGAACGTTTTAGACAGCACCAGTCACCAGGAGATCAGGTTAGGTTAACATTTTCCTAATCCATACATGGTTAGAATTCTTGGTTGGATCTGTTGTTATTTAGCGTTTGCGTACATTTTAATAGATAAATCACCATACTTCATATACGACCATCACAGAAACATAACAGGTAAGATAATGGCTCACACATGGCCAGTTATCGACAAGATAAACCAAAGCATACAAGTCACTCAGCTCAAAAAAAGCATACAAGTCACTGGTGGTCAATTTTATTATAGCATAGCTCCAAATGCGTGCTTTATTACCATGTTTCTTCTCGAGACCACTTTTCCAAGTCCGAGTACGTGATTTTCCAAGTCTGCATGACTCCTTATTTTCGTATGATTTTATTAGTATACCAGTATAATTGTATATGCAACTAGGCACATATTGTATTTCCTATTTGTTGCAACCTATTTCTCATCGAACTTAATTATCTGAAAATGCACCATCGATTAAAAAGATACCATGTATGATACTTCTTACTCATTCGACATACCCTCTTTCTTGTTAGTGTGATTGCTACGTTTAAAATTTGTGTGTTTTATGGTACTATGTTTAGTGAGCATATGCATACGTTATTGTTAGCACTACACATATGTAGTTGCTACCTTATATTACTTATACACACAATTTGTTTATTTGTCTTCAGTGCACAGCACTTGAAATCACATTGTGCTCATTGTAGTTATTTCTCATCAGTATAGTGTCAGTATTCTGAGGTGTTACCATTACGGGGTTGTGCCTCACGGGCCATTATATCATTGTATCTAGTTACACATCCAAAATATGGCTATAGAAGAATAGCTGATATGGCATATGGCAGTCATGCGAATAAACATGAGTGAAGGAAATTACAGTTCACGACCTGTGATTATAATCTTAACACCAGCTTGCGACTGTGATTACGGAAGTTGCATCTAGGATTTATTCAAACACTTCCTTTAGATAAATCAATAAATTATAAATATATGGTGTCTTGCAAGCTTCAGAACAGCATGCCCTTTTATTCATCATCTAGAAAAAAATCTAGCTACCGATACCAATTTATTTAAATTCTTGTGATGTTTTACTTTTACATGCCACGAGGCGTAATTTGCCATGTTGCATGACGATCATACTTACTTCAGTGATGGAAACATATGCAGGAATCCAAGGGTTTCAGGGTATCATGCAGGCTACACAGTACAGGGGGATCGACCAATTTATGGTTAGTATTGTTTAGTGGACAGAAACATTGCAAGCTTGTACATGATATAGTTCCATCACAAAAATGCCTTGCTTGATGTGCAGGTCCATCACCTCCAGTTACGCAACACTTATGGCACTACAAGGAGTTAGAGTCAAGCAGAGCTCCACAAGGAATTCCTCCCTGTCCACCTGTTTCTGTACACCGTGCTTCTGTAATACCACCACCACCACCTATCCAAACTTCTTTTGTTCGCCCTGTATATCCTGGTCCAGGCAGTCCGTGGGAAAACACTACACCAAATCCACCCTTCAGCCGTGTTTCTCCTCGCATGATGTCCGGAAGTAGCTTCTGTATCAACGCGTCTGCTCCTCTCCCTTTCATGCCATCTTCTGTTACCCCTATTACACATCTTCCAGGAAGTTCAGCAAACCAGTCAGAGAAAATGCCACCACCTAGACCAAATGTAGCCCCCTCAACGTTTACACCTCTAGATATACCACCTCCATCACTATCTCCACCACCATTACCTATTTCCCAGCCACCTTCTGTTCCACCGCCCCCAGATTCTCCTCCGGTGCAATCTTCTACTAATCCTTCTAACTCACAGAAGCCATCCTCTCATCCTCAATGGCAGGGTTCTCTTACAAAAAGTGGCATACACTACTGCACAATCTATGCAAGTAGAATAGAGTTAGATGCCTGTAGATACGAAAATGCTGTTTCTGAACCAGCAGAGTAAGGCTCACATAGATTTACCTTATTTGTGCATTCCATAATTTGTTACATTATTTATGCTATAAAAAACCTTGTTTGCGCGTTTCAGATGGCCTTCAAGATTAGATGTGACAAAGCGCACAGCTTTCCAGCATGTGAAGACAATTTTCTCCAATACTCCACCTAATAAAGTAAGATTCTCAAGTCATATACTACTACATTTCTGAAACATATCAAATCTACTTGTACTATAAACCTTTAGGATTACGAGTTCTCTCAATACAATGAGAAATGGTGTCACTTTAACAGATAATCATCATGTTTTCACTAAATACGCTTATAACTGGCACAACTTACATAGAAACTGCGCCAATGAACATTCTGCGTGTCCGTCTGTTACCTGGAAGACATGAAGCCGAGAACACTATTTGATGAGTCATTGTTGTGGACGTCAGTACATGACATCAAAAGCACCACCAGTTCCATTACGGCTGGCCGGACAACAAGACCATGTCACCAGGATGTCTGTATTGCAGAAGGAGATGGTCACGTGGTTGGTATGAACTTGCAGCAGAAAGGAGGAGAGTCCTTTAGGAAGGTACAGGATTAGGAAATAGTCTAGTTGTATAAGGAAAGGTCTAATAAGTCTAATCATATTAGGAGAGGTCAAGGGCCTGAGCATCTGTTATATACGATTACATCTATCCACATTCTAATCTCTTCCTAGTAATTCTCTCTTCTCAACCTACGTCTACTCAATCCCTCGCAGCCACGCTATCTGGCTATCTTCTGCACAGCGTTGTGGATCAGTTCACAACATCTGGTATCAGACCCGACCACCATGGCTTTCGATGCCGTTTTTTTGATGGAGAAGTTCAAGGCCTATGTTCAACCAATCTTTGACAGATTCAAGGTGAGCATGCTTGATTGTTGCAGAAAAGGAAAGGAGGATAAAAATGGCTTTGGCCGCCAACACTGCAGGTACAACCACAACACTGTCAGTGCAACCAGAAGCCGCCGACGTATCATCAAGAGGCAGCAGTGGAGCAGCAGCAAGAAGCAGAGACAGTGAAACCAAACATGATTGCTGCTAGTCTCTTCATGGTGGTGGAGCGCGTTGGACGATGGATGTAAAGCGGCAAGTTGTGACGGTCGCAGCACGTGATTACAGGCCACACGTGGAACAGGTTTGCAAGGAGATGATCCAGGAGGGCAAGGTGCTGGGTAGGGAGAGAAAGCCATGTCGACCAATAGAATTGGAGCCAGATTCGTGTGTAGCAGATTGTATTAAACAATCCCATGTACGTGCACATCAATTCATGATCAATCTAGGAGAAAGTGTTGGAGATAAGAAAATATCTGCCCTCTTCAAGCATCTAGCAAATCAGGAAGATCAAGAGATAGACATGTTCTATATGAGAGAATTGCGCAAGAAAACTAGCAAATCGTCGAGCTGGAATAACAGTACCACATCAAAGTGGGGATCAGAAGGCCTTCAGCCCCGACCGCCACCCTGCAGCTTGTCCGAGAGGGCTGTAGTTTTTGTGGACGTACATGACATCAAAGCAGCACTAGTTCCATTATGGCCGGCCAGACAACAAAACCCCAGGTCACCAGGATGCCCGTGTTGCAAAAGAAGATGGCCACATGGTTGACATGGACTTGCAGCAGAAAGGAGGGAGAGTCCTTTTAGGTATATGATTGGGAAAGAATCTGTTGTATAAGGAAAAGTCTAATTGTATTAAATACAGGTCAAGGGCCTCAGCATCTGGTATATAACGTCTGAGACAAGGATGAACAATCAACTAATCTCTCTTCTCAACATCTGCCCAATTGACACGTCTGAATGAATCAATGTTGGACTTACTGGATCCTTAGCAATTCATGTGAGAATTGATCATTTGTGGGGATCCATAGATAGTCCGTCCCTCGCAGCCATGCCATCTGGTATCTTCTGCACGCTGGTTATCACGTTGTGAATCACGGGGGTCACAAAGAGTCATCGTCCCAACGTCAAACCCGATTTCGTTTATACCACGATAAGGACCACCTTATCCCCTTTCTCATTTCTTCTATTCCCTTATTTGTTTCTCTTTTTGTTCCCCAACCTCCTCTCTTATTCCTCGTTATCTAGTTTGCTACCATTTTCCTCGTTAAGGTTTATTTGGTTAAGTGACTTAATGATAGATGAGGTCACTAAGGACATACAAGGAGATATTCCCTGCTTTTTGCTGATGATGTGGTACTAGTAGACGAGAGCAGGGTGGGTGTCAATAGAAAACTGGAGTTGTGGAGGCAGACTTTGGAATCCAAGGGATTTAGACTTAGTCGGACAAAGACGGAGTATATGTGGTGCGACTTCAGCGGCGTTGGAGGCGAGGACGAAAGGGTAGTCTAGGAGGGCAAGCAGTGCCTCATAGAGACACCTTTAGATACTTGGGATCAATGCTGCAAAGCAATGGTGGTATCGATGAGGATGTTAGCCACAGGATCAAGGCAGGGTGGTTGAAGTGGCGGCAAGCATCTAGAGTCCTATGTGACAAGAAGGTTCCACAAAAGCTAAAAGGCAAGTTTTCTAGGACAGAAGTCAGACCTGCCATGCTTTATGGAGTAGAATGTTGGCCCACTAAGAGGCAACACATCCAACAAATAAGTGTCGCAGAGATGCGTATGCTAAGGTGGATGTATGGTCACACAAGAAAGGATCGGATTTAGGAATGAAGTGATACGCAATAGGGTAGGGGTGGCACCAATTGAAGAGAAGCTTGTCCAACACAGATTAAGGTGGTTTGGACATGTCCAACGGAGGCCACCAGACGCACCGGTTAATAGTGGGATCCTAAGGGGCATCGATAATGCTAAGAGGGGTAGAGGACGACCAAAGTTGACATGGGAGGGGGCTGTTAAAAGGGACCTCAAGGATTGGAATTTGCCTAGAGTTTTGGCTTTTGATAGGGCTGCATGGAAATCGGCAATCCATGTGCCGGAACCTTGATTTACTCTTTTGTTCTTTTATTTACTTGTGCTTCGACTAGTTTCTGCTTTGACTTGCTTTTTTCTCGAGTTTCTGCTTGGGTTTCATATCTAGCCTACCCCAACTTGCTTGGGACAAAAGGCTCAGTTGTTGTTGTTGGTTAGGTGACTTAATCATGGCTGAGTGTGTTACCAGTGGGAGGTAGATTGACAGCAATCAACGGGATAACATTTCAGCACAAGGGCCTGGCTGTATTTATTGGGCTATGCAAAAACCAACCATAAGGAGGCCTCTTTATGTCTGTGGCTGTAGTAATGGTGGTCGATTTAGTCAAGATGTTGGTCCCACAAGAAACATAAAAAGGCAATACACAACATATACCTGATGAAAAATTCGCATGGCATTGGGCATGTGGCGGTCTTGGCTTGCAGGTCTACCTAGTCCCAGTTTCACTGAGTATTTTCGATGTCAGGGCTTGTTAATTTATTTACCTTAAAGTTGCATAAGGGGTAGTAACTATCTTGATTCATTACCAGATGGCTGAGCTGAATTAACTAATTGGTGAATACGAGGATTTGGTATATTTCGATCGATTCAGTATTATAGTTGTCCGTGTGTTGCCCATCTTGCAGGTTTGTTGAAATTTGTAGTTCTTAGTTCTTAGTTCATAGCTGATTTAGTCAGCATCAATGACACTTGAAAAGCCACAAATAGCATCTTTGGTAGTATCTGATTCTTTTCACTGTTTTGTACAAAAGGGTCAGATGGGAGAACACGCATACATGAACCCTCTTTCTGAAATTTCTATCAAATAGTGCTAATGAGAGTGGGGAAACATGATAGATCAATATGCTATTGGTACTAACAAAAACTATTGATTATGCTTGGAGCAGAAAGTTGACAGCTGATTATAGGCAGTAATGCTAGTCAATGTGTAGAGAACGTAGTTGTATGGTCAGTGATATTTATTTTTACACATCTTAAGTGCTTTAGTGCTTCTCAGGTGCTGGCAGTTGATATGTACTCCCTCCGTTTGGAAATATAAGATGTTTTAGGTTTGTGAAGCTAATGTATCTAGACATCTTTTAGTGTGTAGATAGTGAATCTACACACTAAAAGATGTCTAGATACATTAGCTTCACAAACCTAAAACATCTTATATTTCTAAACGGAGGGAGTATCTTGTAGTTTATGCCTGTATCTTGATATGGTATCCTCTTGGTCGTTCCAAATTATAATAAGTTTTGTTATGCCCTATCATTATAGACAGTGAGGCGTGTCTATATAGATGTGCTAATAGATTGTTCGTAGGCTGTAATTGACTGCGACAGTTGACCAATAGTTGTTGTAACTTATGGTCACATCTTAATCTTCTTGTTAGAGTTTATCAATTGGGATATTACTTTGCTACTCTCCAGAGTATTGTGCCATCAAGTGGAGAATCAAACCCTGCAGTTTCTCTTTCTGTTTTCTGCTTTTAACAATTAAGGATATAGAGAACTGTTTTTCGATGCTTCCGTCAAACATGTGAACATGTATAAACTTCATGTCAGTGAGTGCATCTTCATTGAGTATTTCATATGGAAGAATTGTAATGGCAAACAGTCTGTCTTTTCTGAACTGGAGAGCTTAGTAGGTATATCACAAGGTATTAAGAACTCCTTGCTGATGAGATTTAACGACAATTTTATTTGGCTCTAGAAAAATTTAAGTATGTGTTCATTTGATGTAAACTTTGCTTGTGACCCTAACTACTGAAAATCTGTGTGTGTGGGCCATTAATAGCCACAACAAGGACTTCTATGATTACTTGCAGACGTACGGTGCAAAAAAACATGGGAAACAATAATGTATCTACATGCATTGTGGTCATACTCATATTTAGAAGCCAAGGGAAACCACAAAATACTTGCTTGTGCTTCAAACTGGTTAAGAAAAAAGCAGATCATAATTTTGGTGATTCATGTGAAGTATTTTTGAGTGATTAAGTAGGAAAGGTAGATCATCTTTTCAGTTTGCCATGCTTTACTGAATACTTTTCTCTCCTATAGTCTACTAAATTCTTAAATTTTGGTGATTGGTGTGTTCTACTGAAAACCTTCCTATCCTACAGCCAAATATTTTTGAGTGATTAAGTAGAAAAGGCAGATCACCTTTTCAGTCTGTCATGCTTTACTGAATACTTTGCTTTCCTGTAGTATGCACAATTCTTAAATTCCTTTGCTTCGGTTGACCTGTCGATTTCCGTGTTTATCTGGATTAATAGAAATGTTTTTAAGATGTTTAGGAGCTCTAGTGTGAGAAAAAAAATGATCATCTATTATTCTTCAATTGCATAAACAAATATTAACTTCCATTTTTCACTTTGCAGAAAGAAGTCTGTCGGTTGTTGCCCTGTTCAAATGGTGATCAGAAAGGGGTATGATCTTTATTCTGACAGTACATTACTCAAACATTTTTTTCCAAATCTACTGGCTACTGCTATATGATTCGACTACCATTACTTTTCATACTATTTTGCATATTGCATATATGTGTCTACACTAATCATGCACTGAAACAACCGGTTGAAAATAGAATGACCTAAGCAAACCACAGATGGAATTAGTGTCAGTTCTTTAATTTATTTACTATTACAAAAACTAAAGAAAACTTGCAAATTCTCCCAAATATAAACGAGATAGGAACACATAGAATTTCTAGTGTGGTCTTTCAGGGAGATGAACTCCCATGACAAAAGTGATAAGAGATGAGAGATCAGTTTGATGACATGTATCCTATCTTCTTTCGATGCTGTATTCGCAAATGACCTGGTAGTATTCAGTTACCTGTGTTCATGATAGAAGTCTGGGTTTGTAATAACCAACCTCAAACCACCTGGAATTAACTATCTTTTAGTAGGCAAGTTCGGGATAAACAACTGTTTATTAAATTATATGAATTTACACGACATGCTCAAGATTTATTTGACCGCACTGTGGTAGGGCGTAGCTATATGTCTCTTATGCTGGATTTAGATGTTATGATTTTATGCAAGTTTTACTGTTTCTTAGTACCAAAGTGATTTTTAGCAACTCTGGTCTGTCTCTATCCCTCAGACGTGTCGACTTAGGTTTCATCTTTTCTAGAAATTCGTTAATTTCAAATAATGAATGTTCTAGTAGATATATACACTTGATAACCTGCATAAGTTGCAGTGTACTCCTACATAATAACAGAAGAGTAGCTCATTGCTTAGAATTTTGAGATATCATGGAATTGCTTGAGTGACTTAAATATATCATCTTAGTGCTTGAGTAGCATTACAAATTCAAAAGTTAAAGAGTTCTTCATACAAGTTGCTTTGGTGGATTTACAAGTTCAAAAAATTTAAGCATTCAACTTTCATAACATAATAGTCAGGGTTTGATTCTTTGGCATCTTAATGACTAAGTAGTTCTAGTTGCCTAACGATTACTTCTGCATCTTGCAGTTTCGGGACTTTATCTCCTATCTGAAGCAGAAAGAATACGCTGGGGTCATAAAAATTCCTTCTGTGAGGCCCATGTGGACACGGCTACTATTTATCCTTCCTCCCACATCCGATGTGTTTGGGATGCTAGGCCTTCCATCTCATCCGGCTGAATGTCTAATTGCCCTGGTTCTGCCAAAGGAAACAACCACTGAAGTGTCTTGACATAATTGTCAGTGTATGTAAAGGGTATAACTTGATTTTAGGACATGTATGTAAACCCTGTAGTTGTCCGTTTTGCACACAGTAAAGAAATTTTCCATCATAACTAGTTACTATACATTTCTATGCCTATTAGTAATTTAGGATGCTGCTGTGATCATTTCTGTTACTCACTCCGTCTAGAAATAAGTGACTTGGCTTTATCTAGATTCACATGTATCTATACACTAAAACGAGTCTAGATATGTGCGAATCTAGATAAATTCATCATGCCACTTATTTCCGGACGAAGGGAGAACTTTTGCCCTCTGATACTACTACAGTACTGCAAGTCCTAATACTGATGTAAGCATCTCGGCTGCAAGTGTAGGGTTACAAGTGGGATCCCGCGAACTGCTTCTAGTTCATATTAGAATTTCTAGTTCAACTTTTAGTCCCAAAATTTAAACTGGAAATTTTCAAATGAACTAGAAGCAGGATTTTTTGGGATCCCGCTTGCAACCCTATGCAATATACCACTTACAGTCTATCTTAAGTTATTATACGAAATGCAATTCGCCTCCCATGAGTAGATATGTGCTAGCTGCTGTTTTCTGCAATATGAACGAGATTACAAATTGCAAAGCGGAAATTATTGAAGTAACCAGTCGATTGCGAATGCAGGACTTCATGTGACGACGTCTACAAAGAGAATCACTGTCTGCCTGTCTGCACATCCGGATCTATGAAAGCAAAGGATTGACAACTTGCCCGGCGAAGACGACCACGCCGCTGAGGTCCTCCTTGATCAAGAACATGAATGGGTGGTCGGCGACGAAGTCCACAACTTGAACCGGCGTGCTCGCCATCGCGCAGCCAAATATGGCACCGACGGTCGCCGCGGCCGCCTCAGTCCCTTCCTCGTTCACTTCGACGAAGGACTGGTGGAAGACGGCCGACACGACGAGCGGCGCCGGTGAATCCAGCATATCCGAGAAGTCGGCGAGGGGGTGGAACGGCAGGCGCAGCCCCAGGACTTGCAGCAGCTCCGTCGCATCCGTCTTGCACGATATGGTGAACTTGGGCAACTTGAAGACGCCGACGGGGACCTGGGCCATCAGAGAGGTGGATCCCTCGAGCAGCGCCGGGTCGGATCCAAGCTTTTGCAGCAGGCTGTGCAGGCCGTGGCGCTCGTTCGGGAGGTAGATGTACATGGAGAAGCTCCGTTGCTCTTGGCCACGGGCGTACGTAAGCTTCAGCACCTTGTAGTCGGAGCGGCATGCGATGTACTGCTTCTTGCCGCTCGACATGAACCGCGCGCGGACATGGCCGCCGGTGTGCAGGTAGAAGGTGTCGTCCAGCGTGCTCCGGGGGTCGAACTTGCTGCGCCAGGCGCCCTTGAAGTAGAGCGCGTTCCCGAGGACGGCGAGTGTCGCGCTGCTGACGGAGCCCTGGGGCAGGAGGTCCTTGATCCGGCCCGCAGTCACGCTCTCGAACCACCGGTTGATCTGGGTTCTCGATTCCTCTGGCTATAGCAATACACGAAGCAAATTGTGAGAGACTTATAGAGTTGATCATTGCGATTTCGCGACGAATTCCTGGGGAGTAGTTGCGGGCGAGAGGGGCCTCACCATGTCCTTGAAGGACGCCGGGTGCGCCTGGGCGCGGTAGTGCTCGGAGACGACGGCGGCATAGCCGACCTTGAGGCGCATCGCGGCGTCGACCCACACGCCGTTGGCGAACCGCACCGTGGGCCCTCCGTCGTCGCCGGCGCTGTCGGAGAGGACGCGCAGCGCGACGTGCGAGGCGAGCGTGGCGTGGGCGAGGCCACCGGCGGGGCCGAGGAAGGCCGCGATCTGGTCGAGCGTGGGCCCCTTGGCGCCCGTGCCGAGCAGCGCCAGCGCGGCGTGGATGGAGAGCGGGGAGACGGCGATGTTGGCGCCCGACGCCTCGCCCTCTCCGCCGGCGAGCTGGCGGAGCATGCGCATGGCCAAGGCGGCCTCGTCCCTGGCGGCATCCGCGAGCTCCACGGCTAACCTTGGCTCTCGCGTCGGTGGGGAGGGGTGGGTTTTGGTTGCGACGGTGGGGGTTTGTGTTTGGCTTTGGATTTATGTACGGCGATTGTGCGTGCGTTGGACGCAAAGTGTTGTGCCGCGTCGCGTGCTGGGGACGCTTCCGGTTTCTCTTTCGGCCAAATGGGCTTTCCACGCTTCCACGTTGGTGGTGTGTTTTCTTCATAATTGAGATCCAAACGACACTTTCTAGTGGATTTTTATTTAAGAAACTGAACTTAACTGAAAAAGAAATATGATTCAGCAAAGCTGTGGAACTCTTGTAAATCTGGTGGCCAACAGGCACAGCAGAACGAGCATCCCAAAATATTTGGAGCATCAGGGAAATTAGTACACCATTAACCATATAATACTGACCCAATTGGATATTGTGGGTAATGACTAATTTGTCCAATATACAACCAGCAACCTCCGTTTTACCATTACGTATAGGCGCAGCTACGGAGTACAAGAGCGTCAAATGTCTGAAGGCAGATTCTACAGGTTTTTTGGCAAACCAAACATACTGTAGGACTTTTACAATATCTTGTTATAGCTACAACACAAAAGCTAGATTCTGTTGGGTTACAACTAGGTGATGTCTCCCACAACTCCCGGCACGGCACCAGGAAGAATCAACATCTGCTGCCATCAACAAAATGCATCATGTTTGTCTTGCTCACGGAGAAGCCTTCTTACGGAGACGGGTCGAACGCCTCAGTGGAGTCGGCGTTGCATCAATCTTCTCTTCTTCTGCTGTGCTCTCCTGTTAACAGAAAATCAACACACCAAGTGAATAACAAGCTTGAAGCACTGTATGGAAAGAACATATGCTTGAGAACAAACTGACATCTGCCTGCAGCATAATGATAAGGTAAATCTGAAGTAGTGCTGGGCTGCAGTCTCGGTCCAAATTTTAAGATGTACCATCGATCAAACATCATTATGTGCTAATTTTGACATATTGTTCCATGCAAACTAGAAGTTCCATGCAAACTAGAAGGCCACTACCAAAAAAAGAAGGCCACTACGACTGATTAATTTTGTTGTCCCAAATAATGGCCACCAAGACACTACTTCAGGGAATGTATTAACCTGCTTCTATGCATATGTCTACTTTGCAGAAATTAATTAAACCACAGAGTAAAATGGGGACAATAATACCTGTTCGGTGTAAGTTACAGTTAATTTCCAAACTCACATTCTAAGGGATTTCTAGATTAAAAAATCTAGGCGTCTGAATACTTGTAAGAATGCACAAGCCGATTAATCTATATGTATTTCTTCTAGACAGGATATCCCGTATGATGCAAAATCTACCCAATAATGTCACACAATAATGTAATGCTACAAAATCTACCCAAAACAAACTAGAATTTACCTTCTTTCTTGCTGCTTGAACACCAGGGATTTGAGTCTTGTCAGATTCCTTTTGCATCTTGTCCGATTCCTGAACCGTGGTATCTCCACCATGCTGATTTGAGTCTTTGACAGGCCTCCCTCTCGAGCTGCCTATCTCCAGATACGAGAACTCTCCAAGCAATTGGATCACTGGTGGCTTTGATTTGTCAATATCTTCATGATCCATAACATCTGAAGCCCTTACAATGCTTGCCATAACATCCCCCTGCTGAATTTTCTGATCACGATTCCTCTGACCAACTGAAGGAACATTAAGTCTGACAGATGGATCTGGCTTGGGTAACAATGATTGCACAGGAAGCTCTGAGCAGGAAGATGGCTTTTGTTTGGGTATTGTCCGTTGGGCAGGTTGCTCTGAATGAAACGCCGGCGGCTGTGCAATACTATGAGGAGTTAGGATTGGCACTCGCGCTGGTGGAGCCGAGGGTATACGTTTTGACTTGGGCACATTGACGTTACGAGATCTCTGTGAATACTTGAGCATAGCAGTCAAAAAGCCTGCAAGAGACAAGAATGCCAACATCTTCAGCAAATGTGGTTCCACCGCAGACCAGAATTTTTTCACCATATGAACGACTTCATTGGCAGCTTCTGCTGCGTTCCCATACTCCAATGCCGCATGGAGTTCCTTATCGTCATTCTCTACCTTCACACTTCCTGATTCCATAATTTTCTCAATGGAGTGCTCTGAATCATCTTCCCCTTTCTCTTGATGAACTGATCCTAGCTTGTCTTCTTCCATACTAGTATCATAGCTGTGGGTGGAACCAAAGGAATCGTCACTGGCATCTCTACCTATTACCGCTTCTGATTTCAGCTTGCCTATTTCAGAATCCTCCTTCAGAGCATCCACATTCTCACTGATTTCATCCCCAATTTGGCATGAAAATTCTCCAAAAGGAACGTGAGGGCAAGCATCCGCCAGTCCCATCATTGCAACTGCCATGAAATTGCTAGGAGAACCTCCTGGACCGTGCAGAAGGATACCATCTTCACTGTCCCGGTACACAGTTTGACGCATATCTGCTTCAGGTTCATCCTCTAAACCCATCATCATGTCAACCGGCCCCAGAGAAAATACTTCATGAAGGCCGACATCATGCATGCTCCCATTCCATCCAACGAAACTGAGGGGCTCTTCCGAAGTAGTAGCAGGGAAGGGAGTTGAGTTCATACAGTAGACGTAGCAGAGCAGGCAGGCCGCAGACACGAGAAGAAGAAATAGCCGCCGCGCCCAGCCACCTCCCTTCGCCGGCAACACCTCCTCCTCGTCCTCGTCGTCGGACTCAGAGTCGCTCTCTCTGGGCGACGAGTCGGTGGAGACCGCCTCCGAGATCTCGGTGCCCGAGGTGACACCGGAGAGCTCCTCCTCCACCTGGCGCTCCCTATCTAGCCGGAGCAGGATCTCGGCGCTCCGCTTCGGGTCGTAGCGCAGGAACTCCGGACGCGGCGTGGTGCAGTTCGTCCTCGGGTCGTACGCCCCCGAGCGGCTGTTGGGAGATGGCGGGCTAGGCGTGACCTTAGGCTGCGCCGACGCGCCGTCCCCGCGGCGCCGGCTGCCGCTGCCGGCGCCGTTCCTCTCCCCCAAAACCTTCTTCCTCTGCGGAGACGCGGACCTCGCAGGCACGGGACGCCTCGGGGTGGCGTTCTCGTCACCCTCCATGGCTCTGGGCGCCTCCCTGGGGTTTCTTCCGGGGGAACCTGCGGGAGTGAGCAAACGGATCAATTAAGGACGCGGCGGAAGCTTGGAAAAAAATCAATCAAGGAGAGCATATCGGATCCCTACTTACCTTGGGGAGCGACACGCTTGGGCAAATCCATGGCGACGAGATTGGGTGGGCGATTCGATTTGATTCGGATCGATTCGGCGGCGCTGGTGGCGTGAAGGAATAGGGGAGAGGCGGAGGAAGGCAGGTATTTATTTCGAAATTCGAACCGACTGCATCGGCCGAACCGACCGTTGGGGTCGATCGGGAAGGCTACGCTACGCGGGGTACGCGCTCTTGCCAGCGCGCGAGCCCGTGTCCGGACACCTGGGCGGCACGTGTTTTTGGCTTGATCCTCCGTGTAGGATTATTGCCGGTACCACCTTAAAAAATGTCTTGATCATGGCTTGATTGTTTGCTTCGTGGCTAAGTGTGATTGTAATTTTTTGCTTTCGTGTACAGTTCGATAGACGGTAAGGCATTTTATATTCCATAAATAACCGAGATAAACCAATACGCATACTATGACAGAACATACTCGCTTTGATCGTCAAACATTAAAAATAGACGATCCACGTCGATACTTACCAAGGACAGGGAACTACTTAGAACATCCAAGTCTACCGTCCAACCCTACACGTCCTCATCTTTCCCGTTCCGAAATGGCTTCACACACGACACTTTACGTCCGATCTCTGTTACCTCCTCCACCGCTACACCTCCTGCTACATAGAGTAGGTACAATGCACGATGCTTAAAAAATAAACCGGTATTTTCAAGCACACGTGATTATTTGCACTAGGTAGATGTATAATTAAACACCTAATAAGCATCAATGCTTAATAAAATGGTTGCTTTATTCTTTTCTTCTCACGCCACTAGTCACCGTCCTCCCAAATCTAACCTTCTGGACGCCCTCCTCCCTATCTTGTTCTCTTCATCGTTTGCTTTGTTGTAGGTCTTTTTTCTCTTGGTTTTGTCTCCCTAGCGGCATCGGCGAGGTGGTGGCGGCGACGATGGCATGTTGGAATAAGGTCTCTCCGGCCTCTCTCTACCTCGTGGGCATCCGATTCGGAGTCAACGAAGGACCCGTGACAGTTAGCGTCGTCAGATCTGTTGATTCTCTTCGGATCTTGGCAATTGGTGTGTCTATCGAGCGTTGGTAGCCCCGCCATGTCAGCAACTCAGGCGATTTGTCCTCATCCTGTCGCCTCGACTCCCGCATCAGACTGTCGGGCAATGGCCGCATGTCCACTCGCCCCACGCGTCGCTGTAATGGCGTGCCACCGCCGCCCACCTTCCCGCCGTTTCCCATTTCCCACCCTCGCTGCTACACCCCTCCCACCATCACCTCACCTTCCACAAATGGCTATAAAAGCCGGTGCACTAGTTCTCCACCACCTCTTCCCAAACGACCAAGACAGTTATGGCGGACAGATTCCTAGGTGACCCAGCGGCAACGAACGGCTTAGGCCTCCGCTCCCTCCAGTCGTGGCAGGCTCGTCTCCTCCATGAAGCGGGCTACCCGGCACCGCCGGATTTTCAGTGCCTGCCGATGTGGAAGCTGAGCGCGGGCAGCGTCCCGTACCATAGGTGCCGGAAGGATACGATAGGATCGACGAGATCCAGGCGGCCATCGCCGCCATGGACGACCCCGAGCGCGCTGAGGACCCGTGCAACCACGCCTACTGGGACCAATACTTCATTGACCAGCGTGAGCAGCAGTTCGCTGCCTACGAGGGTGGAGGACTACCGCCGGCATGCAACAACGCGTAGGACAGCGACGGTGGTTGAGCATGTCTGACCGCACACTCGTCGTCGTCCTCGAGCACATCAACACCGGGGACAACCCGTGACTCGGCTATCCTCCGCGCTCGCCGCCGTCGTTCTCCCGCCGCTGTGAGGCGGCCTCCTAGATGTCGAGGAGGACGGCCAGCGGCTCGTCCGGCTTGTCTTCGACATCGGCGTCGCGCTCGTCCGGCTCAGTGCCGTCGCCACGATACACACCGAAGCGCCGAGCTGCGTCGTCACTGAGCGGGCGCATGCGCCTGGTGAGGCCGAAGTAGGAGCCCGGCGTGCACATGCCGAAGCGTGTTGATCCGGCAGAGTGGGCGGTACCGATTGCCGAGGAGGATTTCCTCCTCAAAATGGCGATGGGGGCATTGCTCAGCGACGTCCCACCGATGAAGGGGGCGACGCTTGCGCCTGGTCCATGCAGGACTGGGAGGGGGAGGAACCCGGGCGCGTTTGGCGTCTGCATCTGTAGGCCGAGCGGGCCTATCAGGGCGCGCCACTCGTCGTCCTCGACGACGACGATGAAGACGAGGCCGGGCCCTCGTACCAGCCGTGGCGCTGCGGTGACGCCGGCCATGGTAGGTCCAGGCCGCCGAGCCAGGACGACGACGACAGCGAGGCCGACTACACCGTCTTCTACCGTCGCCTCGGCATGTGATCTGCGCGCCCGTCGGCATTGTCTAGTTTTTAATGTTTGCAGCATTTTTTTAATAGTTTTTCTTAGCCTACTGCAGTCAAAATTTCGGTATATGTCCGAATTTGACATAATATGTATGAATTTGTCTATATTACAATCGCATGAATTAGTCTAAATTTTGCCGTGCTTTGTCAAATTAAATTTTGATCGTATTTTCGAATTCCCGCGAACTCTCCCCGGTAGCGCGAATAGGGATTCAGCCATTGTCGGGCCCGAAGTTCCATCCATCTGGAACGCCGGATTTCGGCCTTGTAACACCGAAGGAGTGGAGATGCTCCGAGTTTATCGTAGCATCGTTTGTCGTCCTTGGAAAGTCTCGAGCACACGAACATTGGACTCGATACATACGCACTCACAAAGAGCATATTGGCAGTTCAAACCCACGACGCATATGTGCGCGCGCGTCACACGTACACTGAGCCATACCGTCCCATAAAAGAAGGAACTGAAGCACACCACACACAACGGATAACAGTGAAATCATAGGGAAGCAACGAGCTGGAGCGCCATGGCATATATAGGTCGCTAGTCATGGCTCATCATACGGTGGAAATCGTGGAAGTCGAGCTCGCCGTCACCGTCGTCGTCGTATGCACGTATCATGGCCTCGCACTGGGCGACCGACGGGTCGTCGCCGAGCTGGCCGAGCACGCGCTGCAAGCCGCGGGGCGTGATCCGGCCGGATCCCTTGACGGCCTCGAAGGCCTGGAACGCGCGGCGCAGGTCCTCGCGCTCCTCCTCCTCCCCGCCCTTCCGCTCCACGATCCTCACGAACTCCTCGAACCCCAGCATGAGGTCGCCGCCGCCGCTGGCCGCGTCCAGCTCGAGCGCGGCCGCCGCGCCGCCGTCGCCCATCGACGCGAATAACTCGCGGAGCTCCAGGCCGGAGATCCGGCCGTCCATGTCGCGGTCGAAGTGGCGGAAGATCCCCCGCAGCTCCGCCTGGCGGTCGCGCTCGCGGCCGCGTGACGTCCCCACGGACGACGACGCCGACGACGAGAGGGACCTCGCGCCGGCGCCGGTGGGGGAGTCCGGGGGCGACACAGTGATGACCTTGCACTGGCCGCAGACGAGCAGGCCCAGCTTGAAGCTCCCCTTCGGGGACAGGCGCTTGGACGACGGCGGGTTGGAGACCTCGGGGCTCGCCATTGGCATTAGTTTGTTTGCAGGGTGTCTACCTAGCCCAAAGCTTGGGAATTCTCTATGCGAAAGCTAAGTTAGTGAAGAGTGCGTCTGCGCGCGCTCGTGCGGCGTATATATAGTGGGGAGGGGAGAAAGGGGGAGCAGTCCCATGCGCCGGCCGGGCAGTATTTTACGATGGAAATTTCACGGGACCTTTTCGGGCTCCTCATGCTTTGTGTGGCAAGGTTGGATCGAGCCAATGGCCCATGGCGAATTACGTTGCATGTAAGTTGGGCGAAATTACACGTTCCAACGAATCATAGATTGAAAGCAGCTAGCTGGAAACAGATGAATCTACTATATGCAATACACGCTGAAGTTGTGATCGGCGAGTTGCCTATCACCATCAAATTGAGAACCCCGCGCTGGCTTGGTGCCAAGGCTAGCGAGTGGACAGTCAGCCCTCTCGGATTTGAGTCTCCAGAGGACCGATCGAATTAAATGGGATATTATCCGAGCGCGTTTAATCCGCTGCTGGAGACGTCTTATCTACCTAACAACTAACAAATAGCCCACGAGGAATCATTTTCCAGAGGTCAACGTTTTTTTATCACCAACAAATTTCAAACAAAAATCGTATAATTGGCACATGCATGTATCCCTTTGGAGAACCTGGAGCATAGATATTCACGTGACGTAACGTAGAGAAAATGCTTGGTTCGGTCGTATATCCAGTGAAAACATGGAGAAAACCGCCGTAATCAAGCCATGTGTCGTCGTCGGACCTATATGACCATGCACGAGACGAGAGACTTAGAGACTAGGTATACCCGTACGTTGTCCATTTTCTCCCAAGGCCAAGGAATCTGTTGCAGGTAACTAGTCCTATTGTTTTAAAATGTAAGATGGTTTAGCTTTGTGAAATGATGTATCTTGACACTCTTTTAGTGTATAAATCATTCAAACAATCTACACACTAAAAGACGTTAAGATACACTTATTTCACGAAATTAAAACATCTTATTCTGAAACGGATGGAGTAGGTCTCTTGCATCCAAACAAAAGGATCGGAGGAGGTAAATTGGTGGCTAGTGCTTCGTCTTCCCATTCATCCCAGGCTTTCATTCGGGGAAGCTTCGAAACGCCAACTGCGTGCGACCCTCTTATTTGAATATATATACTGAACATCTGGTGCTTGTCGTTTCCTTATCTGCGTGCTTTCACACCATTTATTTGATTACTAGAAGCCAGGTCCAAGACACAAGAAGCCACCCATGCAGCTTTTATTCGCATATACACCACATGCTTATGGCATTTCCCACGCAATAATATACATATTCAGCTCAACTCCACGACACAATTGGAACCGAATTGTTCCCCGTCTGTTGCAATGGATGTGCCCACGACCAGAAACATCGCAACGAAATGGACAAATTAAAGGCAGTTCGATCGTGCGTTACGCCAGCCTAATTGCCTAAACCACTCCACGCGCGCGAAGCTCCGGATTAAGAGCCGGCGGGCTAGCTGAAGGAGGGATCACGTCAGGGGTTCGGTGCCGGTCTGCCGGAGGAAGCTTCGCGCCAGCTTCCCTCCCCACACACTCCCTGTGAAATAAAAGACTACTGCCCTCTTGGCTCTTGCACGCCCACCATTGAAACCGCAGGGTTAATTTACAGCACCCTCTCCGATCCACAGTCGGAGCCTTTCTGTTGTGATGAGGAATGATAATGTTGTAAAATTTGCCACTGTGATGTATGCGGTGCTCCTATATATACGAACTGTGATGCTTGGGAAATGGTTGGCCGGCGGAAGCAAAACACGCACAAAACGGCATCCGGGGGGAGGGACATTTCTCATCGATGTTGACTCGTTTAGGCGAGAGTCTAGCTTTTACCCAACACCAGCAGAAAGCTGCCCTGGTCTGGTTTGGGCCCTCATCACCACCTTTCAAAGTCTTTCGAAGGTTACCCAGACTCCCAGAGCATGGCGAACTGAAACTGCGTGCCCAGTCGCTGGTTGGTTGGTCGAACCGGATCAAATCGGATTGAACTGATTGATCCAGCGAGCGAGGCCAGCGCGCGGTTTGCTTTGGTAAGTTTCGACGCGCAGCCTTGCCGGGAGCTTGCCTTGTTTCCCGTTTTCAAGCTTGAGCTGATGAGCATGCGCGCCTGCTGCTGCCTAAAGCAGGCCGCAACTACGTACTTTGCTTCCCTCTGACCAGAAAGCAGACCTGCTTCGATTCCATGGACGAATCTGCACTGTTGGCTCGAGAGCCGAGACAACAACCAGCCGGCGAATCAAGTTCACTTTTTTTTTAGAGAAATACTTCAGCTTGTTTTGGTGGCATTCACGGACTCTTTTGATCAAGTCATGATATTACCATTTTTTGGTCGAGTCACTCTTGGTTTGTACGCACTGAACGTGCACTTCAAAAGAATTAATCGGCTATGTTTTTCACTCCGGATCCGCCATCCTAACTGAAAATGACACAGCATGAGCTCACACCTTTTTCTATACCTAATAATAAAAGAGGAATGTTTTCATCAACCAGCTTTTTTTAACGGTTTTGCCCTCCCACCAAACATCTAATTAACCATTGATACCACCGATAAGTAAAAAAGTCTGATATTTCTTTTGCTCCTATCCCCGGCTGCCCCGCCTTCCCCTCGTCCCGCCTCTCATCCCATGCTCCATGCCTCTCGGCCATGGCGTCGGGTCCGAAGGGCGGCAGCCACGCAGAAACATATGATGGTGCCTTGCTCATGTTTGTGAGAAGATTGACCACACTTGGGCCATGCAATTCCACGTCTATAAATAGACAAGATTACAATCCAGCGAGCGAATCCAGCGAGCGAATCAATGTCATAACTATACGATCAATGTCATAACTATACAATCAATGCCATAACTATGGGTTATTGTGGAGATCACAACAAATAGGGAAACTCCACAATAGGAAGACATGTCACGTTACGTGACATATCAGTCTAACACTCCCCCGCAGTCACAACGGGAGGAGGACAGACGTTCAGACTGGACGAAAGTCCAGAAACAGCGGTGATGGAAGACCCTTCGTCAGGATGTTGGCGAACTGGCGGGACGAGGGGACGTGGAGGACGCGGACCTGGCCCAGGGCAACATGATCGCGAACAAAGTGGAGGTCGATCTCGATGTGTTTGGTATGCTGATGCTGAACGGGGTTTGTGGACATGTAGACGGCGCTAACATTGTCACAGAACACAACCATGGAGGAAGGAGATGGTCGATGAAGCTCGTGGAGGAGTTGGCGAATCCAACTAGCCTCGGCGACGGCGTTAGCCACATCGCGGTACTTAGCCTCAACGCTCGAACGAGATACCGTGTGTTGCCGCTTCCAAGACCAGGAGACGAGGTTGTCACCGAGGTAGACGCAAAAGCCCGACGTGGAGCGTCGAGCGTCAGGGCAACCGGCCCATTCGGCGTCGGTGTAGGTGAACATGGAGTCTGGCGATGAGGAGTGAAGCTGGAGTCCATGAGAGATCGTGCCCTTGACGTAGCGCAACATGCGCTTGATGCCCGCCAGCTGCTGCTCGTGAGGGTCGTGCATGTGAAGACACACCTGCTGAACGGTGTACGTGATGTTAGGGTGCGTGAAGGTGAGGTACTGGAGATCCCCGGTGAGACTCCGATACTCTATCGGGTCAGTGACGGGAGCACCAGTTGTGGCGGCGAGCTTTGGTGACGTGTCGACCGGTGTCGTCGCGGACTTGCAGGTAGTCGGATTTGTCCAGAATTTCCGTGGCATACTTGTCTTGCGAGAGATGCATGTCGGAGGGGTCGTGGGTGACCGCGATGCCGAGGAAGTAGTGAAGGCTGCCCATGTCCGTCATGGCAACTCGGAGCGGAGAGAGGTTGTGATCCTGTCGAGTAGGCGCGGCGAGGAAGCAGTGAGAACGATGTCGTCCACGTAGAGGAGGAGGAAGGCCATGCCCTCATTACACTGAAGAATGAACAACGAGGTGTCTGAGCGCAAACACGTGAAGACGGTCGAGGTGATGAAGGTCGTGAAGCACTGGTACCACGCGGGAGGAGCCTGCTTGAGATCGTATAGAGAACAGTTCAGCCGACAGACATGCTTGGGGCGGGTGGAGTCGATGAAGCCTGTGGGTTGTCGACAGTAGACGACCTCGGCGAGCTTGTCATGGAGGAAGGCGTTCTTGACGTCGAGATGGCGAGTCTCCCACTTAAGGGAGAGCGCGAGGGAGAGGATGACGCGGACCATGGCCGGTTTGACAACCGGGCTAAACGTCTTGTCAAAGTGGACACCTTGCTCTTGGGAGAAGCCGCGAAGCACCCAACGTGCTTTGTAGCGGTCGAGGGAGCCGTCGGGCTTAAGCTTGTGGCGGAAGACCCACTTGTCGAAGACGATGTTGGCGTTGTGGGGAGGAGGCACGAGATCCAAAGTGTCATTGCCGAGAAGAGTGCGGTACTCCGCGGTCATGGCATCGAGCCAGTTGGGGTCCTTGAGATCAGCACGAGAAGAGGTGGGAACCGGTGAATACTTGTTGACAGAAGCAGACAAGTTAAGCCGCTCACGGGGTCCGACATGGATGTCGGAGGAGCAGCGCATGCGATGCATGATGGGTTCGTAGCATGGAAAACAAAAAATTTCTACCGCAAGAACGAACAAAACCTAGATCTAATCTAGATAAAAGCCAAGATCTAATCTATTAGACATGAGCAATGAGATAGATGGGAACTAACCCTCGTAGATCCGAAAGCGTTAACGAGATTAGATCTCGTGGTTGATGTAGTCGATCACTTGCCGATCTCAAGATCGTGTGGACGATCCTTCCGGCGTCGCGTTCCAGCAGCGCTTCCGCCTTCGGTCAAGTAGACGATCCTTCCGGCGTCGCGTTCCAGCAGCGCTTCTGCCCTTGGTCAAGTTGACGATCCTTCCGGCGCCGCAATTCGGCAGCGCTTCCGTAGTCGGTCACACGTGTGGAGTCGAAGCAGACCTTCCTCTCCCCGTTCCAGCGAGCAGCGGAGGTAGTAGATCTTCTCCACGGAATCCCAGCAGCACGACGGCGTGGTGGTGGTGGTGGAGTAGAGAATTCTGCAGGGCTTCGCCTATGCCTGTGCAGAAGATGGTGGAGGAGAGAGGCGGCAGAGATTGGACGTTATGAGAGCGTTAGAGGAGGGGGCGCCCCTGCCCCTCTATTTAAAGAGGGGAGGGCGCGCCAGGGAAGGGGAGTCCTTGTAGGACTCCCCTCCTATGGGGCCGGCGGGTTGGGGAGGTGGGGAGGAATCCTCCTCCCCCACGACTCCTTATCTTGACCCAACAGGACTCCTTGATCCCTATCTTGATTTTCAAGCAAACTCCAAGATATCTTCCAGAACCTTCCGGAACATTCCGAAACCTTCTAGAATCCTCATACAAATACTCCGGAACATTTCCTATCTCATAAAATGATCTCCTATATATGAATCTTATTCTCCGGACCATTCCGGATCTCCTCGTGATGTCCCGGATCCATTCCGAGACTCCGAACAACATTCGGTCTCCAACGCACATTCCATATCTACTTAAAATAACTTCGAACCTTAAGTGTGTCACCCTACGGTTCGTGAATATGTAGACATGATAGAGACACATCTCATATCAATAACCATCAGCGGGACCTGGAGATCCATAACGGCTCCCACATACTCAACGATGACTTCGCGATCGATTGAACCATTTACATACGAAACTAATTCCCTTTGTCTTGCGATACTATACTTATCCGAGGTTTGATCGTCGGTATCTCCATACCTAGTTCTACCTCGTTACTGATAAGTACTCTTTACTCGTTCCGTGATATGTCATCCCTTGTGACCTAGTCACATGCTGGCAAGCTAACTAGATGACATTCCACCGAGAGGGCCCAGAGCATATCTATCCGTCATATGGATGGACAAATCCCAATCTTGGTTCATGAGCTTCAACACATACTTTCAGAATACCCAATGACACTTTTATAACCACCCAGTTACGAAGCGGCGTTTGATGTCATCAAAGTATTCATCCAGTGATGGTGATTAACATAACCTCATGGTCGAAGGAATAGGTTACTATGTGTTTGAAAGCTTACAGCAATACGAACTTAATGACTTGATCTTATGCTACGCTTACTATGGGTGTGTGTGTCCATCACATCATTCTCCTAATGATATGACCTTGTTATTAATCACATCCTAATGTCCATGATCATGAAACCATAATCATCAATTAATCAACAAGCTAGTTCAACAAGAGGCTTACTAGGGACTCTCTTATGTTTACAAAACACACATGTATTAGTGTTTCCTAATAATACAATTATAGCATGGGATGTAAACATTCATCATAAACACAAAGATATAATAATAACCACTTTTATTATTGCCTCTTGGGCATATCTCCAACAGTCTCCCACTTGCACTAGAGTCAATAATCTAGATTACATGGTAATATACCGAACACCCATGGCGTTCTGGTGTTGGTCATGCTTTGCCCTAGGGAGAGGTTTAGTCAACGGATCTGCCACATTCAGATCAGTGTGTACTTTGCAAATCTTTATGTCACCATCTCGGACATACTCACGAATAGCGTGGAAACGTAGCTTGATGTGCTTCAGCTTGCTATGTGACCTTGGCTCCTGCGCATTAGCTATGGCACCTGTGTTGTCACAGTAGATGGCCATCGGGTCCAACGCACTGGGAACCACGCCGAGTTCAGTAATGAATTCCTTCATCCAAACGGCTTCTTGTGCAGCCTCTGAAGCAGCTATGTATTCCGATTCAGTTGAAGATTTCGCCACAACGCTTTGCTTCGCACTCCTCCAGCTCACTGCAGCACCATTCAAAATAAATACGTAACCCGACTGTGACTTTGAGTCATCCGGATCGGTGTTCCAACTAGCATCGGTGTAACCGTTTACAACAAGCTGTTCATCACCTCCATAAGAAAGAACCATATCCTTAGTCCTATTTAGGTACTTTAGGATATTCTTGACCGCTGTCCAGTGTTCCTCTCCAGGATCACTTTGATATCTGCTAGTCAAACTAACAGCATGTGCTATATCCGGTCTTGTACACAGCATGGCATACATGATAGAACCTATGGCCGAGGCATAGGGAATTTTATTCATTTTCTCTCTATCTTCTGCCATAGCTGGACTTTGAGTTTTACTCAAGGTCTGACCTGACAACATGGGCACGAACCCTTTCTTGCTATCTTCCATTCTAAACTTCTTTAGAACTTTGTCCAAGTATGTACTTTGTGAAAGCCCTATTAGGTGTCTTGATCTATCTCTATAAATCTTGATGCCTAGAATGTATGCCGCTTCGCCAAGATCCTTCATTAAAAAACTATTATTCAAATAGGTTTTGACGCTATTAAGAAGTTCTATATCATTCCCAATCAACAATATGTCATCTACATACAGTACTAGGAATGCTACAGAGCTCTCACTCACTTTCTTGTAAATACAAGCTTCTCCATAAGTTTGTATAAATCCAAAGTTTTTGATTACCTTATCAAAACGTTGATTCCAACTACGGGATGCTTGCTTCAGTCCATAAATGGAGCGCTGAAGTTTGCATACCTTGTTAGCATCTTTAGGATCGACAAAACCTTTGGGTTGTACCATATACAACTCTTCCTCAATGTCACCATTAAGGAACGCCGTTTTGACATCCATCTGCCAAATCTCATAATCGAAATGTGCAGCAATTGCTAACAAAATCCTCACAGATTTTAGCTTCGCTACTGGTGAGAATGTCTCATCATAGTCAACTCCTTGAATTTGTCGGAACCCTTTCGCGACAAGTCGAGCTTTATAGACGGTAATATTACCATCAACATCTGTTTTTCTCTTGAAAATCCATTTGTTCTCGACAGCCTTACGGCCATCTGGTAAGTCCACCAAAGTCCACACTTGGTTTTCGTACATGGATCCCATTTCGGATTTCATGGCTTCTAGCCATTTGTCGGAATCTGGGCTCACCATAGCTTCTTCATACGTCGCAGGGTCATCAGCGTTATCCACCAACATGACGTTCAAGGCAGAGTCATACCAATCAGGAGTGGTACGAACCCTCGTTGACCTGCGAGGTTCAGTAGTAACTTCGTTCGAAGTTTCATGATCATTATCATTAGCTTCCTCTTCAATTGGTGCAGGCGGAACCAAAACATCTTCCGGTGTTGCGCTACTCTCAAATCCGAGAGAAGGTTCAATAACGTCATCGAGTTCTACTTTCCTTCCAGTCACTTCTTTCGAGAGAAACTCCTTCTCAAGAAAGGATCCATTCTTTGCAACAAAAACTTTGCCTTCGGATCTATGATAGAAGGTATACCCAATTGTTTCTTTAGGGTATCCTATGAAGACGCATTTCTCCGCTTTGGGTTCTAGCTTATCAGGTTGTAACTTCTTTACGTATGCTTCGCAACCCCAAACTTTAAGGAACGACAACTTAGGTTTCTTACCAAACCACAATTCGTACGGTGTCGTTTCAACGGATTTAGATGGTGCCCTATTTAAAGTGAATGCGGTTGTCTCTAATGCATAGCCCCAAAATGATAACGGTAAATCTGTAAGAGACATCATAGACCGAACCATATCTAAGAGAGTTCGATTACGACGTTCGGACACACCATTACGCTGTGGTGTTCCCGGTGGTGTCAACTGTGAAAGTATTCCACATTTCTTTAAATGCATGCCAAACTCGTAACTTAGATATTCACCCCCGCGATCAGAACGCAGAAACTTAATCTTCTTGTTACGATGATTCTCCACTTCACTTTGAAATTCCTTAAACTTCTCGAAAGTTTCGGACTTATGTTTCATGAAGTAGACATACCCATATCTACTCAAGTCATCCGTGAAAGTGAGAACATAACGATATCCACCACGCGATGCTACACTCATTGGACCGCACACATCGGTATGTATTATTTCCAATAAGTTTGTAGCTCGCTCCATTGTACCAGAGAATGGAGTCTTAGTCATTTTTCCCATTAGACATGCTTCGCATCTTTCAAGTGATTCAAAATCAAGTGATTCAAGAAGTCCATCTGAATGGAGTTTCTTCATACGCTTTACTCCAATGTGACCAAGACGACAGTGCCACATGTATGTAGAATTATCATTCAATTTAATTCGTTTGGCATCTATGATCGAGATTCAGTAAGAATAAACCATTCATCTCAGGTGCATTACCATAAAATATATTACTCATATAAATCGAACAACCTTTATTCTCAGACTTAAAAGAGTAACCGTCTCGCAATAAACAGGATCCAGATATAATGTTCATGCTTAACGCAGGCACCAAATAACAATTATTTAAATTTAAAACTAATCCCGAAGGTAGATGTAGAGGGAGCGTGCCGACGGCGATCACATCAACCTTGGAGCCATTTCCAACGCGCATCGTCACCTCATCTCTCGCCAGTCTTTGTTTATTCCGCAGCTCCTGTTTCGAGTTACATATATGAGCAACCGAACCAGTATCAAATACCCAGGCACTACTACGATTACTAGTAAGATACACATCTATAACATATATATCAAATATACCTTTCTTCTTGATGTTGCCGTTATTCAGATCCGCCAGGTACTTGGGGCAGTTACGCTTCCAGTGACCAGCTCCCTTGCAATAGAAGCACTCAGTTTCAGGTTTAGGACCAGCCTTGGGCTTCTTAGCAGGTGCGGCAGCTTTCTTGCCGTCCTTCTTGAAGTTGCCCCTGTTCTTAGGCTTACCCCGTTTCTTGAAATTGGTGGTCGTATTGACCATCAACACTTGTTGCTCCTTCTTGATCACCACTTCAGCAGTTTTCAGCATGGACGACAGTTCAGGCAACGTCTTGTTCATGCAGTGCATGTTGTAGTTCATCACAAAGTTCTTATAACTTGGTGGCAGTGATTGAAGGAGACGGTGAATCCCCAATTCATTAGGAATCGATATTCCCAACTCTTGGAGCTTCTTTGCGTACCCAGACATGGTGAGCACGTGCTCGCTAACGGAGCTTCCTTCTTCCATCTTACAGTTAAAGAATTTCTCGGAGGCCTCATAGCTCTCCATTGCCGCGCGAGTCTCAAAAATTAGCCTGAGCTCCTTAATGATCTCGAACGGGTCGTGGTGCTCAAAACGCTGTTGGAGCTCCGCTTCTAAACCGTACAGGATGGCACACTGAACTGTGGAGTAATGATTCTTCCGAGTGGCGAAAACATTCTTTTCGTCATCGGTGGCATTATCTGCAGGTGGGTCACCTAGCGGTGCATCGAGCACATAGGTCAACTGACCAGCCCTGAGGACGATCTTCAGTCCACAGAACCAGTCCGTGAAATTGCTTCCATTGTTTTTAAGCTTTTCTTTCTCTAGGAACGCATTAAAATTGATGGAGGGGGTCGCCATAATCTACAACAATTTGCAAGTAGTTTAGACTAAGTTTATGAAAAATTGAGTTCAAATTTAATTATTAAACTAACTAGGTGAACTCCCACTCAAAACAACATCCCTCACATTGTCTTAGTGATTACACGAACCAAGTCCACTACACCAAGTCCGATCTTCACGAGAGAAGATGTAGTTTCATCGGCGAACAATCTTCATGTTCATCATATCAATCATATGACTCATGCTCTACCTTTCGGTATTCCGTGTTCCGAGACCATGTCTGTACATGCCAGGCTCGTCAAGATAACCTTAGTTTCTGCATGTGCAAATCTGGCTTGCACACGTAGAATCTATCACATCTGATCATCACGAGATGCTTCGAAACGACGAGTCTTAGCAACGGTGCCAACTAAGGGTGAACACTTTATTACTTGATATTTAGTGAGAGGGATCATCTTATAATGCTACCGTCGCGATCTAAGCAATACAAGATGCATAAAGGATTAACATCACAGGCAATTCATAATTAGTGTGATATGATATGGCCTTTTCTTCTTGCGCCTTTGATCTCCATCTCCAAAGCACGAACATGATCTCCATCATCACCAGCATTGCGTCAAGATCAGTGGCGCCGCCTCATGGTTGTCCATCATCACCAGCAACTATTGCAACTACTTGGAATAAAGCTATTACAAGATGAATAGACACGCAGGTCTTAACAGAATTAAAGACAACCATTAGGCTCCTGCCGGTTGCCATATTACAACAAGGATCATTGCATACATCAAATACAATCACAATCACATGATGGCCATATCACATCACAGAACCCCTGCAAAAACAAGTTAGACGCCTCTAATTTTCTTTGCAAGTTTTACGTGGTTTGGGGCTTTCGCATAAGACCGATCTTACCTACGAACAAGAACCACAACGTTGATACAAGTGTTGTCAAGATGCTCATTGTAAATCGAATCTTAACTATGGTGGGAGAGACAGACACCCGCAAAGCCACTTGTGCAAAGCAAGTTGCACGTCAAGCGTGGAGCAAGTCTCATGTGCGATGACATGTAATGTTAGCCCGAGCCGCTTCATCCCACCATGCCGCAAGATGCAAAGTACACGCTAAGACACCGACAACAAAAGCATCAACACCCACAAAACCATTGTGTTCTACTCGTGCAACAGATCTACGCATAGATACGGCTCTGATACCACTGACGGGTTCGTAGCATGGAAAACAAAAAATTTCTACCGCAAGAACGAACAAAACCTAGATCTAATCTAGATAAAAGCCAAGATCTAATCTATTAGACATGAGCAATGAGATAGATGGGAACTAACCCTCGTAGATCCGAAAGCGTTAACGAGATTAGATCTCGTGGTTGATGTAGTCGATCACTTGCCGATCTCAAGATCGTGTGGACGATCCTTCCGGCGTCGCGTTCCAGCAGCGCTTCTGCCTTCGGTCAAGTAGACGATCCTTCCGGCGTCGCGTTCCAGCAGCGCTTCTGCCCTTGGTCAAGTTGACGATCCTTCCGGCGCCGCAATTCGGCAGCGCTTCCGCAGTCGGTCACACGTGCGGAGTCGAAGCAGACCTTCCTCTCCCCATTCCAGCGAGCAGCGGAGGTAGTAGATCTTCTCCACGGAATCCCAGCAGCACGACGGCGTGGTGGTGGTGGTGGAGTAGAGAATTCTGCAGGGCTTCGCCTATGCCTGTGCAGAAGATGGTGGAGGAGAGAGGCGGCAGAGATTGGACGTTATGAGAGCGTTAGAGGAGGGGGCGCCCCTGCCCCTCTATTTAAAGAGGGGAGGGCGCGCCAGGGAAGGGGAGTCCTTGTAGGACTCCCCTCCTATGGGGCCGGCGGGTTGGGGAGGTGGGGAGGAATCCTCCTCCCCCACGACTCCTTATCTTGACCCAACAGGACTCCTTGATCCCTATCTTGATTTTCAAGCAAACTCCAAGATATCTTCCAGAACCTTCCGGAACATTCCGAAACCTTCTAGAATCCTCATACAAATACTCCGGAACATTTCCTATCTCATAAAATGATCTCCTATATATGAATCTTATTCTCCGGACCATTCCGGATCTCCTCGTGATGTCCCGGATCCATTCCGAGACTCCGAACAACATTCGGTCTCCAACGCACATTCCATATCTACTTAAAATAACTTCGAACCTTAAGTGTGTCACCCTACGGTTCGTGAATATGTAGACATGATAGAGACACATCTCATATCAATAACCAGCAGCGGGACCTGGAGATCCATAACGGCTCCCACATACTCAACGATGACTTCGCGATCGATTGAACCATTTACATACGAAACTAATTCCCTTTGTCTTGCGATACTATACTTATCCGAGGTTTGATCGTCGGTATCTCCATACCTAGTTCTACCTCGTTACTGATAAGTACTCTTTACTCGTTCCGTGATATGTCATCCCTTGTGACCTAGTCACATGCTTGCAAGCTAACTAGATGACATTCCACCGAGAGGGCCCAGAGCATATCTATCCGTCATATGGATGGACAAATCCCAATCTTGGTTCATGAGCTTCAACACATACTTTCAGAATACCCAATGACACTTTTATAACCACCCAGTTACGAAGCGGCGTTTGATGTCATCAAAGTATTCATCCAGTGATGGTGATTAACATAACCTCATGGTCGAAGGAATAGGTTACTATGTGTTTGAAAGCTTACAGCAATACGAACTTAATGACTTGATCTTATGCTACGCTTACTATGGGTGTGTGTGTCCATCACATCATTCTCCTAATGATATGACCTTGTTATTAATCACATCCTAATGTCCATGATCATGAAACCATAATCATCAATTAATCAACAAGCTAGTTCAACAAGAGGCTTACTAGGGACTCTCTTATGTTTACAAAACACACATGTATTAGTGTTTCCTAATAATACAATTATAGCATGGGATGTAAACATTCATCATAAACACAAAGATATAATAATAACCACTTTTATTATTGCCTCTTGGGCATATCTCCAACAGTCTCCCACTTGCACTAGAGTCAATAATCTAGATTACATGGTAATATACCGAACACCCATGGCGTTCTGGTGTTGGTCATGCTTTGCCCTAGGGAGAGGTTTAGTCAACGGATCTGCCACATTCAGATCAGTGTGTACTTTGCAAATCTTTATGTCACCATCTCGGACATACTCACGAATAGCGTGGAAACGTAGCTTGATGTGCTTCAGCTTGCTATGTGACCTTGGCTCCTGCGCATTAGCTATGGCACCTGTGTTGTCACAGTAGATGGCCATCGGGTCCAACGCACTGGGAACCTCGCCGAGTTCAGTAATGAATTCCTTCATCCAAACGGCTTCTTGTGCAGCCTCTGAAGCGGCTATGTATTCCGATTCAGTTGAAGATTTCGCCACAACGCTTTGCTTCGCACTCCTCCAGCTCACTGCAGCACCATTCAAAATAAATACGTAACCCGACTGTGACTTTGAGTCATCCGGATCGGTGTTCCAACTAGCATCGGTGTAACCGTTTACAACAAGCTGTTCATCACCTCCATAAGAAAGAACCATATCATTAGTCCTATTTAGGTACTTTAGGATATTCTTGACCGCTGTCCAGTGTTCCTCTCCAGGATCACTTTGATATCTGCTAGTCAAACTAACAGCATGTGCTATATCCGGTCTTGTACACAGCATGGCATACTGTAGCCGAGGATGACAAAGTCGTGGAGACATGATTGATCATCAGCACGACGTGTTAGAGAAAAAAACGAAGGAGAATGCGTGTGCGGCTGATAACCCCAAGAGCAAGGGATCACTGTAGCACCTCCCAACGTGAAATTAGGGTGTCGATCCGCAGGAGCAAGATGAAGAAGCTATTTACTCTCTCCAACTAGAGTGTCACAAGTTCTAGTTGTCTATGCACTAAACAAAACAAAGTAACAAAGAGAGTTTAACTTGATGCTTGAAAGTAAACACAAAATAAAATTGTAAAAGTGTCCCAATCCTTTAAATGTAAGAAGAAAAGAAAAATATTTTTTCTTATAGGAACAATGGACATGAATTCATGGGTTCACTCAATCCTCTCTCTCTCCATCTATGGTGATAATCATGTTATAAATGACAAAAGTACACCCAATTATCATGTTTTAATGATAACTTTTATGGCAGCTGCATGTCCTAAAACACATAGTTGAAAAAAGTACTCACATGTGTTGTTGTGTCACCCTCGTATGGCCACCGTGTGGTTATTGTCACTCCACCATATCATACTTCTCCATTTTTACCCCTAAATAAAGTATGTTTGGTTGCATTATTGATGTCACTCAGTCTGTCGCTCGGCAACTCCTCATCTACATACATCATATTCCTTAATTGTAAACACTCTAAATATTACACACACAAGACAAGGGAAATATCGAACAAGCTACAAACGGAAACATGAAACAGCCGGCACAACCATTACGAAGACTATGCTAAAGGTGAGCACGCTCACCCTACACGGGCGAACCGACGACCACCGCAATCGTCGAGACAAACACCACTATCGCGAAAGTGCCACCAGAAGCCGAACAACACCAGGACTCGACCAAAATTGTTCACAACCGACAATGCAACGCCATGATAGGTCCTACCAAGAAACACCGAGAATGTAGAGAACGAAGCAAGCTTTGTCGACAAGAGCAAATCGAAGATACAACACCAAACATGAGCCCAAACCTCATGAGAACATGTGTTTACAAGGTCAATGCAAGACAAAGTCGGTACGTGAGGAGGAAAGGAGAGAGGTGATTCTTTGGGGGGTAACCCTAAAACCTATCTAGGGTTTCGTCCTCCTCGCCAGTGATATTTCCGGTATGCTCCGTCTTCGGTGGCTTTGCGGTCTTGGATATGTGGTGAACCACGGTTCCACGACGGCGGGAGGGTTCCTGTTTTTTGTTTAAATTATTTTTTAGTGTCTTCGTCGGTATTGTGAGGTGGCGGCTATCCTCCCCATCCTATCATCGTGCCGGTGGTGTGTATACGGCCCTGGCTCTTACCCATAGCCACCTTGGGCGACGCCCAAGGGCCCATGCTTGGTGGGGTGTCACGATCGCATACTTCTCTTAGTTCTCTATATGTTGTGGCCGCATCCTCCTCTATGCGTTGTTTACTTGTGTGCTTGTCCAACTATTGGTTTTTGTTGTGCTAAAAAAACCTTTTGATTGCACGTTCCTGGCAAGGAAACAAAGGCAGCCAGCGGTCGAGAGAGAAACGAGCGCGACACGGCCTTGCGCAGCGTCACATCGATCGCGGAGAGGAAAAGGCGAAACACACGCAGTGATCGATCTAAAAAAATCCTCAGAGTATCCCTACATAATCAACATGGTTGCCTGATTGCCTCGGTCGCCTGGAGGATGGAGATTGCCCCGAGCCCCTGATCAGGGCCGGCTGTTGGAGGACCTGCGGGCAGCCGCCCCGGTACTAAGAAAGGCAGAAGCTCTCCTAGAAATATGCTATATAGTCAGGTCTAGTATATATCGTAAAAAAAGTTATTGGACTGGTGGATTTATTGAGTCTTTTTTGGCTGTTGTAGACACTGAGCCGAGGTGATTGATACGGGTACAGGGCGAGGCCAAGACGGACGCCAACCGCTCGACTCCTAGTCCTAGACGGCATCAGTCACTTCGCTTCCTCCTAGGTAAACAGAACAAACAATTGATCCTACGCCTCCTGCCCGAGTCTTGTCGCCTCCACTGGATCAGAACATCAGATCGCGATACGGGAGCGGGGCCTCGAGACCCTCGACGATCGACGCCAGGCGTAAAGGCCAGACCATCGACGAGACGATCAACCACCTGGATGCTAGTTTAGTGGTCCGCTCCCGTCCATGTCTCTACTGGTTACGCCCTAATTCTTAGTTCTTAAATCTTAATTCTAATTAGACTTCTTAGCGCAGATTTGAACAACTCCAGTCATTCAAAAGTATATTTGGGTTTTTAATAAGTTCGACATCCTTGAAGGCATTGGATGGTTCTCAACTGAAAGGACATTGCACTACATTTGCAAAAACTTTTACTCGGCTTGGTACAAATGGTAAACCTGATATATGTGATATTGAGTTAAATGCACTTATTTCTGAGTTAAGTGTTATGAAGTTTACTTTGGCAATACATCAATGTCTACTATGGAGTTTTTTGAGTTTGTCGGGGAAACGGATTATTATCCTAATATTTGTATCGCTTATCGGATCTTATTTACTATGCTCGTGACTGTTGCATTAGCTGAAAGAAGCTTTTCAAAGTTGAAATTATTAAATAACTATTTGAGATCTATAATGTCTCAGGAGAGGTGAATGGTTTGCGACTCTATGCATCGAGAAGAAGTTAGTGGACGAGATTGATATTCATTCCATCCTCACGTACTTTGCTTCTAGAAATTTTTAGAGAAAATTATATTATAGTTGGAAGTATACTTAAACTATTTATTTTCATCATCACATATATCCATAAAAAATTGTAATAAGAGGCCCAAAATTTTAGTTTCGCCCCGGGCCCTCGAAATCTCAGGACCGGCCCTACCCCTGATCTGTTGGGTTTGGAGAATTGATCAATTTTGTTGACGTATTTCATTCGCGCCTCGTCCTCCTTTTCACGGCCCTTCTCGCCACATCCCCCGATACGTATAATCATCCATGAATCCTCGTCCATTTGACTCAGTTAGCCTACAAGAAAAGCATCAAGCACATTGGATGTTAGATTAAGCTTCCAACTTCACGTAAATAATTTATTTAATATCTTCACAACTTTAGGTATTAAAATGAGATTGTTCTCAATGTTGTATTGAGAAGGATATCTTAGACAACAATCGATCATGAGATTGTTCTCAATGTCTGCATATAACCGGCGTGCAACGAAATCTGTTGGTGCCATTTTTGCAGTCATTATCTTTCAGTGTGACAGCCAAATTTTCCTTTCGACGCCGGAGTTAAAGCTTGCACTTCATTAACTTAGGGACGTTAATACAGAGCGACCGTCCGCGCGATGGCATTCCCGCCCGACTGAGATGCAAAGTTACCAGCCATTTTTTTGTTGTGGGCCCTGGGAATATTGCCACGTGGTTTTTTTCTTCAAAGTTGCCATACACCGTACACTTAAAGATCAGACGGCTGGAGATGCGTTCGATCCGCGCTAAAATTCTCATGTTTGCTCGTGGAAGCGAGTTCAACTCCATGGCGTTGTCTTAGTATACTGATGATGATCTAAGATACTAATGCAGTGCTAACTGCTTCATGTGCATGCAGTATGAGCAGCCAGCGGAAAACCCCTGCAAGTCCATCGCAGGAGTTAGCCAAGAGCTGGCAAACAATCAAGCAGCTAAAAAGCCTCGATCCGAAGGACTACGACGAGGTGAATTAAGTTTCTGCTCTTGTCGAGATCCGCCGCACTTGTTTCTTTTACTCACAAATCTGTCTTCACTTGCAGGATACCACGTTTCTGTGCAGAGTCTCACTGATAGACATAGATTGCGACGAAGGTTGGTGTTACCGTGGATGCTGCGACTGCAGAAAGTCGCTGGCGGGTGGCCCAGGTTTATACAAGTGCAGGCGATGCGGCCCCATTAAGAGGCCAATTCAATGGCAAGGACCTGCATTGCAGCTCTATGTATGTTGTCATCGGCAGAGCCAACATTGCTGCTCAATTCATACTAGTAAGTCACTGCTGTTCCCCAGGTTCAAACTGAAGGCTAAACTGTCTGAGAGCCTCTTTGAGAGCCTCTTTATTAATGTACTTATTTTCTTTGACCATTTCCTTGTTGAATGTTGTGTGTGCGATTGTGCATGCTAAACTGTCTTACTAATTCCTATGGCACCCTCAAATACTAATTTCCTTTTTTTAGGGAACCGCCTTTATCATATTTCGTCAAGTGCAGGTATACGTAAGGTGGACTTTGGTAACTTTAGTACTCCCTCTGTCCAGAAATAACTGACGTGGGTTTGTCTAGTTTCAAATGTATCTAGACGCATTTGAGTGTATAGATACATTCGAATCTAGACAAACTCAAATCAATTATTTGTGGATGGAAGGAGTATGTTTTTCTAGTTCTCATAACTTATTCTTTACATATCGGGAGTTTTGATTGGATTCATTTTGATGAATAGGTTGGCGCGATGAGTTTATCAATGTCTATAAGTTAGTTTTTTTCATGACAAAGGGAAATCAGATTTATTTTGCCAAGATTGATGTATTACTATCTACGTGTATGTGTGTTATAAATTACTAGCACAGTGCCCGCGCGTTGCTGCGAGAGAACCTTATCATGTTGTAAATTATATAAAAAATATGTGTATTGTATCGAAGGGAAAAAACTGCGTCACCAAAAGTTAATATTTTTATTAAATATTTTTAGATCCCGGAGAATTTCACTACTCGACCACCTAAACCTAAACCCAAACTCACCTAACACATAACCAGTCCCTAACACTACACCCAACCACACCACAACCCTAGCTACACACACCACACGCACTTGCACGCAACCGCCACACACGCACACACTACAACCCACAAGACACGATACAACACAGGCACGCTGCATACGCACCACCCCAACCTGACCCAACAACACAGCACACCACACACACAGAGCAACCCGCGCGCATGCACCCACCAGCCACCGACCCACACCCAGCTGCAACGCACACGCACACGCACCGGCATCGCACGACATCCCTGCTCGCCACCAACCCCGCGATCCTCTTTCCATCACAAGTGAATCCCCGTCGCCAGCGAGCGCCTCGCTCCCCTCGATTCCCTTTCGCCGCTCGCCTCCAAGCCCAACCATGGTTGTTGCCTCTACTCCTTCCGCCGCCAAACCCGCTCGAGCTCTAGCCCTGGGGCCTCCTCCTTCTCCCCGACATGACGCTCTGTAGCACCGCCTCACTCAAGTCCTGTCGCCGCCACCCCTCCTGCCCCAAATACGGCCATCTCCCTCAACGCAACGACTGGTGACCCGAACGGAAGCTATGGCACGGCCCCTGTGTCCAGGTCGAGCGGCTCGAGCATGCCGTCCCTCCCGTCGCTGCTCCTCCCTTCTTAGGAGCCGCAACCACGTCCTATTCCCACCGCCAAGCTAGAGCTTCCCCTACCGCCGATGGTCACGGGATCCGCTCGGCTTCTGTCCACTCAACCCGTTCCCTACCTCGTGTGGCACGCCTCCTCGCCGCCTCATTTGTGACCTTCCATAGATATCGCCGTTGCCCTCCTCTCGCCGCGCGTCCTCGCTGCCAAGGGCTCTAGCCAGGTGCCTGTCCATAGCCGCCGCATGGAGCGCAAAGGCCCAACGGCTACCTCGCCTGCACCCGCATCGACACCCTGCGTGTTCGGACCTTTGCCTCCGCAGGCTTCTCTGTCCTTGGGATTTTTTATTTCCACAGGACGATTTCGGTTTTACTTGTTGGTGGCAAACATGTGTAATATATCCGAATGTCAGGGGAAAAAGGTCCAAACCGGACCAAACCGCAGAAACGTTTCTGCTTTTATTAGTAGGTATATTCAGATATAGATATAGAGTTTGTAGTCGTTGAAAACAGTTTATGTTTCTCTATCCTATCCTATTTGTTACTATGAGTATATGTGGTATTGATTGTAAAAGAAAAACATAAACATATGCAACCATTTTAATTGAATGAAACACTGCATTGTAATATCAATCTTGCAACAAAACCTTCAAGTCATTTTTGTAATTAAAAATTGGTTATGTTGATAAACTTGGCTCTGAATAATAAATTACACCTGCTCGTAGATTGTTAATTCAACGCAACAACCGTGTACTCCTAATCACTGCAGCTTTGCTCTGTAGTATTTGTTCGTGTCCTAGCTCTATATTTAACAAAAGGCAGGCCCAATTTTGTTTCGGAGCTTGTCCCTGATCTTGCTACTTGTCCATGGTAGCAAATCGGATCATAAAAATTAATTCTGTACTGAACAAGCAAATCGGCTTGGCTCCTCAAACTTCAAATGGAGCAGCCTCCGTTGATGGATCGGTGATGTCGCCCTGAAACATTAGCATGAAAAGCACTGGTGACCGGGTATTGAAACGTGATGCGAGACAAGTCTGGTATAACGCGGCTGTTTTGATTCGAATGTCTCTGCTTACGGACATACGATTGGCTATCTCTCCTGTGTTGATTCGAATAGGTCTCTCCTGTGTTGATTCGAATATTGATTCGAATAGGTCTCTCCTGTGTTGATTCGAATAGGTCTCTCCTGTGTTGATTCGAATAGGTCTCAGCTTACGTGCGGTTGGCTGGCTAGCTCTGTTGTGTTGATTTTGATTGGTCTGAAGGAATCATAGACGCAATTGAATCAATTGAATCGAGTCAACTAAGGAGTCATGGACGCGGTGCGGAGTAGGAAGACGCCTTTCACAATGGACCAAAGCACATTGTGACGGACGAAGAGAGAAACACTCCTTCTTTTATTATTAGAATATAGATGTAATTGTACCAGAGCAAAATATTTGATTTTTTCATTATACATATATTTGATTTTTTCATTATACATTGACGATATGTTTAAGGGCTCAAAATACGCTGCTTGCCTATTCATTTCTATTGCTGGAAGAAAAGAAAATGAAACAAAAGAAAACGTGGTCATCTGTAAGTGAAATAAGCTGGATCAATTCCACAAGTTTCAGAACTTGTCAAGTAAGAAATAACCCAAATAAATAAGTCTTACATGTTTGTTCTTCTGTCAAAAGAAAGAAAGAGGTCATCTCTGCCAAATGTTTCTAGGTCCTACTGAACCCGTACTGTACCATTTTAACAATTACATGTACAAATAAGAGTATTTTGGAATTTGTTTTGTACCGTGGTGAAATCAATGTATGCAAACATCAGTGCTGAAACATCACAGGAAATGCTTACATCAAGTTGTCTTCCAAGACACACGATAACATTAAGGCAGATTTTCTTACAGCTCAAGTACTACTCTTATTCGTTCCTCGTAGTATATAACTACAGTCTTCTCGTAGTATATAACTACAGTCTTCGCTGGTAATCAGCAAGGCATGAACATGTTCAGAGCTTGGACGCTGCTTTGGGGTGAGCAGCAGACGACAAGCGCACCTTCATTTTGAAAATGAGCTCGTGTGCTTCCTCGAAATGGGGGCTGGTGGCCCTCTTCACGTTCCCCATCCAAGCACGGATCTTCTCGTGAGGTCCCAGAACTCTGTCACGCCTCTCCTCACTCACCAGCTGCAAGTACCACCATCCTCCGTATTTTCACAACATCAACTTGTGGCAAAAATGACACATACACACAGATGTACTATACGGATGCGTACCTCCAGCTGCATTATCTCGCACACAAGGCTGAGGTCAGCGATGGATGGCTGGCGGTTGCCATTTAAGAACTTTGCATCACCTTTGAGCCATACGGATTCAATCGTTCCCAGTGACTGCACCAGCAGATTTTCGCCCTCTTTTGCAGCCTCGGGGTTTGGTGTAAGACCAAGAAACGGAGCCAACGTGGTGTGCAGTACAAAGGTTGCTGCATAGGTATGTAAAGATCAATCCCTCTCAAATGCAACGATGCAATGATCATAGGATGGCAAACTGCTAAATTGTTGGGAAACAAAATCCATATGATTAGGTGCTACAAACTCTAGTTGTTTCACCTTCAGAATTTTGGCAAGGTTTAATTGCATGGGTGGATAACTCATTTGACCCATTATGGCCAAACTCAAACAAATGTTTCATGCTAAATTATAACTCCACATGAGCAGGACTCTCCATCTGTAGATAAATAGGGTCTCTCACCTGCACCACGGCGCAAATTTGAGTGATGCCAATCCAAGATGGACTCAATTTTTGCTCTGGTAAACAAGTCCGCAGGATACCTATGTGTGACAAAAGGTAATAAGATAGTAGTGACTTAAAGACTATCAACACACTTTATCCATCCTTAAAGAAGCAGGCAATGGAACTTTAGCCTTCTTTTTCCAGGAAAAGGATTGCACTTGTTAGAGCAAAACAAACCGTGACAATGATCTGACCATGGCAATGGAACTTTAGCCTCTCTAAACACGCTCTGTGAGGACCCCTCCATGGCGTACTCGTCGGCAATACCACGACACCAACACTAGCAACTACCGAAAATACTCCAGCCACACGATACAGCTGGCTCTAGAAGAAAGTCAATTTTTGCAGGTTATAAGAGAGCAGACCTGTCATCTCCTCGCAACTGACTGAAACATGGTTTACATTTTGTCAACTAGGATGATAAATCATAACCAGAACACATTATCTGAAAAACAACAAAAGAATCCTAACTCTACTCTACTGTTGATCAGTCAACCCTGTAACAAAGCAGAGCAAACTACATGGGCTATAGCATTCATATCCAGTCCAATATGGGAAACCAGTAACAAAGTTTATGGGCTAGAGCTGACCAGAATAAGTCAAATGTGTATGGACATAGGATGAAAAATCTGCACATCTGCAGAGAAGTCATCAACTCAAAGCCAGGCCTAACCCACACAACAATTGAGTTGAGCTCACACAACAATTAAGATGAACAAGGCAATCTGTTCCCTCATCTATTCAGAACAGTTTGCATCAACCCCTAGCCCCTGTCCAGGCCGTTATGTTGATCGGTACTGCACACATGTTTTAGACGGCAAGCCTGTATCTTAAGACATCATTGTATATATATATATATACATATATAAAGGTTCTAGATAGCAAGCTTATTTATATTATGGTGGTGTTGGCTGCATAGTTTATGGAAATGTGTGGATAGAAGCAAAATAATTGTCACGGTAGAAGAACGCAGAGGGAAGGAAGGGTAAGTAACGCACCAATGGTCTGGAACCCCAGGGAAGACCGTGGCGAGATACCTCAAGATGGCATGGCTGGTAGTCAAAAAAGAAAAAGAGGTGCAGGTCTGATCAGGAATTGTGAGAAGAAAAAGAGGTGAAGTAATTAGCATATACTCACCCCAATTACTAGCTAATTAGCAAGTTTGGTCAGGTGTGTATTTTAGGCATGTCTAGAGCGATTCCAATCAACAATTGATACTGTTAACCGGGTGTTGTGTAAAAAGCTACTCCCTCCGTCCCAAAATAAGTGATGTGGGTTTCGTCTAGATTCGGATGTATTTAGACACATTTCAGTATATAGGTACATGTGAATCTAAGCGAACTCAAGTCACTTATTTTGGGACGGAGGGAGTATATAGGAAATGTAATGAAACAGTACAGATGACTGGGAGGTGTAGTGGGCATGGACCTTTCAAAGAGTCTGAACCTTCCATCGACAATTGCTGGAACTTGACCCATTGGGTTGATTTCTGAAACAGGGACGAATTTATTTAGTCAGGAGCTATGGGGAGACATACTAGTACAAGTCTTGAAAGAAAGGAGAATTCAGAAAGCAGAGGGGAATAAGCCAGAGGGGAACCGTACTCTTGAACTCGGAGGTGCGGTGCTCCCTCTTAGCCAGATTCACGGCCACCTCCTCGAAGTCGATCTTGTTCACCCTACAATCAAGCACGCACCTCAGTCGCCATACGCTTAGATTGATCAGATTGGGGAGTGAGGTGGGTACCTGCAGAAGATGATGAGGGCGCGGGAAGGCTGCGAGAGGCGGTCCACGTAGACCTTGAGCATCGCCGCCATGGCTGCCGCCCTCCTCCTCGACAGATCGATTGACTAACTGCCGACTCCTCCTCTACTGCGGTGACTGGAAGAGGAGCGAAGGGGAGGGGAAACACTATCAAAGCCATTACATAAGGGGTGACGTCATCGTGTGGAAGGCTGGAAGCACGTTGTCCGTCCGTACATCACCATGATTCGACTAAAAACGAACGCACGCTACATAACTGCGAGGCAAAAGTTTTCCATTTTGTATTCTTATTACAGGCACTCCCTTACATCCAAATTTATTGACTTAATTTTATTTAGATAAATATAGACATATTTTAATGTTAGATACATGTCTAACTTTGGATCGGAGGGAAGACGAGACATATAGGTGGATGACATTAGGTGTCTTGCCCTCTCATCATGGTTGTGCTTATGTTCATTATTTCTGCCAATGTGCTTTTCTAGAGCTACCGGAGTCTAATGACTACAGGAATATCGTGCTAAAAGTTTATGTTCCCAAAAGATATCTCTACAAAAATCACCAATGATAAAAGTCATCAAACACCTGCTCACGAAAAATAACTCCTCACCCCCCCCCCCCCACCCAAGGGGCGACAGAGCCTCCGCACCTCCAACTGCCTCTCTCCCTTTCCACCCCTCCCTATGTCGCCGACGTCGGCAGGGGTAGACGGGCGAACCCCGGGCTACACCGGTGGCGCCTGCATCTCCCCGCGCCATGGAGGACACAGGTTAGGGCCCTTCGACTCCTTGGCGATGGTGCGCTTCGGGAGCCCCTAGTCCGGTGCGATTGGGTGGCGCTGGCGGTGGTGTTGTGCTCGCGCATCGGACGCTTCATGGACTGGGTCATCGCCAGCTACAGTCACTGGCCCGGATTTGGGCACCTAGGGCTTAGATGGGCTCAGGCAGACCCAGATAGACTTGGACGCTCTCTAGATCTGCCTCTGCAGGGCTCTCTATAGGCGGCGGTGGCGACTAGCTAGAGTTGGGGATGGCGATGATGTGGCCTTCCCATTGCAACAGGGTGGCTAGTGCTTTACGGGCACCATTTGAGCCCAGCCAAGCCGTCTGGGACTAGTGTGCCCGACTGCTCTGATCGGTCGACGACTGCCTCTCGGTGGTGGAGGTGGGTTCTTCCTGTGGGATGTGGCATTGTTGTCCCTTGTTCCGGTGATGTCGTTTGCCTCTATCGTTCATGCCATGCATCAGTGTTCGTGATGAGATAGTGATGGTGTTTCAAGATCGTGGTAGCGCATGCTGGTGGGTGGCAAAGTTGGGTGGTGGTGTTCAGATGCACTATGTTTTTTGTGTGGGTGGAGGTTGGGAGAAATTCCTATCGGCTTGTCTGCCCTGACACGGTGTTGCCTTCGGGTAGTACCATTCCTTCCTGGAGGGCGTCGAGGGAATCCTTTGTCTCCACTTTACTATGAGTGTCGAGGAAAACCCTAGGACCATGGTTCCGACAACAATGTCGGGTCGACGGTGCGGTGCTTCACTTCGTGAAGGGGCTGCTTGGTACTCAGCGATTCGGGTGCTTAGAGCATGGTAGGCCAAAGTTGGAAGGTGCAGCGATTGTGGGTCATGATAGCTTGGTCGATTCATCATTGTCTTTCTCTTCGGGCATGTTTGTGCTGGTGCCACAACATTTACTTTGGTTCGAATTCGTGTATCAGTGTGGTTGTTATTGGGAATATGCCCTAGAGGCAATCATGTATGATGGTATTCCTGATGTATTCATAAAGTTATTGTATTGTCCTTGTATGAACTACTGATGTATATCATTGAATATGTGATTCGGTTGTGGAACTATATATTCATGTTGTCGATACGTCCATAACGTATCTATAATTTTTGATGGTTTTATGCTAATAATATGCTTTTGACACTCCTTTTTGTATAAAGTTTATGATTTTATTTGGATTAACCTACTAATAGTTGCAAAAGTGCACAATGTTCTTGTTTTACACTTAGATGTGTAGGAATTACCAAGAATACAAGTGAAAACCTTGTTGGAGTCAAATTGGGTTGTTTGCAGAAATCTGTCTCAGAACTCTTTTTGAAGATGGTCATGTTTTGGGTCGAAGACGGCGTCAAACGGAAAACTCTTAAACTACAAAGTTGTTGGAAATTTCGCGACAAACATTCTAGACATAAAATTTAGCTTATTCCAAGCTTGGACGGTCCTTTTAGCCCGATTTACTGCAGCTCAAGATAGGCTGACGGGAATCCGAGAAGTTATATAAAGGGAGGAAACTTAATTCGCCCAGGGCATCTCCATCCACGAATTTTGAGCCACCAAAGCCACGTTTTTGCCTCCCCCATGGATCCCATCTCCATTGAGGGAGGGCTCCCAAGAAGCCATGAAGGGGGCTAAGGGGCGGTGCTCTCCTATGATACTGGGGGCAGGGAAGGAGTCTTCCGCGCCGCCGCCGCCGCACTCTTCATCATCTTCATCATCTTCACAGTCATCTCCATCACCTAATCCTCCTAGTATGCAGTGGTTCATCCTTCCACACACCTCTGTACCGTCCTATGTAAACATGATGTTTAATGCTATAAGTTATAATCCTATGATCTATGTTATATTTGCGTAGTTTCTTTGTTCTTAGATTGAATGGTTGAACGTCTTTAGTTCATTAGAGTTGTATGTTGATATGGTACAGTTTTTTGGTATCCATTATATTTGTGCGTGCATGGATTAAACATCATAGGGTTTGTAGTATGTGTAAAAGGAAGAGAGAGTTCTGCCGGAGTGACAGAAACCTGAGGACGCGAACTGGAACGTTGCACGTATGGGAGTAAGAGGACCATTAAACGTATGGGAGTAAGAAGACCATTAAACTTAAGGCTATGATTGAGGAAACCTTAATGAATTGATTAGTACTTATGAATGTTTGGTAACAATCCAATCATATAGTACATGTAACTTCAAGTAGTGAAACGCATGTATATTGATGGTGTGTTTGGTTGAGCTGCAGATTCCTGAAAATCAGCTGCAAGAATCAGCTGTGAAAAATCTACTGTGAGGTAACAACTGTGGGAACGCTGAAAGTTGTTTGGTTATAACAACTGCAACTGTGGATTTGGTAGAAAATGTGTGTAATCCCCTAAGATGCTAGGGGATTATTCATACGCTAATTGATCGTAGAACAACGGTATTTACAATTATATACATGCAGATGACCATATTGGGAAGGATTTTTTTTCATTTCTTAATATTTGAGATATATATCCAATAGAAAGTAATGTTATAAGATTATTGTGAACGACATATAGATTACACAAGTGACAAATGGTTTTGTCATCCACATAAGTATCTGAGGTTGCCCTCACAAGAAACAATGCATTAGCTATATTATCACAAACCGTACTCATGAAAACTTTGTTCTCGTCCTCTGGATCATGATCCCCTTGTGTTTATGCCGCTGCTTCGCCCAAGGTAATTTTTGTCTAGAAAAATAACATGAGTTACCACCAAGTAAATAACACAAAGTGGCTATACGGAACATTTTAAATGACACAAGGTAGTAAGATCGTTCTTACTCATCTTCTTGTCGTCTTTCACTATGGCAAAAATATTCTTTGCCGTGTGGGCAAAAGACTCGGTAAAGGCTGGTTGGAACATGAGTTGTTACACCACACGGCAACGACAGCGACGGCAAAGAGCCTTTGTCGTGTGTTTTTTAAAATATACACGATAAAGACTTTGCCGTTTGTTTTTCATGTACTCGGCATAGTAAAAGACTTAACGTGGTCAGGGACGGAAACGGAGGGCAATATTTGCCGTGTGTTTTCTAACACACTCAGCAAAGGCTAAATTCCAAAATAAATAAATAAATTGTCTGATGTCGTCGTCGTCCTCAAACCTACCGCTTCCATCATCATCCTCAAGTCCGGCGCCGTCCTCAAGCACATCACCGTCGTCGTCAAGCATGCACGTCGTCACCGTCGTCAAGGACGGGCAGGGCCCGAGCACCACGCGACGAGGGCCAGAGAGCAGCACGAACATGGGCTGTTGTTGGCCGCCTCCGATGCTTTCCGTCGCCACCGTTGGCCTCCTCCGCTGCTTGCCATCGTCATCGTCCTCAAGCCCGCTGCCATGGTCGTCAAGCACGTCTGCCGACATCATCGTCTTCAAGCCCACCGCCGCCGTCGTCGTCAAGGACGGGCAGGGCCTGAGCGCCGCGAGGCAAGGGCCTGAGAGCAGCACGAACAGGGGCTTTTGCTTGCCGTCGCCACTGCTGGCCGCCTCCGCTGCTTTCCGTCGCCACTGCTGGCCGCCTCCGCTGCTTGCCGTCGCCACCGCTGGCTGCTGCTGCCACCTCTTGCCTTCGCCGCCTTCTCGGTGTGCCGATGGAGAGCTCATGCATGGTTGCGGACGAGCGTTGGCCGTCCGTCGAGTTGCGCGTGCTTGCGTCGGCAGTTGCGAGTTGCAAGCTGCGCGCGAGAGAGTGAGTAGCTATGCGTTGTGCATACAAGCTGCGCGTGAGGATAGGATAGGAGAGAGAGTGAGCAGCTGCGCGTGAGTAAGAGAGAGAGAGAGAGAGAGAGAGAGAGAGAGAGAGCAGCTGGGCGTGCAAGCGGGTATGCCATGTGATGGCTCAATGCACGGCGCCCAGAAAAATGCTTGATGGCGGTGTTGATGTAGAGCTCATTGGGAACTCCAAGAGGAAGGTATGATGAGCACAGCAGCAAGTTTCTCTCAGTTATGAAACCAAGGTTTAATCGAACCAGTAGGAGCAAGGAAACACCCCAAAGGTGTTACTAGCTGAGCTTTGGCAGGGCGCACTACCGGTGCTAGTAGCAACGTGGAGACCTGCACAACACAACCACAGAACTTTGTCCCCAACTTGCGATGAGGTTGTCAATCTCACCGTGTTTTGCGGAAAACAAAGGATTAAACGTATCGAATGGAAAGAAGTAAAAGTTTGTAGAAAGTAAACACAAAACAGTAAACAGTTTATATGTTGTATATAAAGAAAATGACTGGGATCCATAGTTCACTAGAGGTGGCTCTCCTTAAGATAGATAACATGCTGGGTGAACAAATTACAGCGGGACAATTGACAAACATCGAGAAAGCAATACATGCATATACTAATCATCTTGACTCCTTTGAGACTTGATTGGGCATTATAACATTATACATAGACCGCCATCCAACTGCATCTATGACTAATAATCCACCTTCAGATTATCATCCGAACCCCCACCAGTATTAAGTTGCAAGCAACAGATTATTGTTTTACGAACTACGTGTAAAGTAAACAATACGATTGTTCTATGAACAAAGGATTGTTGTTTTCTCCCTAGTAGCAACAACACATCTAGTCCCTTAGAGATTTCTGTCACTTCCCCAGATTACCAGAGGCATGAACCCATTATCGAGCATAAATACTAACTCTTAGAGCTGCTAGCATCTACTTGGCCAAGATAGCTACTAACAACGTAAAACATGCAAGATCACAAATAACAAAGACATGATAGAATCAATAATCAATCTGAAATAACATCTCAATATCCATCGGATCCCCGTAAACACAACATGTATGATTACAAATAGATGATCTTGATCATGAACGGAGCTCACAAGATCTAGACATGAAAGCACAAAGGAGGAGAACCAGCCATCTAGCTACTACATGGATCCGTAGTCCAAGGATGAACTACTCACGCATCACACCGGAGGCTTGCATGGTGATGAAGAAGGCCTCCAGGGTGAATTCCCCTCTCCGGCAGGCTGCCGGGAAGAGCTTCAGATCCCTCCCGATCTAGGGATGGATATGACGGCGACTACAAACTCTTTCGTGGATTTTTGATCGGGCACTTAGGGTTTATGTCCCGAGGGCATCTTATAGTCGGAAGGGGAGGCCGAGCGGGTGCCAGGGGCCACCACACCACCCCCTGGCGCGGGCACAGCCTATCCGCGCGGCCAGGTCGTGTGGCCGGCCTCTGGCCCCTCTCCGTCTCGTATTCTGGCATCTGATGACTTCTGGAAAAATAGGCACTTTGGCTTTTGTCCCGTCCAATTCTGAGAATATTCATTTTCTGACTTTCCTGGAACCAAAAACAGCAGAAAACAGGCAGTTGGCACTATGGCTCTTGTTAATAAGTTAGTCCAAGAAATCATATGAAAAGTACTCCAAAGTTAGAACAAAACACAAGAAAGTGGATAAAACCAAGCATAGAACATCAAAAATTATAGATACATTTGCAATGTATCAATATCCCCAAGCTTAACTCCTGCTCGTCCTCGAGTAGGTAAGTGATAAAAAGAAAGAATAATTTTTGAGGTGACATGCACCATCAAAGACTTGATCAAAGTATTTGCAAAACATTCAAAGCTAGGATCATAGTACTTCAATCATAACATGAAAGACAAAGTTCTAGCAATAAGCAAAGAAACTATGATGCAATATAAAAAGGCACAAACAAAAGATTCATGAATAACAATGCTTTGCAAGACGTTTGTTTGTTTCACATAAAGAAAACATAGCATAATAGTATTCAGCTTGTCCCTCAATAGAGTAGCAAATATAAATGCATAGGACACCTTCAAAGTTCATAAGAGTGACTAGATACAATAGTTTAAAACAAGCAATAATAAGTTATGTATCAATAAACTAGTCTTGGGACAATGCAGAAAGAACTAAGAATGGCCACTATGCTCTCAAAGTAGGTGCATAAAGATAGAAGGTGGAGATTCAATATAATGGTGGAAGAAAGGCCTTTGTAAAAGGAAGTAGGGATTCAAGTCTCATAAAGAGCTTCCAAAAATTATGGTACTTATAGCTTTCAGCTCTCATTGCCCCTATCATAAGCATCTTTAAGGTGATTAAGGTTAAAGTGACACAACTAAGAGGATATGCTTGACAAGTTATAAACCGAAATCTCAGGGCCCTTACTTACGAAGACCGATCCTCATGCTACTCAACTTCAGTCACGAGTAAGCTCTTGTCATTGTAAGTACATGTGTATCATTAAGAACCGCCAACGGGGTACTCCTTGCACATGATACGGGAGCTTTCCCATAATCGAAATGACAAGGCAAGCAGACAATGAGCATGTCAGCAATCTTTTTATTTGCTATTTGCATAGGTTTTTATTGAGGATGCTTCATAGAGTGCTCATTATGGTGATGCTGCAAGTTTCCACCATGATTAGGCATGGCTTAGGCTAGCGGCCCAGACGTTTCTCTAACATACATAAAAACTCCATGATCTTATAAGTTCCACTTTTATTTCACACTGCCTGGATCCGTAAGCAAAAGAACATGATATCAACAGGGTACAAAGTACAAGTGCAATGTTGAAAGCATTCCCCATGAAACATGTTTCTGCTAATTTCAACTTATAAAGCGCAAGGATATACGCAACAAAGAAGGACCCAATGGTTCAAGTTTATTAGAGACAATAAATTAAAGTGTGCCATCAAGTTCGTGAGAGCTTTAATCACTATTTTTCTCATAACAAGTTTAAATTGGAAGGTAAACAAAAGCATGAATATACTTGGAATAGCATAAGCTACTAGGTAGGTATGGTGGACTCTTTGGAATAACTTGGTTTAGGGAGTTGGATGCATGAGTGGAAATCATACTTTGTTGTGGAGGCTAGCAAAAGACTGGGAGCAACAAACTAAGAGAGCAATAATGGCCATAATCATGCAGAGCGACAAAACATCATTGATCAAAGCATAAAGTGATACTAAAAGTTGAAAACTAAAGGATCATAAAAGCTATGGTAACTTGAGATAGTCATAACATGGTGTGAGCATGCGCCAAGTCAACTCAAATAAAGCATCAAAGGAGAATACCACTATACTATGCTTTAATATGCTAAAACAACACATGATTCATCCAAGGCACATTAAGCAATCTCAATTGTTTATAACAATTCATGCTACAGCAAAGAATAATAAGCATAAAGCCAAAACAATATCAAGCATGGCATGACAGAGCATAGGCCACAGTAAAAAACGAGCTCTTTTTACCATATAAGCATGAACTTTCCTACTCTTTTCCAAACCAAACCAAACTATTTGCAAACCAATGTATGAAAGAGGGGGTCCAACCAATTTATTCAGAAAACTAAGCAAACCAAAGCAAATGAAAAACCAAAACGAAAACTAAAAAGAAGACGCTCCAAGAACAACACAACTGTGCATGAAACAATAAAAATGAAGCGTTTGGAAGGAACCTGGGATTTTTATTGATGAAGAAGGGGATGCCTTGGGCATCCCCAAGCTTTGACGCTTGTACTTCTTGGATATTTCTTGGGGTGAAACGCGTGGCATCCCCAAGCTTGAGCTTTAGTCCATCCTTCATCTCATTACTCATTCCTTCCATACACCTGAAATTTTTTCCTTCATACAAAACTTCACACAATCTTTATTAGCAACATTAGTGCACTCAAGATAAATAAGTCTTAAGGTTCAGTTCTAACACCAAATAAACTTCCATTAGAACACTAGCTACTGTAGCACTTCCCTCAAAAAGCTCAATTCCCCAAAAGAACTCAAAAGTAACCAACAAGAAGCAAATGCAGAAAATGAGGTCATCACCATGCAAGCCTCCGGTGTGATGCGTGAGTAGTTCATCCTTGGACTACGGATCCTTGTAGTAGCTAGATGGCTGGTTCTCCTCCTTTGTGCTTTCATGTTTAGATCTTGTGAGCTCCGTTCATGATCAAGATCATCTATTTGTAATTCATACATGTTGTGTTTGCGGGGATCTGATGGATATTGAGATGCTATTTCAGATTGATTATTGATTCTATCATGTCTTTGTTATTTGTGATCTTGCATGCTTTCCGTTGTTAGTAGCTATCTTGGCCAAGTAGATGCTAGCAACTCCAAGAGTTAGTATTTATGCTCGATAGTGAGTTCATGCCTCTAGTAATCTGGGGAAGTGACAGAAATCTCTAAGGTACTAGATGTGTTGTTGCTACTAGGGAGAAAACAACAATCCTTTGTTCATAGAACAATCGTATTGTTTACTTTACACGCAGTTCGTAAAGCAATAATCTGTTGCTTGCAACTTAATACTGGAGGGGGTTCGGATGGTAACCTGAAGGTGGATTATTAGTCATAGATGCAGTTGGATGGCGGTCTATGTATAATGTTGTAATGCCCAATCAAGTCTCAAAGGAGTCAAGATGATTAGTATATGCATGTATTGCTTTCTCGATGTTTGTTAATTGCCCTGCTGTAATTTGTTCACCCAGCATGTTATCTATCTAAGGAGAGCCACCTCTAGTGAACTATGGACCCCGGTCCTTTTCTTTACATACAATCTACAACTGTTTACTTCTTTGTGTTTACTTTCTGCAAATTGTTACTTCTTTCCATTCGATACGTTTAATCTTTTGTTTTCCGCAAAACACGGTGAGATTGACAACCGCATCGCAAGTTGGGGACAAAGTTCTGTGGTTGTGTTGTGCAGGTCTCCACGTTGCTACTAGCACCGGTAGTGCGCCCTGCCAAAGCTCAGCTAGTAACACCTTTGGGGTGTTTCCTTGCTCCTACTGGTTCGATTAAACCTTGGTTTCATAACTGAGGGAAACTTGATGTTGTGCTCATTATACATTCCTCTTGGGGTTCCCAACGAGCTCTACATCAACACCGCCATCAAGCATTTTTCTGAGCACCGTGCATTGAGCCATCACACGGTTAGATCATACCATGCGTTGGAAACCCTAGCTCCATTTCAGTCCAACCGTCGTACCGGGTCTAGCAGTCCAACGTCGGCGCTCCTCCTCGTACGTATGGATACTAGCAGAGGTGTTGTACGTTCAGCACTTCGGCGATCGTGGATTGAATTGGACCGGATCATGAGGACTGCAGTACATCAAACGATGCGCTTCATCAGTAATCCGCAATTATGCGTCTAGTGGTAATCCTCGTGGCCTTCTACCTTAGCTAGATCTTGGGATCATCGCGTAGAATGCTTTTATTTTACCTCTACATGGTTCAACAGTTGCTATATTAATATGACAGGGCAAAAGCCTGTTTCAAGGAGGAAATTTATCAAACGCGTTGAAGGTGTCTATCGTTGGCTATGTATAGCCGACTGTTGGCATGTGTTGACATTGTTAGTGGAATTGATTAGTTGTAGCTATCCTGATTCTTGTGTAACACGTTGTAAACCGATCCAGGATATGAGCATCGGTTAGATAGAGATAGATAGAGATAAATTAGGTTGTAATAAACTCGTGTAAATCCCTTATGGTGGGTTGTTGGTTAACTGGGTATTTAACACTGAATGGCGGCCTCTAACGAGGTAACACATGCCTTAACAAAATCACATGGTATCAGATCCACCCTTCCTCAAACACATATAGTCAAACATTGACAACAATGATGTCCACCTCCGGCTCGTCATCAAACTCCGGCAACATCAACCCCTTCGCCAGAGTGAACATCACCGAGAAGCTGACTCGGAGCAATGCCATTCTATGGCAGGTACAAGTCCTGCCCGCGATCAGAGGCGCGCAGCTAGAGGGCTTCATCGATGTGTCCAATGCTACACCACCCAAGAAAATCACCATCAAGGAGAACGAGAAGGACATCGAGAAGATCAACCCGGGGTACATTCCCTGGGTGGCTCAGGACCTTCCTCATCACCTCCCTATCAAGAGAGATTCTACCACACGTCGTCAACGCCAAGACATCGCAAGAGGCATGGTAGGTCATCCAAGATCTGCACACGGCAAAGTCTCGCGCCAACATTGTCAACACCTGGATCGCCCTCGCCAGTGTGGATAAGGGCAACAAGACGATGGCGGAGTACGTCGCCGCCATGAAGACCCTAGAGAATGACATGATCGCCGCCGGCAAGCCACTAGACGATAAAGACATGGTGGCCTACATCCTTGCCGGCCTCGACTACCACTACGACGGGCTCGTCGGTGCCATCGCTACACACGTAGAGCCAATCAAAGTAAGCAAGCTTTATTCGCAACTAATGTTTTATGAACATTGTCAGACCCTGCGCCCAGGAGCATCGCAAACGCGGCCATACGCGGCGGCCGTGGGCGCTTCGGTGGGTGTGGCCATGGGGAACGCGGCCGCTTCGGCCGTGGCCATCCTAACGTTGCCTGCAAAAACCCCAACGGCCCGGAACAGCAACGACGGAGGCTACGGCCGTGGCAACAACACCAACAATGGTCGTGGTCGTGGTGGCAACAACAACACTGGTGATCGCCCTCGTTCATATCTCTGCAACATGATGGGCCACATAGTCAAGGACTGCTGGTACTGATATGACGAAGACTTTGTCCCTTGAGAGAGGACAACTGAAATGGATCGTATGGGCACCTAGAGTGGGGTGAATAGGTGCTATTCCAAATTTTAATACTTTTTCAATTTTAGGCTTAGCACAAAGGGTAAATCCTCTAGATAAACTATTAGATAGAATTACCCTATATGCAAACCTATCTACTAGCGAGTAAAGAGCGAGTGGAAGAGGAACGGGTAAACTGTAGTGAAGCACGTGGAGACACAGGATTTGTTTGACCGCAGTTCCTTCCTTGTTAAGGGAAGTACGTCTACGTTGGAGGGGTGGACGGTACTAAGACCACCATGCCACAATAGGCCTCACCCTGTTCTCTGATGGATCCCGCCACCAAAGGCCTGATCCACCCTTCCACTATAGGGACCCTTCGAGGCGGGTACCGGCGCCTTTACACAACTAGCGGGGCAAAAACTCCACAATCAACTTGTAGGCTCCTGAAAATGACAACAAGCTGCCACAAGAACAAAGTTATCAAATACAACGAACAAGATCTAGGTATTGACAAGAATACTAGATCAGGGATTTCTCCAAGTGAATGGAGAAGAGTTGATGCGCTTGATTCGTGATGATGATGATCCTCTCCTCCTTCAATTCCCCCAAAGATCAAAGCCTTCGGGTGGTTGAAGTGGGAGATTGTGAATGGGAGATCTTGCACAATGTCTGGACAATTTCGAATGAATCAAGATTTCTGAACGTATGGGAAGAAGGGGTATTTATACCCCCTTCCGAAACCAGCCGTTGGACACTTTGGGGGCCGGATTATCCGGCCCAAGTGAGGGCCGGATTATCCGGTTTAGGGAAAACTCTGCTCCAGACTCGGAATATCCGACAGATAATCCGTCCCCCTATCAGAGCGTCGCGCCGAGCTTGCCCTTGATCAACTTCTGGGGGCCGGATTATCCGGTCCTATGTGAAGGCCGGATTATCCGGCCTGGGGAGGAAAAACCGCCCCAGTTCGGATTTTCCGGGAGAAAATCCGACCGGGTACCGAGCAACGTGCCTTGGATCCCTTTGCTCAATGAGGTAAGCCGGATTATCTAGCCCTTGGTGGGGCGGATAATCCGCCCCCCCCTCAAAGCTTCCTGCACACTTAGCGCACATGAATAATCTCCACAGTATTGTTATCTAACACACAAAACAAAGGAAAACATTAAATGTTCTTTCAGTCTCCCTCTTTTTGGTGTTAGATGACAATACCAGGATTTGGAGGAACAAATCACAAGACAACCAGCAATTACCATGGAAGAGACTCCCCCTCAATGTGTGCATATTAGAATTTTGCATTGGAATACAAATGCACACAAATAGGTTAATCTATTCCACAGACATATGAGCAACATAATCATACCACCGAGGTAGAGGGAAGTCATACTTGACATAAGCCTCAATTATTATCGAGATAACCAATATAAGAGCCTTCCTTGATAAAGACTTCCAGCATAATAGGATATGAATAGATGGATCCATAGGCATAATAGGCATAATCCATGAGATGAAATCCATAGGCATAATCCAGACAACCACAAAGAGTCTCAAACAACCACAAACCACAATTTAAAAGTTCAATGCTAAATGGGCATAAGCAAGAAAACGACGAATAGAAAAATATGCAAGTGCTTATGCCCGACCCATGCAAATCCATGAATATCCTAATAGAACTACTTCTCCCCCTTTGGCATCAAGACACCAAAAAGGAAGAAGAGCGATGCTAGCGCCCCACGGGATCACTCGTAGTCCTCGTCCTCGTACTCGTCCTCATCCTCGTCTTCATTCTCATCCTCATCCTCATCATCAAGCTCCTCGGTGTCACCATCCTCATCCTCATCATCAGTAGCAGGCGCAGAGGGGAACAAGTGATGCTCCAGCTCACCATAGTTCAACTCGGAGGAAGATTTCCACTGAGCATACGGTGTGGGAGGTGTAGGAGCCGGAGGGTCACCCGAAGAACTAGACACATGGTGGAGAATGAGCTGCTGAGAGTGAGCCAACTCATGGCGCTGCTTCTATGCCTCGTACTGGCCCTTGCGCGTGTCCACTCCCATGCAAAGTATGTTACGCTGGAATCAGTTCAGCTGCTTGATCTCACGGGCAACGAGAGGTACTGGGGGCCTGCGAGCATCCCTCATGAGGCCCTCAGGAGCAGAGGAGGGGTGAGAGGTCTTCTGAACCTTGTTGTAGATCTTCTTGGCCTTATGCACCGAGTCAATGTGGAACTCCTCAGCAGGAAGCAGGTGCCTGATGAGCATCATAATGTAAGGTGCATAGGGGATGGACAGACGGTTGAACATAGCATCAGTCAATTCATGGTAAATGAAGTCCATGACATCCAGCCTGTATTGCACCGACTCATCCTCGCAAGAGGCAACCTCATGAGAAAATTGAAGTAGCTGAACAAGGTGACCACGAATGTTGTCATTGTTGCCCCCACTTAGAGTTATGGAGTCTCGGAAGAGACCCACTAAGGCAGCATAGATGGGAGCAAGGCTAGCCAGAGTGCCCACAATGCCATTGTCCACAGTGCAAGGAGAGAGAGTTGCATCTTTGTTGGGCTTCAGCTAGGTGATGATGCGGTGGCCACTGGCTCTATCCCTGCTGCGGAAAGAGTATCCAAGAACCTCAGCAAACACGTGAAAATCAGCAGTCATAGGCATGTCATGAGTCATCCACTTCATAGTGCGACGCTCATCCCCACAAATAACCAAAGTGGAGAAGAACTTCTTCACCACCTCAGAGTCAAAAGAGCACTGGAGAGACATGAGATGGTGCAGCCCCATCCTCTCAGCCACAAACATCGCATCCACAAGGTGGGCCTTCTCCAAAGCCTTAGCAAGGACCAGTGGATGCATAGGCCTAATGTTCAGCCTGTCATACACATCTTCATCGATACCTTTCTGTTTCGCACACCAAAAACGAGTATCCCCCAGCTCATCATCACGAGGCAGCTCAACAAACAAGTCATGGTGACGGATGGAGGAATAGGTGACTGCATCCAAAGTCGTGTAGTTGATCTTGGGCTCCTTGCCCTTCCTCTTGGACACCCCCTTCCTAGTCCTCTTTGCTTGTTCAGCCATGCGCTTCGCTTCGTTCTTTCTTCTCCTCAACTCAACTTCGTCCACTAAGTTACCATGTCCGTCGTCTCGAAAGTATTTAGCGCGAGGGCGGCGCTTGTAGGTCTTGGGAACACTGGAACCACCTGTGAGGAGAATAAGGGCGATAGCAAGGGGATAAGCATACACACAAGTCCAGGAGAGAGCATGTAAAAAATAGTCAAAACGTTCATAGGACAAATCTACACAATGCATACTCCATAGTGAAACTGAACCAGAATTGAATCTATCAGGCCGGATTATCCGGCCTGGCCAGGGGCGGATAATCCGGCTCTGGCAAAAAATTTCAATTCCACCTAGATTGAATGCAAAAAAAGTAGATCGGGCCTAGAAACTACAAGACTACGATTTCTATGCGAAAACACATCCTTCTACACAATGTTCCACCCAACAAGTAACACATCTGGCCAAAGATGGGGAGAGAGGGAGTTACCCTCACTCATTGGAGGAAGAACGTGGAGGAGAAGGTACCCGGAGGCGCGGAGAAGAAGATCCGGGGAGGCCCGGAAAATCCGGTGGCCGGAGAGGCTCCGGGAGGGTGGGGGACGGCAAGCGGCGGCTGAGGAGGAGGAGAGGGTTGGGGGAGAAGTGCTGCTCGTTATGAGCCCTTCCCCCCGATCCCTGCCCTTTAAGACGAAATCCGCTAGTGCCGGATTATCCGGCCAACACTTGGGCCAGATTATCCGGCCTCAAATCTGGAATTCTGTTTAATCACAGAATCAGGCCCGCGCGTCCCCAAACAACACCCCCACAAGGTGAACAAGGGACTTGTGTGCAAGAATAGATGGCTTAGGGGTAGGAAATGGCTTAGGATTAAGATAACCAAACTGAGTTGATACTAGACACTCAAAATTGCAAGATCCAAATCAAATAAAAGCCAAGATTGAGTGTGATTCCCATAAGAACATGAGAGAGCAAAAACGGCCAAAAAGATCCAATTCTCCTCAAGGGAGGGGGCGGTGGCCGAAGCCACCTTGTTAGAGTGTATGGTGTGACACCGCGAAGATATATCTTGGGTTCACGACCAATACTCATCAATAAGCTCACATATCACAAAATGATATTAAGAGAAATGATTTATCTTGCTTTTGGCATTATGGGGGGAGGGTTAGCCCAATGAGTTAGGACCACACTCCCCCTACATCCATGCCCACACCTAGACCAAAGTAGGATTGAGATGTACGAGTGAGTGCATGGGTAATCAAGACAAGCTCCTGGAATCAATGATATTTAGCTCATTCCTCAAGTAGCAGAATCTTGCTTCATCAAGTGGCTTTGTAAAAATATCCGCAAGTTGGTTCTTCGTGCTCACAAAGGATAGATCAATATCACCACGAGCAACATGGTCTCGAATAAAATGATTCTGAATCTCAATATGCTTCGTCCTTGTGTGCTGAACTGGATTGTACGCAATTTTGATTGCACTTTCATTATCACATAAAAGAGGCACTTTGTCACAATTGACACCGTATTCCTTTAAAGTTTGCCTCATCCACAATAATTGAGTGCAAGCGCTGGCAGCAGCAACATATTCAGCTTCGGCAGTGGAGAGAGATATACAATTCTGCTTTTTAGATGACCAACACACAAGAGGTCTTCCCAAGAATTGACAAGCTCTAGAAGTGGATTTCCGATCATCCTTATCACCAGCCCAATCTGAGTCAGTGTAACCACATAAAGAGAAATTGGAGCCCTTGGGATACAAGAGACCAAAGATAGAGGAATGAACCAAATATCGAAAGATCCTCTTGACCGCCACTAAGTGGCTTTCTTTAGGAGCTGCTTGATACCTTGCACACACTCCCACACTCAACACGATATCGGGTCTAGATGCACAGAGGTAAAGAACAGAGCCGATCATGGACCGATATACCTTTTGGTCCACATCTTTACCATGTGGGTTAAGTTCAAGATGATATTTTGTTTGCATCGCAGTGGCGACACCATTTAGATCCGTCATCTTGAATATCTTGAGCATGTCTTGGATGTACTTTGCTTGATTAATAAAAGTTCCTTCTTTAAGTTGCTTGATCTCGAATCCAAGAAAGAACCATAATTCCCCCATCATAGACATCTCAAACCTGTCAGTTATAAGCTTTGAAAATTCATCATTAAAAGCTTTATTAGTAGAACCAAAGATGATATTGTCTACATATAGTTGTCGTACGAAGAGCTCCCCCTTAACCTTCTTAGTAAAAAGAGTGTCATCGATTTGCCCAACTTCGAAGCCACGATCTAACAAAAGCTCTTTAAGGTGCTCATACCACGCACGTGGGGCTTGTTTAAGGCCATAGAGTGCCTTATCGAGTTTGTAGACATGGTTCGGAAAGTTAGGATCCTCAAAACCCGGGGGTTGATTTACATATAGCAACTCATGTAGAGGACCATTAAGGAAGGCACTCTTGACGTCCATTTGCTGCAACTTAAAATTATTATGGGCAGCATAAGCAAGAAGGATACGGATGGACTCAAGGCGAGCCACTGGAGCATAGGTCTCCCCGAAGTCAATGCCCTCAACTTGGGAGTAACCTTGTGCCACAAGTCTTGCCTTGTTCCTCACAACAATGCCATTCTCATCTTGCTTGTTTTTAAATATCCACTTGGTGCCGATAACATTGCGGCAATCTTTGGGTTTCTCCACGAGTTTCCAGATTTGTTGCGCTCGAAATTATTCAATGGCACCATTTGAGGCTCTCTATGGTCGCAAATGCAGAACTCCGATTGGTTGGTCGGGCGCAGGTGAAAGAATATTGTTTGGCCCCGACATTGTAACTCAAGCGGAGGAGAAGGTTCACATCATTCTTGAAAACCTGAAGATTGCTCAAAGTCGCCAGAAGAGCAATTATGACAGAAAGCACACGGACATGGAGTATGTCCCTGGTGATCTCGTTTACCATCGTGTCACTCCCATGAGAGGCACGCACCGCTTTGGTATCAAAGGAAAGATAGCTCCTAGATACATCGGTCCTTTCAAAATTCGTGGAAGAAGAGGAGAAGTTGCTTATGCTCTTGAGCTCCCTGAAAAACTCAAGGTCCATGATGTTTTCCATATCTCTCAACTCAAGAAGTGCTTCAAGGATCCCGGCAGGACCGTGGACCATGAACTCATCAATCTCCAAGAAGATCTGTCTTATCAAGAACACCCCACAAAAATCCTTGAAGTCGTAGAAAGAAGGACTCGCAACAAGTCCATCAAGTTCTGCAAGGTGCAGTGGTCGCACCATTCCGTTGATGAAGCCACTTGGGAACGTGAGGATGAGCTCCGTGCCAAGTATCCTACCCTCTTCGTGTCTTCTTCTTCTTCTTCCTAGAATCTCGGGGCGAGATTCCTGTTTAGTGGAGGAGAGTTGTAGCATCCCATCTGTCTAACATATGTAATGCTACTTGGTCTAGTAATATAATGGCTACTTCCTACATATAATTGTTGCATCATAATTATATCATGCTCATGTCATCATGCCACCTTGCATTTGAGCATCATATAAAACCCTTTTCATTTGGTTCTTCTGTCATATGCATTATTAATTGTATTTGCCTCTTGATATATTGTATTTGGTTCTTGATATATTGTTTAATTCCCAAGTTGAGTTGGGGGCATATCTTTGTCTAACTCCACCACCTTTCTTGTCACCACCCCATCATTCCACCATTCCACCATATGTGAGCATTGCACTTTATTTGGTTTTACCTCTAGCTCATGTGGGTTGGGATGGATCCATTTCTATTTCTACATGCTCTCACACTAGCATCTTGTTGTTTTCACATTATTGATATGTGGAGCCATCTTGGCATGCTTTGTGAGTAATACCCCTTATTCTAGCTTCCATATGGATTGTTTTGGAATATATGTTCCTGTTGGGATATTTTTGGGCTTACTCAATACCTAGTGGCACATACACACTAGCATGTCCCATTTTTATTCAAATATGAGCATCTCCATCTACTCCACATGGAACATTCTTTTAATTCTTTTAGCTTGGCCTTACTCCATCATTTTTGGAATGCACATGTATAAATGCCATGATTATTTATTTTGTTTTCACAAGATTAAAACATGGTATTTAATGCTTTGCATGGGCCATGCAACAATCACCACCATTTGATCTCCCTTGGTTTTGCTTGGAATTTTTGAGTGGATCCTTCTTGTGAGCTCTCCTTTTCTCTCTCAATTCTTTTCACCTTGATCTTGTTTTCCTTACCATCCCCCATCCATGCATGCCATGTGTTGATCATATCAAACCCTTCCCAAAAACCCTACACCACTTTTTCTCCTCACTTTCCTCTCCACCTCACCATCCCATTTCCCTTGGGCTTGATCTTGGTGGATCATTCCCCAAACCCTAAACCTCTCTCCCTACCCCATCTCTCCATCACCACCCTTGCTACCTCATGCTTGTCCTTAGGGTTTAAACCCTAATCTCCTTCCCCTTAAACCCTAAGCCTACCCCAAGTCATCACCCTCTCTCTCTAATCCTCTCTCCAAACCCTAATATCTAACTAAACCCTAATCCCATGCAAAAAACCCATGCCGAGGCTGGCCTCTCTCCCTCTCCCTGCCAGCAGGCCCCACCAGCCCCTCTCTCTCCAACCCTAGGCCGAAGCCTCCCCCCTAACCTAGCTAACTACTCCCTCCCTCCTACCCTAGCTCTCTCTCTCTACCTTCCTCTCTCCCTGCCAAGCTAGCCCCACCAGCCAAGCCTAGCTCCCTGCCTGCCCTCTTCCCTCTGCTGGGCCACCTGCAGCTCCACCCCGAGCCCTGCCTGGATGCAATTTCAATTAGTCTTTGGATACAAATCGCGAGAATTTATATTCTTCCTCAATATGCTATTGAGAGGAAAAGGATTAAATCCTTTATAAGAACTAAAGTTTTCATCGGAATATAAAAAACTTAAAGATGCCTTTTAAGTATCTCATTTCAAATTCCGTTATTAATAGAACGAATCACACTTTTACCACTAAACTATACCCGCTACATGAAAATATTCGGAGATGACTATGAAAACACCTTTCTGGATCCTCGAATTGAAAGAGAGATTGAGAGGGATCAAGAATCCTAATTCTCGCTATTTGGAATGGATCCAATTCTATTGAGTCTGACTCATAGTGATCATTTCTCTTTAGCAAAGAATGACCTTGGTTATCAAAGGATTGAACAACCGGGATCCATTAAAAAATACGGAGCATATGTTGGTTTAGAATTGCTCGGGAATTCATTGATAGTGACTTTCAAAGTTCTAGGGGGGCTCGTCTACTCCTCTTTTTTCTCGATCGAGCCGCTTTCCCTCATTCTACTCGTCCAGCCCTCTTCACGAACTTGTACAATCAATGCCACAAAGATAGAAAACTCGATTATCGAATATATAAGGAAAGGGGCGACGGTTTGGCCACCGATCAAAAAACGGCGAGCGAAGTAAGTGATCGAAAAACTTTGTTCTTTGTTTGTCCTATCTATAAGAGGAGAGCATATGAAAAATGTAACCCATAATGATACCATGAGTGCTTTAGGCCGTCCGCAAGATATGTTTTCGGATACCGCCATACAATTACATTCTATCTTTGCTCAATGGGTACAAAATATCCATGCTACTGCGCCTGGCGTAACAGCTCCTGGTGCAACAACAAGTACTAGCTTTCTTCATTCAAGCGAGGATACAGAGGAAGAACGAAACGAAGTGAGAGGCCGGGGGGCAGGGAAAAGAGTCGAGTCGATCGACCGGGAGAAGCAAAACGAAATCCGGATTTGGCCGAAAAAGATGCAACGTTATGGATACCATGACCGATCACCATCGAGAAAGAATCATTTTATGAAATTACTTCGGGTGCAATATATTGGTGATGTGTATATAAAGCAGCTTGAGTAGTAAAGTCTTGTGCTATAAATGCATAAGCAGGTAAAGAGTACATATGTTGAGCTACTAAGGAAGTAATAACCCCTAAAGAAGCTAGAGCAAGACCTAATTGAAAATGAATCGAATTATTGATTGTGTCGTAAAGGCCCTTATGCCCACGCCCTAATCGACCCCCCGGGGGACGCTTTGCATCGAATTAAACCACATGCTCCACCGCTTGTGCGGGCCCCCGTCAATTCCTTTGAGTTTCATTCTTGCGAACGTACTCCCCAGGCGGGATACTTAACGCGTTAGCTACAGCACTGCACGGGTCGAGGAAAAGAGAAAAATCCTTTAGCTGGATAAGGGGCGGATGTAGCCAAGTGGATCAAGGCAGTGGATTGTGAATCCACCATGCGCGGGTTCAATTCCCGTCGTTCGCCCATCGCATTATTGCAAATTCCAAAAATGCAAGACAGACAGGATGGATTCCCGAAACCCCACTCTCCGCAAGCATTAGCATGCTTGCTCTACACTTAGTGATAAGCTAAAGCCAGTAGAACTTCTCCCTTCTCGAGAGTGTAGAGGAAAGGTGGACGAGGCCACCTTTTCCCTTCACCACATCCCCACGGCACCTTTCTCCCCTCGGCCTCCTTTATCTACCTCCCCACCTTCTCGGCCGTACCCAGACCACCCCTCCCTGGCCGCAGCGCCGATCTCTTCTCCCCTCCTACCTTCTCCACCACGGCGACCACACTGGCCTCCTCCTTCTCCTCCACGAAACCCTCGGTGGCGGGCGGTTGTTAGGGTTGTCGGGGAAGCGGCCGGCCTCCACGACATCGCCCCTGCACGCCCCAGTGAGGAGGAGCCGGACCCTCTGCTGCATCGCTGACGCCCTCTCCTCTGAAACCCTAGCTTCCCGGCCTCTGCGTCCTCGCCACTACATCGCCTCCCCGCATGATCCGACCACTCCGACCTCTCCGCGGTAAGACCCTCGTCCTCCCGGACACCCCCATCTTCGCCGTTGTCGTCTGGCCTTGCCGGGCCGAACAACAAACACCCTCTGTGTGCCGGTGGTCTCTGCGTTCGCTCGTCACTGCGCCTCGTAGACGGCCTACCTAGCCCCCGTCCACCCTGCTGTCACCATCCTAACACCTGCCGCACTGGTTTCCACCCTCAGCGCGGACGCCCCGCGTCGCGGGATCGAGCCCCCGCGCCGCGCTCTGTTGCGGTCGAGCACCGTCCTGTCCGCGGGTTTTCAGGAAGTTCTACAGGGGCCTGATTGCACTTTTCAAATCGCCCCCTTTTATTTTTCCCTTAACCTGCGGTACCTCTGGGTCCACCGGTCAGCCGCCCTAGCTATCTTACAGAAAACCCCCCAGGGTTCCACCGCCTCAACCCGCACTCCCTCACCGCGCCGCGTGGCCAACCCTGCACCCGCCTCTGACGTGTGGGCCCGCTCCACCGGCAGGCCCACCGATCAGTGACCGTGGCTGGCAACGCCCGTGGTACAGAAAGTTTCTCACCGCGCCAGTTCGCCCAGTCAGCCTGGACCCACCTGGCAGTGTCTGTGGCTGGAATATGGCTGAGTAACAAAAGTTCTGGATTTCTGTTTTCAATTTTAAAATTTTCAGAAATGATTTAAATTCAAATTCAAATCTGTTTCAAATAACTTTTAATTTGTAATTCCAAATAATACAAATGATATATGTTTTTGAATCAGAAAAATGTGAGGAATTCAAATATGCCATTCAAAATAATGTTTGAACACTTTAAATTTCGAGATGATTAAAATTACAATAAAATGCCCTTTTCTTAATAAATTAATAACTTTAAATCTCTAACTCCAAATTTGACAAATAATATGTCTAAATCGATCAGCGCGACGAGGCCTTTATATATATGCACTCCTTGTTCTGAATTGAAGCATGCATCATGCCATATTTAAAAATCAGAACTGTTTGTGGCAATAAAACTTGACCAAATAAATAATAAAATGCTTCATTCTTGCATCCCACACCTCACCATGCCATGCTATTTTAATGCCATGTAAATTGTGCATCATTCATCATGGCATGCTTGTTTGCTTGTCGCATTTTATTCATATGATTGTGCACTTTATTTATGTTGGCCCTTGTTTGTTTGGTTCTTCTTCGAATAGACGCCCAGTAGGAGAATTATCAGGAATCACAGGAGTTCTACCCAGATCCATCTCTCGCTTCAACTGAGCTGCCAGGCAAGCACTACCACATGCTTACATACATATAGTACCTATTGCCGCTATCTTATTCTTGCATCATTGAGTCGCGATTGCATTAAATTGAATCCCAAGTACTGCATAGTCTTTACTTTTAAACCCCACCGAAGCTTGTTCCTCCATCCCATGAGACATTACTACAGGAGTTGTTTGAGCCATGCGAGTCGTAGAAAAGCATGTATAGGGTATGTGAGTGTCTGATGGATAACAAGGTACCTAAACAACTTAACCTGAGTAGTAATGGGATAACTAATGAAAGAGGCACCGGTGGGCAATATCTGCTATTTGGGTTTTCATGCTCACTTGTGTCCCGTAGGACCCCGAGTACTTGATTCCTGTTCCTTGACTATTCGCACTATCCACATCCGGGAGGCCTTATGGACCCTCCTGAGCTAGATCTTGATTCATTCTTATTTCTTGGGGCCACAAAGTAGTTTGGGGCTTTGTTACTATTCCGTACTTATGCAATGCTTACTGTTTTATTTAATATTGTGCGTGGAGCACCTGTACTGTTTTGGATGCGGAGTGTTTTCGCGGTATCGACAAGCCCAGTCACACTTTCGGGTTCCCAGTCATTTACAGCCATTGACGCAAACCTTGAGTTCGTCTCGGAGTCAGCTAGCTTCGTTGCGGGTAGCTTAATGGGGTGCCCCCCTGAAATAATACTGAATCCTGTGATCGCTTTGTCGTGAATGCCTCGTTGGGTTTTGAGTTGGTTTTTCCGAGGTTGGTCGAGTGTGTGTTGCTATTTGTGCACCCCTGCAGGGTAAATATTTCTGAAAGTTGTGTCCGCGATTATGGACGACTTGGAGCACAGTTTCTCGATCATAGACAAGTCTCACTAAAGTACCGCTTTTAAATTGACTAAGTACCTGACTAGTAAATAGTGCAATACTCATGGAATGGTTAATAAAACTGCCAACGGATGGGGGGTGGTTTGTCCGCTTTCTCGTTGGTAAGCGAGAAGGAGGATGGATCTATTAATTATATTGTTATAACTGTTGTTCTTAATGCACGGACATCCGTCTATCATTGGTTAGGCGGATGGTTAGTATCTATAGACTTGTTAATTATTATCTTTTGCGGCAATTGCGTCACCCCAGGTTGTGTCCCCTTTAGAGGCATACAGACTTGTTGAGTACCCCTAGGGTCTCACACGATAAATTGTTTGATTCAGATGAGCAGGTGTACTCGCAAGATGGATACTGGGTGGAGGAGACGGATGATGTGGGCAACAATCACTCGGTGTAGAGATTCCGGGAACAGGGATCCGTGAGATCTGTGGGCGGGATGTGTTTATTTATGTGGCATCTTATGCCGATTTCCTTCTTATCCGTACTCGGATCTTGTTTTCCGCTTCCGCCTGATACTCTGATGTTTGGTGTATGAGGAGCTATCCGAAACTACTATGTCTATCTAGGATATTTGGATCTTGCCGTATTGTGTTGCAATATTTCTATTTCTTTTAGATGGAATGGCTCTGAGGACTGTTGTATGTGGCTTGCATACATACTCACTTGTGTATGTAGTTGATCCCTTCGCCTGCCGATTACGCCGCTCGTTCTTGTCCCGATGTTCTGAAAGTGGTTAGGACGGCCGAAAGGTCTACCGTGAGTGGCCCCGGGCCCCACCGTACTATTTTAACCACTTTGCTCATCCAGGCATGTAACTAAGAGCGTAATTCACCGAGGTAGTTACATGAGTCAGTGCCGGATAATCCGGCCGATGGAGTGGCCGGATAATCTGGCCTAGGAGTATTTGTAGCAGCTTCAACAGTCTGCCTGGGGCTTGCTTGAACATGCGAGGGGCCGGATAATCCGGGGCTGGCCGGAAAATCCGGCTTGGAGCTTGCATCGATATCTTCAGCACCAGGAGCAATATGGTCATCAGGAGTGAGGTGGCCGGATAATCCGGTGTCCACCGGATAATCCGGCCTGGAGCTTTCTGGAAGATCTTGACCTTCAGCAGTTGATGGAGATGGTGTAGAAGTTGCTCCCGTGGTTGGAACACGTTGCGAAAGTGTAGATGAGGGCTCTACATGAGTAGAGCATTATCCTTCCCGATCTGCCACAAGGGGTTCATCAATGGGGCGGAAAAATCCCACGCCCATTCTTCTTATGGCATCTTGGGGTATTTCAACATCTGCATCACAAACACCAACTTGCTCCACACGGGAACCGTCATTTTCCTCGAACACCACACTACAAGATTCTACAACAGTTCAAGAGAGCTTATTGTAGACTCTATAAGTGTGGGATTCGGCACCATAACCAACAAAAATACCTTCTAGAGCCTTAGATTCAAACTTAGATAAACGAACTCCCTTGATAAGAAAGAAACACTTACAGCCGAATACCCGAAAGTATGAGATGTTTGGCTTGTTACCGGTAAGTATTTCATACGGAGTCTTGTCCAAGATCTTACGCAGGTATAAACGGTTGGATGAGTGACAAGCAGTAGAGATTGCTTCAGCCCAGAAGTTATATGGAGATTTAAATTCTGCTAGCATTGATCTTGCCATATCCATTAGAGTCCAATTCTTCCTCTCGGCTACACCATATTGTTGCGGGGTGTACACAGCGGAATATTGATGTCTTATCCCCTCTTCACTTAGGAACTCATTTAAGGTGTAGTTCTTGAACTCAGAGCCGTTATCACTTCTTATAGCCAGAATGGGGACGTTGTGTTGACGTTGAACCTCGTTGGCGAAGTCGATGACTGTTTGTTGAGTTTCACTCTTCAACTTGAAGAAATAAACCCAAGTGTATCTTGAGTAATCGTCAACAATCACTAGACAATACTTCTTCCCACCGAGGCTTGCATGAGATGGAGGTCCGAAGAGGTCCACATGGAGGAGCTCTAAGATCCTTTTTGACGAGATAATAGTTTTCCTTCGATGAGGAGAGTCATGCATTTTCCCTTCAACACAAGCCCTGCAAACACGATTTTTGGCAAAGGAGACATTTTCTTTTAGTCAAAGGATGTGGCCACCCTTGTGGAGACTTTGCAAAGTTCTCATATTGATGTGGGCTAGTCGGCGATGCCATAGCTAACCCGCGTCAGCCTTTCCAAAAAGACACATCAGGCCTGTAGTGGTTTTCCCCGAAAAGTCCATCACGTACAGGTCATTTTCGACATATCCCACGAAAGCGACTTTTAGTGACTTGCTCCACAAGAGTACCAAAAAATCAGCATCAAAATAAACTGCAAAGCCCATCTTACCAAGGGCGCGAACTAAAAGTAAGTTGTACCCGAGGGTCTCAACAAGCATGACGTCCACGAGAGAGATATCATGAGCCACCACAACTTTGCCGAGACCTAATACCTTAGATATTGACTTGTCACCATAGGAGACGGTTATGTGATCATGGTTTGGCCGCATCTCCGTGATGATCTCCTTGCTTCCGGTCATATGACTCATGCAACCGCTATCGAGTACCCTTTTAGAACCACCGGAAGCATAGCCCTGCAAGAAAATTACTTCTTGGTTTTAGGTACCCATTTTTCAATGGGTCCTCTCATGTTAGTGACAAGGGTCTTGGGGACCCAAATAGACCAAGGAATGTAACAATCATAAGGGCCTACATAACTAGCATAAACATCACCATAATAATCGCAATATAATTCAAAGTTAGGATTGTTGACCCCTGCAAAAACATCATAATTAGTCTTGTCATTGGTAACGTTGCTAGTCTTTGGTTGAGTAGTCTTACTCTTCTTCTTCTTCTTACTCTTTGTCTTGGGAATGTAACCAAGACCTTCGTTACTATTGTTTGTCCTTTGCTTGCTTAGTATCTCATCAATAACTTCTTTACCTTTGTGTTGAGAACCTCTTTCAAGGTCTTCTTTTCCATAGGATGAAGTGGAGGTACTTGGCACATCATACCGTTTCAATTGAGTTTGGAGCTGTTCATGAGACTCATTTAAAGTAGAATGATCACTCTTCAATGCCTTGTGGGCACTTTCAATATTATCAAACTTCTCCAAAAGTCTAGCATGAATAGCCCCAAAGTCAATCTTTTCTTTCTTTAGTTTCTTTACCTTGGCAAGAGCATGGTCACGTTCTTTCATGAGCTGAGCCACAGCTTCTTCCTTTGACTCCTCAATGGATTCGAGTCTCTCTTCCAAAGATACTCGAGCTTCCTCTTCCTCTTCCAAGGCATTCTTCAAAGAAGCTATTTCCAAGGCATCTTCTCTTTCAATTCTGCCCTTTTCTTCAAGAAGATCTTCGGCTTGAGCAAGTTGACTCATAAGAGCATCAAAATGGAGTTTGTGCTCACCTTGCAGGTTAGTGAAAAAGGTATCCAAAGCAATACCTTCTTCTTTCATTTTAAGACTGTCATGATCATCCATATCCAAAATTATGTTAGTCTTAGGAAACGAAGAGCTAGAAGTTGATACCTCGGACCCTCTTGCCATTAGGCAAGTAGCGTTGTTGTTGATGGCGTTCTCATTTGGCGAGTTGAAGAGAGATTAAGGAGTCGATGTCGTGGCTATAGCAGCCACCTCGTGAGAACTATCATCATCCTCTTCATCTTCACTTGCAGAGGAGTATTCTTCTTGTGCTACTAAGACGATCTTAGGTTGCTTCTTGAAGGGGCCATTCTTCTTAATAAATGGCTTCTTCTTAGGTGCTTTAGATTTCTCTTTAAGAATGAGCCTGCCACCATTGTCTTCTCTATTTTGATACGGACACTCGGCTACAAAGTGCATTCTATCTCCACAGTTGTAGCAAGTTCGCAATCTTGGGCCACTTTCTCTTCTTCCATTTGACCAGTTCTTGCGCTCAAGTTCCGACTTGGCTTTGGCAGGGTCCTTCCAAAAGTTCCTTGCATAAAACGCCATGTACTCACCATGAGCATGTTTGACTTCATCGGGGCAGTCCATGGAGGCCCCCTCAAATGCTCTTTTGCCTTCCTCTTGTTCAACAACATTGGCTTTGAGAGCAACATTGACACCCTTTTGCATTCCAATGGCCCGAGCACGAGCATCTTCAGCATTCTTTGCTGCCACTTTGAATGACGCCATCTCTTGCGTGACCTCATTGGATGTCATTTGATGGTAGTTATGTCTACCTTGCAGGCTATTCAAGTCCGTTGGCTCGAAAGGCATTAAGGCACTCACATATTTCCTTTTTATCCATGCATCATTAATGTGAGTGGCCCCATGCTTTCTAAATGTTGTTGCGATGCCCTTGAGTCTTCTATACATGTCTTCATGGTTTTCACCATCCAACATATAGAATCCCTCAGCTTCATTACTAAGGGCATCATACATGTTCCTTCTCATGCTTTCATTCCCAACAAAGAGATATGTAAGAGCATCCCAAGCTTCTTTAGCTGTGTTGAGATGTTCAATGTGTGGCATGTCCTTGGGACCCACACCAAGTTGTATCATGTGGAGAGCAGTGGCATTTCAATTGGCTGTCCACAACTTCTCTTCTTGTCAGGTTGGTTTGATCTCCAATATGAAGACCCTCTTCAATAATCCTCCAAAGTTCAATACAGGAGCTGCAAACATGAGATTTCATTAAGAATTGCCATTGATTGAAAGAGGATGCAGTGAGCTTGGGTGGATCACCCCTATTGTTTATATGAGGATGAGGGATAGGTGGGTCGGGGAATATACGTGGCGAACCTCACTATATTCCTCCTTACCACTTCCCTTCTTGGAGGTGGATCCATTAAGTTTTTCACCTTCCGTCTCATCATCCTTGGATCCGGTGTTACCCTTTTCCTTAGATGATGGTGTGGCTGCCTCAGAGGAGGATGGAGATGTGGCTATGGATGATGTGAGGCGAGTAATCATTCGATTCATCTCCTCCATCTTGGCCTCAAAGGATTTCAACAAGGTTGTTTCCAACGTCTTGAGATCATCCATTGTGACCTTATCCATAGCCTCATTCCCATCATCCTTGGTACCCATACTACTCTTAGGCGGTTAAGCCTGAATTAAGAGCCGGGGCTCTGATACTAATTGAAATGGATCGTATGGGCACCTAGAGGGCGGGTGAATAGGTGCTATTCCAAATTTTAATACTTTTTCAATTTTAGGCTTAGCACAAAGGGTAAATTCTCTAGATAAACTATTAGGTGGAATTACCCTATATGCAAACCTATCTACTAGAGAGTAAAGAGCGAGTGGAAGAGGAACGGGTAAACCGTAGTGAAACACGCGGAGACACATGATTTGTTTGACCGCAGTTCCTTCCTTGTTAAGGGAAGTACGTCTGCGTTGGAGGGGTGGGCGGTACTAAGACCACCACGCCACAATAGGCCTCACCCTGTTCTCCGATGTATCCCGCCACCAAAGTCCTGATCCACCCTTCCACTATAGGGACCCTTCGAGGCGGGTACCGGCGCCTTTACACAACTAGCGGGGCAAAAACTCCACAATCAACTTGGAGGCTCCCGAAAATGACAACAAGCTGCCACAAGAACAAAGTTATCAAATACAACGAACAAGATCTAGGTATTGACAAGAATACTAGATCAGGGATTTCTCCAAGTGAATGGAGAAGAGTGGATGCGCTTGATTCGTGATGATGATGATCCTCTCCTCCTTCAATTCCCCCAAAGATCAAAGCCTTCGGGTGGTTGAAGTGGGAGATCATGAATGGGAGCTCTTGCACAATGTCTAGACAATTTCGAATGAATCAAGTATTTTGAACGTTGGGGAAGAAGGGGTATTTATACCCCCTTCCGAAACCAGCCGTTGGACACTTTGGGGGCCGGATTATTCGGCCCAAGTGAGGGCTGGATTATCCGGCCTGGGGAAAACTCCGCTCCAGACTCGGAATATCCGGCAGATAATCCGCCCCCTATCAGAGCGTCGCGCCAAGCTTGCCCTTGATCAACTTCTAGGGGCCGGATTATCCGGTCCTATGTGAAGGCCGGATTATCCGGCCTAGGGAGGAAAAACCGCCCTAGTTCGGATTTTTCGGGAGAAAATCCGACCAGATACTGAGCGACGCGCCTTGGCTCTCTTTGCTCAAAAACTGGGGGCCGGATTATCCGGCCCATGCGACCGCCAGATTATCCGGCCTGGGGAGGAAAAACTGAAGGGTTCGTAGCATGGAAAACAAAAAAAATTTACCGCAAGAATGAACAAAACCCAGATCTAATCTAGATAAAATCCAAGATCTAATCTATTAGACATGTGCAACGAGATAGATAGGAACTAACCCTCGTAGATCCGAAAGCGTTAACGAGATTGGATCTCGTGGTTGATGTAGTCAATCACTTGCCGATCTCAAGATCGTGTGGACGATCCTTCCGGCGTCGCGTTCCAGCAGCGCTTCCGCAGTCGGTCAAGTGGACGATCCTTCCGGTGCCACGATTCGGCAGCGCTTCCGCAGTCGGTCACACGTGCGGAGTCGAAGCAGACCTTCCTCTCCCCGTTCCAGCGAGCAGCGGAGGTAGTAGATCTTCTCCACGGAATCCCAGCAGCACGACGGCGTGGTGGTGGTGGTGGAGTAGAGAATTCTGTAGGGCTTCGCCTATGCCTGTGCAGAAGAAAGGTGGAGGAGAGAGGCGGCAGAGATTGGGCGTTATGAGAGCTAGGAGGGGGCGCCCCCTCCCCTCTATTTAAAGGAGGGAGGCGCCTTGGGAGGGGGAGTCCTAGTAGGACTCCCCTCCCTCCTTGGGCCGGTGGGTTGGGAAGGGGGGAGGAGTCCTCCTCCCCCACGAATCCGTGTCTAGCCCCCACAAGGTTTCCTTGACCCTTTCTTGGTTTCCAAGCAAACACCAAGAACTCTTCTAGAACCTTCCAGAACATTCCGAAACCTTCTAGAATCCCCATATAAACACTCCGGAACATTTCCTAACTTAGAAAATGATCCCCAATATATGAATCTTATTCTCCGGACCATTCCGGATCTCCTCGTGATGTCCTGGATCCAATCCGAGACTCCGAACAACATTCGGTCTCCAACGCACATTCCATATCTACTTAAAACAACTTCGAACCTTAAGTGTGTCACCCTACGGTTCGTGAATATGCAGACATGATGAAGACACCTCTCCGATCAATAACCATCAGCGGGATCTGGAGATCCATAACGGCTCCCACATACTCAACGATGACTTCGTGATCGATAGAACCATTAACATACGAAACCAATTCCCTTTGTCACGCGATACTATACTTATCCGAGGTTTGATCGTCAGCATCTCCATACCTAGTTCTACCTCGTTACTGATAAGTACTCTTTACTCGTTCCGTGATATGTCATCCCTTGTGACCCAGTCACATGCTTGCAAGCTAATCAGATGACATTCCACCGAGAGGGCCCAGAGCATATCTATCCGTCATATGGATGGACAAATCCCAATCTTGGTCCATGCGCTTCAACACATACTTTCAGAATACCCAATGACACCTTTATGACCACCCAGTTACGAAGCGGTGTTTGATGTCATCAAAGTACCCATCCGGTGATGGTGATTAACATAACCTCATGGTCAAAGGATTAGGTTACTATGTATTTTAAAGCTTATAGCAAACGAACTTAATGACTTGATCTTATGCTATGCTTACTACGGGTGTGTGTCCATCACATCATTCTCCTAATGATATGATCTTGTTATTAACGACATCCAATGTCCATGATCAGGAAACCATGATCATCCATTAATCAACAAGCTAGTTTAACAAGAGGCTTTACTAGGGACTCTTTTATGTTTACAAAACGCACAAGTATTAATGTTTCCGGTTAATACAATTATAGCATGGGATGTAAACATTTATCATAAACATAAAGATATAATAATAACCACTTTATTATTGCCTCTTGGGCATATCTCCAACAGTCTCCCACTTGCACTAGAGTCAATAATCTAGTTAAAAACTTGTGCATTCAACACCTATGGCTTTCTGGTGTTGTATAGACACTATTGCTAGTGGTAAACATAATCTTCGGATCTGACACTTCCAGGTCCGTGTGTATTTGCATGTCCTTGTGTCTCTATGCATTACTCATTCTCCAATGAGATGGCATTGTATAAATTTGGTCCTTTGGTGAGACCTTTAGTTCCTTGGGATTAAATCATGTTGATACAATTGTCATACAATGTATCTTCATAGTATTATCCCGCTATGAACCACACCTAGTTTGATAACAAACTACTTAACACAAATGCCCTCCTTTGCTGCTACTATAGCAGTTTATATACTTAGCCTTTTGTTGTAGTATCCGTCACAATGTCTCAATTTTGGAACTCATCCAAATCCATCATGGAACATCCTTTCCATTACATTGTGCTACCCATAGTCTAAATTGAGATAAATTTAATTTGTATCTTGTGACAAAACTAGTATCAATGTAACACTTTACAATGAACTACCTTTAACTATTTATCACTTATACATGATATATTCTTAGTTCTTCCAAAGCTCATAAGAATATCTTTACTATTGTCCAATGATCATCTTATGAATCATTCTGGTATATGCTCATAACATTTAGAGTATAGGACATATCTGGATGTGTACATCTCAAAGAATGATTGATCAAAATATTCTTGTGACTTCACCAAGTGTCAAAACACTTGAATCTCGTGTCAACACACTTGAATCTTGATTCAATCCTTTCCGTGCGTCAAGAACCTTTCTTTTTGTTTCCATATTGAACTCATTCAACATCTTATCTATGTACATTTGGCAAAACCATATTAGCGCCTCAATCTATCCATATAGACATTGATGCCTAATTCTTTAGTTATGCCTAAGTCTTTCATCGAAATGAAATTCTTAACCTGTGTCAATACAAGATACATCATTTCCAATCAACAACATGTCCTCTACATAATGTATTAGAAATATGTCTCAGCGCTCCCACTTAATTTCTTGCAAATGCAAGCATCTTCATCATCTCCGATGAATTTAAACTTTTTTAACAGTTTCATCATGGTGAAGATTCCAACTCCGCTATGCTTACTTCAACCATTGAAGTTTTGCATACTCTTTTAGCATCCTTTGAATTAACAAAACCCTTTGGATCGTGTCATGTACACGTCCTAGGTAACCATTCTATTAGAAGAACTTGTTTTGTTTGTTCAACTACCATATACCAAAATATATGTAGTGGTTGCTACATTAATCCGTCCAGACTAAATATCGCTATGAAAGATCAAATCTTATCATAGTCAATTCCTTGAATATTGTCGTAAACTCTTTCCGACATGTCGACTATTTCATAGATTTGAAACATCCATGTCTATTTCTTTATAGATCCAAAGACGACCGATAGGCTTTACGCCTTTCCGGAGGGTCTTCAAAGTTCAGAAACTTGATTTCTCGTGTATGGATGCTATCACGGATTCCATGACTTCTAGTCCTTTTATGGTGTCAGGGCCCATCATCGCTTCTTTGCATGTAGTCGGTTCATCATTGTCAAAACAATAACGACTTGCTTATCAAATCTTACTATTTGATTCTTACCGACCCACACGGTTCTATAGGAACTCTAATCTCCGAGATCATACCTTCTGTAATCACGAGAGCCAAGAGCATTGTGGCCGTCACCGGGACACTTTCCGGCACTGCGCTACTTAGCACATACAGCTAAGGTTCAACAACCTTATCAAAGTTCTATTGTCCTCCCACTCAACTTTTCATGAAAAATTCCTTCTCAAGAAACTTGGCGTTCCAAGCGACAAACTCTTTTGTCCTCGGCGTTATGGAGAAATTCCCAACAAATTCTTTGGGATAACCTACAAAGACGTGCTTATCCGACTTTGGTTGTAAACATTTTACTTATGCATAGCATACCAAAATTTAAGAAAAGACAATTCGGGTTTTATCCCAAACCATAACTCATATGGTGTCATTTCAATGGATCATGATGGAGCTCTTTTCAGTGTAAAAGCGGTAGTCACTAAAGATTTAATCTTTAAAATACAATGGCAGTTTTATAAATGACACCTTTGATCTTACCATGTAAAACAAGGTTTCATTACATATCTCGAACACTCCATACTCCTATGGTGTTTTGGGAAATGCAAATCCATAGAACGATTCCTCAAATCTTAGGTGTTTTGCTAAACTTGTAACTCAAACATCTTTCTTTATGATCCAATCATAAACTCTTTTATTTTCTTGTTACAATGATTTTCCACTTCATCTTGAAAGTCTTTGAACATTTTTCAAATGTTTCATACTTCTTCCTTATTGAGTAAGTATATACATATAGTCACTCAAATCTTCGGAGAAAGCATATGAAGTTGAAATCCATCGCCCACGACTACACATAATGGACTATATACATCAATATGTACAAATTCCAATCAGTTAGTCATCCGTTCCTCTTTTGGCCTATGAACGGAGTTTTAATTATCTCCAAGAAAGTATCACAAGCGTCATTTGATCTAAATCAAAGACTCCAAAAATCCATCAATATGGAGTTTCTTCATGTATCCCTTTCAATATAATTTAAACGGCGATGTCACTTCGCAAGTGATCTTTCAATCATTTGTCTTGCGACATTTTAGCATTAGTTTTATGGTCGTTATTTCTCCTACCAGACTTTGTATATTATCCATCTATTATGGAATACGGTAATTATTTGAACAACCTTTTGTCGTCATAATACCTGATCAAAATAACAATTATTGAAACAAATCTTGAAGGCAAGCTTTGATGTTATCGAGCAACACAAGAACCCTTTGTTTGTTTTCGATGAACATCATCACATTTTCTCTTGCTAGTTACATAGGCCATTGCAGTTCATGAATTGTGTTGTCCTGTATGACACTTCATACCAACCAATTCGGTATCCAATACCGGAGAACCACATTGTTTAACAAGCAAGGAATACAACCATAACATGTATATCTTCTATATGCCTAAGTTGGACATCTCCAACCTTTTATTTTCTGCCAAATATTTTATAGATTCTCTTTCAGCAATTCCTTTTCTTTTAAAAGAATCCATCAACATCAATAGTGGTGTCATCAACATGACACGTGGTACAAAGCGTATATAGTCAACTACTAATACCTTTGGACTTGCACTTTGAGATGGATCACCATCATCAAAGGTTTGGTGTTCTTTCAAAAATCCATTCTTTAGTAATCTTTTAGTGTAGTAAACATTTTACTTACATCTTCTATTCATCCTTATCATGATAACTTTCATGATCAAGCTGCTATAGCTTATAAAGGTGAATTGCGAGTATAATGTTTCTTTTTCAAAACCTTTTGGAGGATTAGGACGACTAGCGTCTCCAACCTTCACAAATTCTCATCAAATATGAGGACGTATACTCTATCATGTTGTAACCAACACATTGTTTTAGATATCGCAATACCTTTCACATATGATGGTTTCTGAAACATTGCTTTCAGCTCTTAGATAAACTTGATATTAAAAGCAATCTTTTGAGTATCAAGAATCATGGAGGCAAACATGATACATTAGATACTAACACTGGAATTGTTACTCTTGATTTAATACTATTTATTAAACTTCACAGAGTAAACGGAGTTTGCTGAAAGTTTGCAACAGGACTTTTAAACTTTAGATTGACACTCAAAACAATACGATACCAGTTCGTAAAGCAAATATCCAGAATTTCTATAGTTCTACTATCTCAACTATAACTAAGCGTAAGGTGGTGAACGGATGCCAATGACTACAACAAACTATGCAAATTCACTTTGATTGTGTTTATGATAAATTGAGTTCGACTAATCCAAATTACAAACGAACTCCCACTCAAAACAACATCCCTCGAGTTGTTTTAGTGATTACACGAACCAAATCCACTACACCAAGTCCGATCATCACGTGAGATGATGTAGCTTTAAAGGCGAACAATCAACATGTTCATCATATCATCCATATGACTCATGCTTTACCTTTCAGTATTCCGTGTTCCGAGACCATGTCTGTACATGCTAGGCTCGTCAAGGTTAACCTTAGTTTCTGCATGTGCAAATCTGGCTTGCACCCGTTGTATGCACACGTAGAGTCTATCACACCCGATCATCACGAGATGCTTCAAAACGACGAGTCTTAGCAACGGTGCCAACTAAGGACGAACACTTTATTACTTGATATTTAGTGAGAGGTATCATCTTATAATGCTACCGTCGCGATCTAAGCAATACAAGATGCATAAAGGATTAACATCACAGGCAATTCATAATATGTGATATGATATGGCCTTTCTTCTTGTGCCTTTGATCTCCATCTCCAAAGCATGGGCAAGATCTCCATCATCACCAGCGTGGCGTAAAGGTCCGTGGCGCCGCTTCATGGTTGTCCATCACCACCAACAACTATCACAACTACTTGGAATAAAGCTATTACATAATGAATAGACACGCAGGTCTTAAACAAAATTTAAAGACAACCATTAGGCTCCTGCCGGTTGCCATATTACAATAAGGATCATTGCATACATCAAATATAATCACAATCACATAATGGCCATATCACATCACAAAACCCTGGCAAAAACGAGTTAGACGCCTCTAATTTTCTTTGCATGTTTTACGTGGTTTGGGGCTTTCGCATAAGACCGATCTTACCTACGAACAAGGACCACAACGTTGATACAAGTGTTGTCAGATGCTCATTGTAAATTGAATCTTAACTATGGTGGGAGAGACAGACACCCGCAAAGCCACTTGTGCAAAGCAAGTTGCACGTCAAGCGTGGAGCAAGTCTCATGTGCGATGACATGTAATGTTAACCCGAGCCGCTTCATCTCACCATGCCGCAAGATGCAAAGTACACGCTAAGACACCAACAACAAAAGCATCAACGCCCACAAAAACATTGTGTTCTACTCGTGCAACAAATCTACGCATAGATACGGCTCTGATACCACTAAAGGGTTCGTAGCATAGAAAACAAAAAAATTCTACCGCAAGAACGAACAAAACCCAGATCTAATCTAGATAAAAGCCAAGATCTAATCTATTAGACATGTGCAACGAGATAGATAGGAACTAACCCTCGTAGATCCGAAAGCGTTAACGAGATTGGATCTCGTGGTTGATGTGGTCGATCACTTGCCGATCTCAAGATCGTGTGGACGATCCTTCCGGCGTCGCGTTCCAGCAGCGCTTCCGCAGTCGGTCAAGTGGATGATCCTTCCGGCACCGCGATTCGACAGCGCTTCCGCAGTCGGTCACACGTGCGGAGTCGAAGCAGACCTTCCTCTCCCCGTTCTAGCGAGCAGCGGAGGTAGTAGATCTTCTCCACGGAATCCCAGCAGCACGACAGCGTGGTGGTGGTGGTGGTGGAGTAGAGAATTCTGCAGGGCTTCGCCTATGCCTGTGCAGAAGAAAGGTGGAGGAGAGAGGCGGCAGAGATTGGGAGTTATGAGAGCTAGGAGGGGGCGCCCCCTCCCCTCTATTTAAAGGAGGGAGGCGCCTTGGGAGGGGGAGTCCTAGTAGGACTCCCCTCCCTCCTTGGGCCGGCGGGTTGGGAAGGGGGGAGGAGTCCTCCTCCCCCACGAATCCGTGTCTAGCCCCCACAAGGTTTCCTTGACCCTTTCTTGGTTTTCAAGCAAACACCAAGAACTCTTCTAGAACCTTCCAGAACATTCCGAAACCTTCTAGAATCCCCATACAAATACTCCGGAACATTTCCTAACTTAGAAAATGATCCCCAATATATGAATCTTATTCTCCGGACCATTCCGGATCTCCTCGTGATGTCCCGGATCCAATCCGAGACTCCGAACAACATTCGGTCTCCAACGCACATTCCATATCTACTTAAAACAACTTCGAACCTTAAGTGTGTCACCCTACGGTTCGTGAATATGCAGACATGATGAAGACACCTCTCCGATCAATAACCATCAGCGGGATCTGGAGATCCATAACGGCTCCGACATACTCAACGATGACTTCGTGATCGATAGAACCATTAACATACGAAACCAATTCCCTTTGTCACGTGATACTATACTTATCCGAGGTTTGATCGTCAGCATCTCGATACCTAGTTCTACCTCGTTACTGATAAGTACTCTTTACTCGTTCCGTGATATGCCATCCCTTGTGACCCAGTCACATGCTTGCAAGCTAATCAGATGACATTCCACCGAGAGGGCCCAGAGCATATCTATCCGTCATATGGATGGACAAATCCCAATCTTGGTCCATGCGCTTCAACACATACTTTTAGAATACCCAATGACACCTTTATGACCACCCAGTTACGAAGCGGTGTTTGATGTCATCAAAGTACCCATCCGGTGATGGTGATTAACATAACCTCATGGTCGAAGGATTAGGTTACTATGTATTTTAAAGCTTACAGCAAACGAACTTAATGACTTGATCTTATGCTATGCTTACTACGGGTGTGTGTCCATCACATCATTCTCCTAATGTTATGATCTTGTTATTAACGACATCCAATGTCCATGATCAGGAAACCATGATCATCCATTAATCAACAAGCTAGTTTAACAAGAGGCTTTACTAGGGACTCTTTTATGTTTACAAAACACACAAGTATTAATGTTTCCGGTTAATACAATTATAGCATGGGATGTTAACATTTATCATAAACATAAAGATATAATAATAACCACTTTATTATTGCCTCTTGGGCATATCTCCAACAAAAACCGCCCCAGTTCGGATTTTCCGGGAGAAAATCCGACCGGGTACCGAGCGACGCGCCTTGGCTCCTTTTGCTCAATGAGGTAGGACAGATTATCCGGCCCTTGGTGGGGCGGATAATCCGCCCCCCCTCAAAGCTTCCTGCACACTTAGCGCACATGAATAATCTCCACAATATTGTTATTTAACACACAAAACAAAGGAAAACATGAAATGTTCTTTCAACAGCCAACTCTGCCAACTACAACAACAATCATGGTGCCAATGGCAATTGGGTCTTTGACACTGGCGCCACCGACCACGTCACCGGAGAGCTAGAATGCCTCCATGTCCATGATCAGTATCATGGACACGATTAGATCCACACTGCAATGGTGTAGGTATGAACATTGCTCACATTGGGCATTGTACAATTCCAATTCATGATCAAAATATCCACTTACAAAACATACTCCATGTTCTTGATGCAAGCAAAAATTTAATTTCTGCTCATCATTTGACTCATGATAATGATGTCTTTATTGAAATTCATCCAAATTTGGTTGGTATCAAGGATCAGGCCACGAGGAGTGACGAGGAGTAACCTCGGAAATGCCCATGGTGATGGACTTAGGGTTTCACGGAAAAGAGAATGCTGGGGATTCGTCAGATGTTAGGGAAACAATGAAGTCAAAGTCGCCTGAATATTGGGAAAGTCGCACTATTACAAGTATTCCTCTAGATTTCTGTACCTCCGCTTGGGCTTCTCCCGTCCTATGTATAATAGGCCGGGTCTCAAAGTTGTATGCGGATAGGTTTCATACACGTGTAATTATAATACCAACACAATATCGGTTCATAGTTTCTTTCCTAATACAATTAAAGCCTTTGTCGGTTGCTTCCTTGGGCTGTCATCTGAAACCTTCATGGGCCGTAAGCCTTTTACCCAATACAGGGTAACGAATCATAAGCATCCGAGTAATCATACCTATGTCAGTAGTCCTCGAGACTCTACTTAAATCGTAGTTTCAGGTTGAGTCTCAATGTTTCTTTTTCCTTTATCTTTATCACTTCTTATATTTTGTAGGGATTCGGTACAACGAGTCTGATGCTTCCGACAGATCGGGAATCGATTAATTGCTCCTAGACAAAAACAAGTTTGTCCTACATCAAATTCAAGTCCCCGGGCTCGAATCCAGAATTTTCTACAGGCATAATTTAGTTCGAGCCGTTGAGGTCTTATCGAATACTGAATTCTAGTTTTTATTTTATCGGATACCCAACGTGTCCATCAGGATTTTTCATCGTATCGTCGATACGGATATTTTACTAGCAAAGCACATTCTTATGCGATTACGAGGCCACACAGGACAAATCCTGGGATCTTGCCTTCATGTTTCTGAACACAGCATTCGGATTTTTGTCGCGTTTGAGCACGATCCAAGATTTTTCGCTTTTTTGGCGGTTGCCTTGTTGGGCTGATTTATCAAATAATTTTAATGCTTTATACTGGCTCCCGATGGGAGTAATCTTTCTTTTGAGGATACCTTTTTGAGGATACATTGATGTAAAACTCAAAGGTGCTTTCAATCATAAGTATTTTGTTTTATACACGATTGTATTTTTATCGGGTGCGCGTCAGCGCTCCCGATAGGAGTAGCCCCCGAGGCTATGTTCGGATGCCTGTATCTGGACATAGGCTCATAGTTATTGTTATCTTAATGGAAAACATAAATCTTTTGAACAATAATAAAGAGCTTAAGGCACGAAAAACTTATCTATTTATACATAAGGAGAAAAAATCAATTATACATTATTCTTTGGGCGGATGGCATCTAGCCGTGGACCTGGATATTCTGGCTTAAGAAGCCAAACTGTAACTCTTATCATATTGTACATAATCTTATGCGTAAAAGCGTCCTAGCTGTGCTACGTTCCATGGATTTGAGTAATTTACTCCTGTCTTTTTGTCTTGTAGTCTATATATTCCTCCGGGAATAACTTCTGTGACGATGTATGGTCTTTCCCATGGCGATTCTAACTTTTTAAGGCCATCTTGCTTGAGGCAAAGAACTAGGTCCCCTACTGCGAAGGACCTAGGCCACAATCTTCTGCTATGGTAATTGCGTAAGTTTTGCTGGTACATAGTTGCTCTTTGTAGGGCTTCATCTCGAGCTTCATCGAGTGCATCCACATCATCTTCAAGTGCTTCTCTTGATTCCTTTTCATCATATGCATCTACTCTTGGGGATTCGTGTGACACCTCAACAGGAAGCATGGCTTCTGCACAGTGAACCAAAAAGAAATGTGTCTCTTGTGTTGGATTATTTAGAGTTGTACGTAAACTCCATAACACAGATGGCAATTCATCAACCCATGCTCCTTTGCTCTGTCAAGCGGTGCTAGTAGTCTTTTCTTGAGTCCAGCAGTAACTAGTCCATTGCCTTTTTCCACCTGTCCATTTGTTTGCGGGTGAGCTACCGAAGCGTAGCTTACCTTGATGCCCATCTCCTGGCAGTACTCCTTGAACTCATTGGAAGTGAAGTTGGTCCCATTGTCTGTGATGATGTTGTTCGGTACGCTAAACCGAAATACTATGGATTTAATAAAATTCACAGCCAAAGTTCCGTCTTGGGTGGTGATAGGCATTGCTTCAATCCATTTAGTAAATTTGTCTACTGCAACTAGTAGAAAGACGTGTCCTCCTGGCGATGATTTGTGAAGATTTTCCCACCATATCGAGTCCCCACTGAGCAAAAGGCCAAGCCAAAGGTATAGGATTCAACCCAGCAGCGGGTGCTCCAGGCTTTGTTGCGAATCGTTGACATGCTTCACATGTTGTGACAATATCTTTTGCATCTTGAACTGTAGTGAGCCAGTAAAATCCTGCCCTGAATGCTTTTGTAGCAATTGCTCGGCTACTAGCATGGTGACCACAGACTCCTTCATGTATATCTTTGAGTATGATTTCCCTTCTTCGGGTGTTACGCAACGCTGCAACACGCCCGAAATACTTCTCTTATACAGCCCCCTTTGATTATTCTGAAGGCTTTCGATCTTCGGATGATTCGACGGGCTTCTATTATATCTTCGGGTAGGTCTCCCTTAGTCATATATGCTATATATGGCTACATCCAGGTAGGCTCAATTAGCATGACCTCTCCAATTTCCTGCTCTTCTTCTTCGATGGCCTCTTCTATACTCTTGGTTTCTAATGCAGCCCCTGAGTCTTTTTGCGGGTGTTTCTTTTTCCTAGTTTTTGGTGCTACAACCTCGGGGACTCTTTTTGCTTTGATCGATCACTCCATTATTTCTTCCCAAAAAATCCAGGTGGTATTGGTAAGCACTAAGATCCGATGTTTGCTAGGTTGTCGGCTTCTTCATTGCTTGCTCTCCCTATATGTCATACTTCGCACCCATCAAATTGAGCTTCCATAATGCCATATAGATCGTGATAGCAATCATATTTTCGCTGACGGTGTCACACTTGTTAATTGCTTGTTGTGCCACAAGATTGGAATTTCCGAAGATTTTGAGGCGAGTTGCACCACAAGCTTTGGCCATTCACATGCCATGCAACAAGGCCTCGTATTCAGCTTCATTATTGGATGCGTTTGCAAAGCTCATCCGAAGTATATAGCGCATTTTGTTGCCTTGTGGTGATATTAGTATGACTTCTGCTCCTGCTCCTTCCGTTCTTTTTGATCCATCAAAAACATTGTCCACGCACTAGAAAGGTATGGTGGACCTGCACATTGCAACTCTGTCCATTCTGTGATGAAATTTGGAAGAACTTGTGACTTGATTGCTTTTCACTTCTCATACGTGATATCTTGAGGGGACAATTCCATTCCCCATAGAGAGACACGCTTAGTTGCTTCTGGATTATTGAGGATGCTTGACAAATGTGCTTCATTAACCACTATGATCGGATGCTCCGAAAAATAATAGCGTAGTTTTCGTGCTATCATAAATACACCATATTCTAGTTTTTTGTAATGCGGGTACCTTTGTTTGGATGGCGATAAGACCTTGCTCGGGAAGTAGACTGGCCTCTGCATACCATGGGTTTCCCTTCTTCGGGTCGCTCCACGACCAAGACTATGCTGACCACCTGATTTGTTGCAGCAATATAAAGTAGTAAAGCTCTTTTTCTTTTGGCGACACGGCGGTAGGAGATGTCGAAAGTATCCTTTTAAGATCTTCAAAGGCGCGCTGAGCTTCTTCTATGCATTCGAATTTTTCCGATTTCCTCATCAGGGTATAAAATGGCAGCGCTTTTTCTCCTAACCTTGCAATAAAACGACTGAGTGCCGCTACTCGCCCTGCTAGTTGTTGTACACCACGTAGATTTGCTGGCTTCTTCATTGTTAAGATTGCCTGTATTTTCTCGAGATTAGCCTTGATTCCTCTAGCTGATACCAAATATCCGGGGAGTTGCCCCGCCGAGACTCCAAAGGAGCATTTCTTCGGGTTCAGCTTGATGCTAAACTTGTCGAGATTTTTGAATGTTTCTTCGAGGTCCTTGATGAGCGCAGATCCTTGTCTTGTTGTAACTTTGACGTCATCGATATATACTTGCACGCTTGTGCCTATCTGGCTTTCCAAACACTTCTGCAGCATCCGCTAATATGTTTCTCCAGTGTTCTTGAGGCCAAAAGGCATTGTTGTGTCCTGAGTAAGCATCCAAGAAATCTCGTGATAAACACGTTTGTGCCTATCTGGCTTATCTTCTTCCTTCATCCTAATCTGGTGGTATCCTGAGTAAGCATCCAAGAAATCTGGTGATAAACACGTCTTTCTGCTAGTTGCAGTCGACAAATTTACTAAATGGATTGAAGCAATGCCTGTCACCACCCAAGATGAAACTTTGGCTGTGAATTTTATTAAATCCATAGTATTTCGGTTTGGCGTACCGAATAGCATCATCACAGACAATGGGACCAACTTCACTTCCAATGAGTTCAAAGAGTACTGCCAGGAGATGGGCATCAAGATAAGCTACGCTTCGATTGCTCACCCGCAAACAAATGGACAGGTAAAAAAGGCAATGGACTAGTTGCTGTTGGACTCAAGAAAAGACTACTAGCACCGCTTGATAGAGCAAAAGGAGCATGGGTTGATGAATTGTCATCTGTGTTATAGAGTTTACGTACAACTCCAAATAATTCAACACAAGAGACACCTTTCTTTTTGGTCCACGGTGCAGAAGTTGTGCTTCCTATTGAGGTGTTACACGAATCCCCAAGAGTAGCTGCATATGATGAAAAGGAATCAAGAGAAGCACTTGAAGATGATGTGGATGCACTCGATGAAGCTCGAGATGAAGTCCTACAAAGAGCAACTATGTACCAGCAAAACTTGCGCAATTACCACAGCAGAAGATTGCGGCCTAGGTCCTTCGCAGTAGAGGACCTAGTTCTTCGCCTCAAGCAAGATGACCATAAGAAGTTAGAATCGCCATGGGAAGGACCATGCATCGTCACAGAAGTTATTCCCGGAAGAACATATCGACTACAAGACAAAAAGACATGAGTAAATTACTCAAATCCATGGAACGTAGCTCAGCTACGACGCTTTTACGCATAAGATTACGTACAATAGGATAAAAGTTACAGTTCGGCTTCTTAAAGCCAGAATATCCAGGTCAACGGCTAGATGCCATCCGCCCAAAGAATAATGTATAATCGAATTTTTTGACTTATGTATAAAGAGATAAGTTTTTCGTGCCTTAACCTCTTTATTATTGTTCAAAAGATTTATGTTTTCTATTAAGATAACAACAACTATGAGCCTATGTCCAGATACAGGCATCTGAACATAGCCTCGGGGGCTACTCTCATCGGGAGCGCTGACGCGCACCCGATAAAAATACAATCGTGTATAAAAATAATACTTATGATTAAAAGTACCTTTGAGTTTTACATCAATGTATCCTCAAAAAGGTATCCTCAAAAGAAAGATTACTCCCATCGGGAGCTAGTATAAAGCATTAAAATTATTTGATAAATCAGCCCAACAGGGCAACGGCCAAAAAAGCGAAAAATCTCGGATCGCGCTCAAACGCGACAAAAATCCGAATGCTGTGTTCAGAAACATGAAGGTAAGACCCCAGGATTTTTCCTGTGTGGCCTGGTAATCGCACAAGAATGCGCTCTGCCAGTAAAATATCCATATCGACGATACGATAAAAAATCTCGACGAACACGTTGGGTGTCCGATAAAATAAAAACTACAATTCAGTATTCGATAAGACCTCAGCGGCTCGAACTGAATTATGCCTATAGCAAATTCCGGATTCGAGTCCGGGGACTTGAATTTGATGTAGGACAACCTTGTTTTTGTCTAGGAGCAATTAACTGATTTCCGATCCGTCGGAAGTATCAGACTCATTGTACCGAATCCCTACAAAATATAAAAAGTGATAAAAATAAAGAAAAAAGAAACTTTGAGAATCAACCTAAAATTATGATTCAAGTAGAGTCTCGAGGGCTAATGATATAGGTATGATTACTCAGATGCTTATGATTCGCTACCCTGTATTGGGTAAAAGGCTTACGGCCCATGAAGGTTTCAGATGACAGTCCAAGAAAACAACCGACAAAGACTTTGATTGTATTAGAAAAGAAACTATGAATCGACATTGTGTTGGTATTGTAATTATGTGTGTATAAATTCTTTCTTAACGTGTGTATAAACTATGATCCGCATACAACTTTTAGACCCGACCTATTATACATAGGACGGGAGAAGCCCAAGTGGAGGTACAGAAATCTAGAGGACAACTTGTAACGGTGCGATTTTCCCAATATTTAGCGACTTTGACTTCATTGTTTCCCTGACATCCGACGAAATCCCCAGCGTTCTCTTTTCCGCAAAACCCTAAGTCCACCCATCGGCATTGCCGAGGTTACCCCTCGTCACCTACCAACTAAACTTCTCAAATTTTCTACTCCACTAGAAATTCTTGAAAACATCCACCCGGACTATTTATCCGTGCGCACCTTTGGATGCGTGTGCTATCCAAATCTTCGTCCCTTCAATGCAAAAAAACTTGAATTTCGCTCAAAGCAGTGCACCTTTCTTGGTTATAGCAATATTCACAAAGGATTTAAATGCCTAAATATCTCCTCTAGCCGGATATATATCTCCCGTGATGTAGTGTTTGGTGAAACATTTTTCCCCTTTTCTTCCTTAAATTCCAATGAAGGTGCACGCTTACGCTTGGAGATCTTACTTCTACTAGATCATCTTATAAATTCTGGCCAATTTGATCATGGGGCTGAATTTAGTTGTGATCCAATTGTGACTAATGCTCTATTAATTCCTGCTAATCCCGTTCATGAGCATGCAGCAACAGATGATGCAACTCACCAAGAACCAAACGAAGAAAACTGTTCTTAAAATGATCGAGAAAATCGGTCACAACACGGAAGCAAACTTCCGATAGTGCATGTATATCAACGGCGTCGTACGCGACGCGATGCACCTGGCGTGGAGACCAATGGTCAATCCGAAGCGCTAGGCTCTCCATCGACCGCGTCAGAAGGCAGCGAACCACGTACCGCCACGCGACACCAACAAGAAGGACCAGCCGGACCCTCACGTGGGTGCGGGACTGCGCTATCCCTGTCAGGAGAATCCTCCGTGACCACTTCTTAATCATCGGCAGACCACGCGATATCGCTCGGATCCGCCATGGCACCAGGTGCTGACAGCCTGTACATACGCGGTGATCCCGAGCCATGCCAGGACGGACGTCACAATCCCGAGGAGGATTCACCAGCGCCAGGCGGATCAGCGTCAGGCACAGTATCCGCTATTCCAGAGCATGGTGTAGCTTCACCTATGCCAGGGATGGCTACAAGGCTGCAAACAGGAAAACTTGATAGGAAAAAGCACACCACTGGAACTGCGGTCAGGTATGCTCATTTAGCAAATACTGGAGAACCACATGATTTATAGGAGGCCTTAAAAGATAAAAAAATAGAAACAAACAATGGATGATGAATACTTAGCCCTTACGGAAAATAAAACTTGGCAATTAGTACCTCCACAAGAAGCAGGCAAGAATGTTATAGATTGTAAGTGGGTGTACAAGATTAAACATAATGTTGATGGTAGCATAGATAGACACAAAGCTAGATTGGTGGCTAAAGGGTTTAAACAAAGATATGGTATTGACTACGATGACACCTTTAGTCCCGTGGTCAAGGCAACAACTATTCGTCTTGTATTATCCATTGCAGTATCTAGGGGGTGGAGTCTTCGCCAACTAGATGTGAAGAATGTGTTCCTTCATGGTGTTCTGGAAGAAACAATCTATATGAGACAACCTCCAGGCTATGAGGAGAAATGGAAGTCACACTACATCTGCAAACTTGATAAAGCTCTATATGGACTCAAACAAGCTCCAAGGGCTTGGTTCTCATGGCTGAGCATGAAGCTACAAGATCTTGTTTTTGTCCATCAAAAGCTGACACGTCACTATTTTATTATTGCAAGGGAAATATTTCTGTTTTGTACTGATTTATGTTGATGACATAATTGTTGCAAGTTCTTGTTATGATGCAACTACATCCGTTCTTAGAGATCTCAAGAAGGACTTTGCTCTCAAAGATTTGGGAGAATTGCACTACTTCCTAGGTATCGAAGTGAAAACGACAGGAAGTGGAATAATGTTAACACAAGAAAAGTATGCCAAGGATATACTCAAGAGAGTAGGTATGACATTGTGTAAACCCACTAACACTCCTATGTCGACAAGTGAAAAACTGCCGACACATGAAGGTGAACCCCTCACTAATGAAGATGCAACAAGGTATAGAAGTGTGGTAGGAGTATTATAGTATTTGACTCTTACTCGTCCAGATATATCTTTTGCTGTCAACAAAGTTTATGAATTCTTGCATTCGCCAACTATGTTACATTGGGATATTGAGATATCTCAATGAGACCACCAATATTGGGTTGAAAATTAACAAGGCTTCTTCTATGCTAGTCAGTGCATTCTCTGATGCAGATTGGGCTAGATACCCGGATGATAGAAGATCTACAGGAGGTTTGGCGGTCTATCTTGGTCCAAACTTGATAAATTGGAGTGCAAGAAAGCAAGCAACTATCTCAAGATCAAGCACTGAGGCAGAGTACGAGTCCCTGGCAAATGCCACGGCAGAAGTGATGTGATACAAACTCTCTTGACTGAATTAAAAATACAGCATCCTCAAACTGCTCAATTATGGTGCGATAATATGGGAGCAACATATCTGTCAGCCAATCCTGTATTTCATGTTAGAACTAAGCATATTAAAGTTGATTACCACTTTGTTAGAGGAGTGGCACAAAAATTATTGGATATCCATTTATTCCTATAGGGGATCAAGTTGTAGATGGGTTTACTAAACCACTGTCAGTGCGCTAGCTACAACAGGTCAGGAACAATATTAACTTAGATAAGTTATGATTGAGGGGGTGTGTTAACGAAATTGATTAGTTGTAGTTGTCCTCTTGTGTAACACGTTGTAAACCGAGACAGGATATGAGCATTGGTTAGATAGAGATAAAATAGGTTGTAACAAACTCGTGTAAATCCCTTCCGGTGGTTGTTGGTTAACCGGGTATTTAACACGGAACGGCGGTCTCTAACGAGGTAACACACGCCTTAACAAAATCACAGACATCAGTTTTGGCGGTGTTTGCGGCAAGGTCTATGTCTTCGATCGTTGAACGTGAAGCTAGAGTCACTTGCTTGGAGAGAAGTGATGACGATGACGCTTATTGGCAAGCTCAATAGTTCAATTCAGGCGTCGTGTGTACTTTTTGTGGATGGCCAAGTCGGTTGTGGTACCCAGCTTGATCGTGTTCCATGATAATATTGAGGCAATTGTATCTGTTTTTGAGAGATTTTCTGCTAATTAACCGGCTATCTCAGTTCTGCTTTGTCAACCAAAATGGCAAATCCTTCGTCTTGTTTTTCAGAAAAAAGAAGTCATTGAACCCTCGTCAGAAAAGGAAGAACAGCATTGCTAGACTGGGCCGGATGCTCATACGCCACTGCCGGCCCAATGCTGGAAGCGGAGAGGCGTCCCCCAGCGTCAGCGTGTGCCCACCGTGATGCGGCAGCTACATCGCGATCTGGTGTCCAAATATTCGTCTGACCGAGACCAGACCGACCCCTGACGATTTCGATCAAATCCGTCCCACAGACCATCTCGGTTCCTCAGCTCATGGCCAGGGCCAGATCCGGAGCGCTGCTGGTGCTCGCGCTGATCCTGGTCTGCGCCGCGGCCGCGTCGGTGGATTCTGCTGCAGCGGGCAAAAGTAGAAGCAAGGGCAAGGTTGCTGGGTCAGGGTGCCAGGATCTGGCGACGCGGGGCGAGTGCGTGGCGAGCGGCGGCGGGAGCAGGTGCCGGTGGTGCCGCAGCGAGGCGCTCGACGACATGTGCTTCGGCGCAGCGGAGGCGTGGCGGCTCCCGAACGAGGTCTTCTCCTGCGATCCGCCCACCGCCGCGGCACACACCAGAAGATAGCGCCGCCGCCTCTGCTGCTCTGCTCTGCTCTCCACACCTTGCCCGGGAGGGGCCGCCGTTGTATTCATTCTACTACTAGTACTCACTTGATTTGAGATTTACGAGCGGGGTTCGTAGTGTCGCTACGTGATTGGTGAGCTGGTGTCGTGTTGTGCATTTTACTGTCATGTAAAGGAAAATTTGATCGGAACATGGCAAATCCTGGCTAATTTTATTCGCTTCGATCGTGCTGGGGATCATTTGCCCGCTGCTGTCTCGCTGATTTCGGAGATAATCTTTCCTGCAAGAACAGAGAGTTGTGTCTTTATTTAGAAGAAAGGCACAGAGAAAGAATTCACGTCGAAGTTTGAGAGCACTGCACGAACAATTTCTTCAGTCGCTCGAGCTGTGCCGCCTGCTGGTACGACAGAATTTGACCTGGGTGGTGAAACTACACCTAGCAGCAAAGATAGTAACAGGTCAACCAGCAGAACCGTCACGGCAACAAACACAATTCAGCTTTTTTTTTTTTTGAGATAAACGCTGTGTGGCGCCCCTCAAAATCACTACTAGAAAATCGCGTTGTTTTTGTGCATTGCATCATGACCGCATGCTCATGTCATCATGCCACCTTGCATTTGTGCATCGTCATGTCATCTGGCATTTGTTTGCATAAAACTATTTTCGAAAAGCCTGGTTTTGTTTTCTAAACGCCCTGTCCTTCATTCAAAGTAAAACCCGGGTCTCCGGAATATTTTGTTTTGTCTACCAGCGGATTTCAAAAGCCCCGTTTTAAATGAATAAAATATTTAAATTATTTTGGGAGGCAGCCAGCCAGGCCCGAAAGCCTAGCCGGCCACCTCCAGATAAAAATTCTACCTACCCAGAAAATACCCAAACTTTTCCCACCAAATATCCTACCTCTATCTCCCTACCCAGCCCTCCACATCACCTCCACCAATCCCGGGTCGCCACCTCAACTCTCCTCCCTCCATCCACCCAACCACTACCTGCCACGTCGCCGCTCCACCATCCCACCACCCCAGCAAACCGCGCCACCTCACCCCTAGCCCTGCCCCGCCACCCACTCCACCTGCCTCCTTTCCGCGTGGGCCCCACCCCGGGTTGGACAGGCGCGCCTCCCGCGCCAGCCCACGCTGCCAACCGGGCCCCACCTGCCCGCTCCCCCGTACCTCCCGCCTCCACCTCCCGCCTCGATCCCCACGTCCCGCGCCTGGCCCCACCGCCGCCTAACCGCGACCCCGCCCTCCCCAGGTCCCGCGCCCGCGCCCTCCTGCCTCCTCGCGCCTCTCCCTGCTCGCTGGCCGCCAGGAGCCGCCGGGCCGCTCGTCTTCCTCGCCCAGGTCCCCGCCGACCCGCCTCCCCGTGTGGCGCCGCTGTCCCGAGCCCTCCTCGCCGAGCCGTCCTTCGTCTACAACCACGCGAACCGCCGCCGTCGGCCTCTGTCCGTGCCGGTCGTCGCCCTTCTCCCCGCCGCCGGCCGGACCCCGAGCTCCGACACTGCCTCCGCCCTTCCCCACCTCTGTGCCGCCGCCGTCCATCCCGCACAGCGCCGTCGTGCTCGTCTCCAGCCAGATCCCGCCGCCGCCTGCCGGATCCACCCGCCCCTTCGCCCGGTCACCGCCCCTCCCTGCCGCCCCTCGGACCCCCGCCACGGTCGCGCTCGCTTCGCCCGAGCGCGTCGTCCACCGCGGCGGCCTTCCTCCGGTCTCCTTCCCCTCGAGCCAGCACCGCTGTCGCCACATCTCCGGCGCCGCTGCTCCGCGCCCCATCGCGAGCCCCTGCTCTGGCCGGCCCCGCGTCTCCGGCGCGCCCTTCCCCAAGCCGCCGTCGGCCGCCCCTCGCCGGCCATCGCCCTTCTACCCCGGAACCCCGTCGCCGCCGGCGTCCCCGCTGCCCCCCACCCCGCGCTCCACCGTGGCCTCGTCGGCCCGGCCCCGTCGCCGGTTCCCTCTGCCCGGCTGCGTCGCCGCAGGCTGCCAACCGCCGCGGTTTTCCCCTTGCGGCCACCTCGTCTGCCTCGACCCGTCCCGAAGAAGCCGTGTGGGCGCACGCCGTGCTCTGGCCGCAGTCGCGTGCCCCTGGTTCCTACAGATGTGCATGCGTGTGTGCATGTCTAGCTTGAAGGACGCCTGCAGCCGCGCGTGTTTGCCTCTGTTGGCCATGTTTTCCCGATCCGTTCGGAAAGATGCTCGAGACCCTCCCGATGAACAGGATCGCCAAGTGACAAGAACTCTAACATCGTCTGTGTTGTCACCGAAGCGCCGCTACCGGAGGACCACCGATGAGAACTGTCACAACGCCAAGATCTACCGAAGACCGATCCCGCCGACACCAAGAGCTGCCACGACCCCATCCGGCAAATCAAGATCGACCGCCGACAAGACCCGCGCCAAACTCCAAGACCTTCCACAGGGATCCGAACATCGAACCCCTAGTACGACAAGACCGTCGACATGACCCGATGACCGCCAAGATCGCCACCGGTACGACAAGCGCTTCATCTCGGAACGCCAAGTCCTTCTTCCCGGATGCGACAAGATCTACTTCCGATGTCCGAGAACGATTCCGCCGAGACCGTCGAACCCCGGAACCCAAGTTCGCCGCACCCTAATGTGATTCCCTATCCGAGACCCCATTATTTTTATAACAATAACATTATCAATTGTTGCCCATTAAATGATTCATATTCGCATCGCATCATGTGGGTTTGGGGGCATTATGCCGATTCACATCATAATTAAATATGGAGTCTATATGAGGGCTTTTCTAGTCTTATATTGGCTCCATTTGAATTTGAGTAGCGAACCGTTGCCCCGTGTCTTCCTGTTCATACAACATTTAAATTGTGGGGTTTCTAAATAACTCGAACCGTCTAATTACATGTCGGGACCCCGGTTCCACGTAATATTGCCTAATTGCACCGCATCTGCATCATATCAAAATCATGCCGGATCTTCTGCGTAGTATTAAATATTGCATACGGTGTTTCTTTTAGTGCTTTGCTTCTTCGCGGATTAGACCGATGAGCGGATGCGAGTATCGACAAGCTCTCCGGATATGGTCATTCGACAGTGTTTCCCAGGCGAGCATCTCTCCCCCTTCTACCTATTTTGCATTTATAGTCTTTATTTCCTCCTGTTGACCTATTGCTATCCGTGTCGCGATGCTTTAGTTTCCGTACCCCAGTTATATCCCGTGCAGCCTCTATATTGCCTTGGACACCTCCTATTACCTGTGTTTGGTAGATAGCGGGCCTTGCGAGTCGTAGTTGCTTGCTCAGGTGCGATCTTGTGTTGTCAAGTACCCCAGTTGTTGGAATGCGGGCAGATGTTTATTGCTGGCAGATGTTTATGGTGGAGTTGATCATGACTTTAAGTACAACTATTAAAATGCTAGATATAACTAATGCAGAGGCATCGGTGGGCAATAAATGTTATTTGGTTCTTCCACGCTCACTTGTGTCCCGTAGGACCCCGAGTACTTGATACATGTTCCTTGATTTTTCGCACTATCCACATCCGGGAGGCCTTATGGATCCCCCCTGAGCCAGAGCTTGATTCATTCTTATTTCTTGGGGCCACAATTAGTTTGGGGCTTTATTACTATCCTGTACTTATGCCATGTTACTGCTTTATTTAAGATTGTGCGAGGAGCACCTGTACTGTTTTGGATCGTGACACGTTTTCGCTGTATCGACAAGCCCAGTCACACTTTCGGGTTCCCAGTCGTTTACAGCCGTCCACACAAACCCTGGGTCCGTTCCGGAGCCGGCCAACTTCGTTGCGGGTAGCTTAGTGGGGTGGCCCCCTGAAATAATTCTGAATCCTGTGATCGCTTTGTCGTGAATGCCTCGTTGGGTTTTGAGTTGGTTTTTCCGAGGTTGATCGAGTGTGTGTTGCTATTTGTGCACCCCTGCAGGGTAAAACTTTCTGAAAGCCGTGTCCGCGGTTATGGACGACTTGGAGCACAGTATCTCGATCATAGACAAGCATAACTAAAGTAGTGCTATAAATTTGACTTAATACGTGACTAGTAATCAGAGGCAACTATAACGGAATGGATAATAAAAATGCCAACCACTGGTGGACCTGGGTTGTTTTGTTATACCTGCCTAGCAAGTACTGCAACTCCAATGGAATGTGATAAAAGTGTCAACAATTGCTGGGTTTTGGGATTCCTCAGGACAATTATATCTGACTAGTAAATGTTTCAACTATAATGGAAGGATAATTAAAACGGCTCACTACTTATGCTTCAGGATGACTCAAGCTATCGATATCTGACTAGTAAGTGCTTCAACTATAATCAAATAAGTAAAATTGCCAACTGTGTGAGTTCCTCGGTCTGACTTCCTCGTTTGGTCTCGAGGGGGAAATACCAGGATGGGATTGTTTGGTGTTAGCTTCAGGTTGGATCCGAATAGGTCTTTCTTATCCCTCTCTGATAACCGCCAGTTGTATCGAGTCTCTATAGGTTGTTAAGTGCCGCTGCGCTGCCGCTTCAGCCCACCATACCTATGTAGGCGAGAGCCGCCGAATTCTAGCCTCGCCGTGTACTAGCCTCAGTACTGATGCTCCTCTTTTTCCTTTGCCCTTTGTCGGCACCCCTTTTGTTTTAGCAGGTTTGAGATCGCCGTCGTTAGCAGGGTTACCCTTCCGGCTTGGCCTGGGCAGGGTTATGGACGCCATTGGTTATTCTTCAGGGATCTTAGCCCCATTTGCATCTTGTCCGTAGTCGGACGCTCTATCGTTTTCAAGGTGATTTGGGTCTTTGTATTGTATATCTGTATTATGGACTCATGGAGTCGTTGCTGTATATATATCTGTTCTGTGGGTCCCATCGAGGACTGTTGTGTAATGGTATTACTTCGTTTTCCACCCGCACGAAAGTGCCTGGTGGGCGTCCTTGAATCGTTTCTATGCGGGTTTGGCGGAAAGGGCTAAAACTTGCATAGGGCCGATTTGAGGGTGTCATACGCTGCCTTCTATTAGATTAGCCGGCACACTCTGAAGCCAGGGTGGGTACAATTAAGTCTGGTGGATGACCCAACCAAGTCTTACACACTTTATTCACGCAGCTATGCTTTGCCAGGACATGCGCAGCAGTATTGCAACTCCGGCGACAATGTCTGACCTTGAAGTCACTGAAACTTCGCAGCAGCTTTTTTATTTCTTCCACCAGCGGCCCATGCACGGACCGGTCGATATCAGCTCGTTGCAGCTTTGTTACAGCCCCCAGGCAATCCGATTCCAAGTACACCTGAAGAACTCCCATCTCCTTAGCCAGGTTCAGCGCCCTCTTACAGGCGAACAACTCGGCATGTTCAGGGTCCGGAACAGAGGTTAAAAAATGGCCAGCTCCTGCCAAGAAACCGCCATGGTGATCCCGAAGAACCACACCACACCCTCCGTGACCATCCTTTGCACGAAACGCTCCGTCCGCATTTGCTTTGTGCCACCCCTCATCCGGTGGCTGCCAGCTTTCTGCCACTGTAGGGCGGGGCGGGGATGTGTGGTTGTTCAGACATGCCCATTCTTCAGTCAAGTAAAGGGAACGCCTGACAACCTCCCGAGGATCCTCAATAACTGTCTCCTCCCTCGCCGCATTACGAGCCAGCCACAGTTGATAAATAACCATGAGCGCCACAGCCAGCTCCTTGGCCTCTAGCTTCCCAATCCAGTCTAAGAACCAGCACTGTAGATCACCAGTTCCATGCTCACGGTTCGGCGGTTCAGCAAGTTGTAGGTCCGCCAGTTCTCGGGCAAACTCCCAGGCCTTAGCTGAGTGAGGGCACCTCCAGAATCGGTGCAAGAGCGACTCATCTCTATTGCAAACAATGCACTTGACCTCTCTCTTAATGTTTCTTCTGTCCAGTTCCTCGCCAACTGCTAACCCGTTCTTTGCCAGCCTCCATGTGTGGATCTTGGCCTTGCCTGGTACATCCGCTGCCCACAGGGCAAGCCACCCCTTGTGCTCATCCACAGAGTTTGAAGCACTCGGTCGGCCCACATTAACCGCATTCAGCTGCATTTTGAGGTGATATGCCGATCTGACTGTGAAAACCCCGTTCTTGGTGTAGTTCCATGCAACATAATCCCTTGATCCAGCGCGGTATACTCACAATATCAGCAACATCCCCTTCAAAAAAACACTGATTGAGCTTCTGGACATTCCAGTCGTGGCCATCCGGCAGTAGTAGCTCTTTGACCAGCTGCACACTCGTATTGGGCTTGTGTCCCAGTGGACGTTTCCTTCCAGCTCTAGGGATCCAGTTGTCCTTCCACACATGGACGTCATCCCCCCCCCCCACCGATTCTCTAAATCAAGCCTTCACGCAACAAATCTCTACCAAACAAGATGCTCCTCCACGTGAAGGAAGCACCCTTCGGGCATTTTGCTGTCAAAATGCTATCCTCCTTGAAATACCGAGCACGCAAGGTACGAGCACAAAGAGAATCAGGTATTGTGAGAATTCTCCAGGCCTGTTTGGCTAAGAGCGCTTGATTAAAAACTGAATAGTTCCTAAACCCCATTCCCCCTTTCTTTTTTGGAACACACATTCTATCCCAACTTATCCAGTGCACTTTCCTTTCACCATCCGCAGCACCCCACCAGAACCTTGATGCTATCGACTGCAAGGTGGTGCACATCCTATCAGAGAGTCTGAAGCATCCCATAGGGAAAGTCCCAACAGCCTGCAAAACAGATTTTATCAGGGTCTCTTTCCCCTCCATCGATAGGCCTTGGCCCTTCCAGCCATGGACTTTTCCCCAAGATCTGTCTGGGATGTGTTTGAAAGCGCCCTCCTTCGATCTGCCCACAACCGTGGGGAGCCCAAGATACTTCTCGGATAGAGCTTCACACACAATCCCTATCACCCCCTTAATGTCATCTCTTGTCTGCTGAGTGCAGCCTTTACCGAAGAAGATAGAAGATTTCTGCATATTTACTTTCTGCCTCGAACACTCTTTATACTCTCGTAAAATATCTTTAAGCGCTGTCAGGCTTGATGCACTAGCATCCAGAAACACCACACTGTCATCCGCAAAAAGGAGGTGCGTAACAGTCGGCCCATCCGTCCCGAAAGAGACACCCTCAATCTTCCTGTCAGCCTGTGCTTGCCTCAAAAGAGCAGAGAAGCCCTCGACACAAAACAGGAAAAGATAGGGCGACAGGGGATCGCCTTGCCGCAGACCTCTGGAAGGCACGAAGGCTTCAGAGAACCCTCCATTGAGCTTTACCTTGAACCGCGAGGTCTTGACACATCTCATGACCATTTCTACCCATGCGGGTGAGAACCCCATCTTCAGCATCATTCTCTCTAGGAAACACCATTCAACGCGATCATACACTTTCATCATATCAAGCTTCACAGCACATAATGGTATAATCAACCTTCCTGGCACAAAAGCACTTTGTTCCTCCGAAATTAATATTGGAAGGAACCTCTTTAGTCTGTTGGCGATAGCTTTCGACACAATTTTGTAAAGGACGTTGCACAAGCTGATCGGCCTGAACTGTGAAAGCCACTCCGGTGAGTTGACCTTCGATATAAGCACCAACACAGTGTCATTGAAATCTTCCGGGCACTCCTTCCCTTCAAGGAAGTCTCGAACAGCCTTGCACACGGACGATTTTAAAAGAGACCAGTGTCTCTGGAAGAAAAGAGCGGGTAGGCCATCAGGACCCGGGGTTTTTGTTGGCCCCATATGAAATAGAGCCGTCTCAATTTCACTATCCGAGAAGGGTCCAGTGAGCCCCTCATTCATATCCCCATCGATGACCGTATCAATTAAATTGAGTATACGCTCAGTCTGTGCAGAGCCTTCAGATAGGTACAGCGATTTGTAGAATGATTGTGCCATCTCTCTCATCCCAGCATCCGTGTTGCACAGAGAGCCATCGTCCTTGCGTAGAGCCCGAACAGTATTCTTCCTTTTTCTATGTGAAGCACGGTTTTGAAAGAACCTAGTATTACGATCACCAGCTCTTAAGCATTCTTGCCGAGATCTTTGTCTGTACATTATTTCTTCTCGCTCGTACAGGTCATGAAGCTTTTTCTGAATCGCTCGTACCTCCAGTGAGGATCCCGAGACAAGTTCTGCGGCACGTGCAACCTCTAGACTGCTCCTAAGTGATTTGATCTCTGCTTTAACCGAGCCAAAAGTTTCAAAACTCCAGCGTTTTATATCATCAGTCATTTCATGGAGCCGTCTCCAGAGATCATTTATGCTACGAACCTCCCCACCATTCTTCTCCCAGGCAGCCTGGATCATATTATCATATTCTTCATGCTTTGTCCACATTTCCTCAAACGAAAAACCCCGTGAACTCCGGGGCTGAGGAATTTGGCTGCCATCGGAGATACACACCAGCAAAGCCATATGATCCGACTCCTCGGTCACAATATGCTCAACTTGTGTGCCCGGAAAAACACTGAGGAACGGCGCCGTCGCTGTCCCCCTGTCCAGTCTAACTTGAATATTTGCCTCACCTTCATGTTTGTTATTCCATGTATACTTATAGCCCTTGTATCCCAGGTCCATCAGCTCACACTCCGCCAAGCAGTCTCTGAAGGCTGACATATTAGTCTCACTTCTCGGATTTCCCCCTAGCTGCTCATCTTGAGATAGGACCTCATTGAAGTCACCGACACAAAGCCACGGGAGGTCATCTTGCGATCTCAGAAATCTGATCGCGTCCCACGTTCTCCTTCTCAGCTCGGTCTTTGGCTCGCCATAAATGCCGCTGAACCTCCATATTTTGCCCTCAAAACTAATATGTGCATCTATGAAATATTGGCACCATGGTCGAACAGTCACATCCACTCCTTCCCGCCACCAGAGAGCTAAACCCCCGCTCTTCCCCATACAATCCACAGCTACTCCATGCTTAAAGCCGAGGCTCCATTTCAGTTTATTCATAGCTTTTCCTGTCTTTTTTGTTTCGCATAAGAATACCACCACCGGGTTGTAGGATCTTATCAGATCCTCAATTCCCCCACTGCCGCGTCCAACCCCAGTCCGCGACAGTTTAGGGACAAGAGATTCATTGTGCCTGGCGGCCCCGCGTCGCAGGATCCGCCAAAGGCTCTTCAAGTCTGTCAAAAACCGAGTTGGTTCTCTGTCTCTTGCCCGCAGCTTCTGAAACCTCCTCTCCAACCACTTGAACTGAAACGCGCTGCCAAATCTGCTTGGTTCCTCGTTTCCGGCTAGACGTACCCGGTGGTACATGGGTCTGGAGCCCCGCGTCAGCCTTCGCCGGCGCCCGAGGTTTGCGGACATAGGTGCCAACAGAATTTTTCTTCCTGTAATCCTTCCTTAGCTCCTTTCCTGGTCGATCCGCATCTGTCCTAGCCCTGTGGCCCTTGTTAGGACTTGAAACATCTCCTGTCTCATGTCGACTCTCAATCCCACCAGTGCGGGATGAGCTCGAGAACTCGTACTCACGAGACAAGTTCCTGCAAGGAGGGATATCACCCACCCCCCCCCCCCCCCCTCATTGATCTTCGAATCGAAGCTTGCAGACTTGCTGCTAAAACTGCTTGTAGAAACTGACGGCCGGGGCGGTGGAGGGGGCTTCTGACTCCTTCACGGAGAGGCTCGGAGCCATTCCCCCCACTGCTTTACCTCCTCTTTCACTGCACTACATCCATCCTCATCATGAACCAGTTTGCTGCCGCAATCAAAACAGAAATGAGGAACCCTTTCGTACTTCAGATCAAACCACCTACCCTCCACCTCATCATCTGAAGCTTTCAGAGTGACACCACGCAGGAGTGGCTGGTCAACCTTAATAGCAACCCTGATCCTCAAATCCTTACCCCATGCAAACCCCTCCTCATCAACCTCAATAGAGATAAATTTGCCAATCCATCCACCAATTAACTCCCCGTACACCTTGTTCATCATGTCCATTGGTAAATCAAGTACCCTCACCCAGATATCCAGGCTATCGAATACCATGTTGGAAGGACGGACAGAGCCATCATAATCCTTCAGCAGCACTATATTGAAATCGAGTTGCCAAGGCCCATTTTTCAACATGTGCTTCTAGTCTCCTTCCGACGAGAACCGAGCCACAAAGCAGTTGTCTCCAATATGCTTGAATTGGGCAGGCCGGTGAAGTCCCCATGCCCTTTCCATTGCACGTTGCAAAGCCCCGATCACAAGCCTCCTGGGAGAGCAGACCTTCCCAACAACTGCCCATCTAGGCGAGGAACGTTGGCAGATTCAATACCTTTGATTACGAGGCCTGTTGCTTCCTTGTCCGTCAGCAATAGATCGCCCAGTTTGGCCGACAACCCTGCAGCAAGATCTTCTGCTCCCCCTTCACCGGCGACCGCGATGGCGTCCTGGAAGGACGCCCATCCTTTGTCGGCGTGCGAGACGAAGATGCCATGGGACCCTAGCTTCGGCACTCCACGAGTGATTAAGCCCGGGTCGAGAAACTCCCACCTGCGCGCAGATCACACTCGCCGTCGAGATCAGATCCGCCGCCGATCAGAAACCACCCTCGAAGCAGAAAACCCTAGTGGTCGCACGATCGCCCCCCTGACCGCCCTAGAGAAACTTCCGCTCTTGGTGGACCCGCCTCTTACAACACAATTCAGCTTAGCTTGCACTAAGGATCGTCGGGGGGAGCTGGTGTGATGCTGCCTCCCCGCGGTGGAGGCGTCCTTGCTGCTACGCTAGGTGCTCCGTGCCCGCTCGGTCCTGGCCTATGCTTGTCTGGATCCTCGGTTTTAGTGGCGGGTTGGCGTGGTCTTGCCTACGGTGCCGGCTGCTGGACACCATGATGGTGTTAGCGGTTGGTCAGGCGGCCACCATCTAGTCACGTCCAAGATGACGAATAAGGTGGCAGTCCTAGGGTTCCTCCTCCCATCGAGATAAAGGCTGGGCGGACACATGTCCTTATCGGTCTTGTTGCAGTGGCGTGTTCCGGAAGACTTCGCCGGTGATCTCTATTGGTCGACACACCCCTGAAGATTGCTGGATCTGGAGATTTGGTCGTGCACACCTGAGTTTTACTTGGCCGTTTGGTTTCAGAGGGAGCGCTTTGAACCTCTACTGGCTGTTAATATCATTGGGCATGTTCTCGTTCCATGGTGCTGGCGAAAAGGTCATGGAAGCCGAGATCCGAGGACTAGCAACGGTGGTTCGAAGCTTTGTGGCGATGAGGAATTGGCTTGGTGTTTCTTGACTTGAAGGAGCGGCTTGCAGGTGGGGACGCTTGCACAGAAGAAGTTCAAAGTCTTGCTTTTAGGGTGAAAATCCAAGGTCTGACATTCATTGGTTGTGTTTGGCAATGGTCTTGTTAAAGTTATTGTTTTGAGAGCGTGGACTTTTTTTAGGGTGAAAACCTAAGATCTATGATCAGGCGACGACAGCGCTTGTGCATTGTTCCCTTCTTGGAGGCGTCGCTTTTGAAGAAGCTGGACTTCTGATGCTTTCCTGGTGGTGTTAGTGCCGCTGTTACAAAGAATAGATCTCTATAGCGGGTCTTTTTTTTTGTAATTTTTTTTTGCTGTGTGCATCCATATTGCCGCTAGGGTAATGCGTTGTTGCAGAGGCTGTGTGTAATTGATATCTTCGCTATATTAATATATACTACTCTTTATCGAAAAAATGGCAATAATTTCCGATACCAATTTGAGGTGAGAATTTCGTGAGGATGAACTTGCGAACGAAGCAAGTGCACCCGTTCCGCTTGCTGCGTTTTCTCCCTCCAAGGAGCTCAAGCCTGGACCTGAATTGTAGGCTACCAACACTACCGTCGCTGTCGCGTAGAAAACTGAGCATGCTTGCAATTGCAGAAACAGATTGAATTCATTTAAATTGCTGGAAGGTACGTCCTTGCCTTCATGGTTGTTGTCGCATTGTTCTCAGCGAATTGCACAGCTGTACTGATTGACATAAGAAACTGCACGAATATGAAACTCTTAAAACAGACGTGCCATGCGCAGCTGGTCCGAATGATAATTGATTTGCAATTAATGGACGCAGCAGAAGAGATTAGACAGGAAAATAATCTTGTTTACCTCGAAGGAGAGTGTGAGCAGAGTTCATAAACAGCAAAACAAATGTACTCAGTTTATCACCTGTGACACGGTCAACAGCTCACGGCTTTAATTAACCGTTGCAATTGCAGAAATTATTCGAGTACGTGGTCTAGAGAGCCAGCCAGTAAAATCACATACAAGTAAACAGCAGTATGTCCCAAGGGGCCAAAATAGGATTTAGTCCTTCTACATCCTAGTGCCTTTGGGCGGCAGCTAGAAAGAACCTGAGCGCAGTAGCGTCTTGCTTGCCTGCCTACCCGACCAGGTCCAATTCAGCATATAGGCGCCGAAGGAAAGCACACAACAGCTCCGCATGTCTACATACTCCAGAACTTGGTTCTACTGGAGAGAACTTACTATTTACATCTCTTTAGAGTGATACAACATCCCTCGAGTGAAAACCTGGCACTTGGTATCAAAGGACTCTCAGCTGGGCTAGGAAGGCAGCACATAGGTCAAGAAAGAGGAGATGCGGCCCGCTGGCCCTTTGCAAATCGAGGAGGTATTTCTCATCTCTCGTCTTGTAAAGCTGCATTGGATGAAGTGCACTATCAGATATACATAAACTGCTATGAAGCATTCAATAAGGATAAAGAGAACATGTGGTTCCAAGTGCATATGAGAACCATAAAATGAGAAAATGTGGTTGCACTCGTAGCTTTGTGAAATGTAAAGCTGCGGCTGAGTGGCATCACCATAGGATTGCCATCAAAGTGCACAATAAAGAGAGTCTGCGTTTGAATTTTCATATGTTACTTGACTGCAATAGGCATTAGGTGGATCTGCTTACAAGCAACTGTGAGTGATCATACTGAAAAGGAAGGGGGGGTTTACAATTGAGATATGATTCCAGTTGTGAAAGATTCCTGAACCTATTTTGCCAGTTTCAAGTAAAATAGTTGCAGGGATATGTGAAGATTTGTCATCTTGTGTATACAACTTCCTATCAAGAATGTCATGTGTATAGGCCGACATGGAGATGCAAGTGACTGCTAGTGAACAGTCTGGATTTTTGTGAATGACTACAAGGATCAAGGTCTGCTACACTGTTACACCATCAGATGTAAAGACATGCATAAGTAACCACGCATCACATGGCAATATTTGCATCAAGACTTTTAATATGCAATACAAATGGATTTGCAACTAACCTGAATTTCAAACTTAATTAAATTTAACTTGTCACCCAGGTCATCGGTTTCAATAGGCTCTGCATTGAAGTTATAATTCGTATGGTTCATACTCTCCTGACTAGGAAAGCCAGGACTCCATCTACATTTCATGTTATAGTGTCCAATTTTCTTCCAGTATACATTCAGTTCTTGCAGAGCCTTGAGCACTTCAGTCATAACTTCTCTTGGATGTGCTCGAGACTGTCAAAATGAATACAAAAAAGGTTAATTAAAATAATAAAAAAGATATTAACAGAAGCATCAGAAACAAACTAAACACAGATTACCTGAAGGCCAAGAGCCCATTTCCTCTCGGATGGAAAATGTGGCCTCAAGCCAACTGGAGATTCCATATACAGTTGTTGCCGATTTCCATGTGCTGGACTTTGTGCTTCACTTGGAGTAATGGGTGAGAATGTAGATTCCTTGATGCCAAAGGAATCAAAACAGTAAGTTAATATGGCCCTAACTCCAGTAGAAATCAGTAATGTACATGACATACAGCAGCCAGCAGATTAAAGTACAATCGAGGGATGCATTAAACAGAATTCCGTAACTAACCATAGCTTCTTGATACCCGGCTCCAAGATAGCCAGCTGTTGTACGATTCTTATTATCCAAAAATAAATAATATGCGACTGTTGCCTGCACAGATAAATCAGTTATGATCATTACCTCAACAGGCATAAGCACACAACAGAACGGGAAAAAAAGAGTTACCTCATTTTGCAGTCTATTATGAATATATTCCACCAACAGGTTCTTGTCAAATCCCAGACTGATGACTTTACCAAGAGTTTCTTCATCAATCTGCAAAATCATGAGCAAAATCAGTAGATTATCTGAACACCTAAATGAAGTGATACATGATAAGAAAATAAAAATGCCAGCGTCCGTCTGGGCAATCACACAGATGATTGCAAGATTGACTATATAACAATTTAAAAAATCAGTGAGCTCTCCCATGCATAGCTTGAAAAAATGGAAGAACAGAGAGGGGCAATTCACAAATCCCACAAAACAACTAAAAAAAAAGTAAAACAATATAAACCGAAAAGATAAATATTTTGGGCACATTTTTACCACATACAATTATCCAAGTTAAGACCCAAAAAAGAAGATATTAACAATATAAAATTGTGCTTTATGGACTCAAGATACTAGAGGAATATATGGCATAACTAGCACCAAAGAATCATCATTATATCAAAGATGAACCTAGTTTCATATAGGAAGTGATGCAGAGTGTTAATTATACCTTTTTAACTTGTTGTGCAGTATCTGGTGGAGGTACCGCCAAATATCGTGGGAGTTGAGCTTCAAACCATGGATGTTCACGGATTTCACGAATGGTTATCCTTTTCATAGGATCAACAACTAGCATCCTCGGAATCAAATCCCTTGCTGGGCCTGATAAATGACTCGGAAGGGTATATATTCCACCCTGAATTAAACATGGAATATGTTCTCTACATCAGTAGAAGCAGATAATGATGCACCATTCAAATGCAAACTTCACAGATATTTTCTAACCTTTATTTTCTTAAAAAGATTGGGTATGTTCTCATCATCAAATGGGAGAGTACCACATAGAAGAGCGTAAAGAATAACACCACAGCTCCATACATCAACTTCAGGCCCAGCATACAGTTTACCAGATATAACCTAAATAACAGAAAGCATGTTATACCGAGTGACACAAGAGAGACTAGAAACAAAGCTACAATGATGTCATGTCCTTTCTGTCTAAAAATTGTTCGAGGATGTATACCTCTGGAGCTGCATAATTTGGGCTGCCACAACTTGTTTTAAGAAAGTGGCCATCTCGCATAACATTGCTTAAGCCAAAATCTGCAATCTTAACATCGCAATTATTATCCAATAGAAGGTTCTCTGGCTTTAGATCACGGTGCACCACCATGTTTCTGTGGCAATATTGAACACCAGATATAATCTGTATCCAAAAAAAAAAAACGTCACATTCAAGGGCCTGAGTGCAATGATAAACTTCCTACTGTGTCTGCAGTTTCCTTGCAAACATATTTCATGTGACATTGCTGATACATGATCAACAGAAGGAGAAAACAAAAGCACGGAAAGCTTAATCTAAATTCTACAGACAAGGATGCAGATTAGAATCTTCAGAAAAAAAGGGTTTGAGACAATAACGGAAAGCTTACCTGTTGAAAAAAACGGCGGGCCTCTTCCTCTTGTAGCCTACCTTTCTCAACAATGTAGTCAAATAATTCACCAGACTTAACATACTCCATGACCACATAAATGTCAGCTGGTGCCTCTATCACTTCATAAAGGCGGATGATATGTGGGTGCATGAATAACCTCAATATCTTGATCTCTCTTTTCACTGCAAGAACAACACAAAATCTTCAACTGGAGTGCTTCATCTTTTTAGACCAAACAACTACTCCAAACAAGAATAGAAGGGTAACAGATTATCAGTGGAGTGAAAAAAAAGGTCAAGGTTGCATTGTAAGTATTTATCCATTCCATTAGTAAAAGGGAAGTACTAGCCAAATACAGTACTGTCCTTCCAGATGATAAACGTTGAGAGCGTTTATTGTGCTTGATACTTAAGCAGTCGAAATTTTGTTAACCAGTTCCCATTAAACGTTAATAATCGATGCAATTTCCTAAATCAATGCAAAGACAGAAAAACAGTAGTCTATTATGTATACAGAATAAGGATAGTATCATGCAAAATTTCCACTTAGGGGAAACTGTAATTACTACAGCAACAAAACACATACCCCATAGTCGGGCATCCCATGAAAAATCGAATTACTACATGTGTTACTACACTGGATATGTTTTGCACGTAAAGCAGGGCAGAGTAGGAAACTCTGTACTGAGTGAGTGAACTGAAGAGAGCAAATCAGATAACCAACCTTTCTCCTCCATCTCCATGCTTTTGATTTTCCGGCGGTTAAGGATCTTGATGGCCACCTTGTGTCCAGTTTTGATATGCTCAGCAATCTTGACTTTCCCGAAGGAACCGATCCCCAGGGTCTTGCCAATCCGGTAGTTCTTCAAAGGGTTGCCATCTTTGCCGCCGTCCATCTTCCACCTTAATCGCAATCACACAAGGCTACACTTGAGGAAATGCGACGAAATTCACATGGATATATGACGCGAGGGGATGATTAAAGCAAGCTGTTCCATTCAGATCCAGCTGGTTCATATGTTGAATCGCAACCCCGCGCTACCGACGACTGGGGGATAAGAGCTAACGAGAATGATTAATTCGGGAAGGAGAAGGGCCATTTCCCCCCTGAAATGGAGCTCCAGCTCTTCCCACCCAATTCAACCTGAGACCCAGAAGCACCAGCATCCCCCCTGAAGAATCACGCGATGCTAAGCTCGGGAGCTCACGGATCTGTGTGTTAGGTAGCGGCTCACTCCAGGAGCAATGAAATGAGCACTGACGGTCACCCGAGCGCCCCGCCGAATTCTCGGAGCGGGAGTGGGGCGGGAGGCGGGGAAAGGGAGAGGCAGCGAGGTGGGATCCCCTACCTGGTCGCCGGCGAGGCTCCCCGGCGAGAGGCGTAGCAGCGGCGACGCAGAGACGCGGAGGTGTGTGAGAGAGAGAGCCTACGGGGCGATGCGTCGCTCACGGGACGGGGGATAGGAGGGGGGGAGAGGGAGAGAGAGAGACGGGGAGGAGAGATTCGATTCCCGCAACACCGCCGGGCCCGCGGCGATGGAGACTGCGGGGTGGGACCATGCGTTCGTGGCGCGCGTGGATTCGTGCCCACCGTGCGGCTCGCTGGTGCGGTGGGGGGCCAGGCGGACAACGGGCAAAGGGCTGTGGGCCCCGGAGGATTCCATCGCGATCTGTCGTTTTCTGATGGGGTGGATGCGACGCGACGCGACGGCCCTGGTCCGTTCGTGCTCGGTGTACCGTGTGCGGACGCGCCACGGGTTCAACAGTGTCGGTACTCGCGTCCAGCAGCTGCAGCTACGTGCAGGTTTTGGTACCAGCTGTAAGGGCATCTCTACCGTACCGATCCAAACGCGTTATTGAACTATCCGTTTGGATTGGCCCGGGTCGCAGTCGGGTCTGTCCGGACAGCCGCGTCCAGCGTTCGATCCATCTGTCTGTCTTCCCCGCTGTCATCGTTTGATACTCCAACGATGGGACGTTAATGGTGATGCGACGTCAGCTATCAGCGTCGGCGGCTTCTCGCACGGCCGGCGTTTCTTGCCATTGTAGCTTTCCATTTCTCGCGCGCGCCTTCCCGGTCGTTTCCCGCCTTCGTCGTCGTCTATAAAAGACGGTCGCGCGGCGCGGCTGAGACAACAAGCCCAGCCAGAGCAACCACCGCCAGAAAAAAAGCTCCTACCGCAGCCATGCCCCGCCGCAAGATCGCCAATTAGAGCAAGATTACGGAGCTGTGCCGCACCCGCTACCAGGACACCGACGTTGTCGACCTCTAGGTCGCGTTCCTGTCCCAGCGCATGGCTGAAGTGGAGGTGGTGGCCTTCGAGGAGGAAGGTTGTGTGGCCGAGGCGGCGCTGGAGGAGGTGGTGGAGGCAGCCTCACTGGTGGCGGCCCAATGGGCGGTGAGTGAGGTTCATCACGTCGCTTCCAAGGAGGCGAGGTCGGAGGTGATGTTGAATCTGTACTGGACAGGTTCGAGGCGGGGAAGCAGAGGCCGCGACGCTGGATGCAGGAGCTGGACGGAAGGCGGCCTCATGAGTGGATGGCGAGAAGGGAGCGGAGGTGAGAGGGAGAGCTCGGGAGCGGAGGGGCCTTCTTCTTTTCAATTCAATTTTTTCCGCCATCCGTCCCTAATTTTCCACTAAAAGTGGTGAGGATGATGAGACATTTTCGGGTACTCCCGCATAGGATCTCCTTTACCCGCGTCTTCCCTCTCTCTCACCCCCACCGTCCCACGCACTCACCTCCTCCTTATCTTCCTCACCACCGGCAAAGCGTGGCGGCGAACGCGTGCGCGAGGTCGGGGGCGATGTTGAATCGGTACTGGGAAGGTTCGAGGCAGGGAAGTAGAGGTGGTCGACGCTGGATGCTGGAGCTGGACGGGAGGCGGTGGCCTCGTGAGTGGGGGCGGAGGGAGCGAAGGTGAGAGGGAGCGGAGGTGAGAGGGAGAACTCGGGAGCGGAGGGGCAGCGCAGGTTGCTAGGGGAGATGGAGGAGGGGTTGGGATGGGCGGGAGCTCATGTGGAGGGGAACGGGATCGAGATGGGGTGGGGTGGGAGCGGGGGCGGGAGGGATCAGCTCGTAAGACTTCGGTCAACACCTTAAAATGCACGGTTGAGATGACTCAAAGTGAAGATCGAATGGACAGAAACGAACTTGTAGCTGTTCGGCGGTTTAAACCCTCATATACAAATCACTGCCGCCTGCACCCTAAACTATTGAATCCCACTCTAAATTAAATCCTAGAACTGTTTGGCATACCGGGATAAGAATTATCGCGGCCGGGCCCATTGTTTCACTGACTAGATGGGTCCACGCTCATGTTCATCTTCTATCTCAATCTATCTTAAAAAAATTATGGGAGCACGACCGACGTCCTACATTGGCGATAGCCAAGATGTGGAGGGGCAGGGGCCACCAGCCTACTTATGCTTCCCTTCCTTCTCTCGGAGGCGACCGGGATGGGGAGCAGGATAGGGACGGGTACTGGTAGGGAGATATGCAGGAGCTAGGTTGTCCATGGTAGCTCGGGCATGCATCGCCGATGCCTTGCAACTCCCGTCCACGCTCTGACCCCGCCTTCCATGGATAATTCCTCGTCCCCGACCACCTATGTCCTCCCCATCGTCTCCCTTATCTCCGCGGGGTTTCCCTAGTCCAACTAGAGCAAACACCGATGACCTGCTCTGCCCCGAGCTCTTCCCCGATGAGAACCCGCTTCGACCACCGCTGTCATTGATGGAGGCGATGACGCCTCCCTCCCCTCCTCATCTAACCTATCCCAAGCAATCAACGCGAGCCCCTGGATTTTTCCCCTTTCTCGCACCCCCGCTTTCTCCTCCGACGCCTGTTCGTTACTTGTCGGAGCTCCTCCGCCACGCCATGCATCGAAGTGGCTGCTTTTGGTTAGCTCAAATACATGCGCGCTACATATAGAGACATAAACACTTGCATATCACGGACTGGCAAGTGTCGTGTGTGTCCTCTCTATGGCGCGAGCTGGAATCCCCTCTAAGCCAAAATGGCCGGAAAGTGTTTTTGGCACATGGGCACTAGTGCTCCATTCACTTTCAGATTTTTTAATATTTCAAAACATCACACTTCTATGTTTCCCAAAATTATGACACTAAATATATAAATAGATATATACATGAGAAGTGTACGCAAAAAAGTTTCGTTAAAAAGTGCTTTGTATTTTGGAAAATACAAAAAGACAAATATCTAACAAAAAGATATATCATTGTATACTATTTTTACTAGTACTATTTACTGTTAGAAATTTGACTTATTATATCTCCCAAAATATAAAGTTTTCTTTAACGGGACTTTTGCCTACACCCTTCCTATATATATCCATCTATATGTGTGAGGTTTCGAAATTTAAGAAAATCTTAAAGCGAAGGGAGCACTGGTTAAGAAAGTGAGCCTAACTCATTTGGTTACAAAAGTGGATGTACAGTCTAGCCAGCTACGTTCAACTTCTCACGGACACGGCTTTAGGTTCTTATTCTTTCGAAAACAAAATCGATCTACAGCTTCTGGTACCTCCTTTCATAAAAGGAGTGCTGGTGTCCAATGTGCACAAAATCCCTTCTTCCAAAAGGGCACCTTTTTTCCCTCTAGAAAAGATGATTCGCTTTTTCTCTCTCTTTTCCACCTGACAGCATGGGATCGCTAGGTTTTTTTAACTACTTACTGGACATCGGTCAACTTGGTCAAACCCGAATCCATGGTAATTTAGACCGGGGTACAATAATTTACGGTGCAAACGATAGGAATTTCGACTTGATAGCAGACCTCTGCGAGTTTGGGGTTTGAAATGGACTTTTTCCTTCTTCTTTTTTTACCGAATGGAGTAGTTGTAGTTTTTAATAGGTTGTTAATGTTCTCACACACATAACAATGCTGGAAAAAAGGCAACTTTGTCAGAAATCAAATAATGTAAAGTTTGATTTTAGACAAAATTTATAGAGTATGCAGGGAGTACTGGCCTGCTGATGCTGGTACAAGCAATACTCCTAGTACATCATACTACCTCGTCACCTCGATCCGCTCAGCCACTACACGGCACCCAGTGGCGAGCGCGCTTCTTTTTGGCCCGTCTCCCTCCTCCGCTTTACCTCGCCATGACCGCTGCACTCGACCTCTCACCGCTATTCGTGCACGGGACCGCGGCCGGCCCCTGGCGCCTGCCGCTGCAGCACTCACCGATCAGACGGAAGCGTGGCGAGCCTGCTGCGCACCCGCCGTACCCCCGTCGATCGATCGGCAGAGGCAGCGCCCATCCACAGTTGGCAACTGTCGTTCGCTTCCTTCTCGTGTCTGGCTGTTGCGCCCCCGACCCCAGGTAGCAGGTGCCACAATCGAGTTGTCATCTCGTCCGGAACCCTGCCTGAATAGTGTACTGTACTAAAATTAATAAAGGTATAGTAGTGTGGAGTATGTACTTGCAATGGCAAACTGTGTGTTGCGCTAGTGCACCACGATGCAGTTTTCCGTTCGCCGCTGTTTAATTCGACATTCATGAGACACGAGCATTCTCACGTGCTACTGTCCCAACGAGCCCAACGTAAAAACCTTTACCATCGATGGGATGGAATCCACGTGCGCCTTCTGCTATTCACTCTGATGCAGAAATGAGTGTCAAGATAACGAGGGCCAGCGCGACTTGGTTCAACTAGCCACACTCACGCCAACACATTTAACTTGTCATTTTAAGGCCAACATAATCTTTACTACTTCCTCCGGTCTATATTAATGTTTCTCAATACAAAAGTTAAGAAACATTAATATGGACCGGGAGAATATTAAAAGCCTTATGATTTTGATGTGATAAGTCGCCCCTAACACAGAATGGTTGTTGGGGAACCCTAAGGAGAAGGTATGATGAGAAGAACAGCAAGTTTTCCCTCAATTATGAAATCAAGGTTTAATCGAACCAGTAGGAGCAAGGAAACACCTCAAAGTTGTTGCTAGCTGAACGTTGGCAGGGCGCACTACCGTTGCCAACAGCAACATGGAGACCTGGACAACACAACCACAGAACTCTGTCCCCAACTTGCAATGAGGTTGTCAATCTTACCGGTTTTGCTGAAAACAAAGGATTAAACGCATCGAGTGGAAGAAGGTAATAGTTTACAGAAAATAAACACAAAACAGTAAATAGTTGATTGTAGATTGATAGTAAAAGAAAGGACCGAGGTCCATAGTTCACTAGAGGTGGCTCTCCTTACGATAGATAACATGTTGGGTGAACAAATTACAGCGGGGCAATTGACAAACATCGAGAAAGTATACAAGCATATACTACTCATCTTGACTCCTTTGAGATTCGATTGGGCATTACAACATTATACATAGACCGCCATCCAACTGCATCTGTGACTAATAATCCACCTTCAGGTTATCATCCGAACCCCCTCCAGTATTAAGTTGCAAGCAACGGATAATTGCATTACGAATTGCGTGTAAAGTAAACAATACGATTGTTCTATGAACAAAGGATTGTTGTTTTCTCCCTAGTAGCAACAACACATCTAGTACCTTAGAGATTTCGGTCACTTCCCCATATTACCAAAGGCATGAACCCACTATCGAGCATAAATACTAACTCTTAAAGTTGCTAGCATCTACTTGGCCAAGATAGCTACTAACAACGGAAAGCATGCAAGGTCACAAATAACAAAGACATGATAGAATCAATAATCAATCTGAAATAGCATCTCAATATCCATCGGATCTCCGCAAACACAACATGCAGAATTACAAATAGATGATCTTGATCATGAACGGAGCTCACAAGATCTAAACATGATAGCACAAAGGAGGAGAACCAGCCATCTAGCTACTACATGGACCCGTAGTCCAGAGATGAACTACTCACGCATCACACCGAAGGATTGCATGATGATAAAGAAGGCCTCCGAGGTGAATTCCCCTATCCGGCAGGGTGCCGGGAAGAGCTTCCGATCCCTCCCGATCTAGGGATGGAGATGATGGCGGCTACAGACTCTTTCGTGGAATTTTGATCGGGTACTTAGGGTTTCCGTATCAGAGGCAATATATAGGCGGAAGGAGAGGCCGAGGGGTTGCCTGGGGCGCCCAGACCACCCCCTGGCGCGGGCCAGGCCTGGCCGCACGGCCAGGTGGTGTGGCCGGGCCCCAGCCCCTCTCCGTCTTGTATTCTGGCTCCAGATGTCCCTCGGTGAAAAACTGACTTTGGCTTTTGTCCCGTCCAATTCCGAGAATATTCATTTTCTGACTTTCCTGGAACCAAAAACAGCAGAAAACAGGCAGCGGGCACTGTGGCTCTTGTTAATAGGTTAGTCCAAGAAATCATGAAAAGTACTCCAAAGTGTGGACAAAACACAAGAAAGTAGATAAAACCAAGCATAGAACAACAAAATTATGGATACGTTAGCAACGTATCAACATCCCCAAGCTTAACTCCAGCTCATCCTTGAGTAGGTAAGTGATAAAAAGAAAGAATAATTTTTGAGGTGACATGCACCATCATAAACTTGATCAAAGTATTTGTAAAACATTCAAAGCTGGGATCATAGTACTTTAATCATAACATGAAAGACAAGTTCTAACAATAAGACAAAGCAACTATGTTGCAACATGAAAAGGCACAAACAAAAGATTCATGAATAACAATGATTTGCAAGACGTTTGTTTGTTTCACATAAAGAAAACATAGCAAAGTAGTATTTAGCATGTCCCTCGTAGAGTAGCAAACATAAATGCATAGGACTGATGTGCTCGTCGTAGACGTGGGAGTCTCATCTTCTTTTGATCTCCGGGTCACGGCGCCAGAAAAAATCTTGACGCGCTCGACTTTCGACGTAGAGCTCGTTGGGAACCCCAAGAGGAAGGTACGATGAGCACAGCAGTAAGTTTTCCCTCAATTATGAAACCAAGGTTTAATCGAACCAGTAGGAGCAAGGAAACAACCCAAAGGTGTTACTAGCTGAGCTTTGGCAGGGCGCACTACCGGTGCTAGTAGCAACGTGGAGACCTGCACCACACAACCACAGAACTTTGTCCCCAACTTGCGATGAGGTTGTCAATCTCACCGTGTTTTGCAGAAAACAAAGGATTAAACGTATCGAATGGAAAGAAGTAAAAGTTTGCAGAAAGTAAACACAAAGCAGTAAACAGTTGTAAATTGTATGTAAAGAAAAAGGACCGGGATCCATAGTTCACTAGAAGTGACTCTCCTTAGATAGATAACATGCTGGGTGAACAAATTACAGCGGGTCAATTGACAAACACCGAGAAAGCAATACATGCATATACTAATCATCTTGACTCCTTTGAGACTTGATTGGGCATTACAATATAATACATACACCGCCATCCAAGTGCACCTATGACTAATAATCCACCTTCAGGTTATCATCCGAACCCCCTCCAGTATTAAGTTGCAAGCAAGAGATTATTGCTTTACGGACTGCGTGTAAAGTAAACAATACAATTGTTCTATGAACAAAGGATCGTTGTTTTCTCCCTAGTAGCAACAGCACATCTAGTACCTTAGAGATTTCTGTCACTTCCCCAGATTACCAGAGGCATGAACCCACTATCGAGCATAAATACTAACTCTTGGGGTTGCTAGCATCTACTTGGCCAAGATAGCTACTAACAACGGAAAGCATGCAAGATCTCAAATAACAAAGACATGATAGAATCAATAATCAATCTGAAATAGCATCTCAATATCCATCGGATCCCCGCAAACACAACATGTATGAATTACAAATAGATGATCTTAATCATGAACGGAGCTCACAAGATCTAAACATGAAAGCACAAAGGAGGAGAAACCAGCCATCTAGCTACTACGTGGATCCGTAGTCCAAGGATGAACTACTCACGCATCACACCGGAGGCTTGCATGGTGATGAAGAAGGCCTCCAGGGTGAATTTCCCTCTCCGACAGGGTGCCGGGAAGAGCTTCAGATCCCCCCGATCTAGGGACAGAGACGACGGCGGCTATAGACTCTTTCGTGGATTTTTATCGGGTACCTAGGGTTTTTGTCCCGAGGGCAACTTATAGACGGAAGGAGAGGCCGAGGGGGTGCTGGGGTCGGCCAGACTACCCCCTGGCGCGGGCCAAGCCTAGCCGCGTGGCCAGGTGGTGTGGCCGGCCCCTGGCCCCTCTCCGTCTTGTATTCTGGCACTTGATCCCTTCCGGAAAATAGGCACTTTGGCTTTTGTCCCGTCCAATTCCGAGAATATTCATTTTCTGACTTTCCTGGAACCAAAAACAGCAGAAAATAGGCAGCTGGCACTATGGCTCTTGTTAATAGGTTAGTCCAAGAAATCATAATAAAAGTACTCCAAAGTTGGAACAAAACACAAGAAAGTGGATAAAACTATGCATGGAACATCAATTATAGATACATTTGCAATGTATCAACATCCCCAAGCTTAACTCCTGCTCGTCCTCGAGTAGGTAAGTGATAAAAAGAAAGAATTTTTGAGGTGACATGCACCATCAAAGACTTGATCAAAGTTTTTGCAAAACTCAAAGCTGGGATCAAAGTACTTCAATCATAACATGAAAGACAAAGTTCTAGCAATAAGCAAAGAGACTATGATGCAACATGAAAAGGCACAAACAAAAGATTCATGAATAACAATGTTTTGCAAGACGTTTGTTTGTTTCACATAAAGAAAACATAGCATAATAGTATTCAGCTTGTCCCTCAATAGAGTAGCAAATATAAATGCATAGGACACCTTCAAAGTTCATAAGAGTGACTACATACAATAGTTTTAAACAAGCAATAACAAGTTATACATCAATCCACTAGTCTTGGGACAATGCACATAGAACTAAGTATGGCCACTACGCTCTCAAAGTAGTGCATAAAGATAGAAGGTGGAGACTCAATATAATGGTGGAAGAAAAGCCTTTTGTAAAAGGAAGTAGGGATTCAAGTCTCGTAAAGAGCTTCCAAAAATTATGATACTTGTAGCTTTCAGCTCTCATTGCCCCTATCATAAGCATCTTGAAGGTGATTAAGGTTAAAGTGACACAACTAAGAGGATATGCTTGACAAGTTATAAACCAAAATCTCATGCCCCTTACTTACGAAGACCGATCCTCATGCTACTCAACTTTAGTCACGAGTAAGCTCTTGTCATTGTAAGTATGTGTGTATCATTAAGAACCGCCAACGGGGTACCCCTTGCACATGATACGGGAGCTTTCCCATAATCAAAATGACAAGGCAAGCAGACAATGAGCATCTCAGCGATCTTTTTATTTGCTATTTGCATAGGTTTTTATTGAGGATGCTTCATAGAGTGCTCATTATGGTGATGCTGCAAGTTTCCACCATGATTAGGCATGGCTTAGGCTAGCGGCCCAGGCATTTCTCTAACACACATACAAACTCCATAATCTTACAAGTTCCACTTTTATTTCACACCGATGGGATCCGTAAGCAAAAGAACATGATATCAACGGGGTACAAAGTACAAGTGCAATGTTGAAAGCGTTCCCCATGAAACATGGTTCTGCTAATTTCAACTTATAAAGCGCAAGCATATACGCAACAAAGAAGGACCCAATAGTTCAAGTTTTATAGAGGCAAAAAGTAAAGTGTGCCATCAAGTTCGTGAGAGCTTTAATCACTAGTTTTCTCATAACAAGTGGAAGGTAAACAAAAGAATGAATATACTTGGAATAACATAAGCTAATAGGTAGGTATGGTGGACTCTTTGAAAAAACTTAGTTTAGGGAGTTGGATGCATGAGTGGAACTCATACTTTGTTGTGGAGTCTAGCAAAGGACTAGGAGCGACAAACTAAGAGATCAATAATGGCCATAATCATGCAGAGCGACAAAACATCATTGATCAAAGCATAAAGTGATACTACAAGTTGAAAATTAAAGGATCATAAAGGCTGCGGTGACTTGTGACAGTCATAACATGGTGTGAGCATGTGCCAAGTCAACCCAAATAAAGCATCAAAGGAGAATACCACTATACTATGCATTAATATGCTAAAACAACGCATGATTCATCCAAGGCACATTAAGAAATCTCAATTGTTTATAACAAGTCATGCTACAGCAAAGAATACTAAGCCTAAAGCCAAAATAATATCAAGCATGGCATGACAAAGCATAGGCCACAGTCAAAAACGAGCTCTTTTTACCACAAAAGTATGAACTTTCCTACTCTTTTCCAAACCAAACAAAACTATTTGCAAACTAACGTGTGAAAGAGGGGGTCCAACCAACTTATTCAGAAAACTAAGCAAACCAAGCAAAATAAAAACCAAAACAAAAACTAAAAAGAAGACGCTCCAAGAAAAACACAACTATGCATGAAAAAATAAAAATGAAGCGTTTTGAAGAAACCTGGGATTTTTATTGATAAAGAAGGGGATGCCCTTTATTGATAAAGAAGGGGATGCCTTGGGCATCCCCAAGCTTTGACGCTTGTACTTCTTGGGTATTTCTTGGGGTGACACGCGTGGCATCCCCAAGCTTGAGCTTTAGTCCATCCTTCATCTCATTACTCATTCCTTCCATACACCTGAAATTTTTCCTTCATAAAAAACTTCACACAATCTCATTAGCAACATTAGTGCACTTAAGATAAATAAGTCTTAAGGTTCAGTTCTAACACCAAATAAACTTTGATTAGAATACTAGCTACTGTAGCACTTCCCTCAAAAATCTCAATTCCCCAAAGGAACTCAAGAAGGAACTAACAAGAAGCAAATGCAGAAAATGGCAGAAATCTGTCAAAACAGACCAGCAGGTAAAGACGATTTTTTTGAAGACCTTCTGTTGCTCAAATCGAAAAGTGTTGAACTAACGAAAGTTATATAACAACCTGGGGTAGAAGCACAAAATATTACAGCTCAATCTGACGTACAGAGCTCTCTGAGGATTTTTTACAGTGAAGCATAGAAATCTGTTTCGGGACAACAACTTTCTCAATCATTACTTCACTTTCATTAGAGGTTACTCTTGGCACAAAACGCAAATAAAAAGGATAAGGAGAGGTTATTACAGAGGTAATAACTTACAAGACTCATCTAAAACTCTTGGGTTATCTCCCAACAAGTACTTTTCTTTAACGCCTTTAAGTTAGGCATAAGAAGCAAAGAAAGAATCAAGTGTTCTCAAATGAAGAAGCATTAAGACCAAACTTTGTTTTCATAGGAGAAGCAAAATAAATCCTTTATATTTTTTTAGGGAAGTGTTCTATACCTTTCTTGAGTGGGAGTTGATATTTAATGGTTCCTTCTTTCATATCAATGATGGCACCAACAGTTCCAAGAAAATGTCTTCCCAAAATAATAGGACAAGAAGCATTGTATTCAACATCCAAAACATAGAAATCAACGGGGACATAGGAATCGTTAACCATAATAAGAACATCATTGAGACTCCCCATGAGTTTCTTTTTAGCATTATCATCAAGTGGGACATTCAAATAACAATCTTCAAGAGGAGGCAAATCAAGCATATCATAAATCCTTTTAGGCATAATAGAAACACTACTATCAAGATCACACAAAGCTTTGAAATCAAAGTCATTCACTTTCATATTAATGATGGGTTCCCAACCATCTTGTTGCTTTATAGGAATTGAAGCTTTATGTTTCATCTTTTCTTCTTTAATCTTTATGAGAGCATCAGTAATGTGTTTTGTAAAAGCCATGTTCATAGCACTAGCATTAGGACTTTTAGCAAGCTTTTGTAGGAACTTAATAACTTCAGAGATATTGCAACCATCAACATCAAAATCAACTTTATCATCTAAAGTAGTAGAACTATTACTAGCCTCAACACTAGTGGTGGTAATAGTAGAAACACTAATGTTTCTAGCAATTTCATCTTCTCTTTCCCACTTAGCATGTAATTCAGCTAATAGTCTAACATTTTCATCAATTCTTACTTGTATAGCATCAGTAGCTACAAAGGGATTCTCATTAGTTTCAGGTTTAGCAGCCATCTTATTCAAAGAAGATTGAGCTTCAGCCAAAGATGCTATATTTCTTTCAGCATTAGAGAGTTTTTCCTCAATAGTTTTATTGAAAGCAGTTTGTTTACTAATAAACTCTTTAAGCATCACTTCAAGTTCAGAGGGAGCACTCTTATTACTATTGTAAGAATTTCCATAAGCATTACCATTGTTGGGAGGATATGGCTTATAATTGTTGCTACCAAAATTGTTCCTCTAAGCATTATTACCATAAGCATTGTTGCCAAAATTATTATTTCTTATGAAGTTCACATCAACTTGCTCTTCTTGAGCAACCAAAGAGGCTAAAGGAACATTATTTGGATCAATATGGCCTTTCCCATTAACAAGCATAGACATAATAATATCAATCTTATCACTCAAGGAGGAGGTTTCCTCAACAGAATTTACCTTCTTACCTTGTAGAGCTCTCTCAGTATGCCATTCAGAATAATTAACCATCATATTGTCCAAAAGTTTTGTTGCAGCACCCAAAATGATGGTCATAAAGGTATCTCCAACAGCTGAATCCAATAGGTTCCTTGAAGAATAATTCAATCCTGCATAAAAGGTTTGGATGATCATCCAAGCAGTCAGTCCATGAGTGGGACAATTCTTTACCAAAGATTTCATTCTTTCCCAAGCTTGAGCAACATGCTCATTATCAAGTTGTTTAAACTTAATTATTTCACTTCTCATGGATATAATCTTAGCAGGAGGATAGTATTTTCCAATAAAAGCATCTTTGCACTTAGTCCAAGAATCAATACTATTCCTAGTTAAGGAATTCAGCCATTCTTTAGCTTTTCCTCTCAAAGAGAAAGGAAACAATTTAAGCTTAATAATATCACCATCTATATCCCTATGCTTTTGCATCTCACAAAGTTCAACAAAGTTATTTGGATGGGAAGCATCATCTTCATTACCAATACCAGAAAATTGCTCTCTCATAACAAGATTGAGCAAAGCAGGTTTTATCTTAAAGAAAGTATTTTCAGCCATAGGTGGAGCAATAGGTGTGCTCATAAAATCATTGTTGTTGGTGCTAGTGAAGTCACACAACTTAGTGTTTTCAAGAGTAGTCATTTTTTGGGTTTTCAAATAAGAAAGCAAAACTAATTTTTTTGTGTTTTTGAAGAACAAAACAAGCAAACAAAGCAAAAAAGAAAACTAAGCAAAACAAAAAGAACAAAGTAAAGAGATTGGTTATGAGGGACTCCCCTTGTGAAGATGTCCTTGACTCCCCGGCAACGGCGCCAGAAAATCTTGATGTGCTCGTCGTAGACGTGGGAGTCTCTGGTTCTTTTGATGTCCAGGTCACGGCGCCAGAAAATATCTTGACGCGCTCGACTTTCGACGTAGAGCTCATTGGGAACCCCAAGAGGAAGGTACGATGAGCACAGCAGTAAGTTTTCCCTCAATTATGAAACCAAGGTTTAATCGAATAAGTAGGATCAAGGAAAGACCCCAAAGGTGTTACTAGCTGAGCTTTGGCAGGGCGCACTACCGGTGCTAGTAGCAACGTGGAGACCTGCACAACACAACCACAGAACTTTGTCCCCAACTTGCGATGAGGTTGTCAATCTCACCGTGTTTTGCGGAAAAAAAAGTATTAAACGTATCGAATGGAAAGAAGTAAAAGTTTGCAGAAAGTAAACACAAAGCAGTAAACAGTTGTAGGTTGTATGTAAAGAAAAAGGACCGGGATCCATAGTTAACTAGAGGTGGCTCTCCTTAGATAGATAACATGCTGGGTGAACAAATTACAGCGGGGCAATTGACAAACACCGAGAAAGCAATACATGCATATACTAATCATCTTGACTCCTTTGTGACTTGATTGGGCATTTCAACATAATACATAGACCGCCATCCAACTGCATCTATGACTAATAATCCACCTTCAGGTTATCATCCGAACCCCCTCCAGTATTAAGTTGCAAGCAACAAATTATTGCTTTACGAACTGCGTGTAAAGTAAACAATACAATTGTTCTATGAACAAAGGATCGTTGTTTTCTCCCTAGTAGCAACATCACATCTAGTACCTTAGAGATTTCTGTCACTTCCCCAGATTACCAGAGGCATGAACCCACTATCGAGCATAAATACTAACTCTTGGAGTTGCTAGCATCTACTTGGCCAAGATAGCTACTAACAACGGAAAGCATGCAAGATCTCAAATAACAAAGACATGATAGAATCAATAATCAATCTAAAATAGCATCTCAATATCCATCGGATCCCCGCAAACACAACATGTATGAATTACAAATAGATGATCTTGATCATGAACGGAGCTCACAGGATCTAAACATGAAAGCACAAAGGAGGAGAAACCAGCCATCTACCTACTACATGGATCCGTAGTCCAAGGATGAACTACTCACGCATCACACCGAAGGCTTGCATGGTGATGAAGAAGGCCTCCAGGGTGAATTCCCCTCTCCGGCAGGGTGCCGGGAAGAGCTTCAGATCCTCCCGATCTAGGGATAGAGACAACGGCGGCTACAGACTCTTTCGTGGATTTTTGATCGGGTACCTAGGGTTTTCGTCCCGAGGGCAACTTATAGGCGGAAGGAGAGGCCGAGGGGGTGCTGGGGTTAGCCAGACCACCCCCTGGCGCGGGCCAAGCCTGGTCGCGCGGCCAGGTGGTGTGGCCGGCCCCTGGCCCCTCTCCGTCTCGTATTCTGGCACTTGATCCCTTCCGGAAAAATAGGCACTTTGGCTTTTGTCCCGTCCAATTCCGAGAATATTCATTTTCTGATTTTCCTGGAACCAAAAACAGCAGAAAATAGACAGCTGGCACTGTGGCTCTTGTTAATAGGTTAGTCCAAGAAATCATAATAAAAGTACTCCAAAGTTGGAACAAAACACAAGAAAGTGGATAAAACTAAGCATGGAACATCAAAAATTATAGATACATTTGCAATGTATCAAGGACACCTTCAAAGTTCATAAGAGTGACTAGGTACAAATAGTTTAAAACAAGCAATATCAGAGCTATGCATCAATCAATAAGTCTTGGGACAATGCACATAGAACTAAGAATGGCCACTATGCTCTCAAAATAGGTGCATAAAGATACAAGGTAGAGACTCAACATAAAAGTAAAAGAAAGGCCTTCATAGAAGGAAGTAGGGATTCAAGTTTCATAAAGAGCTTCCAAAAATTATGGTACTTAATAGCTTTCAGCTCTCATTGCCCCTATCATAAGCATCTTGAAGTGATTAAGGTTAAAGTGAACAAACTATGGTGTATATGCTTGACGAAGTATAAGTTGGAAATCTCATGTCCCTTGAATACGAGGGCCGCTCCTCATGCTACTCAAATTTAGTCACCAGTAACTTCTTGTTATCGTAAGTACTTGTGTATCATAGAGAACCGCCAACGGGGTACCCCTTTCCTGATGATACGGAAGAATCCCCATATCAAAATGACAAGGCAAGCAGACAACGAGCATCTCAGCAATCTTCTTATTTACCATGGGAATATGGTGTTTTTTTTCTCTCTTTCCTCTTTTCATACTCTTTTTTTTCTTTTTCTCTTTTTTTCTCAATATCTGACTCTTTTTTATAAGAAGAATGCTTCATAGATAGCTCATTATGGTTACACTGCAGGTTTCCACCATGTCAGCATGGATTAGACCAGTGGCCCAGGCGTTTCTCTAACACATATACATAACTCCATGGACTTACAAGCTCCCCTTTCATTTCACACCGACGACATCCATAGACAAAAGAGCATGATATCAACTAGGTACAAATTACAAGTGCAATGTTGAAAGTGTTCCCCATGACAGCATGGTTCTGCTAATCCCCAACAAATAAGTGCAAGCATATACAACATAGACGACACAATGGTTCAAGTTTATTAAGGGAAAGAAAAGTAAAGTGTTCCATCAAATTCGTGAGAGCTTTAATCACTAGTTTTCTCATAACAAGTTTAATTCGGAAGGTAGATAAAAACATGAATATACTTGGAATAGCATATGCAAGTAGGTAGGTATGGTGGACTCTTTGGAATAACTTGGTTTATGGAGTTGGATGCATGAGTGGAACTCATACTTGGTTGCAGAGGCTAGCAAAAGACTGGGAGCGACAAGAGAGCAATAATGGCCATAATCATGCAGAGCGATAAAACATCATTGATCAAAGCATAAAGTGATACTACAAGTTGAAAACTAAAGGATCATCAAGGCTTATGGTGACTTGGGATAGTCATACATGGTGTGAGCATGCACCAAGTCAACCCAAATAAAGCATCAAAGGAGAATACCCTAATACTATGCTTTAATATGCTAAAACAACGCATGATTCTTCAAAGGCACATTAAGCAATCTCATTTGTTTATAACAAGTCATGCTACAACAAAGAATACTAAGCATAAAGCCAAAACAATATCAAGCATGGCATAACAAAGCCTAGGCCACAGTCAAAAACAAGCTCTCTTTACCACTTAAGCATGAACTTTCCTACTCTTTTTTCCAATCCAAACCAAACTATTTGCAAACCAATGTATGAAAGAGGGGGTCCAACCAATTTATTCAGCAAACTAAGAAAACCAAGAAAACAAAAAACGAAAACGAAAACGAAAAAGAAGACGCTCCAAGAACAACACAACTATGTATGAAACAATAAAAATGAAGTGTTTGGAAGAAACCTGGGATTTTTATTGATGAAGAGGGGGTGCCTTGGGCATACCCAAGCTTTGACGCTTGTACTTCTTTGATATTTCTTGGGGTGGCACGCGTGGCATCCCCAAGCTTGAGCTTTAGTCCATTCTTCATCTCATTACTCATTCCTTCCATACACCTGAAATTTTTCCTACATACAAAACTTCACACAATCTTTATTAGCAACATTAGTGCACTCAAGATAATAGGTCTTTAGGTTCAGTTCCAACACCAATAAAACTTCCATTAAAACACTAGCTATTGTAGCACTTCGCTAAAAAATCTCAATTCCCCAAAAGAACTCAAAAAGGAACCAACAAGAAGCAAATGCAGAAAATGGCAGAAATCTGTCAAAATAGACCAGCAGGTAAAGACGATTTTTTTCTAAGACCTTCTGTTGCTCAAATCAAAAAGTGTTGAACTAACGAAAGTTAGATAACAACCTGGGGCAGAAGAAAAAAAATCACGCCTCAAAAGGACTTACAGATATTTTACACGAATTTTTACGATGAAGCACAGAAATCTGTTTCGGGACAGCAACTTTCCCAATCATTACTTCTCTCTCATTAGAGGTTACTCTTGGCACAAAAAAGCAAATAAAAAGGATAAGGAGCGGTTATTACTGAAGTAATAACTTCCAAGACTCATCTAAAACTTTTGGGTTATCTCCCAATAAGTACTTTTCTTTAACGCCTTTAAGTTAGGCATAAGAAACAAGAAAAAGGATCAAGTGTTCTCAAATGAAGAAGCATTAAGATTAATACCAGAAATATCTTCAACAAGGCAAGGTATCTCATCCAAATAAGTTCTAGAGGATACTCTCTCAATGCTCTTTGGTTCACTATTTTCATCAAACGGGTTTTTAGGAATAATTCAATCAAGATTATTTTCTATGGCTTCATACATTGCTACAAGTTTAAAGGATATTGGTATCTTAATTTCCTCCCCCATTAGGTTTAGTTTTGCTCATATTTTCTCGTGTACCAACAACATCTACACATGATCCTAGAATATTGAAATGTTCAAAGACTTTTCTAGCTTCCTTGGCAATATCATAGAATTCCTTAAGCAAAGTTTCTAGAATAAAATCCCTCTTCTCAGGGTCCTCAATTTCTTTAAGTTTAAGAAACATTACTTGTATCAAGGGACTAAGGATAACAAACCTAGCTTCCAACATCTGAACTAAAGAAGCTGCAGCAATCTCATAGTTTGGATCAAGTTCTGCAAGGGACCTATCCTCAATATCCTCATGCTTACTAACATGATTAAAGAATTCTTCAATATTATCTTTTCCAATTAAAGTACCACTACCTATTGAAAGGTCTTTCAGGGTGAATTTAGGGATCAACATGGTGTGCTAAGGAAAAGGTAACAACTATAGAAAGACTTAATTTTTTGTGCTTTTAATAAAGAAAGCAAACTTGTAAAACTAATTTGTTTCTGTTTTTGATAAAGAAACAAGCAAACAAAGCAAAAGTAAACTAAGCAAAACAAAAATAACAAAGTAAAGAGATTGGTTATGAGGGACTCCCCTTGTGAAGATATCCTTGACTCCCCGACAACAGCGCCAGAAAAATAGCTTGATGGCCCAAAATATATCGAGCTCGTTGGGGAACCCCAAGAGGAAGGTATGATGAGCACAGCAGCAAGTTTTCCTCAATTATGAAACCAAGGTTTAATCGAACCAGTAGGAGCAAGGAAACACCCCAAAGGTGTTGCTAGCTGAACGTTGGCAGGGCGCACTACCGGTGCCAGCAGCAACATGGAGACCTGCACAACACAACCACATAACTCTATCCCCAACTTGCGATGAGGTTGTCAATCTCACCGGTTTTGCTGAAAACAAAGGATTAAACGTATCAAGTGGAAGAAGGTAATAGTTTGCAGAAAGTAAACACAAAGCAGTAAACAGTTGATTGTAGATTGATAGTAAAATAAAGGACCGGGGTTCATAGTTCACTAGAGGTGGCTCTCTTTAAGATAGATAACATGTTGGGTGAACAAATTACAGCGGGGCAATTGACAAACATCGAGAAAGCATACAAGCATATACTACTCATCTTGATTCCTTTGAGATTCGATTGGGCATTACAACATTATACATAGACCGCCATCCAACTGCATCAATGACTTATAATCCACCTTCAGGTTATCATCCGAACCCCCTCCAGTATTAAGTTGCAAGAACCGGATAATTGCATTACGAATTGCGTGTAAAGTAAACAATACGATTGTTCTATGAACAAAGGATTGTTGTTTTCTCCCTAGTAGCAACAGCACATCTAGTACCTTAGAAATTCTGTCACTTCCCCAAATTACCAGAGGCATGAACCCACTATCGAGCGTAAATACTAACTCTTGGAGTTGCTAGCATGTACTTGGCCAAGATAGCTACTAACAACGTAAAGCATGCAAGATCACAAATAACAAATACAAGATAGAATCAATAATCAATCTGAAATAGCATCTCAATATCCATCGGATCCCTGCAAACACAACATGCAGAATTACAAATAGATGATCTTGATCATGAACGGAGCTCACAAGATCTAAACATGATAGCACAAAGGAGTAGAACCAGCCATCTAGATACTACATGGACCCGTAGTCCAGAGATGAACTACTCACGCATCACATCGGAGGCTTGCATGATGATGAAGAAGGCCTCCAGGGTGAATTTCCCTCTCCGGCAGGGTGCCGGGAAGAGCTTCAGATCCCTCCCGATCTAGGGATGGAGATAATGGTAGCTACAGACTCTTTCACGGAATTTTGATCGGGTACTTAGGGTTTCCGTATCAGGGCAATATATATGCGGAAGGAGAGGCCGAGGGGGTGCCTGGGGCGGCCAGACCACCCCCTGGCGCGGGCCAGGTGGTGTGGCTGGGCCCCAGCCCCTCTCCGTCTCGTATTCTGGCTGCAGGTGTCCCTCGGTGAAAATTTGACTTTGGCTTTTGTCCCGTCCAATTCTGAGAATATTCATTTTCTGACATTCGTGGAACCAAAAACAGCAGAAAACAGGCAGCTGGCACTGTGGCTCTTGTTAATAGGTTAGTCCAAGCAATCATATGAAAAGTACTCCTAAGTGTGGATAAAACACAAGAAAGTAGATAAAACCAAGCATGGAACATCAAAAATTATGGATACGTTAGCATCGTATCAGACCCGTTGACCAAGCCGTTTCCACAACCTAAGCTTGAGGCACACGTAAGAGCGATGGGCATTAGATGCCTAAGGCCTTGAGATGCCTGAGTGTTTGACTCTAGTGCAAGTGGGAGACTATTAGGAATGATGCCCTAGAGGCTCACATTATGCATTTTATTTGAAACCCGGAATCCGGCTTGGAGCTAGTTGTATGTGTCACTGCAATTGTTGCAGGTGTAGAACCACATACTCATATCTAACTCTAGCTAGATTGTCCTTAGTCGTTTGAGGTTGGGAGAGAAACCCACTGTCGAGACTAATTTGTAAGTCGGAAGATCATAATGTTTCATGTGTCATGAGCATGGAGGTACTATCCGCCTTTCATTGGCTAGTTAGAAGAGGTACCATAGCCGGACCGATCCAAAGGTTAGTAGGACGTGAGCACCCCGGCATACGCTCCAACTAACATAATGGAATCCTTAGACCTTAGGGGATCGCACGATCCGAGTTGTGGAAAAGCCTGTTTTGACTCCATCTAACACTCATTGTAACTAGGAGCAATAAGGGTGGTCTTGGGCCAACTTCGAAGCAAGATGTGTGACGTGGATCAGCCAAGACGGATTTTTCCCCTCTAGCTCGGAGAGATATTCTTTGGGCCCTCTCATGTGATATGATTCAGAAGCATGGCCATGCGCTACTCGATCAAGTGTTGATTGAGGTAGTCCGACTTAATGAAGCCAGAGGGAATCAGTTATCACTGCAACGAAAAGAGAGTAAATCGGCACTGGGATGATGGAATCTACCCTATGGTTTATCACCAATATCGTGAGGCAAAGGGACTCGGACAGATCGCCACATTGAGGGCACTTGCGGAAACTGGGAGTCGACAACTCTTGCTAGAGGCCGCTGTCAACTATCAACACTAGTCGGAAAGTCACTGAGCTACGGCTCTGAATGAATGATTACTGAGTTGTGTATAGCTTACCATAAGCCTGCGGGATCACACACTTAAGAGAGTGGGACTAGGTGGATGTTTATCCGACTATCACAAGCCAGCAAGTTGGACTTGTTCGGACAGGGACACATGTCAATGGGTTTAAGCCACTTTGACTAGGGTTAGGGTGTGCCCTCACCTACTCGCCTATATAAAGGAAGGTGGGTGTAATTCCACCTTCTTGTCCCGCGGCGGCAAGAACGAGACTAGAATCTCACTTGCTACTGTTCCACCTTGTATGTGTGTTTGACAACATAGGAACCACCCCTATGGTGCTCGTCAATGATGTTAGGCGGTAGAGAAGTCGGAGGGGAGGAGGAGCACAGAGCCGGCGACAAGGTGGTCCCAGGATCGAGAAGTTTGTCGGAGCCGGACGAGACAAGGGGAATGTACGGCAAGTGGATCTTTCACCACAAGCCCGATGGCTCCCTCAATCGCTACAAAACAACAATGGGTGCTTCGTAGCTTCTCCCAGGAGAAAGGTGTCGACTTTGACAAGACGTTCAACCCAATTGTCAAACCAGCCACGGTCCATGTCATCATCCCCCTTGCGCTCTCCCTTAAGTGGGAGACTCGCCAGCTCGATGTCAACAACGCCCTCCTCCACAGCAAGCTCGTCGAGGTCATCTACTGTCGACAACCCACGGGCTTCATTGACTCCGCCCGTCCCAAGCACGTCTGTAGGATGAACCATTCGCTATACGGTCTCAAGCAGGTTCCTCGTGCGTGGTACCAGCGCTTTGCGTCCTTCATCATCTCGATCGACTTCACGTGTTTGAGCTTGAACACCTCGTTGTTTGTTCTCTAGTATCTAGAGAGCACGACATTACTTCTACTCTACATGGATGACATCATCCTCACTGCCTCCTCGCCACGCCTCCTTGACAGGATCATGGCTTCTCCCTGCTTCGAGTTCGCCATGACAGACATGGGTAGCCTTCACTAGTTCCTCGGCATCACAGTCACCCACGACTCCTCCGGCATGCATCTCTTGCAAGACAAGTATGCCGCGAAGATTCTCGACAAAGCCGGCATGACTACTTTCAAGTCCATGATGACATCAGTTGACACATCACCGAAGCTCGCCACCACCGCCGGTGCTCCCATCACCGACCCGACTGAGTATCGGAGCCTCACCGAGGCTCTCCAGTACCTCACCTTAACGCACCCTGACATCACGTACGCTGTTCAGCGGGTGTGTTTTCACATGCATGACCCTCGTGAGCAGCACCTGGCGGCCATCAAGCGCATCATGCGCTACATCAAGGGCACAATTTCTTATGGACTCCATCTTCGGTCATCATCACCGGACTCCATGGTCACCTACACCGACGCCGAGTGGACTGGCTGCCCAGACAATCGCCTCCCTATGTCAGCCTTTTGCGTCTACCTTAGTGACAACCTCGTCTCATGGTCTTCGAAGCGGCTACACATGATTTCTCGTTCTAGCATCGAGGTTGAGTACCATGTTGTGGCTAATGTCGCCACCGAGGCTAGTTGGATCCGCCAATCCTCCACGAGCTTCATCGACCATCTTGTTGTGCCACATAGAGATAAAACAAAATTGCGTACGCAGTACTCCCAAGATCTAGCTCAGGTGATAGGCCACGAGATTTACCACTAGACGCATAGGTGCGGATTATCGATGAAGCGCATCGGTTGAGGCAGTGCAGTCCTCATGATCTGATCCAATCCACGATCATCGACGTGCTGATCGTACAAGGAGGAGCACCGGCGGTGGACACCTAGGTCCGGTATGGCGGCTGGACTGAATGGAGCTAGGGTTTCCAACGCATGGAATGACCTAACCCTGTCCTTGGGCATCTGCGCCCTAGTATATGTAGGGAGTGAAAGTGGGATCCACTCACTTGTGGCCCATTAACTAAAGCATATATTAGTCACTATGAGTCCAACTCACTGACTCAGTTCGTGTCCGATTTGTGTCCAACCTGAACAGGTTTCTGGTCTAAGTCCAACCCAAACTTGCTCCCGCTCTTAAGTGTGTGACCCCGTAGTCTCATGGTGACTCGGACATGATTTCAGTCTTACTAGTAATCGACCACTCGGTAGCAGCTCTTAGCAGAACATGCTGAATCCCAAGTACCAAAGAGGTATGATGACATACCTTCCAATGTGAGTTGCGTCCAAGTCTCTTTTGCCTCACGATACATGTTGTCAAGCTATAGGCAAATAATCACCATCCTTCAAATAGCTCAACTCTCTTTACCGATCCGAGATAAGTGATTCATTCGATTAACTCTAAGTCGGACGCCTCAGTTAACACTTAACCGAGTCGCACATGGCCATGCTTTTTGAACCATGTCATTCGAGAGGTCCCAAAGAATATTTGTCTAGTCGGAGGGGAAAAATCTCATCTTGGTTATCCACATCACGCAGCTAAATTCTCGACTGACCTGAACTCTACCTTTATAACTGCCCTTTGGCAGAACATATTTTGACAAAACCTAAGTCAATGATCCACAACTCAGATTGTGCAATAACCTTAGGTCTAAGGATTACATTGATTGAGGCATACAAATGACAACTTGTTTGTTGTATCTCAATATGGGTTAGTCTGAGTCGCTAAACTCTTTAGCTGAATCCATTTAATTCAGAATATCACCACTGGAAGGGAAACAGACGTCGCCTAGAGGGGGTGAATAGGCATTTTAAAATTATTACGGTTTAGGCTATAATAAATGTGGAATAAAACTTAACATTTAATTTATCAAGCCAAAACCTATATCGACTAGGTTCAACTAAGTGCACCAACAACCTATGCTAAGCAAGACAAGCAAAAAGGTGATAGCAAGATATAATACTTCAAACACGATGGCTATCACAATCTAAATTGCATAAGTAAAGGGCTCTGTTGAGAGATAATCGATGGACGCGGAGACGATGATTTGTTTCCCTAAGTTCACTTCCTAAGAAGCTATGTCTCTGTTGGAGAGGTGCGGGGGCGCAATGTACTTCGAACGCCACAAATGGCTCACCTCGAGGTGTGGTGGCTAGATGCTCACCAAACGCCACACAAGGTCTCACCAAGGATGCGAAGCCATGCAACTCACCAACGCCACAAAAGGCTCACCCTATTCTCCCTTGATCTCGCCACAAAGGCCTACTCACGATCCACTATGGGACACTTGAGGGCGGTCACCGACCCTGTACAAGGCTTGGCGCAATCTCCACAACTCAATTGGAGGGCTCCCAAGAAACGCCACAAAGGCTCCACAATGCCACAACATGCCAACAAGCTTGGGAATCTCCAAAACTCAATTGGAGGCCCCAAGAACACACCACAACTCCACACAACCGTCTAGGGTTCCAAGAACACAAGAGGAACAAGCTCAAGAGCTTGAACTCGCCAAATATCCGAGGAGAACTCAAACCTATGCACCAAATGCAAGAGCCAAGTCCTTCTCACTAAAATTCCACCAAAGCTACAAAAGCTATTGGGGGAATAAGAGAGGAAGAACACAAGAGGAGAACACAAAACTCTCCAAGATCTAGATCCCAAGGATTCCTTCACAAAGAAGGCTTTAGTTTGGTGGGTTTGTAGATCTGGATCTCCTCTCTCAAATACCTCAAAAAGATGCAAGAATCATAGGAGAGAGAAGGGGAGAGGGCAAGCTCTTCAAGGTCAACAATGGAGGAGAGAGAGAGTGCAAAACTATCCAAAAGAGCTAACCCCACGAAGGGGAAGGGGAGCTCCTTTTAAAGGGCTCCCGATCTACCCGTTATGCACATTTTCGTGCAAGGCCGGTAGTACCGGTGGGTGGCCGGTACTACCGGTGGCACCTAGCCAACGGTTGAAACGCGATGCGAAAAGAGCAGAACATCTCGGTCGGAACTACCGCCGGAAATTCCGGTCGAAGTTCTGACAAATATACGTGACCAAAACAAAGAGGTTACTAAACAGAAAGTGGGGTTACCGGAACTTGGGCCGGAATTAACACCAGTACTACCGGTGGAAAAAATGCCCAGCGGTACTACCGGTGGCCCGCCGGAACTACTGGTCACGAAAACTTCAGAAACTAGAAATGCAATAACTTTTGCATCCGGACTCCAAACGAGATGAAACCAATTTTGTTGGAAAGATAACGACGTGTAGAATACAAAAAAACCGTAAGATCAAAAACACAATAAGATATGCAAGGGGAATCTGTTTTTGATGAACTAGAGCTTGTTATGAAGATAATCACAAGCTCTATATCCTCACATGGACAAGAACCAAACAACAACAACCAAGAAAGATGATGCTATGTATGCAAAGGTTTGAGTTCTCTCTCGAAGGATACGAATGAGTCACCCACTCGAGAGCCCCTCTTGATAGTACGGCTAGCTATCCTAAACCCGGTCTCCCAACACTACAAGAGATAGGTAAAATAGAAAACCCATCAAGATCATACTGATACATTGCAAATGTATATATAATTTTTGATGTTCCATGCTTGGTTTTATCCACTTTCTTGTGTTTTGTTCCAACTTTGGAGTACTTTTCATGTGATTTCTTGGACTAACCTATTAACAAGAGCCACAGTGCCAGCTGCCTATTTTCTGCTGTTTTTGGTTCCAGGAAAGTCAGAAAATAAATATTCTCGGAATTGGACGGGACAAAAGCCAAAGTGCCTATTTTTCCGGAAGGGATCAAGTGCCAGAATACGAGACGGAGAGGGGCCAGGGGCCGGCCACACCACCTGGCCGCGCGGCCAGGCTTGGCTCGCGCCAGGGGGTGGTCTGGCTGACCCCAGCACCCCCTCGGCCTCTCCTTCCGCCTATAAGTTGCCCTCAGGACGAAAACCCTAGGTACCCGATCAAAAATCCACGAAAGAGTCTGTAGCCGCCGTTGTCTCTATCCCTAGATCGGGGGGATCTGAAGCTCTTCCCGGCACCCTGCTGGAGAGGGGAATTCACCCTAGAGGCCTTCTTCATCACCATGCAAGCCTTCGGTGTGATGCGTGAGTAGTTCATCCTTGGACTACGGATCCATGTAGTAGCTAGATGGCTGGTTTCTCCTCCTTTGTGCTTTCATGTTTAGATCCTGTGAGCTCCGTTCATGATCAAGATCATCTATTTGTAATTCATACATGTTGTGTTTGCGGGGATCCGATGGATATTGAGATGCTATTTCAGATTGATTATTGATTCTATCATGTCTTTGTTATTTGAGATCTTGCATGCTTTCCGTTGTTAGTAGCTATCTTGGCCAAGTAGATGCTAGCAACTCCAAGAGTTAGTATTTATGCTCGATAGTGGGTTCATGCCTCTGGTAATCTGGGGAAGTGACAGAAATCTCTAAGGTACTAGATGTGATGTTGCTACTAGGGAGAAAACAACGATCCTTTGTTCATAGAACAATTGTATTGTTTACTTTACACGCAGTTCGTAAAGCAATAATTTGTTGCTTGCAACTTAATACTGGAGGGGGTTCGGATGATAACCTGAAGGTGGATTATTAGTCATAGATGCAGTTGGATGGCGGTCTATGTATTATGTTGAAATGCCCAATCAAGTCACAAAGGAATCAAGATGATTAGTATATGCATGTATTGCTTTCTCGGTGTTTGTCAATTGCCCCGCTGTAATTTGTTCACCCAGCATGTTATCTATCTAAGGAGAGCCACCTCTAGTTAACTATGGATCCCGGTCCTTTTTCTTTACATACAACCTACAACTGTTTACTGCTTTGTGTTTACTTTCTGCAAACTTTTACTTCTTTCCATTCGATACGTTTAATAATTTTTTTTCCGCAAAACACGGTGAGATTGACAACCTCATCGCAAGTTGGGGACAAAGTTCTGTGGTTGTGTTGTGCAGGTCTCCACGTTGCTACTAGCACCGGTAGTGCGCCCTGCCAAAGCTCAGCTAGTAACACCTTTGGGGTCTTTCCTTGCTCCTACTTATTCGATTAAACCTTGGTTTCATAATTGAGGGAAAACTTACTGCTGTGCTCGAGCGCGTCAAGATATTTTCTGGCGCCGTGACCTGGAGATCAAAAGAACCAGAGACTCCCACGTCTACGACGAGCACATCAAGATTTTCTGGCGCCGTTGTCGGGGAGTCAAGGACATCTTCACAAGGGGAGTCCCTCATAACCAATCTCTTTACTTTGTTGTTTTTGTTTTGCTTAGTTTTATTTTTGCTTTGTTTGCTTGTTTTGTTCTTCAAAAACACAAAAAAATTAGTTTTGCTTTCTTGTTTGAAAACCCAAAAAATGACTACTCTTGAAAACACTAAGTTGTGTGACTTCACTAGCACCAACAACAATGATTTTATGAGCACACCTATTGCTCCACCTGTGGCTGAAAATACTTTCTTTAAGATAAAACCTGATTTGCTCAATCTTGTTATGAGAGAGCAATTTTCTGGTATTGGTAATGAAGATGTTGCTTCCCATCCAAATAACTTTGTTGAACTTTGTGAGATGCAAAAGCATAGGGATATAGATGGTGATATTAAGCTGAAATTGTTTCCTTTCTCGTTGAGAGGAAAAGCTAAAGAATGGTTGAATTCCTTAACTAGGATTAGTATTGATTCTTCGACTAAATGCAAATATGCTTTTATTGGAAAATACTATCCTCCTGCTAAGATTATATCCATGAGAAGTGAAATAATGAAGTTTAAACAACTTGATAATGAGCATGTTGCTCAAGCTTGGGAAAGAATGAAATCTTTGGTAAAGAATTGTCCTACTCATGGACCGACTTCTTGGATGATCATCCAAACTTTTTATGCAGGATTGAACTATTCTTCAAGGAACCTATTGGATTCTGCTGCTGGAGGTACCTTTATGACCATCACTTTGGGTCCTGCAACAAAACTTTTGGACAATATGATGGTTAATTATTCTGAATGGCATACTGAGAGAGCTCCACAAGGTAAGAAGGTAAATTCTGTTGAGGAAACCTCCTCCTTGAGTGATAAGATTGATATTATTATGTCTATGCTTGTTAATGGGAAAGCCCATATTGATCCAAATAATGTTCCTTTAGCCTCTTTGGTTGCTCAAGAAGAGCAAGTTGATGTGAACTTCATAAGAAATAACAATTTTGGCAACAATGCTTATGGTAATAATGCTTATAGGAACAATTTTGGTAACAACAATTATAAGCCATATCCTCCCAACAATGGTAATGCTTATGGAAATTCTTACAAAAATACTAAGAGTGCTCCCTCTGAACTTGAAGTTATGCTTAAAGAGTTTATTAGTAAACAAACTGCTTTCAATAAAACTATTGAGGAAAAACTCTCTAATGCTGAAAGAAATATAGCATCTTTGGCTGAAGCTCAATCTTCTTTAAATAAAATGGCTGCTAAACCTGAAACTAATGAGAATCCCTTTGAAGGTACTAATGCTATACAAGTAAGAATTGATGAAAATGTTAGACTATTAGCTGAATTACATGCTAAGTGGGAAAGAGAAGATGAAATTGCTAGAAACATTAGTGTTTCTACTATTACCACCACTAGTGTTGAGGCTACTAATAGTTCTACTACTTTAGTTGATAAATTTGATTTTGATCTTGATGGTTGTAACATCTATGAAGTTATTATGTTCCTACAAAAGCTTGCTAAAAGTCCTAATGCTAGTGCTATGAACATGGCCTTTACAAAACACATTACTGATGCTCTCATAAAGATTAAAGAAGAAAAGATGAAACATAAAGCTTCTATTCCTATAAAACAAGAGGATGGTTGGGAACCCATCATTAATATGAAAGTGAATGAATTTGATTTCAAAGCTTTGTGTGATCTTGATAGTAGGGTTTCCATTATGCCTAGAAGGATTTATGATATGCTTGATTTGCCTCCTCTTGAATATTGCTATTTGAATGTCCCACTTAATGATAATGCTAAAAAGAAACTCATGGGGAGTCTTAATGATGTTCTTATTATGGTTAGTGATTCCTATGTCCCCATTGATTTCTATGTTTTGGATGTTGAATACAACACTTCTTGTCCTATTACTTTGGGAAGACCTTTTCTTAGAACTATTGGTGCTATCATTGATATGAAAGAAGGCACCATTAAATATCAACTCCCACTCAAGAAAGGTATAGAACACTTCCCTAAAAAGAGAGAAAAGATTTCTTTTGCTTCTATGAAAACAAAGTTTGGTCTTAATGCTTCTTCATTTGATAACACTTGATTCTTTCTTTGCTTCTTATGCCTAACTTAAAGGCGTTAAAGAAAAGTACTTGTTGGGAGATAACCCAGGAGTTTTAGATGAGTCTTCGAAGTTATTACCTCTGTAATAACCTCTCATTATCCTTTTTATTTGCTTTTTGTGCCAAGAGTAACCTCTAATGAAAGTGAAGTAATGATTGGGAAAGTTGCTATCCCGAAACAGATTTCTGTGCTTCACCGTAAAAATTCGTGAGAGAGCTCTGTATGTCGGATTGAGCTGTAATATTTTGTGCTTCGGACCCAGGTTGTTATTTAACTTTCGTTAGTTCAAAACTTTTTGATTTTATCAACAGAAGGTCTTCGAAAAAAATTCGTCTTTACCTGCTGGTCTGTTTTGACAGATTTCTGCCATTTTCTGCATTTGCTTCTTGTTGGTTCCTTCTTGAGTTCTTTTGGGGAATTGAGCTTTTTGAGGGAAGTGATACAGTAGCTAGTGTTCTAATGGAAGTTTATTTGGTGTTAGAACTAAACCATAAGACTTATTTATCTTAAGTGCACTAATGTTGCTAATGAGATTCTGTGAAGTTTTGTATGAAGGAAAAATTTCAGGTGTATGGAAGGAATGAGTAATGAGATGAAGGATGAACTAAAGCTCAAGCTTGAGGATGCCACGCGTGTAACCCCAAGAAATATCCAAGAAGTACAAGTGTCAAAGCTTGGGGATGCCCAAGGCATCCCCTTCTTCATCAATAAAAATCCCAGGTTTCTTCCAAACGCTTCATTTTTATTGTTTCATGCACAGTTGTGTTTTTCTTGGAGCGTCTTCTTTTTCGTTTTCGTTTGCTTTGGTTTGCTTAGTTTTCTGAATAAATTGGTTGGACCCCCTCTTTCATACATTGGTTTGCAAATAGTTTGGTTTGGTTTGGAAAAGAGTAGGAAAGTTCATGCTTATGTGGTAAAAAGAGCTCGTTTTTGACTGTGGCCTATGCTTTGTCATGCCATGCTTGATATTTTTTTGGATTTATGCTTAGTATTCTTTGCTGTAGCATGACTTGTTATAAACAATTGAGATTGCTTAATGTGCCTTGGATGAATCATGCGTTATTTTAGCATATTAAAGCATAGTATAGTGGTATTCTCCTTTGATGCTTTATTTGGGTTGACTTGGCGCATGCTCACACCATGTTATGACTCTCTCAAGTCACCATAGCCTTTATGATCCTTTAGTTTTCAACTTGTAGTATCACTTTATGCTTTGATCAATGATGTTTTGTCGCTCTGCATGATTATGGCCATTATTGCTCTCTTAGTTTGTCGCTCCCAGTCTTTTGCTAGCCTCCACAACAAAGTATGAGTTCCACTCATGCATCCAACTCCCTAAACCAAGTTATTACAAAGAGTCCACCATACCTACCTATTAGAATATGCTAGTCCAAGTATATTCATGGTTTTGTTTACCTTCCAAATTATACTTGTTATGAGAAAACTAGTGATTAAAGCTCTCATGAACTTGATGGCACACTTTACTTTTCTTGCCCTTAATAAACTTGAACCATTGTGTCTTCTATGTTGTATATGCTTACACTTATTTGTTGGGAATTAGTAGAACCATGCTTTCATGGGGAACGCTTTCAACATTGCACTTGGTACTTGTACCTAGTTGATATCATGCTCTTTTGTATATGGATGTCGGTGTGAAATGAAAGGGGAGCTTGTAAGTCCATGGAGTTATGTATATGTGTTAGATAAACGCCTGGGCCGTTGGTCTAATCCATGTTGACATGGTGGAAACCTGCAGCGTAACCATAATGGGCTGTCTATGAAGCATTCTTCTTATAAAAAAGAGTCCTATATTGAGAAAAAAGAAAAAAGAGAAAAAAAAGATTATGAAAAGAGGAAAGAGAGAAAAAAGCACCATATTCCCAAGGTAAATAAGAAGAATGCTGAGATGCTCTTTGTCTGCTTGCCTTGTCATTTTGAGCATACTGATACATCGCAAATGTATCTATAATTTTTGATGTTCCATGCTTGGTTTTATCCACTTTCTTGTGTTTTGTTCCAACTTTGGAGTACTTTTCATGTGATTTCTTGGACTAACCTATTAACAAGAGCCACAGTGCCAGCTGCCTGTTTTCTGCTATTTTTGGTTCCAAGAAAGTCAGAAAATGAATATTCTCGGAATTGGACGGGACAAAAGCCAAAGTGCCTATTTTTCTGGAAGTGATCAAGTGCCAGAATACGGGACAGAGAAGGGCCAGGGGCCGGCCACACCACTTGGCCGCGCGGCCAGGCCTGGCCCGCGCCAGGGGGTGGTGTGGCTAGCCCAGGCACCCCCTCGGCCTCTCCTTCCGCCTATATATTGCTCTCGGGACGAAAACCCTAAGTGCCCGATCAAAAATCCACGAAAGAGTCTGTAGCCGTCGTCATCTCCATCCCTAGATCGGGAGGGATCTGAAGCTCTTCCCGGCACCCTGCCGGAGAGGGAAATTCACCCTGGAGGCCTTCTTGATCACCATGCAAGCCTCTGGTGTGATGCGTCAGTAGTTCATCCTTGGACTATGGATCCATGTAGTAGCTAGATGGCTGGTTCTCCTCCTTTGTGCTTTCATGTTTAGATCTTGTGAGCTCCATTCATGATCAAGATCATCTATTTGTAATTCTGCATGTTGTGTTTGCGGGGATCCGATGGATATTGAGATGCTATTTCAGATTGATTATTGATTCTATCATGTCTTTGTTATTTGAGATCTTGCATGCTTTCCGTTGTTAGTAGCTATCTTGGCCAAGTAGATGCTAGCAACTCCAAGAGTTAGTATTTATGCTCGATAGTGGGTTCATGCCTCTCGTAATCTGGGGAAGTGACAGAAATCTCTAAGGTACTAGATATGTTGTTGCTACTAGGGAGAAAAACAACAATCCTTTGTTCATAGAACAATCGTATTGTTTACTTTACACGTAGTTCGTAAAGCAATAATCTGTTGCTTGCAACTTATACTGGAGGGGGTTCGGATGATAACCTGAAGGTGGATTATTAGTCATAGATGCAGTTGGATGGCGCTCTATGTATTCTGTTGTAATGCCCAATCAAGTCTCAAAGGAGTCAAGTTGATTAGTATATGCATGTATTGCTTTCTCGGTGTTTGTCAATTGCCCCGCTGTAACTTGTTCACCCAGCATGTTATCTATCTTAAGGAGAGCCACCTCTAGTGAAATATGGATCCCGGTCCTTTTCTTTACATACAATCTACAATTGTTTACTGCTTTGTGTTTACTTTCTGCAAACTTTTACTTCTTTCCATTCGATACGTTTAATCCTTTGTTTTCCGCAAAACACAGTGAGATTGACAACCTCATCGCAAGTTGGGGACAGAGTTCTATGGTTGTGTTGTGCAGGTCACCACGTTGCTACTAGCACCGGTAATGCGCCCTGCGAAAGCTCAGCTAGTAACACCTTTGAGGTGTTTCCTTGCTCCTACTGGTTCGATTAAACCTTGGTTTTATAACTGAGGGAAACTGTTGTGCTCATCATACCTTCCTCTTGGGGTTCCCAACGAGCTCTACATCAACACCACGCACCAAGCACTTTTTTGGGCGCCGTGCATTGAGCCATCACATACCTTTGCCTTGAGAATTCCACTTGAGCTTGATGTAGACCATCTTGTCCTTCTCAAGATGGATCGCCTTCCTTGATTGCACTTGCTTGATGAAGACTTGAGAAATGCTCCCCCATACTCCAGGAAGCCTCTTCTTCGAACTTGTCTTCATCATTCCATGATTGCCGAGGATGGCAATCTCCAAGCATGAGATCTTCTAGAGATGACGCATCTTGAGCTTGCACTTCAATTCTTGATGATGTCTTGAAGATAGCCTTGAGGAACTCCATCTTCTTCTTCAAGACATACTTGATCTTCTTCTACTACTACTTGATTCCAATAGGCACAAAGCCCTTGGATATTTCTTCTTCTTTTCCAACATTGAGACCAACACATGGTCCAAGCGATGCCAATGGACATACGTACAAGTGAAACTCAATTTGCACATTAGTCCATAGGGATTGTCATTAATTACCAAAACCACACATGGGGGCATACATGCCCTTTCAATCACCATGCCCATGACAAGTGGAACCGAGTCATCAACCGACTTTCACATTAGTCTAAGTTGTGTGTCCAACACAACCTCAATGAACAAGGACATCTAGTATGAACAACATGAATATATAGTTCCACAACCGAATCAGATGTTCAATGATACATATCAGTAGTTCATATAAGGACAATATAACAACTTTATGAATGCATCAGGACTAACATCATACATGATTGCCTCTAGGGCATATTCCCAACAGTCTCCCACTTACACTAGTGTCAATCATCCGACATCACATGTCTAGGAATCTAATGCCCATAGCTCTTAGGTGTGCCTCATGCTTCGGCTATGGTAGCAGCTTAGTCAATGGATCCGCAATGTTTGCATTCGTGTGTACCTTGCATAACTTGATATCACCTTAATCAACGTATTGTCAAATCAGGTGGTAACGCATGCGTATATGTTTGTTCTTTTGGTGTTGTCTATGTTCCTTGGCTTGTGAAATAGCACCATTGTTGTCACAATACACGTCTAATGGATTGGACGAGCCCTGAACCACACCAAGATCCATGAGGAAGTTCCTCATTGAAAGGGAAATGGACGTCGCCTAGAGGGGGTGAATAGGCATTTTAAAATTATTACGGTTTAGGCTCTAATAAATGCGGAATAAAACTTAACGTTTAATTTATCAAGCCAAAACCTATATCCACTAGTTTCACTAAGTGCACCAACAACCTATGCTAAGCAAGACAAGCAACATGGTGATAGCAAGATATAGTACTTCAAGCACGATGGCTATCACAATGTAAATTGCATAAGTAAAGGGCTCGGTTGAGAGATAACCGATGGACGCGGAGACAATGATTTGTTTCCCGAAGTTCACTTCCAAAGAAGCTACGTCTCCGTTGGAGAGGTGCGGGGGCGCAATGTACTTCGAACGCCACAAGTGGCTCACCTCGAGGTGTGGTGGCTCAATGCTCACCCAACGCCACACAAGGCCTCACCCCAAGATGCGAAGGCACGCAACCTACCGAAGCCACAAAAAGGCTCACCCTATTCTCCCGTGATCTTGCCATAAAGGCCTACTCACGTTCCACTATGAGACACTTGAGGGTGGTCACCGAACCCGTACAAGATTGGGGCAATCTCCACAACTCAATTGGAGGATCCCAATAACAATGCCACAAAGGCTACAAAGCCACAAAAGGCTACAAAGCCACAAAAGGCAACAAGGACACAAAAGGCTACAAGACCACAAAAGGTCAACAATCCAACCACACAACCGTCTAGGGTTCCAAGAACCCAAGAGAAACAAGCCCAAGGTCTTGAACTCGCTGAATCTCCAAGGAGAACTCAAACCTATGCACCAAATGCAAGAGGCAAGTCCTTCACTCTCAAATTCCCCTAAAGCTACAAAAGCTATTGGGAGAATAAGGGAGGAAGAACACAAGAGGAGAACACAAAACTCTCCAAGATCTAGATCCCAAGGATTCCTTCACAAAGAAGGGATTTGGCTTGGTGGGGCTTGTAGATCTAGATCCCCTCAATCAAATCCCTCAAAAAGATGCAAGAATCATAGGAGGGGAAAGGGGAGAGGGCAAGCTCTTCAAGGTCAACAATGGAGAAGAGAGAAAGGCAAAAACTGAGAAGAACAAGAGTTGGGGCCGAAGGGGAAAGGGGAGATCCTTTAAAACGAATACAAAAACAAGGCCGGCCGGTACTACCGCCCAAGATTCCGACCGAAGTTCCGACAAATACGCAAACCAAGACAGAGAGGGTACTGAACCAAAATTGGGGTTGCCGGAAGTTGGGCCGAAATTAACACCGGTACTACCGGCGGAAAACTGCCCTAGCGGTACTACCGGTGGCCCGCCGGAACTACCGGCCAGGCAAAAACTCCAGAACCAGAAATGCCACAACTTTTGCATCCGAACTACAAACGAGATGAAATCAATTTTGTTTTAAAGATAACGTCGTGTAGAATGCAACAAAAAAACCGTAAGATAAAAACGCAATAAGATATGCAAGGGGAATCTGTTTTTGATGAACTAGAGCTTGTTATGAAGATAACCACAAGCTCTATATCCTCACATGGACAAGAACCAAACAACAACAACCAAGAAAGATGATGCTATGTATGCAAAGGTTTGAGCTCTCTCTCGAAGGATACGAACGAGTCACCCACTCGAGAGACCCTCTTGATAGTACGGCTATCTATCCTAAACCCGGTCTCCCAACACTACAAGAGACCGGTAAAATAGAAAACCCATCAAGATCATACCTTTGCCTTGAGCATTCCACTTGAGGTTGATGTAGACCATCTTGTCCTTCTCAAGATGGATCGCCTTTCTTGATTGCACTTGCTTGATGAAGTATTGAGACATGCTCCCCCATACACCATGGGGAAGCCTCTTCTTTGAACTTTTATTCATCATTCTCTTGATCTTGCACATTGATGTCTACGCACTTCTATTCTTGTAGACAATTATTGGGCCTCCAGGTGCAGAGGTTTGTAGAACAGCCGCAAGTTTTCCCTTAAGTGGATCACCCAAGGTTTATCGAACTCAGGGAGGAAGTGGTCAAAGGTATCCCCACTCAAGCAACCCTGCAATCAAGATACAAGAAGTCTCTTGTGTCCCCAACACACCCAATACACTTGTCAGGTGTATAGGTGCACTAGTTCAGCGAAGAGATAGTGAAATACAAGTGGTATGGATAATTATAAGTGGTAACGGTGCTAGAAAATAGCTTGCTGGCGTGTGGTTGACGTGGGAAAAGACTAAAGGCAAACTGAAATAAAGATGGAAGTAAGCAAACATGTAACAAATCTAGTAGCAAAACGGTGTTTCAATGCTTAGAAACAAGGCCTAGGGATCACACTTTCACTAGTGAACACTCTCATATAAATATATTCTTCTTATGATACTACTCTTAACTACTCTCCGGTTGAACACTCTAATCGTTGGTAGGGCTATAACAACACACCTCAAAGTTCATCTTTCCCATCTAGATAACCCCACACTGTCACCTTGAGTACTAGATGGTTCAAACAAACACCACAATTTCATAAAGACATCCAACTCCAAATATAACTCATAACAAGTATTTGTAATCTCTAGCCTAAGTGCCACCATGGTGTGCACGCTGTCACTTTCACACACATAGGGAGAGCAGAGATCTAATAAAGCACTTGAGTATCAAGGTAGATCTATATATTACAAGCTCATGATCTCAATAAGATCATGCATAGAGAGAGAGATGAACACATAGCTACCGGTAGAACCCTTAGCCTCGAGAGAGAACTACTCCCTCCTCATCATAGGAATCAGCAACGGCGATGGAGATGGTGGTGGAGATCGATGGAGATGGCTCCGGGGGCACTTCCCCGTCCCGGCAGGGTGCCAGAACAGAGACTTTCTATCCCCCGAATCTCCCCTTTGGTGGCGGCGGCGCTGCGGAACTTTTCATGGATTTCTAATTGACCATCTAGGGTTTTGGTATCGAGAGGCTCTTATAGGCGAAGGAGGCAAGGTCGGTGGCCGGCCAGGGGGCCCACACCATGCCCTGGCGCGGCCTGGGCTGGCCCGTGCCAAGGGGGTGTGGCCACCCTGTGGCCCCTCTCCGACTCTCCTTCTGGCTCCGTGAGTCTTCCAGGAAAATAGTAACTTTGGCTTTTGTCCCGTCCAATTCCGAGAATATTCATTTTCTGACTTCCTGGAACCAAAAACAGCAGAAAACAGGCAACTGGCACTGTGGCATCTTGTTAATAGGTTAGTCCAAGAAATCATATGAAAGGTACTCCAAAGTGTGGACAAAACATAAGAAAGTAGATAAAACCAAGCATGGAACATCAAAAATTATAGATACATTTACAATGTATCAACATCCCCAAGCTTAACTCCTGCTCGTCCTCGAGTAGGTAAGTGATAAAAATAAAGAATAATATTTGAGGTGACATGCACCATCAAAGACTTGATCAAAGTATTTGTAAAACATTCAAAGCTGGGATCATAGTACTTCAATCATAACATGAAAGAGAAAGTTCTAGCAATAAGACAAAGAAACTATGATGCAACATGAAAAGGCACAAACAAAAGATTCATGAATAACATGGCTTTGCAAGACGTTTGTTTGTTTCACATAAAGAAAACGTAGCATAATAGTATTTAGCTTGTCCCTCATAGAGTAGAAAATATAAATGCATAGGACACCTTCAAAGTTCATAAGAGTGACTAGATACACATAGTTTAAAACAAGCAATATCAAGTTATGCATCAATCAACTAGTCTTGGGACAATGCACATAGAACTAAGAATGGCCACTATGCTCTCAAAGTAGGTGCATAAAGATAGAAGGTGGAGACATAATATAATGGTGGAAGAAAGGCCTTCATAGAAGGAAGTAGAGATTCAAGTCTCATAAAGAGCTTCCAAAAATTATGGTACTTATAGCTTTCAGCCCTCATTGCCCCTATTATAAGCATCTTGAAGTGATTAATGTTAAAGTGAACAAACTATGGTGTACATGCTTGACGAAGTATAAGTTAGGAATCTCATGTCCCTTGAATACGAGGGTCGCTCCTCATGCTACTCAAGTTTAGTCACCGGTAAGTTCTTGTCATCGTAAGTACATGTGTATCATAGAGAACCGCCAACGAGGTACCCCTTGCCCGATGATACGGAAGAATCCCCATATCAAAATCACAAGGCAAGCAGACAACGAGCATCTCAGCAATCTTCTTATTTACCATGGGAATATGGTGCTTTTTTCTCTCTTTCCTCTTTTCATAATCTCTTTTTTCTCCTTTTCTCTTTTTTCTCAATATAGGACTCTTTTTTATAAGAAGAATGCTTCATAGACAGCTCATTATGGTTACACTGCAGGTTTCCACCATGTCAGCATGGATTAGACCAGCGGCCCAGGCGTTTCTCTAACACATATACATAACTCCATGGACTTACAAGCTCCCCTTTCATTTCACACCGACGACATCCATATACAAAAGAGCATGATATCAACTAGGTACAAGTACCAAGTGCAATGTTGAAAGCGTTCCCCATGAAAGCATGGTTCTGCTAATTCCCAACAAATAAGTGCAAGCATATACAACATAGACAACACAATGGTTCAAGTTTATTAAGGGCAAGAAAGTAAAGTGTGCCATCAAGTTCGTGAGAGCTTTAATCAGTAGTTTTCTCATAACAAGTTTAATTTGGAAGGTAAACAAAAACATGAATATACTTGGAATAGCATAAGCTAGTAGTAGGTATGGTGGACTCTTTGGAATAACTTGGTTTAGGGAGTTGGATGCATGAGTGGAACTCATACTTGGTTGCGGAGGCTAGCAAAAGAATGTGAGCGACAAACTAAGAGAGCAATAATGGCCATAATCATGCAGAGCGACAAAACGTCATTGATCAAAGCATGAAGTGATATGACAAGTTGAAAAGTAAAGGATCATAAAGGCTATGGTGACTTTTGATAGTCATAACATGGTGTGAGCATGCGCCAAGTCAACCCAAATAAAGCATCAAAGGAGAATACCACAATACTATGCTTTAATATGCTAAAACAACGCATGATTCATCCAAGGCACATTAAGAAATCTCAATTGTTTATAACAAGTCATGCTACAGCTAATAATACTAAGCATAAAGCCAAAACAATATCAAGCATGGCATGACAAAGCATAGGCCACAGTAAAAAACAAGCTCTTTTACCACATAAGTATGAACTTTCCTACTCTTTTCTAATCCAAACCAAACTATTTGAAAACCAATGCATGAAAGAGGTGGTCCAACCAATTTATTCAGAAAACTAAGCAAACAAAGCAAATGAAAAAACAAAACGAAAACAAAAAAGAAGACGCTCCAAGAAAAACACAACTGTGCATGAAACAATAAAAATGAAGCGTTTTGAAGGAACCTGGGATTTTTATTGATGAATAAGGGGATGCCTTGGGAATCCCCAAGCTTTGACGCTTGTACTTCTTGGATATTTCTTGGGGTGACACGCGTGGCATCCCCAAGCTTGAGTGTTAGTCCATCCTTCATCTCATTACTCATTCCTTCCATACACCTGAAATTTCTCCTTCATACAAAACTTCACACGATTTTTATTACCAACATTAGTGCACTCAAGATAAATAAGTCTTAAGGTTCAGTTCCAAGACCAAATAAACTTCCATTAGAACACTAGCTACTGTAGCACTTCCCTTAAAATCTCAATTCCCCAAAAGAACTCAAAAAGAAACCAACAAGAAGCAAATGCAAAAAATGGCAGAAATCTGTCAAAACAGACCAGTAGGTAAATACGAATTTTATCGAAGACCTTCTATTGCTCAAATCAAAAAGTGTTGAACTAACGAAAGTTAGATAACAATCTGGGGCAGAAGCACAAAAATTCACGCCTCAAAAGGACGTACAGAGATTTTACACGAATTTTTATGGTGAAGCACAGAAATCTGTTTCGGGACAACAACTTCCGCAAGCATTACTTCTCTCTCATTAGAGGTTACTCTTGGCACAAAAAGCAAATAAAAAGAATAAGGAGCGGTTATTACTAAAGTAATAACTTCGAAGACTCAACTAAAACTTTTGGGTTATCTCCCAATAAGTACTTTTCTTTAATGCCTTTAAGTTAGGCATGATAGTTTGAGAAGATGCTCACATAAGAAATATGAATTGAAGTAAAAGATAGCATCAAGAAGCAAATTCAAAACACATTTAAGTCTAACCCATTTCCTATGCATAGGAATATTGTAAATAAACAAGTCATGAAAGCACAAAGCAACAAGCATAGTAAAGCAAAACAAGTGCAACTTCAAGACTTTCAACATAAAGAGGGGAAACCTAATATTATTGAGATGCATATAACCATGCTTCCCTCTCTCATAATAACTTTCAGTAGCATCATGAATAAAATTAACAATATAACTATCACATAAAACATTCTTATCATGAGCCACATGCATAAAATAATTAGGGTTTTCTATTGCCGTGCCCTTAGGTCCTTAATTGTACTCAGTGTTCCCCAGCTCCTTAGTTTTTCCTCAGTTTTCCCCAAGTCCTTGTTTGAAACCCGCAGAAGGAGCTCAGACGGCAGGATTCCCGTTTAGTTGACCGTTCCGTGCTGACGTGTGGGGCCGCGTCGTGTGGGGCTGCGTCGCGTGGGGCTGGTAGAAAGGGACCGCGTGGGACAGGACGAGACCGCATTTGGTTGCACGTGAGCAGGAGCTGGGTTTTTTCTCTCTCGGCCCAAATTGGCATTTTCCCTTTTAAGAGTACCTTTTCCCCCTCCTTCTCTCTGTCTTTTTTCACCTAATTAGTATCAAATCTAGAGAAGCTTGCATTTCTGTCTTTCTTCAATTATTTGTGCCTTTTGGTCCTCGTTGTTTGCCCAATATGGCAGCAAATCTAGTACTCCATCTGGTCCATATGTATGTAGTTAAATCTAGAAGCAAATCTACAGGGTAATGTACGATAAATTCACACAGTCATATAGTAGAATAGGGATAGATAATAGGGATCCCTCCCTAGATAATAAGCTGCATACAGCAGCCAAACATAGTAACAGGTTCGAGGTTCTTCACAGCACCATCATACTAACAACATAACAACAAGGGATCCCTAGCTAACAACAAACTAGGAGGCAGCAGCAGCACACGTCCAGGACTCCGCCTACCCCATCTGCCTCTGCCTCCACTTGTTGCTCCCCTTGGGAGCCTTGGGCTTGAGCGGAGGCATGCGCCCAACGGAGATCTCCACCCGCTGGAAGCTGCGGAGGTGCATGCCGAGCGCCTAGGCGTTCACCGTCGTGCCGACCTTGGGAAAGGTGTTGCCGATGTTCTCGGCATGCGTGAGGAGGCAGTTGAAGTCAGTGCCGCCGAGTCTCCTAGTGCAGAAGGGGCACCTGTAGACACCCTTGGCGAAGTAGGGGATGTACTGGCCGACCTGCGGCCTCCACAGCACCTGGCGAGTCTTGGTGTCATGGTGCTCGTCGTCGCTGCCGACGTCACTGCCAGACACCTGATCCATATCAAACGGAAACTATGAGTGAATGAGTTGCAACAATGACTAACGTGCATGATAACAAAGTTAGGAAAAACAGAGGCAGCCTCAGTTAGAGTGGACACGATTATATATCTACATGGATGGTGTTAGCGAACCAAAGCTCATGCACAACCGAACGGCCGAACCCCAAATCTTAAACGAAATCAAGAAGGGATCAAAACAAAATGGAATAAAATCGGCACAAATATTAACCCAATACTCATCCATCTATAGATCCATCTACACCAGCAAAAATAGGGTTCAAAAAGGAATGGGGAACAAAAAAGGAAGCAAACCGTAGTTATCTTGTTCCATGGGTCCTCCATGGAGGTGTCGTAGGGATTCGGGGGCAGGACGTACGGCACCTCCTCGTAGGGGTCCCATCCCAGCGGGATCTGACCGCCACCGGCGGCAGCAGCCTTCAATGCACCGGCGGCGGCGGCGACGGCCGTTGAGGGGACAGCGTCGAAGAGGGAGGCATCGCGCTTGGAGCCGACGGCGTCGTGGACGATCGGATTGGCATTCTCCTTGTCCATCTCGCCGGCAGAGGAGAGGGAGAGGGAGAAGGTTTTTTGCTTTGGAGAAGATGATGGGACGTGAGAGAGGCGGCGTTGCGTGAGCGAGTGAGAGTGACAGAGATAGTGGGAGGAGGTGTCCATAAAGGCGTGGGGTGGTTAATGCGACCCGCGTCCTACGCGTCCACCGTTGCACGTCTGCACGTCTTGGACTTCTGCAATGCGACACGCGTCCACGATTGCACGTCTTCGACTTCTGCACCGCGACCCGTGTCTACGCGTCAACAATTGCACGTCTTCCATTTCTGCACCGCAACACGCATCCTCGAGTCTAACCCTGGAAATTTAGATATACTCAGGTATACTCTCGAGTCTTATACTAGCATTTTTTGTGTGCTCAGTTTTCCCCTTAAGTGCTAATACTGGCTAGTGCAATATGCTCAGTTTTACCCTCAAGTGGCTAGTCAACAGAGAGTCAAAAAATGGGATTAACTAGTTAAATGAGTCATTTAATGTGCAAAAAATTCCGAAAAAGAGTGGCACTTACTCATGGAGTCTTTACCACAAATTGCCACTTCTCAAATCATAGATAAGTCATAGATAAATCAAGTTTTACCACAAATTGCCACTTCTCAAATCACCTAGTAGCTATGAAGATGCATGGTTTTCCACAATAAGCCCTTCCCAAAACAGCTTTCCCCAAAACATACTTTGTCTAAATGAGGCCACAATTCTCACACTCATGTATATTTGTATTGCAAATAGTTTGAGGTAGGCCAAGATGGGTTTCATTGTACAAAACACGCATTTTGCATTTTTTAAATCTCATATTTGAATCCCTTAGTCTGTTTACTACTCAGGTGCCCTTGGTTTCTTGATACTACTCAGTTTTGCCCTCTCCCTTTACAAATTCTCGCAGACGTGCAACATTGCCCTGATTGGTCTAGCCCATGTCACGCGGATCATGCCCGCCGACCGTTGATTATATGATCTAACGGGCAGGATAACTCCTCTCTCTCTGTTGGCGGTTAGCTTCCACCCTCTAAGTATGCTAAAGGGCAGTTTTCTATTATTTTTCACGCGCTAAAAATTATAAACTCTTTTAGGCATTACTTTTCACGCAAAAAATGATAAACCATCACCGATTTGTTGTAGCCATTACTTTTCACGCAAAAAATGATAAACCATCACCGATTTGTTGTAGCCATTACTTTTCACGCAAAAAATTTCCGCAAATTTCGGCATTAAAATACCACTATATGCGCAAAACCACTTCACGAATCAAGATTAGTAGCTCTACTAGTTCAATATACAAAAGCAAATGTTAAAAGTAGTGGTATGGTCGCGACTCCATCCCGCACTCAAATCATTACTCCGCACATGAATCAGTAAAACACATATCCCAACACCTTGTTCTTAAGATGAACCTAAATATTGGTAACTACGAAAAAGAACACCCCAACAAGATAACGTGGGATAACAAAGAGTAAGATAGATCGCACCGGTAAACAATGAATCAGAATAGATCGCGTCGGTTTACAAAGGCCTGTCGGTATGGAATGTACCAACAGTTGATAACCAAAAGGCAGACAGTGATAACATTTGGATGCAACAGATAGACAAGGAATTCACACACACACACACACACAACCTATGGTACTACGAAACCCAGAACACGTGAATCCTAGTTTGAATTTTTAGAAGAGGATTGAAAACGTTACACTTCCTTACCAGAAAAGGGTGGGTGGGTGGGTAAGAAGAAAAATGGAAGCAGTCCTACTCTCACGTTTGTTTTTTCCTAGTATACATAACTACCAAAAATATTTGCTAGAATGACAACGACCATTTTGGCTGAGACCCTGAAGGGCGGGATGGCTCTGATACCAATTGTAACTACCTCGATGAATTACGCTCTTAGTTACATGCCTAGATGAACGAAAGTGGTTAAAATAGTACGGTGGGGCCCAGGGCCACTCACGGTAGACCTTTCGGCCGTCCTAACCACTTCCAGAATATCGGGACAAGAACGAGCGACGTAATCGGCAGGCGAAGGGATCAACTACATACACAAATGAGTAAGGATGCAAGCCACATACAACAGTTCTCAGAGCCATTCCATCTAAAAGAAATAGAAATATTGAGACGCCATACGGCAAGATTCAAATATCCTAGATAGAGATAATAATTTAGGATAGCTCCTCATACAACAAACATCAGAGTATCAGGCGGAAGCGGAAAACAAGATCCGAGTATGGATAAGAAGCAAATCGGCATAAGATGCCACATAAATAGACACATCCCGCCCACAGATCTCACGGATCCCCGTTCCCGGAATCTCTACACCGAGTGATCGTTGCCAACATCATCTGTCCCCTCCACCCAGTATCCATCTTGCGAATACACCTGTTCATCTGAATCAAACAATTTATCGTGTGAGACCCTAGGGGTACTCAGCAAGTCTTTATGCCACTAAAGGGGACACAACCTGGGGTGACGCAACTACAACAAAAGATAATATCTAACAAGTCTATAGATACTCGCTAACCATCCGCCTAACCAATGATAGACGAATGTTCGTTAATTAAGAACAACAGTTATAACAGTATAATTAACAGATCCATCCTCCTCCTCGCTTACCAACGAGGAAGCGGACGAACAACCCCCCCATCCGTTGGCAGTTTTATTAACCATTCCATGAGTATTGCACTATTTACTAGTCAGGTATTTAGTCAGTTTAAAAGCGGTACTTTAGTTATACTTGTCTATGATCGAGAAACTGTGCTCCAAGTCGTCCATAACCGCGAACACGGCTTTCAGAAAGATTTACCCTGGAGGGGTGCACGAATAGCAACACACACTCGATCAACCTTGGAAAAATCAACTCAAAACCCAACGAGGCATTCACGACAAAGCGATCACATGATTCAGAAATATTTCAGGGGGCCACCTCAATAAGCTACCCGCAACGAAGTTGGCCGGCTCCGAGACGGGCCCAGGGTTTGCGACGACGACTGTAAACAACTGGGAACCCGAAAATGTGACTGGGCTTGTCGATACCGCGAAAACGTGGCGCGATCCAAAACAGTACAGGTGCTCCTCGCACAATCTTAAATAAAGCAGTAACATAGCATAAGTACAGGATAGTAATAAAGCCCCAAACTAATTGTGGCCCCAAGAAGTAAGAATGAATCAAGCTCTGGCTCAGGGCGGTCCATAAGGCCTCCCGGATGTAGATAGTGCGAATAGTCAAGGACCAGGAATCAAGTACTCGGGGTCCTACGGGACACAAGTGAGCATGAAAAACCAAATAGCAGATATTGCTCACCGGTGCCTCTTTCATTAGTTATCCCATTACTACTCAGGTTAAGTTGTTTAAGTACCTCGTTATCCATCAGACACTCACATACCCTACACATGCTTTTCTACGACTCGCATGGCCCAAACAACTCCTGTAGTAATGGCTCATGGGATGGAGGGACAAGCTTCGTGGGGTTTAAAAGTAAAGGCTATGCAGTACTTGGGCTTCAATTTAATGCAATCGCGACTAAATGATGCAAGAATAAGATAGAGACAATATGTACTATATGTATGCAAGCATGTGGTAGTGCTTGACTAGCAGCTCAGTTGAAGCGGGAGATGGATCTGGGTAGTACTCCTGTGATTCCTGGTAATTCTCCTGCTGGGCGTCTATTCGAAGAAGAACCAAACAAACAAGGGCCAACATAAATAAAGTGCACAAGCATATGAAGTAAAATGCGTCAAGCAAACAAGCATGCCATGATGAATGATGCACAATTTACATGGCATTAAAGTAGCATGGCATGGTGAGGTGTGGGTACAAGAATAAAGCGTTTTATTATTTGTTTAGTCAAGTTTTATTGCCATAAACATTTCAGATTTACACTAATGACATGATGCATGCTTCAATTCAGAACAAGGAATGCATAGATAGAACGGGCTCGTCGCGCTGATCGATTTAGACATATTATTTGCCAAATTTGGAGTTATAGAATTAAAGTTATTAATTTATTAAGAAAAGGGCATTTTATTGTAATTTTAATCATCTCGAAAATTTAAAGTGGTCAAACATTATTTTGAATGGCATATTTGAAATCCTCACATTTTTCTGATTTAAAAACATATATTATTTGGATTTATAATATGGAAGTTATTTAAAATATGATTTGAATTTGAATTTAAACAATTTTGAATTTGTTTTGTTAAAACAGCTAAACGGGGAAAACTTTTTACACCCAGGAGAATTCGACCCAAGCCACTGACGGGTGGGCCGCTGCTGACTGGGGCCACGCGCGTGGAAAAAGGTTTTCTCACCGCGTGTTCGCCTAGCCAATGAGACTGCTAGGTGGGACCAGCGGCTAAGGCCCACGTGACAGCAGCGGAACCCGCAGAGGCTGTCAGGTGGGGTCGCACTAGACCGCGGGTTGGGTGTTCGAAACTACAGGGGCGTTTTTGCAAACTGGACGGGGAGGCTGACTGGTGGGGCTCGGTTGGATCGCGGGTTTAGGAAACAAAAATGCTGGGGGCAAAATGTAAAACGTGCGCGTCTACTGTGGATCTTCTCTGTCGCGCGGTTGTCTGACGGAAAACAGCGCGCGGCGACAGAGCACGCGGCGCGGGGGCTCGATCTGGGGACGTGGGGCTCGCGCTAGGCGGCGGTGACCAGTGCGGCTAAGCGAGGGGTGGTGACAGGGAAGCGGGCGGGCGCTAGATAGGTCGCTGCGCGACGCGACAACGTGCAAACGCGCGCGACCACGACGCACTGGGAGCGCTCGGCGAAACATCTACCGCGGCTAGGGCTTTACGGCAGGGCGGAGGTTGTCTAGGCGGTAGAGGGGCTCACCGCGGGGTGGTTGGTGGCGCCGGATCGGCTTGGGAAGCGGCGGATCGACGACGAGGCTGGCGGCCGGCGGAATTAGGGTTTCGGCGACGACGCGGTGCTGCGGCAGACGTGGGGCTCCTCCTCCTAGCTGGCGCGTCTAGGGGATGCAGGGGACTCTCCTTGGTCTCCTCGACCACCTCCACGACGCGCGTGCTAGCCGGAACGAGGAGGCGTCGGTGGTACTGGCGGTGACCGGCGGTAGGATCTGGCGACGGTGAAGAAGAAGGAGAGGAGAGGCAAGGCTTTGGGGGTGGATCTGGCGAGGCAGAGGAGACGTGGGGCGGAGGATAAAGCGAGAGAGAGGGAGGGGGTGCCTGTGGGGCTCGGGGTAGATAAAGGTGGCTTCGACCACCTTTCTCCTCCTCCTCCTTTCACGTGCTCGAGCTGGAGCGAGGCAGGGGCAGGTGGGGTGGGGCTGACAGGCGGGCCAGGTGGGGACGGCGTGGTTGTGGGGCTGGCACGACAGGTAGAGATAAAGAGAGAGGAGAGGGGGCTCGGGTGTAACTTAGGCTAGGGTTAGAAGTGGGGTAGTGGCTTGGGTTAGGGTAGGAGGGTTGGGCAGGCATGGCTTGGTGAGAGAGAGAGAGAGAGGTTAAAGGTTAGGGTTTAGTTAAGAAAGATTAGGGTTTGAGGAGAGAGGGTGGGTGTTAGGGTGTGGTTTAGAATTTTTAGGTTTTTAACACAAGCTTATAGATCAAGTCAAGATGAAGGGTGAGGGAGTGTAGGGATTAAAAGAGGCATGATCATGACATGGGCAAGTGTAAAGGAGAAAAGAAAAGCAATGTGGATAGTTTCTCATATGATCATGCATGAAGAAAAATTAATGGTGTTGATGAGATCATGGGGATGGTGGAGAGAGATGGAGATAATTCCATAAAGGAAGAATCACTTAAACCAAGAGAAAAGCAAATGGCTAAAGGTGGTGATACTCTTGCATGGCCCATGCAAAATAATAAATGCCATGATTCATTTTGTGAAAACAATAATAATAATATGGCATTATTCTTATGCATTCCTAAGAAGTGGAATAAAGGCCAAGCAAAAGAATTTATAGAATTAGATCCACCCCACCCACATGAGCTAGAATAAATATCAAAAGAAAAAGAAATACAAGCTCATGGATAATGGGATGATGGAATTATAAGGTGGTGAAAAGAAAGGTGATGGAGTTGAATAAAAGATATGCCCCCAACTCAACTTGGGCATTAACAATATATCAATAACCAAATTCAATATCAAGAGGCAAATACAATTAATAATGCATATGAGAGAAGAATCAGAGAACAAAGGGTTTTATATGATGCTCAAATGCAAGGTGGCATGATGACATGAGCATGATATGATTATGATGCAACAATTATATATAGGAAGTAGCCATTATATTACTAGACCAAGTAGCATTACAATTGTTAGACAATTGGGATGCTACACCTGTGATGGTTTCAGACAAGGTCTTGGGGAAAACTGAGGAAAAACTAAGGAGCTGGAGAAAACTGAGCACAACTAAGGACCCGAGGGCACGAAAATAGAAAGCCCAAATAATTAATACTCTCCACATAAGCATAGTCATTCTTATTAATTATAGTGGGACCAAATTCAACAAAATAGCTATCATTATTATTCTTATCACCATAATCATCAAATATAGGAGGCATATTGTAATCATAATTAATTTTCTTCTCAATAGTAGGTGGACTGAAAATATCATATTCATCATTGTAATCATCATATATTGGAGGTTTGGTATCATCATAAGCAATCGAATAGCTATCTTCCAAAGCCGGGGAACTAAAAAGATCATTTTCATAAAAACTAGCTTCCCTAAGCTTAGACTTTTCCATAGCATTAGCAATAATGGTGTCCAAAGAATTCATACTAATAACATTGCTATTAGCATGCAAATAAAGTTCCATAGGTCTTTTAATTTTCTCTTCAAACACTTCATGTCCTAATTCAAGATAAATACTATAAAGCTCTTTATTTTTGTTGTTGTTTTCCATTAAGCCTAACTAGTGAAAACAAGAAACAAAAAGACAAAATTGCAGAATCTAAAGGAAATAACTTCGAGCACTCACACCGGAGGATGTGAGTACCTTTTACCTTACCTCCCCGGCAACGGCGCCAGAAAATAGGCGTTTGCCGTGTGAGGTTCTTCTTCTTTAATCCTCCGATGGGAATACCTTTTACCTTTCCTCCCCGGCAACGGTGCCAGAAAATAGCTTGATGTCTACGCACTTCTATTCTTGTAGACAGTTGTTGGGCCTCCAAGTGTAGAGGTTTGTAGAACAACAGCAAGTTTTCCCTTAAGTGGATCACCCAAGGTTTATCAAACTCGGGGAGGAAGTGGTCAAGGTATCCCTTCTCAAGCAACCCTGCAATCAAGATACAAGAAGTCTCTTGTGTCCCCAACACACCCAATAAACTTGTCAGGTGTATAGGTGCACTAGTTCAGTGAAGAGATAGTGAAATACAAGTGGTATGGATAATTATAAGTGGTAACGGTGCCATAAAATAGCTTGCTGGCGTGTGGTTGACGTGGGAAAAGACTAAAGGCAAACTGTAATAAAGATGGAAGCAAGCAAACATGTAACAGATCTAGTAGCAAAACAGTGTTTCAATGCTTAGAAACAAGGCATAGGGATCATACTTTCACTAGTGAACACTCTCATATAAATATTTTTTTCTTATGATACTACTCGTAACTACTCTCCGGTTGAACACTCTAATCGTTGGTAGGGCTATAACAGCACACCTCAAAGTTCATCTTTCCCATCTAGATAACCCCACACTGTCACCTTGAGTACTAGATGGTTCAAACAAACACCACAATTTCATAAAGACATCCAACTCCAAATATAACTCATAACAAGTATTTGTAATCTCTAGCCTAAGTGCCACCATGGTGCACGCTATCACTTTCACACACATAGGGAGAGCAGAGATCTAATAAATCACTTGAGTATCAAGGTAGATCTATAGATTACAAGCTCATGATCTCAATAAGATCATGCATAGAGAGAGAGAGATGAACACATAGCTACCGGTAGAACCCTTAGCCTCGAGAGAGAACTACTCCCTCCTCATCATGGGAATCAGAAACGGCGATGGAGATGGTGGTGGAGATCGATGGAGATGGCTCCGTGGGCACTTCCCCGTCCCAGTAGGGTGCTAGAACAGAGACTTTCTGTCCCCCGAATCTCCCCTTCGGTGGCGGCAGTGCTACGGAACTTTTCGTGGATTTTTGATTGACCATCTAGGGTTTTGGTATCGGGAGGCTCTTATAGGCGAAGGAGGCAAGGTCGGTGGCTGGCCAGGGGGCCCAAACCATGCCCTGGGGCGGCATGGGCTGGCCCGCGCCAAGGGGGGTGTGGCACCCTGTGGCCCCTCTCTGACTCTCCTTTTGGCTCCGTGAGTCTTCCGGGAAAATAGTAACTTTGGCTTTTGTCCCGTCCAATTCCGAGAATATTCATTTTCTGACTTCCTGGAACCAAAAACAGCAGAAAACAGGCAACTGACACCGTGGCATCTTGTTAATAGGTTAGTCCAAGAAATCATATGAAAAGTACTCCAAAGTGTGGACAAAACATAAGAAAGTAGATAAAACCAAGCATGGAACATCAAAAATTATAGATACATTTGCAATGTATCACACATCAATTCTTGACGATGTCTTGAAGATAGCCATGCGGAACTCCATCTTCTTCTTCTTCAAGACATACTTGATCTTCTTCTACTACTACTTGATTCCAATAGGCACAAAGCCCTTGGACAATGCTACTTCTTTTTCATCCTTGAAACCAACACATGGTCCAAGCGATGCCAATGGACAAACCTACAAGTGAAACTCAATTTGCACATTAGTCCATAGGGATTGTCATTAATTACCAAAACCACACATGGGGCATACATGCCCTTTCACTCATCCATACGGCTTCCTTTGCCGCCTTCGAGGCGACAATACACTCAGCTTATGTCGTAGACGTAGACATAGTCTCTTGCTTGAAACTCTTCCAGCTCACAGACCCTCCGTTTACCACAAACACGTATCCGGATTGCGAACGAGAATCATCCGAGTGAGTAAGATAACTCGCATCTGTGTAAATCTTTACACTGAGTTCATCCTCACCTCCATAAACTAGGAACATATACTTAGTCCTTCTCAAGTACTTAAGGATATTTTTAGACGCTACCCAGTGGATTTCTCTAGGGTCAGCCTGGTATCTGCTCACAACACTTAGAGCATAAGAAACATCCGGCCTTGAACAAATCATAGCATACATGATGGATTCGATTTTTGAAGCATACGAAATCACACTCATCCGACTGCCCTCTTTAGTCGTCGAAGGACACTGAGTCTTGCTAAGTTTTACACCATGTGACATCGATAAGAACCCCTTAGACGATTCCATGTTGAACTTCTTCAACACTTTGTCCAAATATATACTCTAACTCAATCCAATGAGCCACCTTGATCTATCTCTATAGATCCAGATTCCAGGAATGTAAGTTGCTTCACCCAAGTCCTTCATCGAAAACTCTTTTCCAATGATTCCTTGGTTTCTTGCAATATCAAGACATCATTTCTAATCAGTAATATGTCATCCACATATAAGATTAGAAAGTTTACTTTGCGCCCAATAAGATCAGCAAGTCCGGTTCCATGTAAGCAAGCATAAGACAGCTAATTTCCATGGACTCATCCCGAGTCCTACGGTAGGCATTGGTGGCAGAGACATAACAATAACACAAGATAAAACAATTTGACTTGTGAGCACACTACCAAAAATGTTTGACTTGTGATAGTGCAACACTAGCGGGGAAACCGACTAAACCTTCTTTGAGTGATTAAATTCTACCGAATATCTTATAGAGGTAAAACCAGAGACATAACAATAACACAAGATAAAACAATTATGATGTGACATGGCGTGGCTATCTTCACGGCGATCTCCATCTCCATAAAGCTTGTAATTCGACGTGTGCCAACTCTTGTCATGTGCCACCTTACTCCATGTTGCCGATTTGTACATCGACTTGCATGTCATCTGGGTTCTACAAATAGCTGCACTAGCTAGTAAAGTAAATAACATAGAGAATCCGACATGCAGGTTATAATACAATAAAATGATAACACCTAGGCTCCAGGCGGCTGACTAAAACCGTGATTCACAGATCACGTATGGATTACACACATCACATACACATAAGCCATACCATTCACAACATCATCGTGCAAAAACAAGTTATGCATAGATACGGTATCTACGGGCGTTGTGAAACTCGCAACGACATCTAAGGCGCTATGGCAGGGCGAAGCCGGCAGTCCCAAGTCCGATCTGTACTCCAATTTGATCAAACTCCTTTGATCTTTGATCACCGTATTTAGATTTACGTGTCACAGTCTACCTGATGTCGAAAACTGATCGGTAGGGGTATATCGTTCCGTGACCTCGGCAGTATGATCACCAAAACGAGATCATCTATTTCCCTTAATAGTTTATCCAATCAATCTCGTACAAAACCGATCTATCTCATAGATTGACCACAAAAACAACAAATAGATCCAATCTAATGCCTACCATATATCACATATGGGAGATCTCGAGCCTAAAACCACAAGCTATCGCTTCGATGCCACTATTAGGCCACGTAGAGATAAAAAAATCATACGCGGTACTCCTAAGATCTAGCTCAGGTGATAGGCCACGAGATTTACCACTAGACGCACAGGTGTGGATTATCGATGAAGTGTGTCGGTTGAGGCAGTGCAGTCCTCACGATCCAATCCAATCCACGATCGTCGAAGTGCTGATCGTACGGCACCTCTGTCGGTATCAACATGTATGAGGAGGAGCGTCGGTGGTTGATTGCTAGGTCTGGTAGAGCAATGGAGCTAGGGTTTCCAACGCATGGAATGACCTAACCCTTCCCCTTCGGAATCTGTGCCCCAGTATATATAGGGAGTGAAAGTGGGCTCCACTAACTTGTGGCCCATTCACTAAAGCCTATATTAGTCACCACGAGTCTAACTCACTAACTTAGTCCATGTCTGATTTGGGTCAAACCCGAACAAGTTTCCGGTTCAGGTCCAACCCAAACTTGCTCCTGCTCTTAAGTGTGTGACTCCGTAGGCTCATGGTGAATCAGACATGATTTGTGTCTTACTCATAATCGATCAGTTAGCAGCGGCTCCTAGCAGAACATGCCGACTCCCAAGTACCAAAGAGTCATGATGACATACCTTCCAATGCGACTTGCGTCCGAGTCCCTTTTGCCTCACGATACATGTTGTCAAACTATAGGTGAATAATCGTCATCCTTCAAATAGCTCAACTCCCTTTCTCGATCTGAGATAAGTGATTCATCCGACTAACTCTTAGTCGAACGCCTTAGTTAACACTTAACCGAGTCGTGCATGGCAATGCTTTCCTAATCATATCACCCGAGAGGGCCTAGAGAACATCTCTCTAGTCGGAGGGGCAAAAACACATCTTGATTATCCACATCACATAGCTTGATTCTCAGCCAACCCGAAATCTGCCTTTATAACCGCCCTTTGAAGGAACAACATTTGATAGAACCTAAGTCGGTGATCCACAACTCGTATTGTGCAATAACCTCAGGTCTAAAGATTACATTGATTGAGACATACAAATGACAACTTGTTCGTTGTATCTCAATATGGGTCAGTCCGACTCGCTAAACTCTTTAGCTGAATCCGTGTAAGTCGGAATAGCATCACCATGCCCATGACAAGTGGAACCAAGTCATTAGCCGACTTTCATATTAGTCTAAGTTGTGTGTCCAGCACAACCTCAACGACCAAGGACATCTAGCACGAACAACATGAATATATACTTCCACAACTGAATCATATATTCAATGATACATATCAGTAGTTCATACAAGGGCAATATAACAACTTTATGAATACATCGGAAATAACATCGTACATGATTGCCTCTAGGGCATATTACCAACACATCTCCTCCCGCCACAGTTGTGTTTTGCGATAATGTTAGCGTCGTCCACATGTCCATGAACCCTGTTCGGCATCAGCGCACCAAACACATCGAGATCGACCTCCACTTCGTTCGCGATCGTGTTGCCCTGGGCCAGGTCCGCATACTCCATGTACCCTCGTCACGCCAATTCATCGACCTCTTGATGAAGGGTCTTCCATCACCGTTGTTCCTGGATTTCTGGTCCAGTTTCAACGTCCGTCCTCCTCCCGTTATGACTACGAAGGAGTATTAGACTATCATGACAAGTATCGTGCCATAATTCCTAAATCTCGTAAATCGTGGATTTGTTATTAGCGTGATATCTCATGTATGGTTAGGATTGTTTGTAATCTTTCTATATATATGTGGAATGGAAAAGGCCCATGTGTGGTTAATCTTTTCACAGTTCTATCTTAAAGATGACAATGGGTGTGCTCTCCGCTGGGGAGTGCATTTCTATCCCCATCACCGTTTAATAATCATGGAGATTTTTTCCATCCCCATCCTCTTGGGGTTCGGGGCGGATATCGGGTTCCCATTATATAGCATAATTTACATGATATTGTTAAAATTTAATGATGTTACATTTTTGACACATACAAATATCTAATATATGTAACATACATGTGATAAAAGATAAGAGATTAGTTTCGTTGGCTTAATATATTAAGCCCTCTAATCTAAATTAATATACTAAATACATCTGAATTTAGACAAATCTGAGAATATTAATTTGGATCAAAGGGAGTATCGGAACTTACCAAAATAGACACAATATACAACATCTTACATATAAAAATACACAAGTTTATATACATTCTAGTTTTCAACTGGTATAGCGGAGAATGGGGATGAGGAGACCTTATAATCCCCATCCTTATATTCAATTATGAGATCACATTCTCCTATAGCCATCCCCTAATAGGTAAATTCCCCCACGGGTTTAGGGGAACGGGGCCCGTTGCCATCCCCTAACCTCGAACTTTTCTTTACAACTTAATTTATGTGTCTTCCATATAAAATTTTGGCAATATCTCTTAATGAAGACAAAATGTGGCTAAGAATTTATGCACCTATGGTTAGCCAAATTTGGCAAATTTATGTGGCAAGAACCTACGAGGGAGTTGGCCTCCAACCACTCTGCCGGAAAGCTCGTAAGAAGTCGACACTCCTCTGCATTTGCCCTGCTAAGATGGCAGGCCAACAGCTTGATGACAACGCGCTGGCTAAGCTAGTCAGCGGTTGCCTGGACGTATCAGAGAAAGCCGCGTGCTTGAGCCTGAAAGTCTGCAACTCTACTTGATCACCGTACACAAATTAGCATTGCAACACACGAATGGATACTTACACGGGTACTACCATACCAACCACGGATCCTATCAATACAACAACTAGGAACTACGCCTAGCCCTAGGCCTACTCATTCAAATGAAGAAAAAAAAATGCAGGATATCAACACCACGCACACGGGGCCGAGCAGGCGGAACCGGAAACTGTCCGTGGAGCCCCTCATCACTCCCCCGGTAGTCGCACTGCTCACCGAGTCACGTGCCAGCGAACCATCACCGTCGCCGCCGCCACGGCAGGCACCAACGCCGATGCCGACGTCGCGCACGACGTCCCGGTCGTCCAGGCACAGCCCCGAGTTTCCGCTGAGATCGAGGTTGCGGCCGAGGCGCCGCAGGAACGCGCCGTCGAACGGCACGGTCCCGCCCAGCCCGTTGTTGCTCAGGTTGAGATGGTACATCCTGTGCAGCCTGCCTAGCCCCGCCGGGATCACGCCCGTCAGGTTGTTGTTTTCCAGCGAAAGCGTCGTCAGGCTCGCCAGCTGACCGAACGCCGCCGGTATCGGCCCCGAGTAGCCGGAGCCGGCTAGCCGGAGCTCCTGAAGACGGGCGAGGCTGCCGAGCTCGGACGGCAGCGGGACGTCCATCGGGTTGTTGTCCATGATCAGGTACTGCAGGTTCCGGAGGCCCGAGAGGCCAGGAGGGAAGCGGCCGTTCAGGCCGTTGTTGCTCAGCGCCAGGAAGGTGAGCGAGGTCAGGTTGGCGACGGTGGCCGGAATGCCGCCCGTGAGGTTGTTGGAGCTGAGGTCCAGCTTCTGCAGCTGCCGCAGCTCGCCGATCCGGCCCGGCATGGGGCCGGAGAGCGAGTTGTAGCTGAGGTCCAGACCGACCAAGCCCTTGAGGTCGGTGATCTGGGCCGGCACCGGGCCGGAGAGCGAGTTGTAGCTGAGGTCGAGGTGCACCAGCGACCTGAGCTCGCCGATGCCCCGCGGGATCTCGCCGCGGATGAGGCCGTTCTGGGAGATGGTGAGCACCTGGAGGGACCTGAGCCTGACGAGCTGCGGCGGCATGACGCCGGTCAGCGACGGGTTGGCCCTGATGCTGAGCTGCTGCAGGCCGGAGGAGGAGAGGTTGGCCGACGACGGGAGGACGAGCGCGGTGGTGGCGGCCGGGTTCTTGAAGCAGTCGACGAAGAAGAGGGACTGGAGGTGGGGCAGGGTGAGCACCTCGGGCGGGAAGGTGGCCGTGTCCTTGCACGACGGGTTGGGCTCCACGCCGAAGTCCAGCCGCGTGACGTGCAGCGGCGCCACGGAGGCTGCAGCAGCAGCGCTGTTGCCGGGCAGGGCGGCCGGCTTGCACTCGAGCCCCGGCCACGGCGCGCTGCAAGGGTCGGGGCTCTCGGAGCGCCAGTCCCGGTCGGAGGAGACGGCGTCCATGACGAGGAACAGCGTCTCCCTCTCCGCTGGGTCCATGGCCGCCGCGGCTGCCACGGAGAGCAGGCACAGGAAGACCGCGACGATGGAGGCCGGCATTGCTGTGATTGTGGTGCTCATTTGCTCGTGCATCCCGGGGCGTTGCCTCTGCCGAGTGCGGGTTTTTCCTTTTCTAGGGGTTTATGAGCAGTGGAGGTCGCCCGTGCGGGCGCTGGAGATGGGGCCAGCGATACATATATACGGTGATTGACGTGACGATCCTGACGTGACCGGCCATGGCCAGAGAGAGGGAGAGAGAGCAGTGCGCGAGGGAGAGAGAAAATAAAAAACGGGCAGCGTGCAAGCATCGGTCCTGGGTCGGGTCGCCCGAGAAAACCTCGGCCTCGCTCGCACAGGAGGTATCTGTCTGCACAGTAGGAGGCACCAAAGCACAGTGCGCACAGGTCATGCTTTCCGCAAGGAACCGCGCATATGGTCCTGGCTCGCTACAGGATCACAGACCCAGTACTACATAATTTGACTGGTCAGCTGAGGCACTAGTTAAGACACTGGCAAACACTGGGTTGAGCTTCCAGGCCCTACCGTAGACCCTCCCCGAATCGATCAGCTCAAGTGCAAACGGGAGGGACCCCGTCGCGTCGCGGCATTACCTACGTCCAAGTATGGTGGTGGGTGGGTCACCTGTATCTGCACGCGGCATGCCTGTATGTTGGTGTTCATCCATCAGAAAGGCGTGGTGCTGACAGGAACCACCAGAGAAGGTTATTTAATTTTAGTGGCAGTCAGGGAACATGTTCTGTTTGGCCATTTCATCAGCATTCAGCAGGAGTTAAAATCCATCATTATCTCTGCTGGTAAGAAAAGTTAAACTTGTTCGCAGTACATATTTATGTACCACAAAGTAAGGGATGACAAGACATAAAGTCGCACAGTGAGAATCCTAGAAATACTAGCACGTCGCAAGAAAAAAACATGCCTAGAAACGCATTATCTAGACCAGAAACCAAGAGGGAGCAAAAGTGAGCTCGTACGAGGCTACATCAGGTACCATCCAGGCCCTCACCCTGGTGCGGGCCGTGAATGATAACACGTCCCGGCCGACGTGACAAAAAGATGTCTGGCCCATCCAATAGTGGGAAGCCGTGCAGGACTACGCCGTATCCTATGCCAGGTCGAAATGACCCATCGAGTTAAGATTCCCTACAAAAGCAAACGCCATGTGATGCTTGCAGCAGCCCAGGACGACGGAGCTGCGAGCCTGCAACCGTGTCACCTCACAAACCATGTAACTTGTCCCATCATGAATTTAACTGCGAGTAAACTACTACTGGCTGGAGATTGCACGAGTAGGCACAGATTATTACCCTATCAAAGAACTATCAAGTTGTTAGTAGAACGCCGGATTTCAACTTTCAGAAACAGATTTCCTTCCCAAGCAATTGCACTCAACTGTGAATCCTACAGGTCGGGATTTACCAAAACATGGGAAGCAAATGCCATAGCAGCCATCTATATCCCTATACAAAATTATCAGATGGCATGCACTGCAGAAAAGTCAGGGGAAAAAATGATCAGGAGCGCCAAAGCAACCACTGCATTAGAACAGCAAAAATGCCACCAGCGGAGATGTTGAGCACGTTGACAACATCGTTATTCATCTGCACGAGGAAATATTGAGCTTTAGCTTTGTAGGAACTTCCGGTGCCAATACAAAAAAAAGGTGTAAATACACTTTAAATAAGAAACATTCTGTTTTTTTTTTTGAGAATGAAGCATAATGTTTTCTAACGATAGCATAGTGTTCTTGAAACAGGAATAATGTAAGCCTGAAGAACAAGCCAAAAGATCAACATGAATTGAAGTTTTCCAGTGGCTGTTTGGGAGATAAAGGTCGACACTAGCTCTGATAACTGAATGTTCCATATGTACTTAGCCCGAGATTTTACTTGGCATCCCTGAAAAAAGGAGGGATAAAGAGTGTTGACCAGTCTTACGATTCAGGGGTTTCTTTCAGATGCATAATGCTGGGCCTATGAAACAGAAATGTGAATATTAAATTGGTAAAATCTGTACATGCAAGTCTTTTGCAAGATGCATGAATGGACCATGCGTCCAAATGGCATACCACACCAACATATTATAGTAGTAACTGTTTATTATATATAACCGCATTTGCATTATTCCGTAAGCTGAATATCTCGTCCAGGCCTTCAGTTTTGCCATAGCAGATCTCAGTTTGTGCTCATTTTGATGTCCATGATTATTATTCATAGTTCTAAAAATAAATGTTCTGTTTGGTAAAATGGATTGTTTGGTAAATTGTGCTTTCAGTAAATATGTTCTGACATTGACCTAGTATTTTTTGGAGTGCAATAATATATTCAATATCAGCTTGATTAAGAAAAATCCAGCCTGCCAAACACTAAGTTCTAAAAGCAGTCCAACCAGATAAGGTTATCAGAAGCCACCACAATACCAAATGGAGCCATTACCTAGGTAGTACTTGCAATGTTACTTCAGGCAGGCCACTTGCTTATGCACATAAGAGAGGCTAACTTTCGACAAGAATAGAACCACAAAATTCAAACCCAGCTTACTAGGGAAAACTCTAGACAGGCTTGTAAAAAAAGCATCATCAGGTGACCATATAAAAGTTCAGCTTACCCATTCAAAACCTTCCTTATCTTGTAATGTGGCGCCAATTAAACTCTCACCAAAATTTGCAATCTGGGATGCAAGAACACATAGCACAACTTGTGGTACATTTACCTGTGATACAGAGTAGTTTTTGTTCAAGAACCATATTCCTGCTTTACAGTGTAAGGTAAGAAGTACTCCCTCCGTCTCAAAATAAGTGACTTTTGAGTTCGTCTAAATTTGGATGTATCTAGACATGTTTTCGTGTGTAGATACATGTAAATCTAGACAAACCCACGTCACTTTTTTTGGGCGGAGGGAGTACATAATTCACTAATTACTGCCACTTCCATATCAACATTGTGGCTCAGTAGGTGCCATATGCAAGAGGTAGACCTCAGAAATGCAGATTTCATACTCCCTAACTTGGCCCAATATGTGTTCCCATAGTCATTGATGCACATCAAACTATGAGAAAACAGGCATAATAATGACAGGACGCATGCACGTCTGGTTGCAATTGAATCATTGAAGAAGCTTTTCATAGTACATAATTTCAAAAGCTTATTTACCTGTTCCAGAACATAACCAACACCTGCTAGAAGCATTGCTGCTACAATTCCAGCAAGAGTGCCCTCAACGCTGACTGCACCTTCTGTACCTTTTGGAACAACCTTAAACGTTGTCACCAGGTATCTGCTCTACAAAAAGAACAAAACTGAGCTCTAAGTATGGTATTAAAAACATTTACAGTGTACTGAAGGACAACGTAAACCATGAACTATTTGAAGGCCGTGCAAATAAAGTGTGCTAAGTGACAAGAATCTTACGTTGTTCTTCCATAGGCCTTTCCTATTTCACTGGAAACTGTATCACTGAGTTTAGTACAGAAACTAGCAACAAAGCCTAGTTTCCAGAGTTCAGCCAATGCTCCACCGCCTACGTTATATATCGATAGAAGAGCACAAACACAACCAGCAGCACTAGAGCCAACAACACTTCCAGGCCCTCTCCTTCCTCCTCTTTTCTCAGCCACCCCTAATGCTTCTTTCTGTTTTATCTTCAACTTCGTTACTGCTGTGCCCTGCATATAAAATGCAAAATAAACAACCAAGACTTATGTTGTACAAGGATTGAAACAATAGATACAAAAGGTTAGTGCAAGCAACCTAAGTCATGTAACTATGCCTTACAATCCCTAAACACATGCATACCCTCAAACCTAAGTCAGAACCGATTGATTTCCAAACAGGCAGGTGTAACTGTACCATACCCTCAAACCTTGCTTATTTATTGACGGAATAACCATACTATGTGATTATCGTATGGCCATAAATATCAAAATGATTTCACAGGAAATACCTAGCTCGATTCTGCTTTAGCAAGTGTAAGATATAAACCACATATAACGTATTTCTTATACAAAACCTAGATTTGATTTGAAGATTAATAAGGGTATGCTTGGATGACTACCAAAGCTATCCCAGCCAAAAAAAATAGCTAGCCCCTGAATTTTGGCAGCCATTTGAACCAGGCCAAAGAATTGGCTTGCCAAGCACCCTGGCCGTGCGCTCGTGTAAATCTGGCCAATGGGGGGCGACTTGCCGTCTAGCCCCCTCTGTCTAGGTAGGACACATGTATTTTCCTTTTTTTATTGCTACTTAGACCATGGCGATTTTTTTAAAATGATACACTTGTTTTAATCATTTCAAAAAGTATTGCACGAATTTGACAAATTCGATTTGTAGCACATTGTCGGCTTGGGCCTAGCCGAATGAACCATTCGATGAGGGCCGGACCGATCCAGTCCCACTCGGCGAGGAGCTGGCCGATTGCATGTGGCCGCGCCCGCCGCTGGCCGAGTGCCCATTCGGTCCCGGCCTGGCTGAATGGCCCATTTGGTCCCGGCCTCGCCGAATGAAGGCAAAGAGGTCGCGGCCGCTCCTCTCCCTTCTTCCTTTCGTGCCAGTTTCCTCTTCTCTCTCCTAACCACCATTCGGCCTGGGCTGACCGATTGCTTTTTCAATCGGCTTGGGCCTGACCAATTGCTTTTCCAATCGGCCTGGGCCTGACCAATTGAAGCAATCGTCTTGGCCATGACCGAATGCATGCTGGTGGCCGGCCGACTGCCCACTCGGCATGGTCCAGGCCGAGTGAAACTTATTCGGCTTGGCCCAAGCCGACAATGTGCTACAAATCGAATTTGAATTCGTGCAATACTTCTCGAAATGATTAAAAAAGGTGTATTATTAAAAAAATCGCTAGACATGTGGGTGGGTATTTTGATTCTTTGGATAGTAATTAATCTGTGGTTCCTACACGATTAGCAAGTGCATGCACGAGGGTCCAGGATACTCAATGTTTGTAGCAAGTTCCAGTGCCTGTTATTACTTTTGTAAGTTTTTTGCTCTTTGACTGCATCTTAGTATGGTTTTACTTATACTATACTATCAAATTTGGGTAATAGACGTGTCAAATAATATGGAGAAGGATACTCCAGCTGGTGGCAAACCAAATACGGGGATATTTTGCCAATTTTTTGGTAAGTACAATGGCTACCATTCAAACAACAACACTTCACCAAAATTTTGGTCATGCCCTCACATTGGTCATGCCAAAAAATTGGTGGGACTAGTTGGGACTCAAATCAAACATACCTTAAAGCATGAATGATCACTCATTCATGAGTCATCAGCAGTTTCAAAGAGCAGAACCAATAAAAGAAGTTTTGTTGCTGCCTTAATTTCCAAACTGACGGGATTGCCAGACCACTACTATGCCCATTTCAATGTAAGAGACAACCACCATATTCCATGTGTTGTGTCACCCCTGCCCTGCTCAAACATTAGTCTCCCGCTGAGGAGGTAGAAATGTCTCTCCCAGATGTCCAGCAACACGATGCTGAACAATGGTAAAGTTTCATGGCAAACTGCAAGAAAACTTTCTAGACACTCCGGCTTGTGGTTTGCAGAGGCTTTCTAAAGTTTCCGGCTCCGTCACCGGTGTACGAATTTGCATCGTTAACAGATAGGAATTCTAATTTCCGGTCAATTCACCTGCAAGCTTGAGCAAGAGAGAAATTTGAAAACCATTTTGTCCTCATAAAATGTGTAAAGCTAGTTCGTCTCTTGGCACAAAAAACGAAGGAGCGAAAAGAGTGAAAAAAGAACGAGTAAACTACGATTCTGGCAAATGGATTGCTGATCTCCATGCAGTCCTATCAAGAGCCAAATCTTTAGGAACATTCCAATCCCTCAAGTTCCTTTTTACCGCCTCCGTCAATGTCAACTTTGGTCTCCCTCTACCCCTCTTAGTATTTTCCATACCCTTTAGAAGATCACTAATAAGTGGTGCTTCTGGAGACAGGGGCGGAGGCAGAAAAAAGTTAGGCTGCGTTCGGAACTAAGGAATTCCGCAGGAATAGTGAAGGTTTGCTTTCCTTTGGAATTTTTTCCTTTGGAGCCGTTCGGGACAAAGGAAAAAGTGGTTCCAATTCCTTAGGAAAGGCAACGTTTCCTGCACTTTTCACGGGAAACAAAACATTGGCCAAAGCCAAAGGAAAGGCACGGAAACTCTGTTTTGGAATCCTGTAGGTTTTCAGTTTACGCTACACCCTATTCCTCCATCGTTTCCAATTCCTTTGTTTTGTACTCCTTTGAACCGAACTGGGCCTTAGAGGGGGGCCAATCAAAGATTTTGCCCCTTGCAAATTGTTGGAGAGGGCCGAAATACAGAAATCCGGAAAATTTAAGGGGTTTGGGGTAAGAGAACAAGGGGTGTACTAAAAAAATCCTGCCCCTGTTGGTACCCCTGTCTCTGCCACTGTCTGGAGGTCTCCACTGGATATGCTCAAACCACCTTAGCCGATGTTGAACTATCTTCTCATCAATCTGTGCCACCCCTACCCTATAACGTATTAACTTGTTCCTAATTTGGTTCCTTCTTGTATAGCAACACGTCCAACGCAGCACGCGCATCTCCACAACACTCATTTGTTGGATGTGTTGTCTTTTAGTGGGCCAACATTGTAGTCCATATAGCATCACAGTGCTTTCGTGGGACCTTCTTGTCACAATGGATGCCAGATGCTTGTCTCCACTTCATCCACCCTACCTTGATCCTGTGGCAAACATCCTCGTCAACATCGCCATTGCTTTGCAACACTGATCCCAACTATCAAAAGGTGTCTCTCTTAGGCACTATTATTCATCCTTCTAAATTAACCTCTTCGTCTTCGCCTCCCACACTACTAAAGTCACATCTCATATACTCAGTCTTGGTCCTACTAAGTCTAAACCCCTTGGATTCCAAATTCTGCCTCCATAACTCTAACTTCCTATTTACGCTGACTCTTGTTTCATCTACTAGCACCACATCATCAACAAAGAGCATACAACAAGGAATATCCCCTTGTATATCCTCCGTCACCTCATCTATCACCAAGGAAAACATGTATGGGCTCAAGGTTGACCCTTGATGTAGTCCCATCGTGATTGGAAAGGTATCGTTCTCACTATCACCTACTGAACATTGTCCCAACATTATCGTACATGTCCCTGATAAGGGTAATGTACTTCGTTGGGACTTTATGCTTCCCTAGCGCCTACCACATGATGGTCCTTGGTATCTTGTCATCTGCCTTCTCCAAGTTGATGAAGACCATATGCATGTCTATATCTCTCCATAAGTTGGCGAAGCAAGAAAATCGCTTAGATCTCCCATGAATAAAACCCAAATTAGTTTTTAGTGACATCCATCACTCTCCTCAAGCGATGCTCGACTACTTTCTCCCAAAGCTTCATAGTATGGATCATAAACTTGATTCCACGATAATTAGTACAACTTTGAATATCTCCTTTGTTCTTGAAGTTAGGAACTAATATACTTTTTATCCACTCTTCGGGCATCTTATTGGATAGACAAATGTGGTTGAATAGCTTGCTTAGCCATACTATGGCCACGTCTTCAAGGCATCTCCACACCTCAATTGGGACATTATCAGGACCAAGGGCCTTTCCTCCTTTCATCCTTTTTAGGGTGTCCTTAACCTCAAGCTCTTGGATCCTCAGCAAGAACCACATGTTGGTGTCATCGAAGGAGTCATCCAGCTCGGGCATAGTGCTCCCATTCCCATCATTGAATGATCCATCGAAGTAAGCTCTTCATCTTTTCTTAATCTCTTTGTCCTTCACTAGAAGTCGATTGGCCTCATCCTTGATGCATTTAACTTGGTTGAGGTCCCTTGTCTTCCTCTCGTGAATTTTCACCATCTTGTATATGTCCTTGTCACCTTCCTTTGTCCCTAATCTCTCATACAACCCACTATAGGCACCCCCTCGCTTCACTCACGGCTCGCATTGCCTTCTTCTTGGTCTCTTTGTACTTCACCATGTTGCTTGTGCTTCTATCATGGTGCTAACTCTTGTAGCGCTCCTTCTCTTTGATAGCCTTTTGGACATCCTTGTTCCACCACCATGTGTTCTTGGCTTCATGTTTCTTGTCTTTTGTCACCCCAAGCACCTCCGTAGCTACCTTCCAAATGCAAGTTGTCAGTTCCACCCACACGCTATCTGCACCTCCTTCCTCCCAAGGTCCTTCCGCAATCCTCTCCTTAAAGGCTTGTTGTTCTTCCCCTTTCAGCTTCCACTACTTTGTTCTTGTGATTTTGGCACCTTTGTCCCGTAAAAGTCAGCCACCACAAGCTTATGTTGCCCCACAACACATTCGCCAAGCATAATTTGCCAAGTGAAATCATTATTTTGCGTCAACTGCTCAGAGACACTACAGACGCATCAGTTTGCCCAGGACCATTAAAAATAGGTGATCTGCTAGAAAACCATGAAGCTACTAAAATACTACTCACGTGGAACATTTCCTTGAGCTGCGATTGCGAGTAGAGAGAATTGAGAACACCTGTGGAACATTTCCACATGTCTGTGACAGAAGAAAAAAACTACGCCATCGACATGAGCAATGCAGTACCGAATCCACTCACCACAACGAAATAGGCGGCGACGAGGAGGTAACCCCGGGATCCGAATGCGCGCCACGTGAGGGTGCCGAGAACGTAGGCTGCCGCGAAGCCGGAGGCGGAGAGACCCGAGAGGAGCAGTGGCGACCCCGCGATAAAGACGGCGAGGTTGGTCAGGGCGGCCGAACTCCATGTAGGCGGATGTGCCAGGAAGGCATCGGCAAGCGCGTCCCGGAGGCCCGCCGCCGCCCCGGCAATATCGGGGAGCGCGCGGATATGGGGGAGAGACGAGTGGCGCGAAACCCTAGGCCCGCGAGGGATTAGTGGTAGGATTCTGGGTGCGAGGAGGAAGGAGGAGCGGGAAGGGAGGGGACGAGGCGGAGAGGAGATGGGGGCATGGAGCAGCGGCCGGAGAACACAAGCCATGTTTTCGCCACTGGGATGCCTTGGACTGTCACCAACGGTGCAAGAGGCCAAAACATTCGCCTCCTCGGCCCCTGTCCAGTCAGGACGGTGCTGATCAGGTAATACGCCTTCGCGGATGGTTCGTGGTACAAAGAAAGACGTCTCCTGACTGGGTTTACGGTATTATTAGGATATGTTTCCTGTTGCGTTTCCAGTGTCTCCGTGTCTGTATAAAATACCGCGCCAGTGCGCCCAGATCCAATGCTCGACCACCGCCGCCGCCGCCCGCTCTACCACAAACCCTAACTGCTATCGCAGATGGAGATCCTCGCATCCCAATTCGTTTTTGATGATCTTTCCTTTGGTTTTGCCGTCAATTTTGGGCGCGTTTCTTCTTTCTTGCTCGCGGAAAAGGCTGTGCTGCTTCTTGCTGCCAAGTGATGTTTGGGTTATTGCGCAAGGGCTTTGAGCAATTCATGGCTTGGTTTTGCCTGATGCGATGAGATCACAAATTATCTACCATCCCTTCTGATGGCAGTGGCAGCGTTTAATTTCTCTCTTTCATGAGTATTATTTAATCTTCTTTCAATGCAATTATAATCAAGAAAATTGTGCCGTTTGTGCGCGGAACTTCACAGTTTAGTTCCTCTTTTTTGCTTCATTGACTTCCCAAAATCTTCGGTTGCCATGTGATGCTTGGGTTATTGCGCAAGGGCTTTGAGCAATCCATTGGCACTTTGTGCTAATGCAGTGAGATAAAACTGCATGACATCCCTTCTGATGGCAATTTGGTTAGGAAATCAGAAATAATGTGTAGTTTATTGATAATTTTGCACTGTTTATAAACTATGCAGTGTTTTATTTTTTGTATGGATTCATGTTTTTGTTAGAATATTTGGGTCAACTTGGTAGACATCTAAAGTTTGCTCAGTCAAATTAAAGATGACCTCGAAATAGACTTTTGTCCCGCTTTTTATAGAATAAAGTCACGTTGGCCGAACAGATCAAGGTGGAGGAGAATCCCTTTGACAAAGCAGATCAAAATAAACAAGAAAAACGCGTAAGACCTAAACTTGTCACCAGAGACAGAGAGCCTAGACTCGGATGAATTGGGGCTTCGCGACGATGGCCTCTAACGACGCACCGCGTCACCGCCGCCGAGACCAATGGTCAAGGGTTTACACTCGGAGTCCTGTCGCGAGGAAGGTAGACGTATCGGTGCCCTCGAGAAGGTAACGGTACATGTAGGCATTGTCGCTGATGGTGCCGAAGCACTGAGCTTTCGTTTGGAAAAATCTTCGTACTGCTCCCTGTCTTCCGCCACGCCCGTTGTCCCTAATATAGGCCTCTGGCACACGATTTGGGAGCTGCCGAAGCCGAAGCACCGCCAACACCGAAGCCTTGCAATGCCCTTTCCTCGTCATCCACATGATCGAGGGTAGGAACCACCACCACTGCCATGACGCTCGCCGAAGAGACGCTCGGGCAGTCCACCTTCCGGGGCTGCCACCCTGGCATCCACAAACTCTAGCCAAAGCTTCGACCAACGTCACATCACATCGTAGAGGTAGGTCTCTTGGGTTTGTAGGTATTGAGGCACCTGACGGCGTAGGGGAGAGGAACTTCCCTCCATCACCCATGGTGAGTGTCGTCTGTACGTAGCAGCAGTACCAATTAGGCAAGGATCAGGCTCGGCCCGCTGGCCAGGCCCAGATCGGTGCCGCCACATCCATGTTGTCGCCATCACATGTAACCCGAGCATGCCCAAAACCTGTCGCCGCTGCGCTGGCAGCCCGCCATGGCCGCCACCGGAGCTCGGGCCGAGCTCGCCCGGAACCCGCACCGCTAGGGCCGCCCCCGCAGCCGAGAGGGGAGGCCATGTCGTCGTGTCGCCCACCGCCACTCACGCTCGCCAGGGCCAGAACCTAGTCGCCTGAGTTGTCGCGCATCCATCATGGCTGACCGAACGACACGATGCTTGCAACCCACACGAGCTCTCCACCATTGGCCGACCAAACGACACGATGCCCGTAACCCTCTCCTCTTCCTCGAGATCCATCAGAAACGCCCTCTCCTCTGCCTTAGATCCTGCGGCGAGAGTGGGGAATTCGGGAAGGGTCTGACCACGATAAATCCAGACTAGAAGGCGCTGAATTGCTGGATTTGGATGGGGCGACCGGATTGACGGGGAGCAACTAGAGCCCCAATGAGAGCGAGGAATTCGTCAGCGTCTACCACCGCGCCTACATGGCCAAATAGCTCTGCTCCAGCGAGGGAGCGAAGAGGCACCGCTAGCCTGCCCTACTTGCCGCCTCCGTCTTCCCCCATCCCCAAACGCCACCACTTACCCCGAAGTGTAGAGCCTGCTGCGCCACTCAAGGCGACTTCTGGCGGTGGCGGCGTGATGTTGGGCAACATCGGCCCTGTCGTGATTCTCTTCCCCATCCGCGACATTGAGCAAACCGTCTGCATCTTCCTCTACACCTATCCATCTTGCTTACTACTCATGTATGCAGGTGACCAATTTAACCACTACACTTGCATGCGAATCTGAAAGTCCATATATATGGTGCACAAGTTGTGATTAAGGAGTTTTGGGATCTTTTTCAGGCAGGGATGTGTGCAATGGAGGTGTTGCAACAAGTTCTGGAGGAGAGAAAGCAATCGGCACATGTGCTAGTGGGACTTCTAGGCTAGGTATCCCCGCCCTCTTTTTGCCAGGTAGTGGATTACGAAATTTTGGGATCTTTTTCAGGTAGGGATGTGTGCAATGGAGGTGCTACAGCAAGTTCTGGAGGAGAGGAAGCAATCGGCACATGTGCTAGAAGGACTTCTATGCTAGGTATCCCTGCTCTTTTTGCCAGGTAGTAGTGGAAGCCAATGGCTCTATAATGATATTGATTTTGAACGGTCCAAACCAGTTGAGTGCCACTTTATTTGAGGTCTCTAGATGCGGACCGCCAAATCAGCAGGACATTTCATGTTATTTGGAAAGGTTAGGCCTCCTAACTGATGCCACTTGATGAGATTTAGATGTGATCTGGGTTGTGAGGTGACTATAGCCGCAAATTGTGAATTTTGCCCATGGATCAGTGAGATTGCTGATGTGTGCTTGTTTTCGGTCAATGTTAGTTAATCTACAATGTAGCATTTTGATCTTTATGACCAGAACTTCAAAAGATGTTGAGTACGTATATTATTTTTCTGGATACTGGCCTCTCCGTTGCGGTTTTGCAGATTAGTCTGATGCGTACATGATATCCATTGCGGTTCTTGCCAAGTTCTTCTAGAAAATAAAAAATAAAAACATCTTGCAGTTATGAAGGAGATCCATTCTCGACGCAGTTCATATGGTACAATGTGCTAGGTTTGATTTTTTGTTGTAACCAACAATTCTGAGTTTTTATCTTTTCTTTGGCTTCAATTACATTTTTCCTAAAAATAAGACTCAAACTACTAGAGACATCACTTGTGGGGTAACTGTATAGTAAATTGGGGGCTACAAATCTGCTAGAATTCAAGAACAGTGGGTTGTGTATTACTGAAAGTATTACATATTCCTTTGTGTCTTTTGCAAGTTTGCTCTCGGTTATGTCCTTGACATGGTATACAAATGATGACTAAGATGCAGTACCAACACCTTTACATTGAAATATATGATGTGTTTTAGTTTTACTATTTTATATATGTGTTTTCTCCTTTAATTATCCATATATGTTGATAAGGAAATATCGGAGAGTAACTGTAACTAGTGTGATCTTGATTATGATTTTTGTACTTTTCTAGCTTTAGGGATGTAGTACTATCAAGTAATATAAATGTTTTGCTTCCTTGGGGATTAGTATGTCTACTTCGAATCATACATACTCTAAAGTCTCAACAAGAAAATCTACGAGATACATTACTAAGTGAAGATCATGAAAATTTATCTGCAATCGTATAATATTTCTGTAAATATATAAAAGATGTAAAGTGATTAAGTTAATATATGTGTATTGCACTTTTCTTGAGATATTTCAGTATTTATATGAGCTACACAAGATAATACTTAATCTTTGGATATGATTGTTTCTTGTGTACTTTTGTTGGAGTTAGCTGAATATGTGTAAAGTGTGCCTAAGCATTGCATAAAGCTGATAAAATTTAATCCATCAGCACTTAAAAAATTCTAGAGGCATATATAGTTATGTGAAAAAGTGCTTGTAAGTCTCTTTTAAGTCAAGTTGAAGCTTTTGAATTGATGTGACAATGTGTTAAATTATCTTTGCTAAGTTGTGTTACTTATGAACAACTTGCCACAATTGACATAGGTGCCTGATTTCCTCACTTCCGCTGAGGTTAACGCTTTCGTCGAGGTCGCTGAATCTATGGGTTCACACACCATGGTAGTCTTGGGCCACTCATGGGGGAAGCCTTTGGAGATATTGACCGAATATCTATCACTGACCCGTTGCTTGCTCAAAACCTTTGGGAAACATGGATAAACAGAATACTCATGGATATCGGTATGGCTGGCAAAGGAGCTACCAGCTTGAATCCAAATATCAGGCTATACAGGTATATGATGTTACAACTTGAACAAATATCTGATTTGACAAGCATTGCACTGTTGTTAGCGCTTTGGTAGGCATATCGATGAGAGTGTCAACCTTGGGGATGGTTCTAGGGCACAATATACATTGTTGTTATACCTTTTTGGCAAGGAAAGTGCAAAGGATTCACAAGCTCTTGTTGGAGGGGAGGTTGTCTTTTATGATCACCGTGGAGGAATTGTTGATGAGGTACTTTTTTTTATCCCAAATACGCATCTATTTGATAAAATGCCCACCAAGTTGTTCTGTCAACCATTTGGTTTATTGTGGAGAACGTTCCCTCTTGTGTTTTGTTTGTCACACATATTATACTTGCTCGTCTTGTAGTTAAGATTGAAATTGATGTGTGCACATAAACATCTGATTAGCTGTAGTTACAGGGAGATGAACTGGATAAGTATGCTAGAGAGAGAAATGTAAATAAAGTATGAACTATGAGTTATTTTGTGTCGTTGGATTCTGTTAGCTTATGAAAACTGACAAGAACTTCCACATGGTTAGAGTTGTGAGATATTCCAGTGCAGTGTGAAGGCGATAAATATTGAAATCGTCTTTTTTGTTGATGACGTAGCTAGAACTTTCTGCCAAGGTGGTCTTAATTTCAGTTGGCATGCATGTAGGCTTCCTCCAGTGCAAGAATGGCGCTACTCCATCTACATGGTGTCAGGTGCATGTTGCATGAAGCTCGCGTTGTGAAAAAGAATGTCAAGTACGTGCTCTGTTGGAGGGGAGGCTGTCTTTTATGATCACCATGGAGGAATTGTTGCTGAGCTACTTTTTTTATCCCAATACGTATCTATTTGATAAAATCCCCACCAAGTTGTTCTGTCAACCATCTGGCTTATTGTGGAGAACGTTCCTCTTGTGTTTTGTTTGTCACACATATTATACTTGCTCATCTCGTAGTTAAGATTGAAATTGATATGTGCACATAAACATCTGATTAGCTGTAGTTACACGGAGATGAACTGGATAAGTATGCTAGAGAGAGAAATGTAAATAAAGTATGAACTATGAGTTATTTTGTGTCGTTAGATTCTGTTAGCTTATGAAAATTGACAAGAACTTACACATGGTTAGAGTTGTGGGATATTCCAGTGCAGTGTGAAGGCGATAAATATTGAAATCGTCTTTTTTGTTGTTGGCGTAGCTAGAACTTTTTGCCAAGGTGGTCTTAATCTCAGTTGGCATGCATGTAGGTTTGCTCCGGTGCAAGAATGGCGCTACTCCATCTACATGGTGTCAGGTGCATGCTGCATGAAGCTCGCGTTGTGAAAAAGAATGTCAAGTACGTGCTCTGTTGGAGGGAAGGCTGTCTTTTACGTCACCATGAAGGAATTGTTGTTGAGGTACTTTTTTTATCCCAATAAGTATCTATTTGATAAAATGCTCACCAAGTTGTTCTATCAACCATTTGGTTTATTGTGGAGAACGTTCCCTCTTGTGTTTTGTTTGTCACACATATTATACTAGCCCATCTCGTAGTTAAGATTGAAATTGATGTGTGCACACAAACATCTGATTAGCTATAGTTACAGTGAGATGAATGATGACCCACAAGTATAGAGGGTGTATCGCAGTATTTTCGAGGGAAGTGAAATCCAATTTATTGATTCGACACAAGGGGAGTCAAAGAATATTTATAAGCTTTAACAACTGAGTTGTCAATTCAGCTGCACCTGGAAACAATCTTGCTCACGACAGTTTATCAGTAGCAACAGTTTTGTAGTAGCAATAGCAAAGTAATAGCAGTAGTAAAAGTAAAGATAGTAGTAACAATTGCAGTAAATAGTAGGATTAGAGCGCGGTAGGCATAGCAATGGATGGATGGGCGTTGCATGGACAGGACAATTCATATAGCAATCAAGACATATGCCATTTGTAGATAAATAAGATAAAGCATCCAAGTATTAAATAATCATAGGCATGTGTTCCATATATAGTCATACGTGCTCGCAATGAGAACTTGCACAACATCTTTTGTCATGCTAGCCCGTTTGTAGTGGGGCCTCAAGGGAGCTACTGGCAATTAAGGTGCTCTTTTTAATAGAGCACCGGAGCAAAGCATTAACACTCCGTGAACACATGTGATCCTCGTATCAAATCCATTCCCTCCGGTTATCCCGATTACTTGCCCTTCGGGGCCTTTGGTTTCGGATAACGATATGTGTATACAACTTGCAGGTAAGACCATAAACAATATTATCATAATGAATCAATAACATATTCAGATCTGAAATCATGGCACTCGGGCCCTAGTGACAAGCATTAAGCATAACAAGTTGCAACAAAGTCAAAAAAGCACTAACAATAGATAGTAGACATCATTTATCAGTAGCAATAACAAAGTAATAGTAGTAGTAAAAGTAAGGACAATAGTAACAATAACAGCAAACAGTAGGATTAAAGCGTGGTAGGCATAGGAATGGATGGACGGACGGACGTTGCATGGACAAGACAATTCATATAGCAATCAAGACATAGGGCATTTGCTGATAAATAAGATAAAGCATCTAAGTACTAAATAATCATAGGCATGTGTTCCATATATAGTCATACGTGCTCGCAATGAGAACTTGCAGAACATATTTTGTTCTGCCAGCCCGTTTGCAGCGGGGCCTCAAGGGAACTACTAGCAATTAAGGTGCTCTTTTTAATAGAGCACCGAAGCAAAGCATTAACACTCCATGAACACATGTAATCCTCACATCAAAGTCATTCCCTCCGGTTATCCCGATTATTGTCATTTCGGGGCCTTTGGTTCCGGACAACAATATGTGTATCCAACTTGCAGGTAAGACCATAAACAATACTATCATAATAAATCAATAACATGTTTAGATCTGAAATCATGGCACTCGGGCCCTAGTGACAAGCATGAAGCATAACAAGTTACAACACAGTCAAAGATCACTAATAATAGATATTAGGCACCATGCCCTAACAATCTGATGTCATTACATGAACGATCTCATCCAATCCCTACCATCCCCATAGCCTACAGCGGGGGATTACTTACTCATAGATGGGGGAATCATGGATGGTTGATGGAGAAGCGATGGTGATGATGATAACGTGATCTCCAATTCCCCGTCTCGGCAGGGTGCCAGAATGAAGTTTCTGGTTCTGATTTGCAGAATCTGGTGGTGGCGGCGTAGCGGAACTCTTTCTGGACAAACGTCGAACCCCCCCTAGTTTTTTAGGTCTAGGGGCAACTTATAGGCGAAGAGGGAGGTCGAGGGGGTGACCGAGGCGGCCACACCACCCCTAGGCGTGGCCTGGGCTAGCCCGCACGACCAGGTGGTGTGGGGCCCTCGTGGGCCTCCTCCGTCTCGTCTTCTGCCTCCGTGTGTCTTCTGGTGAAATAGGATTTTGGGCATATTTTCTGGGATTTTTCCCGATAGTTGATTTTCTGCACAAAAACTAGACACCAAGGTAATTCTGCTGAAAACAGCGTCAGTCTGTGTTAGTTGTATCCAAATCACAAAAGTTTAGAGGAGAACACATAGCAAAATTGTTCGGGAAAGTAGATACGTTTTGGACATATCAACTCCCCCAAGCTTAGTTTATTGCTTGTCCTCAAGCAATTCAGTTGAAAACTCAGTGCGATAAAAGAAACTTTCACGAACACATTTGCTTCATATGATGTATATATTCTCAGCATATGATCAAGTACTTAGACAACTCATAATAAAGAGTATGCGAAATAAGGCTACCCAATACTCATTGCAAGCTATGAAGAGATTCCAACTCAAAAACAATAAGTAACATGAAACATAACATACGCAACATTGCAATGCTCATAAAAAGGTATGATAGAGTGGTATCTCGCTTGCCTTTGACTGTAGGGAAAACATAAATGCCAAGGCACCTCTGAAGTTCAAGTGAAGACTAGAAGTAAAGATATCAGAGATAGAAGCATCAAAGTCACGACACAATGAACCAAGTTTTGAAACAAGCATATTACACTAAGAATGATAACTATGCTCTCAAGAAAGTGCGCATAGAATGTGTAGAGACTCAACAAGGAAATGAAAAGGTTTTGAAAAGTTTGAAAGGCTTCCAAACGCTGAAAGTATGGTACTCATTAGCTTTGAGCTCTCATTGCCCCTATCATAAGCATCTTTAAATGGTTAAGGTTAAAATGACACAACTAAGAGGATATTCTTGCCAAGTTATAAGTTGAAATCTCATGCCCCTTGCTTACGAGTTCCGAACCTCATGCTACTCAACTTCAGTCACAAGTAAGCTCTTGTCATTGTAAGTACATATGTATCATAGAGAACCGCCAACAGGGTACCCCTTGCCCCATGACACAGGAGCTATGCCATATCAAAATGACAAGGCAAGCAGACAATGAGCATCCCAGTGATATTTTTATTTGCTATTTACATAGGTTTTTTATTGAGAATGCTTATTATGGTTATGCTGCAAGTTTCTACCATGATTAGGCATGGCTTAGGCTAGCGGCTCAAGCGTTTCTTTAACACACATACAAAATCCATGATCTTACAAGTTCTCCTTTTTTTCACACCACCGGGATCCATAAGTAAAAGAATCATGATATCAACGGAATAATAAGTGCAATGTTGAAAGTGTCCCCATGATACATGGTTCTGCTAACTTCAACTTATAAAGCACAAGCATATACGCAACAAAGATGGACACAATGGTTCAAGTTTATTAAGTGCGAGAAAAGTAAAGTGTGCCATCAAGTTCGTGAGAGTTTTACTAACTAGCTTTCTCATGACAAGCAAACATTTTATTCAGAAGAAAACAAGGCATATTAAATATGCACGGAAAAGCAAATGATGCTGATAGGTCGGTATGGTGGACACTTTTAGCAACATTGGTTTTGGGGAGTTGGATGCACGAGTAAAGCTTATACTCAACATAAGTGAAGGCTAGAAATAGTAAGGGAGCGACAAACGAGAGAGCAATAACTGTCATAATCATGCTTGCAACAAAACATGACTAATTATGGCATGAGAGTGATTCAAGAACCCTGAGGCAAAATAATTCATCGAGTCTTAACTGATTGTTTCAGTCATATGCATGTGTGAGCATGTGCCAAGTCAATCCAAGTGAAACATTCAGAGGAGGATACCACAGTGTCATACCAAGTTATGAATAGAACAATGCAAGCAAATATTCATATGACATGCTACAAACCATTAACAAGCTGGATCTAATCATAAAAAAGCAAGAACTACTAAGCATCCATAAATAACATACACTTTACATGAACGGACTAAGCATGCCCACAATGATGAGTATATGTACAAAAATGAAAACAAATAGAGTTCATTACCAGCCTCTTACCATACCTCAAGTTGTCATTAATCCTCATTATTGCCCTTCACTTGTGTGGCTTGAATAATAACATGAAACCAAACTCCACTGAGGACTGCCGAACCCTACAATGAACTTCACAAAACCAAAGAAGAACATAAAATATTTTTGGTGTTTTTGGTTTTTAAAGGCAAGAGCAAAAAGGAGGAACAGGCAAAGCAAAATCTTTTTGGGTTTTTAGAATAGTCCAAACAAAGCAAAAAGTAAGAAGCAAACCAAGGCTAAAAAGACAAAGAAGCAAACAAAGAGAAACAACGAAAATATTTTTTTGGACTTTTTATGTTTTGGAAGGCAGAAATAAAGCAAGAACGAAAGCTAAAAAGAAAAACGAAACATGGATATACAAAGTACCAACTGAATAGGATATGTAGATGAGTGTGATGTCGGTGTACCTCCCCCCAAGCTTAGGCTTTTGGCCTAAGTGGGTATCAATCCGAATGCGGGTAAGGGTTCCAAGCCGGCGGGTCATCGTAAGAATGATCGTAGTTTGGCCCTTGGGAAGAAGAAGAAGCTCCCCAATCATAGGTAGGCTGCTGGTACGAGGACTCCCCCTCATTCTAGGGCTGGACCGAATCATTTGTAGCCTCCCTTCTAGTCCCCTGCTCTTGTTGGGAGAGCTCCCCCAGATATGCATCGAGCTCTTCCTCGGTGAGTGACAATCCTTCCCTAGTATCAAGGTTAAACAAAACAGGCGCAAGAAAAATAACAACACGCTCAGATTTACTCCTTATCCAACCAACCTTGAGAAAGATTATTTCATAAGATAAATCACACAAATTAGCCCAAGAAGAAACAAATTTATGCTGTATCATGGAATTAAGGTCAAGCCTCTCTATGGAAAACTGTAGGTCTAGATGATGAGGCACTACACCATGCAAAGCTAATAAACAAGAGGCGATGAGGCCTCCACAAATTCCACCTTTCTCGTCGTTAGCAGCAAGACAAAAAGCTATCAAGGCACCCAAATTGTAAGTCCTATCTTGTTTTAAAGCAGCTGAGATGAATGCTAGATCATATGAGGATAAGTTATTTGCAGTTTTCCTAGCGAGAACACACTTGGCAATAAAGTAAGCAAAATAGCGAATAGACGGGAGATGAATATTACGAATTTTCCCACTCTCCTTTGAGAAGCTGCTCCCTTGGCAAATCTCCGCATAGGTCGCTCTTTAATCCTTTCACACGATCCCCACTAGGGTACTTTAATAGCTATACAAAAGTCATCAAAAGGAAGGTTGACAGCTATATTGTAAATTTTGTAGTGAACCATGGGGTTAGGTGATGTCTACGCACTTCTATTCTTGTATACAGTTGCTGGGCCTCCAAGTGCAGAGGTTTGTAGAACAGCAGCAAGTTTTCCCTTAAGTGGATCACCCAACGTTTATCGAATTCAGGGAGGAAGTGGTCAAAGGTATTCCCTCTTAAGCAACCATGCAATCAAGATACAAGAAGTCTCTTGTGTCCCCAACACACCCAATACACTTGTCAGGTGTATAGGTGCACTAGTTCGGCGAAGAGATAGTGAAATACAAGTGGTATAGATAATTATAAGCGGTAACGGTGATAGAAGATAGCTTGATGGCATGTAAGAGACTAAAGGCAAACTGAAATAAAGATGGCAGCAAGCAAACATGTAACAGATCTAATTGCAAACGGTGTTTTAGTGCTTAGAAACAAGGCCTAGGGATCATACTTTCGCTAGTGAGCACTCTCATATAAATATATTCTCTTTATGATACTACTCTTAACTACTCTCCGGTTGGACATTCTAATCGTTGGTAGGGCTATAACATCACACCTCAAAGTAAGCCGTGCCCATCTAGAAAACCCCACACTGTCACCTTGAGTACTAAATGAGTCCAACAAACACCATAATTTCATAAAGACATCCAACTCCAAATATAACTCATAACAAGTATTTGAATCTCTAGCCTAAGTGCCACCATGGTATGCACGCTGTCACTTTCACACATATGGGGAGAGCAGAGATCTATTAAAGCACTTGAGTAGCAAAGCAGATCTACTTGATTACAAAGCTCATGATCACAATATGATCACGCATAGATAGAGAGATGAACACATAGCTACCGGTAGAACCATTTAGCCTCGAGAGAGAACTACTCCCTCCTCATCACGGGAATCAGCAATGGTGATGGAGATGGCGGTGGAGATCGATGGAGATGGCTCCGGGGGCACTTCCCCGTCCCGGCAGGGTGCCGGAACAGAGACTTTCTGTCCCCCGAATCTCCCCTTCGGTGGCGGCAGCGCTGCCAAACTTTTCGTGGCTGGAGGCTTGATTATCTAGGGTTTATGCATCGGGAGGCTTCTTATAGGCGAAGAGGCAAGGTCGGTGGAGTGCCAGGGAGCCCACACCACCTGGTGGCACGGCCAGGGCTAGCCCGCGCCACCATATGGTGTGGCCAGGCCCTAGCCCTCCTCCGTCTCTGCTTCGGGCTCCGTGAGTCTTCCGGTAAAATAGGCACTTTGGCTTTTGTCCCGTCCAATTCCGAGAATATTCATTTTCTGACTTTCCTGGAACTAAAAACAGCAGAAAACAGGCAGCTGGCACTGTGGCTCTTGTTAATAGGTTAGTCCAAGAAATCATATGAAAAGTACTGCAAAGTTGGAACAAAACATAAGAAAGTAGATAAAACCAAGCATGGAACATCAAAAATTTATAGATACATTTGCAATGTATCAGAGGCCCGAACAAAAACTTAATTTCAAAAAAACCTATTCCCACTCTTATCCTTGAGATTCTTTAAAAAAATCATGTTCCTCAAACATTCTTACATTCTACATAAATTTGACACACATGATCACTTCACTAACTTACTCATCCTAAATTCTTATAGATGGAGGTCCAGTATTGCAAGTTCTACCAATTGGGCAACGGAGGCCAACTGATCTTTGAGAGGGATCTAGATGCACTGTTGATACATTGCAAATGTATTTATAATTTTTGATGTTCTATGCTTGGTTTTATCTACTTTCTTGTGTTTTGTTCCAACTTTGGAGTACTTTTCATATGATTTCTTAGACTAACCTATTAACAAGAGCCACTGTGCCAGTTGCCTGTTTTCTGCTGTTTTTGGTTTCAGGAAGTCAGAAAATTAATATTCTCGGAATTGGACGGGACAAAAGCGAAAGTTACTATTTTCCCGAAAGACTCACGGAGCCAGAAGGAGAGTCGGAGAGGGGCCACAGGGTGGCCACACCACCCCTTGGCGCGGGCCAGCCCAGGCCACGTCAGGGCATGGTGTGGGCCCCCTGGCCGCCCACCGACCTTGCCTCCTTCGCCTATAAGAGCCTCCCGATACCAAAACCCTAGATCGTCAATCAGAAATCCACGAAAAGTTCCACAGCGCCGCCGCCACCGAAATGGAGATTCGGGGGACAGAAAGTCTCTGTTCTGGCACCCTGCCGGGACGGGGAAGTGCCCCCAGAGCCATCTGCATCGACTCCACCGCCATCTCCATCACCATTGCTGATTCCCATGATGAGGAGGGAGTAGTTCTTTCTCGACGCTAAGGGTTCTACTGGTAGCTATGTGTTCATCTCTCTCTATGCATGATCATATTGTGATCATGAGCTTGTAATTTATAGATCTACCTCGCTACTCAAGTGCTTTAATAGATCTCTGCTCTCCCCATGTGTGTGAAATTGATAGTGTGCACACCATGGTGGCACTTAGGCTAGAGATTACAAATACTTGTTATGAGTTATATTTGGAGTTGGATGTGTTTATGAAATTGTGGTGTTTGTTGGAACCATCTAGTGCTCAAGGTGACAGTGTGGGGTTTTCTAGATGGGGAAGGCTTACTTTGAGGTGTGCTGTTATAGCCCTACCAACGATTAGAGTGTCCAACTGGAGAGTAGTTCAGCGCAGTATCATAAAGAAGAATATATTTATATGAGAGTGTTCAGTAGTGAAAGTATGATCCCTAGGCCTTGTTTCTAAGCATTGATACACCATTTGCAATTAGATCTGTTACATGTTTGCTTGCTTCCATCTTTATTTCAGTTTGCCTTTAGTCTCTTACACGCCATCAAGCTATCTTCTATCACCGTTACCACTTATAATTATCTATACCACTTGTCACTATCTCTTCGCCGAACTAGTGCACCTATACATCTGGCAAGTGTATTGGGTGTGTTGGGGACACAAGAGACTTCTTGTATCTTGATTGCAGGATTGCTTGAGAGGGAATACCTTTGACCACCTCCTACCTGAGTTCGATAAATCTTGGGTGATCCATTTAAGGGAAAACTTGTTGTTCTACAAACCTCTGTACTTGGAGGCCCAACAACTGTCTATAAGAATAGAAGTGCGTAGACATCAAGCTATTTTCTGGCGCCGTTGCCAAGGAGGTAAGGTAAAAGGTATTCATACCGGAGGATTAAAGAAGAAGAACCTCCCACGGCAAACGCCTATTTTCTGGCGTCGTTGCCGGGGAGGTAAGGTAAAAGGTACTCACATCCTCCGATGTGAGTGCTCGAAGTTATTTCCTTTAGATTCTGCAATTTTGCCTTTTTGTTTCTTGTTTTCACTAGTTAGGCTTAATGGAAAACAACAACAAAATTAGAGAGCTTTATAGTATTTATCTTGAGTTAGGACATGAAGTGTTTGAAGAGAAAATTAAAAAACCTATGGAACTTTATTTGCATGCTAATAGCAATGTTGTTAGTATGAATTCTTTGGACACCATTATTGCTAATGCTATGGAAAAGTCTAAGCTTGGGGAAGCTAGTTTTTATGAAAATGATCTTTTTAGTTCCCCAGCTTTGGAAGATAGCTATTCTATTGCTTATGATGATACAAAACCTCCAATATATGATGATTACAATGATGAATATGATATTTTCAGTCCACCTACTATTGAGGAGAAAATTAATAATGATTACATTATGCCTCCTATTTGATGATTATGGTGATGAGAATAATAATGATAGCTATTTTGTTGAATTTTCTCCCATGACAATTAATAAGAATGACTATGCTTATGTGGGGAGTATTAATTCTTTTATGCATGTGGCGCATGATAAGAATGTTTCTTGTGATAGTTATATTGTTACTTTTATTCATGATGCTACTGAAAATTATTATGAGAGAGGGAAACATGGTTTTATGCATCTCAATAATATTAAGTTTCCCATTTTTATGTTGAAAGTCTTGAAGTTGTAATTGTTTTGCTTTCCTATGATTGTTGCTTTGTGCTTTCATGACTTGTTTGTTTACAAGATTCCTATGCATAGGAAGTGGGTTAGACTTAAATGTGTTTTAAATTTTCTTGTTGATGCTCTCTTTTACTTCAATTCATATTTCTTATGTGAGCATCTTCTCAAACTATCATGCCTAACTTAAAGGCGTTAAAGAAAGTACTTATTAGGAGATAACCCAAAAGTTTTAGATGAGTCTTGGAAGTTATTACCTCTGTAATAACCACTCCTTATCCTTTTTATTTGCTTTTTGTGCCAAGAGTAACCTCTAATAAGAGAGAAGTAATGATTGAGAAAGTTGTTGTCTCGAAACAGATTTCTGTGCTTCACAGTAAAAATTCGTGTAAAATCTCTGAGCATATTTTTGAGGCGTGAATTTTTGTGCTTCTGCCCCAGGTTGTTATCTAACTTTCGTTAGTTTAACACTTTTTGATTTGAGCAACAGAAGGTCTTCGAATTTTTTTGTCTTTACCTACCGGTCTGTTTTGACAGATTTCTGCCATTTTCTGCATTTGCTTCTTGTTGGTTCCTTTTTGAGTTCTTTTAGGGAATTGAGCTTTTTGAGGGAAGTGCTACAGTAGCTAGTGTTCTAGTGGAAGTTTATTTAGTGTTAGAACTGAACCTTAAGACTTATTATCTTGAGTGCACTAATGTTGCTAATAAAGATTGTGTGAAGTTTTGTATGAAGGAAAAATTTCAGGTGTATGGAAAGAATGAGTAATGAGATGAAGGAGGGACTAAATCTCAAGCTTGGGGATGCCACGCGTGTCACTCCAAGAAATACCCAAGAAGTACAAGCGTCTAAGCATGAGGATGCCCAAGGCATCCCCTTCTTCATCAATAAAAATCTCAGGTTTCTTCCAAACGCTTCATTTTTATTGTTTCATGCACAGTTGTGTTGTTCTTGGAGCGTCTTCTTTTTCGTTTTCGTTTTGGTTTTTCATTTGCTTGGTTTTCTTAGTTCTCTGAATAAATTGGTTGGACCCCCTCTTTCATGCATTGGTTTTCAAATAGTTTGGTTTGGTTTCGAAAAGAGTAGGAAAGTTCATGCTTAAGTGGTAAAGAGAGCTTGTTTTTGACTGTGGCCTATGCTTTGTCATGCCATGCTTGATATTGTTTTGGCTTTATGCTTAGTATTCTTTGCTATGGCATGACTTGTTATACACAATTGAGATTGCTTAATGTACCTTGGATGAATCATGCGCTGTTTTAGCATATTAAAGCATAGTATAGTGGTATTCTCCTTTGATGCTTTATTTGGGTTGACTTGGCGCATGCTCACACCATGTTATGACTATCCAATGTCACCATAGCCTTTATGATCCTTTAGTTTTCAACTTGTAGTATCACTTTATGCTTTGATCAATGATGTTTTGTCGCTCTGCATGATTATGGCCATTATTGCTCTCTTAGTTTGTCGCTCCCTGTCTTTTGCTAGCCTCCACAATCAAGTATGAGTTCCACTCATGCATCCAACTCTCTAAACCAAGTTATTCCAAAGAGTCCACCATACCTACCTATTAGCTTATGCTATTCCAAGTATATTCATGCTTTTGTTTACCTTCCAAATTAAACTTGTTATGAGAAAACTAGTGATTAAAGCTCTCACGAACTTGATGGCACACTTTACTTTTCTTGCCCTTAATAAACTTGAACCATTGTGTCGTCTATGTTGTATATGCTTGCACTTATTTGTTGGGAATTAGTAGAACCATGCTGTCATGGGGAACGCTTTCAACATTGCACTTGGTACTTGTACCTAGTTGATATCATGCTCTTTTGTCTATGGATGTCGTCGATGTGAAATGAAAGGGGAGCTTGTAAGTCCTTAGAGTTATGTATATGTGTTAGAGAAACGCCTGGGCCGCTGGTCTAATCCATGCTGACATGGTGGAAACCTGCAGCGTAACCATAATGAGCTGTCTATGAAGCATTCTTCTTATAAAAAAGGAGTCCTATATTGAGAAAAAAGTGAAAAAGAAAAAAAGAGATTATGAAAAGAGGAAAGAGAGAAAAAAGCACCATATTCCCATGGTAAATAAGAAGATACTGAGATGCTCGTTGTCTGCTTGCCTTATCATTTTGATATGGGGATTCTTCCGTATCATCAGGCAAGGGGTACCCCGTTGGCGGTTCTCTATGATACACATGTACTTACGATGACAAGAACTTACCGGTGACTAAACTTGAGTAGCATGAGGAGCGGCCCTCGTATTCAAGAGACATGCTATTTCTAACTTATACTTCGTCAAGCATGTACACCATAGTTTGTTCACTTTAACCTTAATCACTTCAAGATGCTTATGATAGGGGTAATGAGAGCTGAAAGCTATAAGTACCATAATTTTTGGAAGCTCTTTATGAGACTTAAATCCCTACTTCCTTCTATGAAGGCCTTTCTTCCACCATTATATTGAGTCTTCACCTTCTACCTTTATGCACCTACTTTGAGAGCATAGGGGCCATTCTTAGTTCTATGTGCATTGTCCCAAGACTAGTTGATTGATGCATACCTTGATATTGCTTGTTCTAAACTATTTGTATCTAGTCACTCTTATGAACTTTGAAGGTGTCCTATGCATTTATGTTTGCAACTCTATGAGGGACAAGCTGAATTCCAGTATGCTATGTTTTCTTTATGTGAAACAAACAAACATCTTGCAAAGCATTGTTATTCATGAATCTTTGTTTATTCATTTTCATGTTGCATCATAGTTTCTTTGTCTTATTGCTAGAACCTTGTCTTTCATGTTATAATTGAAGTACTATGATCCCAGCTTTAAATATTTTACAAATACTTTGATCAAGTCTTTGATGGTGCATGTCACCTCAAAAATTATTCTTTCTTTTTATCACTTACCTACTCGAGGACGAGCAGGAGTTAAGCTTGGGGATGTTGATACATTGCAAATGTATCTATAATTTTTGATGTTCCATGCTTGGTTTTATCTACTTTCTTGTGTTTTGTTCCAACTTTGGAGTACTTTTCATATGATTTCTTGGACTAACTATTGATAAGAGCCACAGTGCCAGTTGCCTGTTTTCTGCTTTTTTTTGGTTCCAGGAAGTCAGAAAATGAATATTCTCGGAATTGGACGGGACAAAACCTAAAGTTACTATTTTCTCGGAAGACTCACGGAGCCAGAAGGAGAGTCGGAGAGGGGCCACAGGGTGGCCACACCACCCCTTGGCACGAGCCAGCCCAGGCCTCGCCAGGGCATGGTGTGGGCCCCCTGGCCGCCCACCGACCTCCTCCTTCGCCTATAAGAGCCTCCCGATACCAAAACCCTAGATCGTCAATCAGAAATCCACGGAAAGTTCCGCAGCGCCACCGCCACCGAAGGGGAGATTCGGGGGACAAAAAGTCTCTCTTCTGGCACCCTGCCGGGACGGGGAAGTGCCCCCGGAGCCATCTCCATCTACTCCACCGCCATCGCCATCACCATTGCTGATTCCCATGATGAGGAGGGAGTAGTTCTCTCTCGAGGCTAAGGGTTCTACCGGTAGCTATGTGTTCATCTCTCTCTCTATGCATGATCATATTGTGATCATGAGCTTGTAATCTATAGACCAACCTTGCTACTCAAGTGCTTTAATAGATCTCTATTGTCCCCATGTGTGTGAAAGTGACAGTGTGCACACCATGGTGGCACTTAGGCTAGAGATTACAAATACTTGTTATGAGTTATATTTGGAGTTGGATGTCTTTATAAAATTGTGGTGTTTATTGGAACCATCTAGTGCTCAAGGTGACAGTGTGGGGTTTTCTAGATGGGGAAGGCTTACTTTGAGGTGTGCTGTTATAGCCCAACCAATGATTAGAGTGTCCAACCGAAGAGTAGTTCAGCGTAGTATCATAAAGAAGAATATATTTATATGAGAGTGTTCACTAGTGAAAGTATGATCCCTAGGCCTGTTTCTAAGCATTGATACACCGTTTGCAATTAGATCTGTTACATGTTTGCTTGCTGCCATCTTTATTTCAGTTTGCCTTTAGTCTCTTACATGCCATCAAGCTATCTTCTATCACCGTTACCGCTTATAATTATCTATACCACTTGTATTTCACTATCTCTTCGCCGAACTAGTGCACCTATACACCTGACAAGTGTATTGGGTGTGTTGGGGACACAAGAGACTTCTTGTATCTTGATTGCAGGATTGCTTAAGAGGGAATACCTTTGACCACTTCCTCCCTGAGTTCGATAAACCTTGGGTGATCCACTTAAGGGAAAACTTGCTGTTGTTCTACAAACCTCTGCACTTGGAGGCCCAACAACTGTCTACAAGAATAGAAGTGCGTAGACATCAACTGTCAGAGTATTTGGAGCGCCCGCATCTGGAATTCTTCGGTGCATAACTCAAGGAGCACCCATGAGGAGATCTACAATGGCTGATAGTTGCAGATCTCAGAGGCAAGATGGAAGCACCCCTTTCTGAGAAGATTCAATTCACCGTGCGAGAGAACAACTGGCTAGATGGATTAGCTAGGGCCATGCATGAAGCTCTTGTCCGTCTATGCGGACAAAACATAAACTTGATCTAGGGAACTCACTTTGCTCACTTCGCAAGGCATGATTCTATGGGAATGCCATTGGAGATGCCACGTCACCCAGAGATGAAGCGCCAGGTGGAAAACCTTGACTTCCTGCTATATGATAGGCAGAAAGAATTGGACAATGCTCGAGCCTATGCCAATAACAACCTTGCCATTGCCACCAAGAAGGACCAAAATCTTTCCATGCGCATCAAGGATCGCCAATCACTTCGTCGTCAACGCGAGAAGAAGGATTGCACCATCGATCGTCTTCTCAAGAAGGTGGCCAGCCTCGAGAAGACCATCCGTGAGCAGGAAATCTAGCTTGAAGCAAAATAAGAGGAGGAAGGTGAAGATATCCAGGGAGATCTTTACTCTTACCTCAGTGATGACAACGACTACCTAGAGGATTATGCCATGGAGTTCCACACGGATGATGATGATTCCGACTTCATTGATGATGACTAGATGCACTTGATCACTTGTACCGGTCCCATTGTATTGTAGTTTCACAGAATGGTTCTTAAAACCATCTGTTTTCCATTTGTGTTGTGGTGTGTGTTGTATGGTGTGCTTTGAATGAATGAATGAATGAATGAATGAGAAGAAGTTGTTAGTTTGCCAAAACCTGAGTCAAACTCAAAGTTTAAGCTTTTGAAATAAAACCATGAACCTTAGAAATTTCCCTCTTATCTCATTATCTATCTCAATCTTTAGATGACTCGTGGAAACCCCGGAGGAAGCAACTCATCTCAGGACCCAATGCTGCAGATTCTTCAGATGCTAGTTTCTGACCGTGAAGCTAGTAGAGCAGAATGCCAAGTCAACCTAGCCACTTTTCAACAGATAGCTCAGATGGCCCACAATAATCAAGGCCATGGAAACTAAGATCATCATGGATCCAAGATTAAGAACTTCCAGAATGCCAATCCCCCTATCTTTAGTAAGTCTAAAGACCCTTTAGATGCTGATGACTGGCTGCAAACCATGGAAAACAACCTGGAGGTCGCAGGAGTTGAAGCCAATGAGAAGGTATTGTTTGCCACCCACTATCTGGCAGGAGATGCAAGAGCCTGGTGGAATAGCACCCGTACTATGAACCACGGTCAGGTGATGACGTGGGAAGCATTCAAGATCAAGTTCAGCCGCACCCATGTGCCGCAAGGTTTTGTCACCAGGATGAGAGATGAATTCAGAGAACTGAAGCAAGGGAGGATGACGGTAGTTGAGTACCATGACAAATTTTTGTCCTTAGCTAGATATGCCCCTGACGAGATCAACACCGAAGTCAAGAAGAAGGAAAGGTTCCTAAATGGACTGCATGATGAGATGCAGACTGTGTTAGTCAACATCCATTTTGAAGATCTAGAAGAGCTAGTAGACTCCGCCATCTAGATGGAAGGGAAGATCAACCAAGCCAATGACAACCGCAAGCGCAGAATGATGCACCGGAGTGGATCCAACAATAACCAGAAGTATCGCCCCAACCTGTCTACAGGATATGCCCCAAGAAACAACATACCCCCTATGTCTCGTCCAAGCTACCCCAATCATAGAGGAGGAAATTTGAAGTCTTGAGGAAACCACAACAAGAACCCCGGCAACTCCAACAACTTCAACCGTGCACCACCCAAGTCCAACAACAACAACAACAATACTACCCCAAGGACTGGAAGCAATGTTGTGCCTGTTGCAGGAAAAGACAAGTCCTAGATTGCTTGCTTTGAATGTGGAGTCAAGGGTCACTACTCCAATGAGTGCCCCAAGAAGCGTGCAGCCACCACCAATGTGAATGCCCCAGCTCAGCAGCAGCGCTGTGTTCAGGCTGGAAGAAGATTTTCCCCAGGGAATTCGCTCAACCGCAACGGCCGTCTGTTTCACATGAATGCTGAAGAAGCCCATGAAGCGCCAGATGTCGTGCTGGGTATGTTTTCTGTTAACTCAGTATTAGCCAGAGTGTTGTTTGATTCTGGAGCATCGCACTCGTTTGTTACAGAAGAATTTGCATGCACTAGTAAGATTCAACCAACAAAATTGAAGCATGTTATGATAGTTCAAATACCTGGTTCAACCACCAAAGCTAGAAAATTTGCAAGGATGTACCTATCAGAATCCATGGGATAGATTTTTATGCCAATTTAATAGTACTTGGAACCAAAGGTTTGGAAGTAGTACTAGGAATGGATTGGATGTTGAAACATAAAGGATTGATCGACTGTGCCAAGAAATCCATAACCATGACCAGTAGCACTCTGAAACCTTGCCCCGTCATTTCAAGTGCAACAAGAGTTTAGCCCAACCAACCTTAGACCAAGTCAGAGTAGTCTATGAATACCCTGATGTATTCCCAGATGAATTGCCCGGTATGCCCCCGGATCGGGATATCGAGTTCATGAACTAATTCCTGGAACTAGACCCATAGCACAGTGACCCTATAGCATGAACCCTTCTGAACTAGTGGAGCTGGAGAAACAACTTGATGCTATACTGGCGAAAGGTTTGATTCAACCAAGCGCATCGCCATGGAGATCGCCTGTTTTGTTTGTGGAGATCGCCATGGAGATCGCCATGAAAGCTGTGCCTATCAGAATACATGGGATAGATTTTTATGCTAATCTAATAGTACTTGGAACCAAAGGATTGGAAGTAGTACTTGGTATGGATTGGATGTCAAAGCATAAAGAACTGATAGACTGTGCTAAGAAATCCATCATCATGACCAGTAGCTCTGGAGTAACAGTAGAGCATGTATCTGAAACATTACCTCGTCAATTCAAGTGCAACAAGATTCTAGCCCTACCCACCATAGACCAAGTCAGAGTAGTCTATGAATACCCTGATGTATTCCCAGATGAATTGCCCGGTATGCCCCCGGATAGGGATATTGAGTTCATTATTGAACTAATCCCCGGAATCGGACCCATAGCCCAGAGACCCTATAGCATGAACCCCTCAGAGTTAGTAGAATTGAAGAAGCAGTTGGATGCTATGTTAGCAACATGCTTGATTCAACCAAGCGCATCGCCATGGAGATCGCTAGTGTTATTTGTCGACAAGAAAGATGGAGCTAACCGTTTGTGCACGGATTACTGGAAGCTGAATGATGTCACCATCAAGAACAAGTACCCACTGCCAAAGATCGAGGATCTGTTTGACCAGTTGACTGGTGCCAGAGTGTTTTCTAAGATTGATCTTAGAACTGGTTATCACCAACTCAAGATTCATGTAATGGGTATTCCAAAGACTGCCTTTACCACCAGATATGGATTGTATGAGTATACTGTCATGTCTTTTGGATTAACCAATGCCCCCGCTTATTTCATGAATCTCATGAATAAGATTTTTATGAACTTTCTGGATAAGTTTGTTGTTGTTTTTATCGATGACATTCTTATCTATTCCAAGTCATAAGAAGACCATGAGCTACACCTGAGAACCATCCTTGAAACCCTTAGAGAACATCAGTTGTATGCTAAGTTTAACAAATGCGAGTTCTGGTTGAAGGAAGTAGGATTCCTAGGACATATTGTGTCAGCAGGAGGAGTCGATGTCGATCCCGCCAAGATCAAAGATGTGGAAGCATGGAAAGCCCCAACCAGCAAGTTTGTTGAAGGATTTTCGAGCATCGCAAGACCGATCACCCAACTGTTGAATAAAGATAAGAAGTTTGAATGGACGGACAAATGTGAAGTAAGTTTTCAAGAACTCAAGAAGAGATTGATTTCAGCCCCAATATTGATTATGCCAGATATCAAGAAGCCTTTTGATGTGTATTGTGATGCATCCAAGGTTGGTATCGGATGTGTGTTAATGCAAGAAGGCAAAGTCATTGCATATCTGTCCCGACAATTGAAGCAGCATGAGCAAAACTACCCTACCCATGATCTTGAACTAGCAGCCGTAGTTTTAGCCTTGAAAACATGGCGTCATTACCTTATGGGTAACCGCTGTGAGATTTATTCGGATCATAAGAGCCTGAAGTATATTTTCACTCAGAAGGAGCTAAATATGATACAAAGGAGATGGATAGAGTTAATCAAGGATTATGACCTTGAAATTCACTATCACCCCGGCAAAGCCAATGTGGTAGCGGGTGCTCTTAGCAGATTGCAGTGTAGATTAAACACCATGATCAAAGAAGCTCAACCAAGTTTGCATGAAGAGTTGGAGCAGTTTAGAACAGAGCTAGTTAGCAAAGGATTTTAGCTAGCCTTGAACTTCAACCCACGTTGATCAGTCAGATCAAGGAAGCACAGAAAGGAAATGCAAGTATCGACAGAATCAAACGTCGTATGGGTACAGGGAATGTACCTGGATTCACCAAAGATAAAGAAGGACTTTTGTGGTATAAAGGACATATCTGTGTGCCAGCAGATTCAGAGTTGAAACAAGTTATCATGTAGGAAGCTCATGATACTCTTTATTCTATCCATCCCGGAGGAACAAAGATGTATCAGGATTTGAAGGAGCAATTTTGGTGGCACAAGATGAAGAGAGAAATCGGAAGCTACATAGCCAAGTGTGATATCTGTCAGAGAGTCAAAGCGGAACATCAGAGACCCGCAAGACTTTTGCAACCATTGCAGATTCCAGAATGGAAGTGGGATTCTGTCGAAATGGACTTTATCACCGGTTTACCTTCTTCTAGCAGGGGAAATGACTCTATTTGGGTCATAGTTGATAGACTGTCCAAGGTAGCCCATTTTATACCTGTCAAGACTACCTATCAGAGTTCAAAGCTAGCAGAGTTGTACATTGCTAGAATTTTCAGTTTGCATGGAACCCCCAAGACCATAGTGTCGGATCGAGGAACCCAGTTTACCTCAAGATTTTGGCAGAAAGTCCAAGAAGGATTAGGAACCAAGCTGAATTTCAGCACAACTTATCACCTGCAAACCGATGAACAGACTGAAAGAGCCAACCAAATCTTAGAAGATATGTTGAGAGCTTGTGTTCTAGAATATGGATCAAAATGGGAAGATTGCCTGCCTTTCACAAAATTCTCATACAACAACAGTTATCAAGCCAGTTTGTAAATGGCCCCATTTGAGTTCTTATATGGAAGAAAGTGTTGTACCCCTTGAATTGGTCGCAAGTAGGAGAGAGTCAGTTTTTTGGACCTGACATCCTACGAGAAGATGAAGAGAAGGTTCACAAAGTCTGTGAGCACCTCAAGACCGCCCAATCCAGACAGAAGAGTTATGCTGACAAGAGACGTAGAGACCTGACCTTCAATGTCGGAGAATTTGTGTATCTCAAAGTATCATCCTTGAAGGGAATGCAACATTTTCGACTGAAAGGAAAGCTAGCCCCCCAGATATATTGGACCCTTCAAGATTCTGAATCACTGAGGAGAAGTATCTTATCAATTGGAACTGCCGGAGGAGATGTCAGCCATCCATGATGTGTTCCATATTTCCATGCCCTTGTTTGTTTTGGGCCATCTGGGCGATCTGCTGCAGAGTTGCTAAGTTGGCCTGGCACTCTGCCCTGCTTGCTTCACGATCTACAACCAGCATTTGCATAATCTGCAGCATTGGGTCCTGCGATGAGCTGCTTCCTCCGGGGTTTCCACGAGTCATCTGAAGATCGAGATAGATAAAGGGGTAAGAGGGAAAGTTCTAAGGTTCATGGTTTTGGTTTCAAAGATAAAACTTTGAGTTTGACTCAGGTTTTGCAACTAACTTCTTTTCATTCATTCAAACAAGCACACGATACAAACACACACCACACATCAAAGGAAAACAGACGGTTTTAAGAACCATTCTGCAAGCTACGATACATTGGGACCGATATTCATCACTCTACGATAGTGCTCTAGTGCATCTACTCATCGTCGATGAAGTCGAAGTCATCATCGTCGGTGTGGAAGTCCACGGCATCCTCCTCCAGAAAGTCATCATCATTGCTGAGGTAAGAGTCCATATCTCCCTAGATGTCTTCACCTTCCTCTTCTTCCTCCTTTGCTGCAAGTTGAGCTTCTTGCTCCTTGATGGTCTTCTCGAGGTCGGCCACCTTCTTGTGAAGACGGTCGATGGTGCGATCCTTCTTTTCGCGCTGGCGGCGAAGAGACTTACGGTCCTTGACACGCAGTGAGAAAGTCTGGGCCTTCTGGGCGGCAATGGCAAGGTTGTGGCTGGCAAACTCCCTAGCATTGTCCAATTTCTTCTAGCGGTCGTATAGCAGGAAGTCAAGGATCTCCACTTGATGCTTCAACTCCGGGTGACTTGGCATCTCCATTGGCATTCCCATGAAGTCACGCCTTGCATAGTGAACAAAGCGGGTTCCTTGGATTTGGTTGACACTCAGGGCACACAGATGTGCGAGAGCTTCATGCATTGCCCTGGCTAATCCATCTAGCCAGTTGTTCTCTCTTACGGAGAACTGGATTCTCCTGGACATTGGTGCTTCTATACTTCCTCGAAGATCAGCGGTGACTAGCCATTGTAAATATCCTCTTGGGGGTCCAGGAAGTTGAGCTCCAAGAAACTCCGGATGTGGGCATCCCAAGTACTCTGATAGTGCGTCAAGATCCCTCTCAAAGATCAGCTGGCCTCCGTTGCCCAACTGCTAGAACTTGCTGAACTGAGTCTCCATCTATAAGAATTAAGGATGAGGGAGTTAGTGAAGTGATCAAGTGTGTCAAATTTTATGTAGTAATGTAAGAATTGGAGGAACATGAATATTTGAGAGAGAATGAATTCCCAAGGGTAAGAGAGGAAATAGTTTTTCATAAATACTCACTTTGGTTTCTAAATTAAGTTTTTGTTCGGACGTCCATTCTAACTAGGGTCTCCTATGGTCAGGATGGCTTTGATACCAACTTGTCAACACCTAGATTTTTAATCCCAGATGCCTGTTATGTCATACATCGCAATCCTAGGATTACCATTTTTGCGAGACATAGCACATTGGATATCACAGTACCTCATCCATGATAAACCATAATAAGGTCTTACACAAATAAATGATCTCATTATCCAGTCTTAATACAACAAGCAGCGGAGTAAATAATAAGCGTAGTGGTGGGGTCCATCTTCAGTGGCACAGGCAATGCTGACAATGGAAGATAGTCCTAGTTATCATAGCCGTCCTGCTGTCCTTCGTCTTGGTAGTCTCCTTCATAGTCTGGCCATAGTAATAGCCAGGGACAAAAGCCATGAGTACTCTTTAAGTACTCGCAAACTATCACTAACAAGTAAGGTAGTTCTAGTGGGAAATGCTAACTCTAGGTTTATTTGTAAAGTTAAGTTTGAAACCTAAGCTGAGTTCAGAAACAAAGAAAGATAAAATAAAGTTCTAGAATCACTTTAGTTGGGAAGCTAGTGTCATAGTCACAACTCTGTTGTGGTCAAGTCAGTATTCATCATTTATATCATAAGTCATTTTGAAAACATCTGACAACGGAACAGTATGGCCACTCCAACTGTCCATAACCGCGGATGCGGCTATTCGAATAGTTTGACACTCTACAGAGGTGGTACACTTTCACCACAAGATTCGATACATCTGTCAGCGATAACCCTAAATCATCATACTTGGTATGCAGATAATCAAACATAACCTTTCCTTTACACACCCTAGTATAAGCACCTCTCCTATGAGTATGGCCTCCCAACCATGACCATCTGTCATCTTGGGCACTGCATAGGTGAACAACATCGAGAGGTAGCCTCAGCTCAAACCTCTCCCACAAGGGAACTAATACTAATGCATATAAACTTCCGGCTAAGCCTTACCCAATTCAGGTATTGTGGTTGTATGGTAAAAAATGGAATGGTATCGCATCCCAACCCAACCGTCAGTTTTGTAAATGGGTTAAGGATCATGCCTCAACATTTTCATCATCATAAACCATTTGTGTTTCTCAACACATGTCAAAACATCTCAATAGAATGACCCCTCATTCCAAGGTTTTCACAATTCATTTTCACCAAGTGTTCCCATCTAAAGTGACTCAAGTTCTAGTTTAGCTCTAAACTACTAAGTTAAGAGTGTTCACTAATGTGGGATGCTAAGATCAATCTCATGCCATAGAATGAGATCTAAATATCACTTTGATAGGTCAAGTTTTATACTTTTTATGCTACCTTCAAACTAGTAATGGACTTTAATAAAGTAAGGAAAGTAAAGCTTTGGAAACAAACTTGGGGTAGGTAATATTCAAGTGGTATAACCCAAAGCATGCCTAATGCATCTTGCTTAGGTTATCTAACTTGCAAGGATTAGCTTGCATTGTTAATGATGGCTTGCCTTGGTTGGTGTAGTGGTTGAAGTTTTCTTCCTCCTCCTCTTGATAGAACTCCTCCTCCTCGAAAGCTTGGTCGGTAATATCGTCTATAAATACATACGGGATACACAATCACCAAACAATAATTACCTAGTCTACTTAGCACACTAAGGCACACATTTGATGATCTACTATCATCACAAGCATCACAAGGTTTTATTAACTAGCTTCATTCTTTTTATTTAAGAAAAGTAATTTCTACTCATTGAAAATAACTAAGATTTAATATTCTCCAATTAAAATATGGGATCATGTGGACACATGTCATCACCACATATTCTAACATATGGGAATGTGATTTAAAGGTTGGATCACATTTTAATAAGTTTAAGTTGAATATTTAATGATTTAAAGTGACTAGAAATGCCTATATAGCATTATTTTGGTACTAGTCCAAAGTCACTGCATGCCAACCTTAATATTATTACATATTCAGATAGGTATGGTCAAATGTGATTTTTGAGAGTTGGAATCAACTCAAAAGCTATTATGGTTGATTTTAGAAAAATGTTTGAATGTGCAAAAGCTTCTGTATTGTTATTTTTAATAGGAGAGATCTCTAAATCTAAATGATTTAAATCCAACGGGCTTGGATAGATAATTTCATTAGCTTTCCAACAAAATTGGACTCACTCAATTCGGTTTAGTAAATCTTCCTGAATTGATTTTTAAACTAAGGGACATAACTAAGTATAAGTTTAAAAAGAAAAAACCTAATTTGAATCGCAGGCCAGCGCAGGAAACTAAATGGGCCGCCCAGTGGTGCTCTGCGGCGTAGAGGGCTGCTGACAGGGGGGTCCCGCATGTCAGTGACTCTTTAAACGCAAAGCGGTACGGGATGATCTGGGCGCTACGATTAAAACATAGATCAATGGTCCACAGACGTCGTGGATGACGAACTCGTCGCCGGCGAGAGCGAACCCTAAACGGATGGTGGGGGTATACTAGGGACGTACCAGGGTTCCAGCTAGTGCGGAGAGGCGGGCGATCGAACTGGACGGTGACAACGAGCTCAGGCAAAGTCGTGGCAGGGGCTGAGGTGGACGGAATCGACGGCAACATCTCCTCCTCTACTGCGGCTGCCTCCGGTGAAATTCCGGCGGCCTGCTGCTCGAGCTGCTCCGGCGAGAGGTGGGGCAGGACTGGGGTGAGAGGGGATTGTGATAGTGTGAGGAATTCGTGCTAGGGAGGCCTGCTTATAGTTGCCCATAGTTTTGGGGTTCCAGGGCGATTTACAACGACCCTAAGACCCGATACATGTTTGAGAGTTATGACCAAAAACTCGTCGTTTTTCACGTTTATGGCCGTTTCCGTGAGCTATTGCACACTGTTTTATCACTCTTGGGGGATTTACAACGATCCTAAGACCCGATAGATGTTTGAGAGTTATGACCAAAAACTCATCGTTTTCGCGTTTTAGGGTCATTTTCATGAGTTATTCCACATTGTTTTGGTGCTCCACGGGGATTTGCATGGACCATTAAACCCGATGCATGTTTAAGGGGATGACCAACAATTCATCGTTCTTGTGTTTTATGACCGTTTTCATGAGCTATTCCACAGTTCTAGGGTTAAAGGGCGAATTACAACGACCATTAGACCCGATACATGTTTGACAATTTTAACCAAAAAATTGCCAATTTCGCATATTATTGCCGTTTTCATGAGTTATTGCCCACAGTTTTGGGGTTCCGGGGTGATTTACAACGACCCTAAGACCCGATACATGTTTGAGAGTTATGACCAAAAACTCGTCGTTTTTCACGTTTTATGGCTGTTTTCGTGAGCTATTGCACACTGTTTTGGCGCTCTTGGGGGATTTACAATGATCCTAAGACCCGATACATGTTTGAGAGTTATGACCAAAAACTCATCGTTTTTGCGTTTTAGGGTCATTTTCATGAGTTATTCCACACTGTTTTGGTGCTCCACGGGGATTTGCATGGACCATTAAACCCGATGCATGTTTAAGGGGATGACCAAAAATTCGTCGTTCTTGTGTTTTATGATCGTTTTCATGAGCTATTCCACAATTCGAGGGTTTCAGGGCGAATTACAACGACCATTAGACCCGATACATGTTAGACAATTTTAACCAAAAAATTGTCGATTTCGCATATTATGGCCGTTTTGATGAGTTATTGCCCACAGTTTTGGGGTTCCAGGGTGATTTACAACGACCCTAAGACCCGATACATGTTTGAGAGTTATGACCAAAAACTCGTCGTTTTTCACGTTTTATGGCTGTTTTCGTGAGCTATTGCGCACTGTTTTGGCGCTCTTGGGGGATTTACAACGATCCGAAGACCCGATACATGTTTGAGAGTTATGACCAAAAACTCATCATTTTCACGTTTTAGGGTCATTTTCATGAGTGATTCCACACTGTTTTGGTGCTCCACGGGGATTTGCATGGACCATTAGACCCGATGCATGTTTAAGGCGATGACCAACAATTCGTCGTTCTTATGTTTTATGACTGTTTTCATTAGCTATTCCACAGTTCTAGGGTTTCATGGCGAATTACAACGACCATTAGACCCGATACATGTTTGACAATTTTAACCAAAAAATTGTCGATTTCGCATATTATGGCCGTTTTCATGAGTTATTGCCCACAATTTTGGGGTTCCAGGGTGATTTACAACGACCCTAACACCCGATACATGTTTGAGAGTTATGACCAAAAACTCTTCGTTTTTCACGTTTTATGGCCGTTTTCGTGAGCTATTGCACACTGTTTTGGCGCTCTTGGGGGATTTACAATGATCCTAAGACCCGATACATGTTTGAGAGTTATGACCAAAAACTCATCGTTTTTGCGTTTTAGGGTCATTTTCATGAGTTATTCCACACTGTTTTGGTGCTCCACGGGGATTTGCATGGACCATTAAACCCGATGCATGTTTAAGGGGATGACCAAAAATTCGTCGTTCTTGTGTTTTATGATCGTTTTCATGAGCTATTCCACAGTTCTAGGGTTTCAGGGCGAAATACAACGACCATTAGACCCGATACATGTTTGACAATTTTAACCAAAAAATTGTCGATTTCGCATAATATGGCCGTTTTCATGAGTTATTGCCCACAGTTTTGGGGTTCCAGGGTGATTTACAACGACCCTAAGACCCGATACATATTTGAGAGTTATGACCAAAAACTCGTCGTTTTTCACGTTTTATGGCCGTTTTCGTGAGCTATTGCGCACTGTTTTGGCGCTCTTGGGGGATTTACAACGATCCGAAGACCCGATACCTGTTTGAGAGTTATGACCAAAAACTCATCATTTTCGCGTTTTAGGGTCATTTTCATGAGTGATTCCACACTGTTTTGGTGCTCCACGGGGATTTGCATGGACCATTAGACCCGATGCATGTTTAAGGTGATGACCAACAATTCGTCGTTCTTATGTTTTATGACTGTTTTCATTAGCTATTCCATAGTTCTAGGGTTTCATGGCGAATTACAACGACCATTAGACCCAATACATGTTTGACAATTTTAACCAAAAAATTGTCGATTTGGCATATTATGGTCGTTTTCATGAGTTATTGCCCACAATTTTGGGGTTCCAGTGTGATTTACAACGACCCTAACACCCGATACATGTTTGAGAGTTATGACCAAAAACTCGTCGTTTTTCACGTTTTATGGCCGTTTTCGTGAGCTATTGCACACTGTTTTGGAGCTCTTGGGGGATTTACAATGATCCTAAGACCCGATACATGTTTGATAGTTATGACCAAAAACTCATCGTTTTCGCGTTTTAGGGTCATTTCCATGAGTTATTCCACACTGTTTTGGTGCTCCACGGGGATTTGCATGGACCATTAGACCCGATGCATGTTTAAGGGGATGACCAACAATTCGTCGTTCTTGTGTTTTATGACCGTTTTCATGAGCTATTCCACAGTTCTAGGGTTTCAGGGCGAATTACAACGACCATTAGACCCGATACATCTTTGACAATTTTAACCAAAAAATTGTCGATTTCGCATATTATGGCCATTTTCATGAGTTATTGCCCACAGTTTTGGTGTTTCAGGGCGATTTACAACGACCCTAAGACCCGATACATGTTTGAGAGTTATGACCAAAAACTCGTCTTTTTCACGTTTTATGGCTGTTTTCGTGAGCTATTGCACACTGCTTTGGCGCTCTTGGGGGATTTACAATGATCCTAAGACCCGATACATGTTTGAGAGTTATGACCAAAAACTTATCGTTTTCGCGTTTTAGGGTCATTTCCATGAGTTATTCCACACTGTTTTGGTGCTCCACGGGGATTTGCATGGACCATTAGACCCGATGCATGTTTAAGGGGATGACCAACAATTCGTCGTTCTTGTGTTTTATGACTGTTTTCATGAGCTATTCCACAGTTCTAGGGTTTCAGGGCAAATTACAACGACCATTAGACCCGATACATGTTTGACAATTTTAACCAAAAAAATGCCGATTTCGCATATTATGGCCGTTTTCATGAGTTATTGCCCACAATTTTGGGGTTCCAGGGTGATTTACAACGACACTAACACCCGATACATGTTTGAGAGTTATGACCAAAAACTCGTCGTTGTTCACGTTTTATGGCCGTTTTCGTGAGCTATTGCACACTGTTTTCCCGCTCTTGGGGGATTTACAACGATCCTAAGACCCGATACATGTTTGAGAGTTATGACCAAAAACTCATCGTTTTCGCGTTTTAGGGTCATTTTCATGAGTTATTCCACACTGTTTTGGTGCTCCACGGGGATTTGCATAGACCTTAGACCCGATGCATCTTTAAGGGGATGACCAACAATTCGTGGTTCTTGTGTTTTAGAATGTTTTCATGAGCTATTCCACAGTTCTAGGGTTTCAGGGCGAATTACAACGACCATTAGACCGGATACATGTTTGACAATTTTAACCAAAAAATTGTCGATTTCGCATATTATGGCCGTTTTCATGAGTTATTGCCCACAGTTTGGGGTTCCAGGGTGATTTACAACGACCCTAAGACCCGATACATCTTTGAGAGTTATGACCAAAAACTCGTCGTTTTTCACGTTTTATGGCTGTTTTCGTGAGCTATTGCGCACTGTTTTGGCGCTCTTGGGGGATTTACAACGATCCGAAGACCCGATACATGTTTGAGAGTTATGACCAAAAACTCATCGTTTTCGCGTTTTAGGGTCATTTTGATGAGTTATTCCACACAGTTTTGGTGCTCCACGGGGATTTGCATGGACCATTAGACCCGATGCATGTTTAAGGCGGTGACCAACAATTTGTCGTTCTTATGTTTTATGACTGTTTTCATTAGCTATTCCACAGTTCTAGGGTTTCATGGCGAATTACAACGACCATTAGACCCGATACATGTTTGAAAATTTTAACGAAAAAATGCCGATTTCCTATATTATGGCCGTTTTCATGAGTTATTGCCCACAGTTTTGGGGTTCTAGGGTGATTTACAACGACCCTAAGACCCGATAAATGTTTGAGAGTTATGACCAAAAACTCTTCGTTTTTCACGTTTTATGGCTGTTTTCGTGAGCTATTGCACACTGTTTTGGCGCTCTTGGGGGATTTACAATGATCCTAAGACCCGATACATGTTTGAGAGTTATGACCAAAAACTCATCGTTTTCTGCGTTTTAGGGTCATTTTCATGAGTTATTCCACACTGTTTTGGTGCTCCACGGGGATTTGCATGGACCATTAACCCGATGCATGTTTAAGGGGATGACCAAAAATTCGTCGTTCTTGTGTTTTATGATCGTTTTCATGAGCTATTCCACAGTTCTAGGGTTTCAGGGCGAATTACAACGACCATTAGACCCGATACATGTTTGACAATTTTAACCAAAAAATTGTCGATTTCGCATAATTATGGCCGTTTTCATGAGTTATTGCCCACAGTTTTGGGGTTCCAGGGTGATTTACAACGACCCTAAGACCCGATACATATTTGAGAGTTATGACCAAAAACTCGTCGTTTTTCACGTTTTATGGCCGTTTTCGTGAGCTATTGCGCACTGTTTTGGCGCTCTTGGGGGATTTACAACGATCCTAAGACCCGATACCTGTTTGAGAGTTATGACCAAAAACTCATCGTTTTCGCGTTTTAGGGTCATTTTCATGAGTGATTCCACACTGTTTTGGTGCTCCACGGGGATTTGCATGGACCATTAGACCCGATGCATGTTTAAGGCGATGACCAACAATTCGTCGTTCTTATGTTTTATGACTGTTTTCATTAGCTATTCCACAGTTCTAGGGTTTCATGGCGAATTACAACGACCATTAGACCCGATACATGTTTGACAATTTTAACCAAAAAATTGTCGATTTGGCATATTATGGTCGTTTTCATGAGTTATTGCCCAGAATTTTGGGGTTCCAGTGTGATTTACAACGACCCTAACACCCGATACATGTTTGAGAGTTATGACCAAAAACTCGTCGTTTTTCACGTTTTATGGCCGTTTTCGTGAGCTATTGCACACTGTTTTGGAGCTCTTGGGGGATTTACAATGATCCTAAGACCCGATACATGTTTGATAGTTATGACCAAAAACTCATCGTTTTCGCGTTTTAGGGTCATTTCCATGAGTTATTCCACACTGTTTTGGTGCTCCACGGGGATTTGCATGGACCATTAGACCCGATGCATGTTTAAGGGGATGACCAACAATTCGTCGTTCTTGTGTTTTATGACCGTTTTCATGAGCTATTCCACAGTTCTAGGGTTTCAGGGCGAATTACAACGACCATTAGAACCGATACATGTTTGAAAATTTTAACCAAAAAATGCCGATTTCGCATATTATGGCCGTTTTCATGAGTTATTGCCCACAAGTTTTGGGGTTCCAGGGTGATTTACAACGACCCTAAGACCCGATACATGTTTGAGAGTTATGACCAAAAACTCGTCGTTGTTCACGTTTTATGGCCGTTTTCGTGAGCTATTGCACACTGTTTTCCCGCTCTTGGGGGATTTACAACGATCCTAAGACCCGATACATGTTTGAGAGTTATGACCAAAAACTCATCGTTTTCGCGTTTTAGGGTCATTTTCATGAGTTATTCCACACTGTTTTGGTGCTCCACGGGGATTTGCATGGACCATTAGACCCGATGCATGTTTAAGGGGATGACCAACAATTCGTGGTTCTTGTGTTTTATGACTGTTTTCATGAGCTATTCCACAGTTCTAGGGTTTCAGGGCGAATTACAACGACCATTAGACCCGATACATGTTTGACAATTTTAACCAAAAAATTGTCGATTTCGCATATTATGGCCGTTTTCATGAGTTATTGCCCACAGTTTGGGGTTCCAGGGTGATTTACAACGACCCTAAGACCCGATACATGTTTGAGAGTTATGACCAAAAACTCGTCGTTTTTCACGTTTTATGGCCTGTTTTCGTGAGCTATTGCAGCACTGTTTTGGCGCTCTTGGGGGATTTACAACGATCCTAAGACCCGATACATGTTTGAGAGTTATGACCAAAAACTCATCGTTTTCGCGTTTTAGGGTCATTTTCATGAGTTATTCCACACTGTTTTGGTGCTCCACGGGGATTTGCATGGACCATTAGACCCGATGCATGTTTAAGGGGATGACCAACAATTCGTCGTTCTTGTGTTTTATGACTGTTTTCATGAGCTATTCCACAGTTCTAGGGTTTCATGGCGAATTACAACGACCATTAGACCCGATACATGTTTGACAATTTTAACCAAAAAATTGCCGATTTCGCATATTATGGCCGTTTTCATGAGTTATTGCCCACAGTTTTGGGGTTCCAGGGTGATTTACAACGACCCTAAGACCCGATACATGTTTGAGAGTTATGACCAAAAACTCGTCGTTGTTCACATTTTATGGCCGTTTTCGTGAGCTATTGCACACTGTTTTGCCGCTCTTGGGGGATTTACAACGATCCTAAGACCCGATACATGTTATGAGAGTTATGACCAAAAACTCATCGTTTTCGCGTTTTAGGGTCATTTTCATGAGTTATTCCACACTGTTTTGGTGCTCCACGGGGATTTGCATAGGACCATTAGACCCGATGCATGTTGAAGGGGATGACCAACAATTCGTGGTCCTTGTGTTTTATGAATGTTTTCATGAGCTATTCCACAGTTCTAGGGTTTCAGGGCGAATTACAACGACCATTAGACCCGATACATGTTTGACAATTTTAACCAAAAAATTGTCGATTTCGCATAGTTATGGCCGTTTTCATGAGTTATTGCCCACAGTTTTGGGGTTCCAGGGTGATTTACAACGACCCTAAGACCCGATACATGTTTGAGAGTTATGACCAAAAACTCGTCGTTTTCTGTTTTATGGCCGTTTTCGTGAGCTATGGCACACTGTTTTGGCGCTCTTGGGGGATTTACAACGATCCTAAGACCCGATACATGTTTTAGAGTTATGACCAAAAACTCATCGTTTTCGCGTTTTAGGGTCATTTTCATGAGTTATTCCACACTGTTTTGGTGCTCCACGGGGATTTGCATGGACCATTAGACCCGATGCATGTTTAAGGGGATGACCAACAATTCGTGGTTCTTGTGTTTTATGACTGTTTTCACTGAGCTATTCCCATAGTTCTAGGGTTTCAGGGCGAATTACAACTGACCATTAGACCCGATACATGTTTGACAATTTTAACCAAAAAATTGTCGATTTCGCATATTATGGCCGTTTTCATGAGTTATTGCCCACAGTTTTGGGGTTCCAGGGTGATTTACAACGACCCTAAGACCCGATACATGTTTGAGAGTTATGACCAAAAACTCGTCGTTTTTCACGTTTTATGGCCGTTTTCGTGAGCTATTGCACACTGCTTTGGCGCTCTTGGGGGATTTACAATGATCCTAAGACCCGATACATGTTTGAGAGTTATGACCAAAAACTCATCGTTTTCGCGTTTTAGGGTCATTTTCATGAGTTATTCCACACTGTTTTGGTGCTCCACGGGGATTTGCATAGGACCATTAGACCCGATGCATGTTTAAGGGGATGACCAACAATTCGTGGTTCTTGTGTTTTATGACTGTTTTCATGAGCTATTCCACAGTTCTAGGGTTTCAGGGCGAATTACAACGACCATTAGACCCGATACATGTTTGACAATTTTAACCAAAAAAATGCCGATTTCGCATATTATGGCCGTTTTCATGAGTTATTGCCCACAGTTTTGGGGTTCCAGGGTGATTTACAACGACCCTAAGACCCGATACATGTTTGAGAGTTATGACCAAAAACTCGTCGTTTTTCACGTTTTATGGCTGTTTTCGTGAGCTATTGCACACTGTTTTGGCGCTCTTGGGGGATTTACAACGATCCTAAGACCCGATACATGTTTGAGAGTTATGACCAAAAACTCATCGTTTTCGCGTTTTAGGGTCATTTTCATGAGTTATTCCACACTGTTTTGGTGCTCCACGGGGATTTGCATGGACCATTAGACCCGATGCATGTTTAAGGGGATGACCAACAATTCGTCGTTCTTGTGTTTTATGACTGTTTTCATGAGCTATTCCACAGTTCTAGGGTTTCAGGGCGAATTACAACGACCATTAGACCCGATACATGTTTGACAATTTTAACCAAAAAATGCCGATTTCGCATATTATGGCCGTTTTCATGAGTTATTGCCCACAGTTTTGGGGTTCCAGGGTGATTTACAACGACCCTAAGACCCGATACATGTTTGAGAGTTATGACCAAAAACTCGTCGTTTTTCATGTTTATGGCCGTTTTCGTGAGCTATTGCACACTGTTTTGGCGCTCTTGGGGGATTTACAACTGATCCTAAGACCCGATACATGTTTGAGAGTTATGACCAAAAACTCATCGTTTTCGCGTTTTAGGGTCATTTTCATGAGTTATTCCACACTGTTTTGGTGCTCCACGGGAATTTGCATAGGACCATTAGACCCGATGCATGTTTAAGGGGATGACCAACAATTCGTGGTTCTTGTGTTTTATGAATGTTTTCATGAGCTATTCCACAGTTCTAGGGTTTCAGGGCGAATTACAACGACCATTAGACCCGATACATGTTTGACAATTTTAACCAAAAAATTGTCGATTTCGCATATTATGGCCGTTTTCATGAGTTAATTGCCCACAGTTTTGGGGTTCCAGGGTGATTTACAACGACCCTAAGACCCGATACATGTTTGAGAGTTATGACCAAAAACTCGTCGTTTTATGGCCGTTTTCGTGAGCTATGGCACACTGTTTTGGCGCTCTTGGGGGATTTACAACGATCCTAAGACCCGATACATGTTTTAGAGTTATGACCAAAAACTCATCGTTTTCGCGTTTTAGGGTCATTTTCATGAGTTATTCCACACTGTTTTGGTGCTCCACGGGGATTTGCATGGACCATTAGACCCGATGCATGTTTAAGGGGATGACCAACAATTCGTGGTTCTTGTGTTTATGACTGTTTTCATGAGCTATTCCACTAGTTCTAGGGTTTCAGGGCGAATTACAACGACCATTAGACCCGATACATGTTTGACAATTTTAACCAAAAAATTGTCGATTTCGCATATTATGGCCGTTTTCATGAGTTATTGCCCACAGTTTTGGGGTTCCAGGGTGATTTACAACGACCCTAAGACCCGATACATGTTTGAGAGTTATGACCAAAAACTCGTCGTTTTTCACGTTTTATGGCTGTTTTCGTGAGCTATTGCACACTGTTTTGGCGCTCTTGGGGGATTTACAACTGATCCTAAGACCCGATACATGTTTGAGAGTTATGACCAAAAACTCATCGTTTTCGCGTTTTAGGGTCATTTTCATGAGTTATTCCACACTGTTTTGGTGCTCCACGGGGATTTGCATGGACCATTAGACCCGATGCATGTTTAAGGGGATGACCAACAATTCGTCGTTCTTGTGTTTTATGACTGTTTTCATGAGCTATTCCACAGTTCTAGGGTTTCAGGGCGAATTACAACGACCATTAGACCCGATACATGTTTGACAATTTTAACCAAAAAATTGTCGATTTCGCATATTATGGCCGTTTTCATGAGTTATTGCCCACAGTTTTGGGGTTCCAGGGTGATTTACAACGACCCTAAGACCCGATACATGTTTGAGAGTTATGACCAAAAACTCGTCGTTTTTCACGTTTTATGGCCTGTTTTCGTGAGCTATTGCACACTGTTTTGCCGCTCTTGGGGGATTTACAACGATCCTAAGACCCGATACATGTTTGAGAGTTATGACCAAAAACTCATCGTTTTCGCGTTTTAGGGTCATTTCATGAGTTATTCCACACTGTTTTGGTGCTCCACGGGGATTTGCATGGACCATTAGACCCGATGCATGTTTAAGGGATGACCAACAATTCGTGGTTCTTGTGTTTTATGACTGTTTTCATGAGCTATTCCACAGTTCTAGGGTTTCAGGGCGAATTACAACGACCATTAGACCCGATACATGTTTGACAATTTTAACCAAAAAATTGTCGATTTCGCATATTATGGCCGTTTTCATGAGTTATTGCCCACAGTTTTGGGGTTCCAGGGTGATTTACAACGACCCTAAGACCCGATACATGTTTGAGAGTTATGACCAAAAACTCGTCGTTTTATGGCCGTTTTCGTGAGCTATGGCACACTGTTTTGGCGCTCTTGGGGGATTTACAACGATCCTAAGACCCGATACATGTTTTAGAGTTATGACCAAAAACTCATCGTTTTCGCGTTTTAGGGTCATTTTCATGAGTTATTCCACACTGTTTTGGTGCTCCACGGGGATTTGCATGGACCATTAGACCCGATGCATGTTTAAGGGGATGACCAACAATTCGTGGTTCTTGTGTTTTATGAATGTTTTCATGAGCTATTCCACAGTTCTAGGGTTTCAGGGCGAATTACAACGACCATTAGACCCGATACATGTTTGACAATTTTAACCAAAAAATTGTCGATTTCGCATATTATGGCCGTTTTCATGAGTTATTGCCCACAGTTTTGGGGTTCCAGGGTGATTTACAACGACCCTAAGACCCGATACATGTTTGAGAGTTATGACCAAAAACTCGTCGTTTTTCATGTTTTATGGCCGTTTTCGTGAGCTATTGCACACTGTTTTGCCGCTCTTGGGGGATTTACAACGATCCTAAGACCCGATACATGTTTGAGAGTTATGACCAAAAACTCATCGTTTTCGCGTTTTAGGGTCATTTTCATGAGTTATTCCACACATGTTTTGGTGCTCCACGGGGATTTGCATGGACCATTAGACCCGATGCATGTTTAAGGGGATGACCAACAATTCGTGGTTCTTGTGTTTTATGAATGTTTTCATGAGCTATTCCACAGTTCTAGGGTTTCAGGGCGAATTACAACGACCATTAGACCCGATACATGTTTGACAATTTTAACCAAAAAAATGCGATTTCGCATATTATGGCCGTTTTCATGAGTTATTAGCCCACAGTTTTGGGGTTCCAGGGTGATTTACAACGACCCTAAGACCCGATACATGTTTGAGAGTTATGACCAAAAACTCGTCGTTTTATGGCCGTTTTCGTGAGCTATGGCACACTGTTTTGGCGCTCTTGGGGGATTTACAACGATCCTAAGACCCGATACATGTTTTAGAGTTATGACCAAAAACTCATCGTTTTCGCGTTTTAGGGTCATTTTCATGAGTTATTCCACACTGTTTTGGTGCTCCACGGGGATTTGCATGGACCATTAGACCCGATGCATGTTTAAGGGGATGACCAACAATTCGTCGTTCTTGTGTTTTATGACCGTTTTCATGAGCTATTCCACAGTTCTAGGGTTTCAGGGCGAATTACAACGACCATTAGACCCGATACATGTTTGACAATTTTAACCAAAAAATGCCGATTTCGCATATTATGGCCGTTTTCATGAGTTATTGCCCACAGTTTTGGGGTTCCAGGGTGATTTACAACGACCCTAAGACCCGATACATGTTTGAGAGTTATGACCAAAAACTCGTCGTTTTTCACGTTTTATGGCCGTTTTCGTGAGCTATTGCACACTGTTTTGGCCGCTCTTGGGGGATTTACAACGATCCTAAGACCCGATACATGTTTGAGAGTTATGACCAAAAACTCATCGTTTTCGCGTTTTAGGGTCATTTCATGAGTTATTCCACACTGTTTTGGTGCTCCACGGGGATTTGCATGGACCATTAGACCCGATGCATGTTTAAGGGGATGACCAACAATTCGTCGGTTCTTGTGTTTTATGACTGTTTTCATGAGCTATTCCACAGTTCTAGGGTTTCAGGGCGAATTACAACGACCATTAGACCCGATACATGTTTGACAATTTTAACCAAAAAATTGTCGATTTCGCATATTATGGCCGTTTTCATGAGTTATTGCCCACAGTTTTGGGGTTCCAGGGTGATTTACAACGACCCTAAGACCCGATACATGTTTGAGAGTTATGACCAAAAACTCGTCGTTTTCAGTTTATGGCCGTTTTCGTGAGCTATTGCACACTGTTTTGGCGCTCTTGGGGGATTTACAACGATCCTAAGACCCGATACATGTTTGAGAGTTATGACCAAAAACTCATCGTTTTCGCGTTTTAGGGTCATTTTCATGAGTTATTCCACACATGTTTTGGTGCTCCACGGGGATTTGCATGGACCATTAGACCCGATGCATGTTTAAGGGGATGACCAACAATTCGTGGTTCTTGTGTTTTATGAATGTTTTCATGAGCTATTCCACAGTTCTAGGGTTTCAGGGCGAATTACAACGACCATTAGACCCGATACATGTTTGACAATTTTAACCAAAAAATTGTCGATTTCGCATATTATGGCCGTTTTCATGAGTTATTACCCACAGTTTTGGGGTTCCAGGGTGATTTACAACGACCCTAAGACCCGATACATGTTTGAGAGTTATGACCAAAAACTCGTCGTTTTTCATGTTTTATGGCCGTTTTCGTGAGCTATTGCACACTGTTTTCCCGCTCTTGGGGGATTTACAACGATCCTAAGACCCGATACATGTTTGAGAGTTATGACCAAAAACTCATCGTTTTCGCGTTTTAGGGTCATTTTCATGAGTTATTCCACACATGTTTTGGTGCTCCACGGGGATTTGCATGGACCATTAGACCCGATGCATGTTTAAGGGGATGACCAACAATTCGTGGTTCTTGTGTTTTATGAATGTTTTCATGAGCTATTCCACAGTTCTAGGGTTTCAGGGCGAATTACAACGACCATTAGACCCGATACATGTTTGACAATTTTAACCAAAAAAATGCGATTTCGCATATTTTGGCCGTTTTCATGAGTTATTGCCCACAGTTTTGGGGTTCCAGGGTGATATACAACGACCCTAAGACCCGATACATGTTTGAGAGTTTTGACTAAAAACTCGTCGTTTTATGGCCGTTTTCGTGAGCTATGGCACACTGTTTTGGCGCTCTTGGGGGATTTACAACGATCCTAAGACCCGATACATGTTTTAGAGTTAGGACCACAAACTCATCGTTTTCGCGTTTTTGGGTCATTTGCATGAGTTATTCCACACAGTTTTGGTGCTCCACGGGGATTTGCATGGAACATTAGACCCGATGCATGTTTAAGGGGATGACCAACAAGTCGTCGATCTTGTGTTTTATGACCGTTTTCATTAGCTATTCCACAGTTCTAGGGTTTTAGGGCGAAATACAACGACCATTAGACCCGATACATGTTTGACAATTTTAACCAAAAAAATGCCGATTTCGCATATTATGGCCGTTTTCATGAGTTATTGCCCAATATTTTGGGGTTCCAGGGTGATTTACAACGACCCTAACACCCGATACATGTTTGAGAGTTATGACCAAAAACTCGTCGTTTTTCACGTTTTATGGCCGTTTTCGTGAGCTATTGCACACTGTTTTGGAGCTCTTGGGGATTTACAATGATCCTAAGACCCGATACATGTTTGAGAGTTATGACCAAAAACTCATCGTTTTCGCAGTATTAGGGTCATTTTCATGAGTTATTCCACACTGTTTTGGTGCTCCACGGGGATTTGCATGGACCATTAGACCCGATGCATGTTTAAGGGGATGACCAACAATTCGTGGTTCTTGTGTTTTATGACTGTTTTCATGAGCTATTCCACAGTTCTAGGGTTTCAGGGCGAATTACAACGACCATTAGACCCGATACATGTTTGACAATTTTAACCAAAAAATTGTCGATTACGCATATTATGGCCGTTTTCATGAGTTATTGCCCACAGTTTTGGGGTTCCAGGGTGATTTACAACGACCCTAAGACCCGATACATGTTTGAGAGTTATGACCAAAAACTCGTCGTTTTTCATGTTTTATGGCCGTTTTCGTGAGCTATTGCACACTGTTTTGGCGCTCTTGGGGGATTTACAACGATCCTAAGACCCGATACATGTTTGAGAGTTATGACCAAAAACTCATCGTTTTCGCGTTTTAGGGTCATTTTCATGAGTTATTCCACACTGTTTTGGTGCTCCACTGGGGATTTGCATGGACCATTAGACCCGATGCATGTTTAAGGGGATGACCAACAATTCGTGGTTCTTGTGTTTTATGACTGTTTTCATGAGCTATTCCACAGTTCTAGGGTTTCAGGGCGAATTACAACGACCATTAGACCCGATACATGTTTGACAATTTTAACCAAAAAATTGCGATTTCGCATATTATGGCCGTTTTCATGAGTTATTGCCCACAGTTTTGGGGTTCCAGGGTGATTTACAACGACCCTAAGACCCGATACATGTTTGAGAGTTATGACCAAAAACTCGTTTCAGTTTTATGGCCGTTTTCGTGAGCTATTGCACACTGTTTTGGCGCTCTTGGGGGATTTACAACGATCCTAAGACCCGATACATGTTTGAGAGTTATGACCAAAAACTCATCGTTTTTCGCGTTTTAGGGTCATTTTCATGAGTTATTCCACACTGTTTTGGTGCTCCACGGGGATTTGCATGGACCATTAGACCCGATGCATGTTTAAGGGGATGACCAACAATTCGTGGTTCTTGTGTTTTATGACTGTTTTCATGAGCTATTCCACAGTTCTAGGGTTTCAGGGCGAATTACAACGACCATTAGACCCGATACATGTTTGACAATTTTAACCAAAAAATTGTCGATTTCGCATATTATGGCCGTTTTCATGAGTTATTGCCCACAGTTTTGGGGTTCCAGGGTGATTTACAACGACCCTAAGACCCGATACATGTTTGAGAGTTATGACCAAAAACTCGTCGTTTTTCACGTTTTATGGCTGTTTTCGTGAGCTATTGCACACTGTTTTGGCGCTCTTGGGGGATTTACAACTGATCCTAAGACCCGATACATGTTTGAGAGTTATGACCAAAAACTCATCGTTTTCGCGTTTTAGGGTCATTTTCATGAGTTATTCCACACTGTTTTGGTGCTCCACGGGGATTTGCATGGACCATTAGACCCGATGCATGTTTAAGGGGATGACCAACAATTCGTCGTTCTTGTGTTTTATGACCGTTTTCATGAGCTATTCCACAGTTCTAGGGTTTCAGGGCGAATTACAACGACCATTAGACCCGATACATGTTTGACAATTTTAACCAAAAAATTGCTCGATTTCGCATATTATGGCCGTTTTCATGAGTTATTGCCCACAGTTTTGGGGTTCCAGGGTGATTTACAACGACCCTAAGACCCGATACATGTTTGAGAGTTATGACAAAAACTCGTCGTTTTTCACGTTTATGGCCGTTTTCGTGAGCTATGGCACACTGTTTTGGCGCTCTTGGGGGATTTACAACGATCCTAAGACCCGATACATGTTTGAGAGTTATGACCAAAAACTCATCGTTTTCGCGTTTTAGGGTCATTTTCATGAGTTATTCCACACTGTTTTGGTGCTCCACGGGGATTTGCATGGACCATTAGACCCGATGCATGTTTAAGGGGAATGACCAACAATTCGTGGTTCTTGTGTTTTATGACCTGTTTTCATGAGCTATTCCACAGTTCTAGGGTTTCAGGGCGAATTACAACGACCATTAGACCCGATACATGTTTGACAATTTTAACCAAAAAATTGCTCGATTTCGCATATTATGGCCGTTTTCATGAGTTATTGCCCACAGTTTTGGGGTTCCAGGGTGATTTACAACGACCCTAAGACCCGATACATGTTGAGAGTTATGACCAAAAACTCGTCGTTTTTCATGTTTTATGGCCGTTTTCGTGAGCTATTGCACACTGTTTTCGCGCTCTTGGGGGATTTACAACGATCCTAAGACCCGATACATGTTTGAGAGTTATGACCAAAAACTCATCGTTTTCCGCGTTTTAGGGTCATTTTCATGAGTTATTCCACACTGTTTTGGTGCTCCACGAGGATTTGCATGGACCATTAGACTCGATGCATGTCGAAGGGGATGACCAACAATTCGTGGTTCTTGTGTTTTATGAATGTTTTCATGAGCTATTCCACAGTTCTTGGGTTTCAGGGCGAATTACAACGACCATTAGACCCGATATATGTTAGACAATATTAACCAAAAAATTGTCGATTTCGCATATTATGGCCGTTTTCATGAGTGAATGCCCACAGTTTTGGGGTTGTAGGGTGATTTACAAGGACCCTAAGACCCGATACATGTTTGAGAGTTATGACATAAAACTCGTTGTTTTATGGACGTTTTCGTGAGCTATGGCACACTGTTTTGGCGCTCTTGGGAGATTTACAACGATCCTAAGACCCGATACATGTTTTAGAGTTATGACCAAAAACTCACCGTTTTCGCGTTTTTAGGGTCATTTTCATGAGTTATTCCACACTGTTTTGGTGCTCCACGGGGATTTGCATGGACCATTAGACCCGATGCATGTTTAAGGGGATGACCAACAATTCGTCGTTCTTGTGTTTTATGACCGTTTTCATGAGCCTATTCCACAGTTCTAGGGTTTTAGGGCGAATTACAATGACCATCAGACCCTGATACATGTTTGACAATTTTAACCAAAAAATTTCCGATTTCGCATATTATGGCCCGTTTTCATGAGTTATTGCCCACAGTTTTGGGGTTCCAGGGTGATTTACAAGGACCCTAAGACCCGATACATGTTTGAGAGTTATGACCAAAAACTCGTCGTTTTATGCCGTTTTCAGTGAGCTATGGCACACTGTTTTGGCGCTCTTGGGGGATTTACAACGATCCTAAGACCCGATACATGTTTGAGAGCTTATGACCAAAAACTCATCGTTTTCGCGTTTTAGGGTGCATTTTCATGAGTTATTCCACACTGTTTTGGTGCTCCACGGGGATTTGCATGGACCATTAGACCCGATGCATGTTTAAGGGGATGACCAACAATTCGTGGTTCTTGTGTTTTATGACCTGTTTTCATGAGCTATTCCACAGTTCTAGGGTTTCAGGGCGAATTACAACGACCATTAGACCCGATACATGTTTGACAATTTTAACCAAAAAATTGTCGATTTCGCATATTATGGCCGTTTTCATGAGTTATTGCCCACAGTTTTGGGGTTCCAGGGTGATTTACAACGACCCTAAGACCCGATACATGTTTGAGAGTTATGACCAAAAACTCGTCGTTTTTCATGTTTTATGGCCGTTTTCGTGAGCTATTGACACACTGTTTTGCCCGCTCTTGGGGGATTTACAACGATCCTAAGACCCGATACATGTTTGAGTGTTATGACCAAAAACTCATCGTTTTCGCGTTTTAGGGTCATTTTCATGAGTTATTCCACACTGTTTTGCTGGTCCACGGGGATTTGCATGGACCATTAGACCCGATGCATGTTTAAGGGGATGACCAACAATTCGTGGTTCTTGTCTTTTATGAATGTTTTCATGAGCTATTCCACAGTTCTAGGGTTTCAGGGCGAATTACAACGATCATTAGACCCGATACATGTTTGACAATTTTAACCAAAAAAATGCTAATTTCGCATATTTTGGCCGTTTTCATGAGTTATTACCCACAGTTTTGGGGTTCCAGGTGATTTACAACGACCCTAAGACCCGATACATGTTTGAGAGTTATGACCAAAAACTCGTCATTTTATGGCCGTTTTCGTGAGCTATGTGCACACTAGTTTTGGCGCTCTTGGGGGATTTTACAACGATACCTAAGAACCCGATACATGTTTAGAGTTATGACCAAAAACTCATCGTTTTCGCGTTTTTAGGGTCATTTTCGTGAGTGATTCCACCCTGTTTTGGTGCTCCACGGGGATTTGCATGGACCATTAGACCCGATGCATGTTTAAGGAGATGACCAAAATTCGTGGTTCTTGTGTTTTATGAATGTTTTCATGAGCTATTCCACAGTTCTAGGGTTTCAGGGCGAATTACAACGACCATTAGACCCTGATACATGTTTGCAATTTTAACCAAAAATTGTCGATTTCGCATATTATGGGTCCGTTTTCATGAGGTATTGCCACAGTTTTGGGGGTTCCAGTGTGATTTACAATGACCCTAAGACCCGATACATGTTTGAGAGTTATGACCAAAAACTCGTCGTTTTCAATGTTTATGGCCGGTTTCGTGAGAGTACTAGGTACACACATGTTTTCACCGCTTCTTGGGGGATTTACAACGATCCTATAACCCCCGATATCATGTTTGGAGTTGTTATGAACCAAAAACTCATCGTTTCGCGTTTTAGGGTGTCATTTTCATGAGGTTATTCCACACTGTTTGGCTGGTCCACGGGATTTGCATGGACCATTTTGACCCAGATGCCAATGTTTAAGGGGATGAGACCAACAACTTCGTAGGTTCTTGTCTTTTATGAATGTTTTCATTAGGCTATTCACAGTTCTAGGGGTTTCAGGGGCGAATTACAACGATCATTAGACCCGATACATGTTTGACAAATTTTAACCAAAAAAACTGCGAAGTTTCTGCGATATTTTGGCCGTTTTCATGAGTTATTACCCACAGTTTTGGGGTTCCAGGGTGATTTACAAACGACCCTAAGACCCGATACATGTTTGAGAGTTATGACCAAAAACTCGTCATTTTATGGCCGTTTTCGTGAGCTATGGCACACTGTTTTGGCGCTCTTGGGGATTTACAACGATACCTAAGACCCGATACATGTTTTGGAGTTATGACCAAAAAACTCATCGTTTTCCCGTCGTTTTAGGGTCATTTTCGTGAGTGATTCCACCCTGTTTTGGTGCTCCACGGGATTTGCATGGACCATTAGACCTGATGCATGTTTAAGGGGATGAACCAACAATTCGTGGTCTTGTGTTTTATGAATGTTTTCATGAGCTATTCCACAGTTCTAGGGTTCAGGGCGAATTACAACGACCATTAGACCCGATACATGTTTGACAATTTTAACCAAAAATTGTCGATTTCGCATATTATGGCCGTTTTCATGAGTTATTGCCCACAGTTTTGGGG